>OU342746.1:384638315-385238315 GCA_910589775.1 Avena eriantha
TACGACAAAACACATGGAGAAGAAATCAGCAAACTTATTGTTGCAAAGGCAGCAGTATCATGCAGCTAGGTATATTGATCCGTTGCCCCAAGTCATCAAATCTGCAGCTGAATACATCCAAATATAACTATACATTGTGTTCTTGAGGTGGTTGTTGTGGAGGAAGTGTTGGTGGCAGATGATATTGTTGTGCTCTAGCATCTCTGAGAGGCTGACACAGGCCATCCGCAGAAGCCAGAAATCATGTGTTATCACCATCCATGGTATAAAAGTCATGTACATCCACGAATGCAACATGAACGTGCTATGCTATTTAACCCAGTAACTTTGTAATGTGTTTCCAGCAGTCGATTAGTATAGTACGGTACGAATAAATTAGACAATCAAATTTGCAAGTGACCAATCAGGGTGTGGAAAGGGGTTATGCACCATGGACTGGAGAAGGAACAAGGGATGAGAGACACACATCCGTGCCGCTGGTTGTCTCCATCACTTCATGCAAGAGTTTGGTCAGAATCTTCACCTTCACCAGACGGGTATCTCGACCAAATCAAGGGCTTGGGCGGCTGATGGGTATGCGAAGAAATCCCTGCCCGCTACCACGCCGATCGACTGGCCCTTCCATCTACCCTGCAAACGATTCCATCGATTTAATATCCAGTTCGATCCACCAACTCACCAAGGTTCCATGGATGAACCTCTACCGCAAGTAATTGAATATGGGCATGGCAGCGAGACCTAAAGTTCGCCCAGAGGTCGGGATGAGCACGGTGATTGACATCGGGAGCAGTTGATCATGGTCAGGAAGTGAAGGTCTGGAATCTCTCGGACTGTTCGCTCGATGCCTCGATCAGAAATGGACAGTTCAGCTAAACCTCGATTAGGTGGGCTTTAGCGCGGGTTTTTTGGCCAAACTCACGTCAGTTTGCTAATTTGACACGGAGAGTAGCTTCCCCGGGATAATTCGCCCAGCTCGGAAACTAAATTAAATCCGACGGTCGAAAATGTCCATTTAGGTAGATCGGATGGCCGAAAGTCTCCAAGTCATGAGAGAGCTCCCTCTTGTCTTAGTTTTAATTTCCATCGATTTAATATCCAGTTCGATCCACCAACTCACCAAGGTTCCATGGATGAACCTCTACCGCAAGTAATCGAATATGGCATGGCGGCGAGACCTAGAGTTCGCCCAGAGGTCGGGAGGAGCACGGTGATTGACATCGGGAGCAGTTGATCATGGTCAGGCAGTGAAGGTCTGGAATCTCTCGGACTGTTCGCTCGATGCCTCGATTAGAAATGGACAGTTCAGCTAAACCTCGATTAGGTGGGCTTTAGCGCGGGTTTTTGGCCAAACTCACGTCAGTTTGCTAATTTGACGCGCAGAGTAGCGTCCCCGGGATAATTCACCCAACTCAGAAACTAAATTAAATCCGACGGTCGAAAATGTCCATTTAGGTAGATCGGATGGCCGAAAGTCTTCAAGTCATGAGAGAGCTTCCTCTTGTCTTAGTTTTAATATCCCTAATAGAGATCTTAGAAGCTAGTAACATTAAAAAGAAAGCTCTCATGGTGCAAAGGCCCAACCCAGGTCCTGTTGGGGGTCGTCACGACTTGACCTAGAAGGCTAGAGCCTGGAACTGAGGGCGTGCTATATGTCGCTTGACACGGCACGTCCAACGATCGCCGCCTTAAGCAAGCGCCAGATGGGCAGCCCATTACTTCACCCGCTGCTAAATATTTAGATCTAAAACAAATTTCTATTTTGTAAAAAGTAAATTCTAAAAACGTGAACATTTAAAAAAATCATGAACATTATTCAAAAAGTCATGAACATTTTTCGGAAAATCATGTGCAAAAGTTTCAAAGACCATGGACCAATTTCAAAAATCATGAAAAAAATGTGCAGATTTTTTTAAATAATGGTTTTGAGAAATTATGAACATTCTTTTAAAAACATGAATATTTTTCGAAAATAATGAAGAGTTTACCAAAATCTAAACTTACAAAACGGAAAAAAAGAAAAACAGAAAAACCAAAAAGAAAACAGGAAAAGGAAACAAAAAATAGCAAAAGAAAAAACAAAAAGGAAAGAAAATGACTGAAGCAAAACTGGGCCGGCCCAGAAGGGAAGCCCCTGTGCGGCGCCAGCCACCTGCGCCGCAGCGGGCGGCATTTAGCATTTCCGTGGAAGCGGGGACGCGACACCCACTTCACACTTGCGCGCCGCCCCCCGCTCGGGCTCGCGCTGCTCGGAGGAACCCTAGACGCCGCCGGCCTCGGTTCCCGCCGGAGCTGCCGCAGTGTCCCAGCGCTTCCGGATCTACGATTAACCGCCTCCACTTCGACGGGGAGGTGGCGAGGCCGGCTTGATCGCTCGTGCTGTAGGTTCATGAGCTCCTTCCATTCGCGCAGTCAACCTTAAGTTTTTCAGTTAGATGCCCTTTTTGCAGCATTTCCACACCTGTATCTGAAGCTGAAACAAGGTTTATTGGATTTGCAGGAGGGAGTTCCCTAAGGCAGGAGTGGAGGACACGGGGAGCTGGCTCGGAGGAGGACCTGAGCGCCGTCGAATTGGACTGCAGCCATCGTCACAGGTCAGCAAACATGGCAAATTGCCTTTTCCCTTTCGTTAGTAGTTTTCATGCCTTGCCAAAACAAGAATCGAAGATTGTGATATCTGGATGCGTAATTGCTCTTATTGGTTTGTCAAATTAATACATATTAATATTCGAGTATTTTTTTTCTTTATTCTGTTTCTTACTTTTGAATGTGTTCCCTGGTTTGGTTTTTGGAGCATCCCAGAATGTTATTAGATAGATGAAACGTGGAATACCTAAGGTATTACAACTGGCAGCTGAAATAGAGAATGCATGAACAAACTGCTAGTAGGCACCTTGAAAGCTACTCAGCTAATTTCCAGTGCTCTTATTGATTGACCGGGTTGGGGGTGCGTTCCACTCGCGATCTCTATGCTCTTTGGGAATTGTTGCTAATTTATATTCATATGTGAAGGATTAGTCGGGAGATTGGTGGCCATGTCGCTGGAAAGTACGACAACTGCTCTGGATTTCGAATCAACTACTTCTCCGGATTTCGACTGTGATGGCACATGCTACATGTGTGTGCAGCATCCGATTTATTTGGACGTAATTGTTTTGAATGCTTAATCTTTGATGTAACTCAGTTTAAAACTAAACAGACTTTCACTTATTGTTGTTTATATCTTTCATGAGTATATTTGTAAAAGCAAATTTGTTGGCCGGGAGCAGCAACAATAGCGGCAGCGCAAGTTATAACCAAAACAAAGGAGAAAAGGGGACACACATATTTTTACGTTGTGTCAGTCTAGTCCATGATATTTGAATCGCTCAGTTTTGCGGGGATTGAAAATTTCCTTTTAATTATGCTTGCCTGTGCTCTATATATAGCATCAGTGAGGTGATGGTTCAGTGCATATTAGAGATTGCCATAGTTCCAATTTTTTCACATAGCATCACCTAGGCGATTGATTCAGTCCAAGCTAGTGGCATGAAGGAAGAGTCGAGTTTATTGGGGTTGCAAGTATAACGATGAAAAGGCAATAACATGCAGAAGATATTGCCATGCCTATGCTAGGTAGCTGAATGGTTCAATGCACTATGTAGGGCCTCAACACCCTAAACCTGTGAACTGTTCTAGGGCCGTTTTGTGCACATTGGGAGATTATGGACTAGATTCACACAGCCCCAAAAATTTAAGGTTAAAAGGAATACTTAGCTACACTTACAACTTCAAAGAAAACCCGTATTTACATGCTTTTTTCCATTTTATTTTGGCTGCCATAGCCGCTTTAGATAACTTCTACCCCCTCCATCCTGAAAAGGATGTCGCAAATTTGACTAAATTCAGATGTATCTAGACACTATTTAGTATATAGATACATCCGAATTTAGATAAATTTGTGACATCCTTTTCAGGACGGAGGGAGTAATATTTTTGCCACCAACAGAAACAGCAGCAAGATCAGCAATTATAGCCATATCTAATCATCTATAGTCACTACAATATCCATTGCATGAATCTCAAGTTGGAGGGAGAAGACAATATGTGCACTATATGCACATGTCGATTTACTATTTTGCTGCTAATTCTGATTTAGATAAGACATTCCTAGTAATCAACATATATTCTATTTTGATTTATAAATTTGCTGAAACAACTTTATTACCATGTGTGCTTTTGAATTACAACTCTTCCAGCAACGGTTAAGCAATTCTGTGTTTTTTCTATCTCATGCAGCATTAACAAAGATTTGGAGACCTGGGATGATCCCACTCCTAGACATTCCGAATTTACTCTTGATGAGCTGCGTGAGGCCTGTGTTGCTGCTGCAAAATGCCAGTTCAGCAGCAGGGCGATGCCACAAACTCGGAGGAGAGGCTTAAGCGGATAGATGAACATGACCGGAATAGTTTGATGATAGCGCTGCAAGCATATGCCAGGAAAAATAATATGCAGGTCACACTCACACTGAGCAGTAATAAGTGTCTTTACTTACTTTCCATGTCTATACTGCATAATTGCTGTGTCGTTGGTTTTTCCAAGATTCGGAACATATTTATAGAGCCGATTTCTGTGAACGTATAGCCAGTGTATATGCCATGCATTAGTTTGGGATTGGACCCACACAGACCCAAACGATAGCCAAAGTTACTTCCTTGTCTTCTGATTGCCAACGGCTACCCTGTTCCAGGGCTTTGAACCCTTTAATCCAACCCTGTTTCTGTTTTTTTTCGAAAATTTCATGTGAACCAGCCCTGTTTTACTTTTTGTGTAGCCTGGAGGGCGCATTTTCTGGAAGTGAGAAAACGTTTACATCTAGTACCTCACTGCTAGATGGGGGAACATTCTTGGAACACATTTCAAACAATCGCGATTTTTTCATGCTAGCTTAGAACCAACCATGCATGAAGAGCATGTTCTTTGTGTGCGTCGCCAACCTCGTCGCTATCTTGTTGCTGAGCCATGGATACACAAGTCGGCGAGCAAAAGATAAGCCACTGAGGGCATTACTAGTACCTGTTGTGAGTTCAGTACTCCTGTCATGTAATTTCATTGCAGCTTGAGTGTCAAGTAGCAAATCTCCCGTTATGTAATATTTCTGGGTTTTCTTGAGTTCATTAACTATCATTAGCGATAATTAGAAAGTTACGTTATAGTATTAGTCCCCCCACGTCTATGTAACATTGTTTTAAGGAGATTAAGACTTATAATTCCGGCCAGGTTTATGAGTTTTTTGTCTTGCACCCATGCCATGTTAAATACGTGAATCAAATGTTGTGATCCATTCATTGAAGTAGCTGCTGATTACCATTCATTATGTCGCACCACAGCACCTCTTGGGCTCCATTTATTCGCTGCATTGAAAGTCCTGGCTGACTTGACCCAAACATCCGGGTTGATTATTGCTACTCTTGTTCTGTTTTAAGAATGAAGATGCAGTTTACTACTTATCTGAACCATAGTTGCTATACTGATCTAGACTGATGTGTAGTAGTTATATTATTGGTACTTTTATTCTGTTTTCAAAACAGAAATGATGTTTTGTACTTGAGTGAATCCACCCACAATAACGAGTAGTGTTATTTTTCTTTTATAATGTAGCCTACTGATTTAGCTCATTATGCAAGCTAGCTGTAGAACTGAAATACAATTTACTATTTATCTGAGTTGGTTCCTTATTATTTACTGCAGTGTACTGATCTTGAATTAGTGGAAATTAAGCAAAGAAACCTTATTGATGAGTGTGGGGAAGGGTTTCTCCATTTCAATTTTGTTGTGAAAGAGATAGATGGTAAACTTACTAATTTCTTTGCGGAAGTACACCCGGATCTTAAGGATGAGAATCATGTTTACCTCTGCACACCTTTGGATGAGAAGGACTTGCATCCATCCGAAGATCTTCACCAAGGTATCTTTAAAAAAAAAATCTGCTAATACGTTTGTACTTTCTTTACAAGTTCATTTTGTATTTTTTTTTCCTTTTGTTTTCTGTTGGTCATTGAGTAATGCGCTTGTCTTCTTTTGAAGCTCACTGTTATGGGTGTAAAGATCGTGCCAAAGATCCTGTACACCCCTGTGCTGGTGGCTTTTTGGGTGGTCACAAAGATGTTGGGTTTCCTTTCATGGAATTGGAGAGTGACGACGAGAGTGACGACGAGAGCGACGAATAAGAGCACAATAGTGATGAGGGGTGCATCATTATCATTTAGTTTATGTGTTCTTAGGTCTTAAAAGAGTTTGGCCTCTAGTGAAGTGACATGAATTTCAACACATCATGTGCATGCTATTTGTTGGATGTTATGCTTGTGAGTGATTCTGTGGTTGTTGCTACAGTGAAGCAAGTCCGAGCATCCGTGCAAGCAGCCGGTAGCATTATGGGTGCTATCCCAGTTAAAAGATATGTATTCAGTACTTGTACGTGTGCTTTTTTTTAGATGGATGTGCTGTTTATGTTAAGAAAAAGAACTTGTTAGAGCTTTGGCGTGCTCGAGCCTACGTTGCTCTTAATGGTCCACCACTACAAGATGGAGGATACATGTATCTATCCTTCCATTTGATGAGAACGCAACTAAGGCATTTCTTGAGTTCGCCTAGCTGTTGTGCTTCTTGTCTCATCGTTGGTTTGATTTTGTCCTCTCTGGATATATGAATTTATTGGGAAAGATCGATGCGGATGAAGTAGTGAATAACTGAGTGGAGAGTTTTGGCTCCTGAGGTCTAGTGCTCCTGTATTTTGAAAATTTTGAACATATTTGTGAGTTTTAAAAAGAATTAGAAAAATATCTGGACTTAGTCAATGATATATGTCACAACGTGTAAAATGGTAGATGAAAATAGTGCATATATGTTAGTAGTAGTATTATTTTTGGCTAAGCCTCCGAGACTTCTGCGGTCCCATCTCACATGAAGGTTCTTTCTCCTCTGTGTTGTATACGCAGCTGGCGTTCTTTCTTTCGTACTATCCACATCCAAATGCTTAATAAGTTTGTCTATCTGAGTCATGCTGTCAACTGAAAAATTGAGCAGAGCTTAGTTCAAACGGAAGAAGTTTTCGTCTTCCTTTTTTTATGCATCCTTCTGATTTCAAGATAGACACCAACATTGTGTTGCATACGTTGTTGATACTTCGCAGAGTGTTGGATTCATAGGACTCGGAAACATGGGCTCCCATATCGCAATAAACCTGATAAAGGCTGGATACACAGTGTCTGTTCATGATGTGTAAGCCCGTATACTTACCTACTTCCATTTTTGTGATCGAAAGTTCACCCGTTTATTCCTTGATCAAAATTGGTCTTCTATGATACTACTATTCAGCAATGAGAATGCCATGATGAAGTTCCCAGAGGATGGAATTCCCACAAAACAGTCGCCACTTGAAGTGTCCGAGTCAAGACCATGGTTATACATAGATTCATCTACGGTTGATCTACAAACATCTCAAGAAACATATCCATGGTCATGTCAGGATGAAACTTGAAAGAAAAGAAAGGTCAAGATCCTGCCATCATACAAAGCCACAATCGACATATAGCAGTTGAAAACTTGAATACTTCAGCCTACATTTGGAAGATGACGAAACTTTCCTTTCTTTTCTTTCCTGGTAAGAATTAATATTACAAATCTATGTGAAGATTTGAGCTATGCATGTGTGCCTTTTCTGTATTATCAGGCTATGCTGAAAAGCCGATGATGTTGGATGCTCCTGTGTCCGGAGGTGCTGCGGAAGTCGGGACAATAGCTTTCACGGTATCATTCCAGCAAAAGAGTAGTTACTGTTTTACAACCTTTTCTACCCAACAAAAGAGTAGTTACTGTTTTACAAGTCTGGCACAAAGGCATGGAGCACCGTGCTTATTTGATGGTCCCAACTTGCTTTCCTGCACCTTGCCGTGGTTCTGCTTTAGTTGCACTTAAATGGAGAGTCCACCATCAACCGGGAGCACCTGCAGTAGCAGATTAAACAAGTCTGTAAATCTTCAGTAAGTGCACACGCCCAGAAGTACGTTAACACATCGTCCATACGGATGACATGATCACATACTATCTCGAAACCAATTCGAAACTTGCCTGCCCGGTCACGTAGCTTGCGGCCGGGTGAACCGCCAGGAACTCCACCAGACCAGCGATCTCCTCTGGCTTGCCGAACCGTCCTGCAAATATATCCATCAGCAGCAGCAGAAGTAGGAGAACCAAATCAAAATTCAGAGCAAAATCTCCAGATGGAACAGTACTAGACCAAGTTAGTTACCTAACGGTATCATCTCGAGCGCCTTCCTCTCGATGTCACCGCCCAGTTTGGCGGTCATGTCAGACGCCACCCAGCCCGGCGCGACCGCGTTCACCTGCAGGCAAAGCAAAGCTTCAGACAGGCTAGTTGAGTTACCATGCGTGTGTCTGTCTGTTCTTGCATGCATGCATGCATGGTTGGCCTGCGCGGCTGCCATGGGATGACATGGCTGCAGCGAGCTAGTACTTGCGTTTATGTTCCTGCTGCCGTACTCCCTGGCCATGGCCTTGGTCAGCCCGATGACCCCGGCCTTGGCGGCGCAGTAGTTGGCCTGCCCGACGTTGCCGATCATCCCGGCGACAGACGCGATGTTGATGATCCTTCCCTGGGGTGGGGCAAATCCATCGACCAGTCAAGAAAAACTGTTTCCAACCTTCTGATCATACAGATAGAAGAAAAATCTTTCGAAACAGAGAAGAAACTTTTTTCTGGGGTGCGCGTGTCTTGATCTCTGTACCTTTTTCCTCTTCATCATTACTGCCGCGGCGGCCTGAAACGGGATAGCAGCAGAAGAAACTTAGTATGTTTGGGTGGTGCCGGTTACGGACGCCTAGAGAAGAAATTAGATCTCCCTCACATGGGCACAGAGGTACACGCCTGTCAGGTTCACGTCCACCACTTCCTGCCACTGCGCCCGCTTCATGCGCATTAGCAGCGCGTCTCGTGTGATTCCTGCTCATCAAGAACGTAACCCATACCCGTGGTCAAGTGCCAAATGAAATTGGGCTAGTTAGCTAGCTAGCTAGCTGTGCAGGCCAGATGGAGAGATCAAAATCAGCACGCAGAATTAACCTGCATTGTTCACCAGCACGTCCAGGGTCCCCCAGGTATCAATTGCCTGTGGCAACATCCCACATCGATTCATCATGGGTGCAACAAAGAACAGCACAAGCCATGAATTCCATTCGTCAGTCGTCACATAAATATATATATTCACATTGTTTGTTATTCTATTGGCCTGAGTAACGGCCTACAACAACTCACCGCTCTCATCATGGATTCGACCTCGGCTTCCATGGAGACGTCGGCGGAGAAGGAGATGGCTGTCCCACCGTACTCCTCAATCTGAACGGATCACATGTGTTTGGCACAAGGATAACGTGCGCGGCGAGAAAAAAGTGTCGATAAGTGAGGACTACATGTATACTCACCTCTCTGCACACTTGTTCAGCTTCCGTGCCAGACTTGCTATAGTTCACAACCACCTTATTTAATTATACAAACAAAAGCACAAGTTTAGCTCCAAGACTCCAATGAGTTATGACTTATGGGTAGTAGTGTACACGACATCTCGACCGACTACCCTACATTACACTACTAGTAGTAGATTTTTCTCTAAGATTGGTAATCAATCTAGTTTCTTATTCGATTGCTAATCCCAACATACAAACTACTACTACTACAGGTACTGCTTACCTTGCAACCTGCTTTGCCAAGAGCCACAGCTATGGCTCTCCCGATCCCTCGCGACGCCCCGGTGACCACTGCAACCGGGGCTCCATGCTGTGCCCCGCCATCCATGGCCATGCTCACCCCACCACTCATAGATCTAATCTGCCCATCTCTTCTAGCTACAGCAAGTTCCACCTAAATAAGAAGACAACAGATAGACGGTCCAATACAAGAGAAGAGATGGGTTGATCGATTGCCTGATGAAACGAGGCTGCTGCACGGCCGCTGCTGCTGCTGGAACCTGCAGATGCGGTGTCGTGGCGGCTGAGACGCGAGGCCGGCGGAGCATGGCACCGTGGACGCCATTAATTGTAGAGCAGTTGGCAACGAGCTCCGTTACCTGCCGATCATGTAGGTAGGAATGGTGTCTTCAAAATTCCCAAGTAGTATATGGTGGCAATGGAAAGAGGGCTGGCTCCATGTAAAATGGAGGTTTTCTTTGCATGATCGCCGAAACAGTTCCATGCTAGCTAGCTGCATGTGTCAGTGTCATACCAACTGTCAATAGCTGCGCTTGCTTTAAGATTTGCATGTTCTCTGCTGAAAAATTGCACTACCTCCGAAAGCCTGAATAGCTAAAAGTAGTACAATAATTTTTTCTTCTGAAATCTTTCATGCCTCTAGGTTACAAGCAAGAGGGGAAACGCAGAACGCACAAATGAAGAACACGCATCCACCACGAAACCGGTACGTTAGGTCTCACGAGAGGGAGACGGCGGCAGATTAAAACCAAACTAGGAAACCCTTGGGACGGCGAGAAACCGTGGTCCGCAAGCCATGCCTCCAAGACCCCAAGGCTATGAGAGGCGGAGCGGTCCGGCGACGTCGCCATTGAGGTGACAGCTACGTCGTAAAGTTAGAATAAGATCCTTCGCGTCCTATCCTCGTTCCGGTGGGGTATCTAGCGTCGACGGAGGGCGCGTAGAATCGTGTGCCCGGCAAATCTCTTGGATCCGGTCGTTTATCGTATTCGTCGGTATGGTTTCATGTCAGTCTCTTCCATTTACAGTTGTCATGTTCGGCGATGGTTGATGCTCTGGTGCGCTAATTCTTTTGGGTCTTAGCACGATTACTTCGCGTCTATTACTACAACAACCTCTAATACGGGAAAATGGCACCCGCAGGGTATGGGTATGGGTGGAGCCACCCATACCCTTACCCGTCCATTCTAATCTTACCCATCACCTGCACCCATACCCGTCAACGGGTACAACTTTTTCCTATACCCTTCACCTGACAGGGTAAATGGGTACCCGCGGTGTAACATCCCAAAACTTTAATCTAAGGTTATTAAGATCCAAATCATCCAATTTAGGGTTAATAAAACCTTTTTTTCATTTAAAATAATTAAGCATGCATATGTGTGCTGCATTAAATAGAGTTGTTTAGAAATGCCATGATTGTTTGTTCTAATGGTTGTAAAATGACTCTAAGGTGAATTACACATCATCTAGATCTTTCCCAAGCAAAAACCAAAGAAAAAAGAAATAAAAAAGAATTAAATAATGGAAATGGTCACTTTTGCCATTTTAATCAAATAGCCCACTTTGGGTGTTCCTAGCACTCAATTTCAAACAGAAACAATTGTGGATCTTTGCACCCCTTGCTAGTACAAGTACAGATGTGCCAATGCCCACTTTATGATCTTCCAAAAACATTCAAACTCTAAATTTAAACGACATTTGAAAATGGAACCAAGTGTATGTCTAGATCACACTTTTTCAAAAACCATCTAAATGAACTCCATTTGAAAATCCCAAGCAACCAGAGATGCTTAAGCATGTGACAAACAACTCCACCAAATTTCATTTCGAAATTCAAAAGTTGAATTCTTGCGGCCATTGTGTTGAACACTTGGTGAGCAGAATCAAACTGGCCTAACTATCACTGTTTTTGATCAAAATTTGTCAAGCCATTTGAACCCAATTCAATTCCTTTGTCTCCCCTAGCCCTAAGCAGGCCATCAAGGACCTACCAAATGGCCTAGGGCAACAGTGCCGCGCCACCCCGTGGCCATGCTCGCCGGCCAACCGTGCCCAAGCCACAGGAGACCACCAGCCCCTATCTGCCGCTCCAGGAAGGGAGGTGTGACCTCACCGCCATCCACGGTCCACCCCACGGCCACTGCTAACCCCTGTACCACCGAGGCCAAGCCACGCACCAAGTCTCTGCGTCGCGCCAGCGCACACCAGAGCGATGTCCCCGCAGAGCGCCACATGCCGCGCCTCGACCACAGCCCGCGCACGCCGCTCCGCCTTGACCACCTCACCCCGCCAGACACGCCCGTACCCTGCCGCTCGACCCACAGTCGCCGAAAACCATGTTGAGCACCGCCTCTATCTCTCAGAGCGCGAGACGCTCCCGACCGCAATCCACCGCCCCTAGCACCGCCATTAAGCCCTAGCTGACCGCCAGGGAACCACCCATCGTCCGCCTACCTCGCCCACGCTGATAGCCCCATGTGCTGTCATCACCGACGAGCTCTGCCCACACCTCTCTGCCGTCTCGTAGAGCCTATATAAGGGAGCCTCTCCGGCACCATTTCTTCACACTCTCACACTCCCCTCTCACCACTGGTCCTTCCCCACCACTCGCCGGAGCCACTCGAGCAGCCAACAACCGGAATTTCGCCGGAGATAGCCGCAGCAGAGGAGGAGACGCCCCCGTCGATTCCATCCACCCCCGGAGCTGCCGTGACCTCGCCTGAGTCCTCGTCATCTCCACGTTCAAACGCCCCCATCGCCAGGCTTGCTGGAGCCCTAGTATGCCCCCACTGCTCCCCTGTCGCGTCGCTAGGTTTCCGTCTCGCCGGCGACGTGTTCGTCATCGACTCACGTCGTAGATGCTAGCTCTAATCCTACGGTCCACAATGCCCCGTATCGCTTCGCGTTTAATGAGCCACTGACAGGCGGGACCCCCCTGTCAGCAGTCCTTAGCGCCACGGAGTGAATCTGGACCGACCTGTTAGTGTTCCCGCCTAAGCCCGCAGATTCAAATTTAGATTTTTCTATTTTAAATGAAACTTAGTTATGTCCCTTGGTTTGAAATTAATTCAGAGAGTTCTATAAATCCAAATTGAGTGATTCCAATTTTGTTGGAAAGGTACTTTAAATCTCTATCTAAGCCCGTTGGATTTAAATCAATTAGAATTAGAGATCTGTCCTAGTAAAAATAATAAGACAGAAGCTTTTCCACATTCAAACATTTTTATAAAATCAACCATAATAGCTTTTGAGTTGTTTCCACCTCTCAAAAATCACATTTAACCATACCTATCTGAATATGTAATAATATTAAGGTTTGCATGCAGTGACTTTGGACTAGTACCGAAATAATGCTATTTAGGCATTTCTAGTCACTTTAAATCATTAAATATTAAACTTAAACTTATTAAGATATGATCCAACATTTAAATCATATTCCCATGTATTAGAATATGTGGTGATGACATGTGTCCATATGATCCCATATTTTAATTGGAGAATATTAAATCTTAGTTATTTTCAATGAGTAGAAATTACTTTTCTCAAATAAAATAAATGAAACTAGTTCATTAAACCTTGTGATGATTGTGATGATGCTAGATCATCAAATGAGTGCCTTAGAGTACTAAATAGACTAGTTAAGTATTGTCTGGTGATTGTGTATCTCGTATGTATTTATAGACGGTAGTACCGACCAAGCTTACGAGGAGGAGGAATTCTACCAAGAGGAGGAGGAAGAGAATTTCAACAACTGCACTACCCAAGGCAAGCTAGAATTAAGCAAGTTAACACTTGCCCCCTTAACTTGAGCAAATGCTTTAGGCATGCTTTGGTTATACATTTTGACTTATATCTACCCCAAGTTTTCTTACAAGCTTTACTTTGTTTTACTTTACCAAGGTTCTTTAATTTGTTATAGATAGCATAAAAGGTATAAAACTTGGCCTATCTAGTTAGACTTAGATGTCATTCTAGGGCATGAGATTGAAGATTAGTATCATGCCTTAGTGAACACTCTTAACTTAGTAGTTTAGAGCTAAACCAAAACTTGATCACTTTAGATAGGAATACTTGGTGAAAATGATTATGAAAACCTTGGAATGATGAGTCATTCTATTGAGATGTTTTGACATGTGTTGAGAAACACAAATAATTTATGATGATGAAAATTTTGAGGCATGAGCCTTAGCCCTTTTATAATAACTGATGGTTGGGTTCGGATGCGATACCATTCCAAATTTACCGTACAACCACATTACCTGAATTGGGTAAGGCTTAGCCGGAAGTTTATATGCATTAGTATTAGTTCCCTCGCGGGAGAGGTCTGAGCTGAGGCTACCTCTCAATGTTGCCCACCTATGCAGTGCCCAGGATGGCAAGTGGCCATGGCTGGGAGGCCAAGCTCATAGGAGAGGTGCTTATACTAGGGTGTGTAATTGAAAGGTTATGTTTGATTATCCGCATACTAAGTATGAAGATTCAAGGTTATCCCTGACGGATGTGTCGAATCTTGTGGTGAAAGTGTACCACCTCTGTAGAGTGTCAAACTATTCGAATAGCCGCATCTACGGTTATGGACAGTTGGAGTGGTCATACTGTTCCGTCGTCACATGCTTTCAAAATGACTTATGATTGAATGATGATTTTGACTTAACCACAACAGGGTTGTGAACATGAAAGTAGCTTCCCAACTTAATTGAATTTAGAACTTTATTTTATCTTTCTTTGTCTCTAAACTCAGCTTAGGTTTCAAACTTAACCTTGCAAACAAACCTAGAGTTAGCATTCCTACTAGAACTACTTTACTTGTTAGTGATAGTTTGCGAGTACTTAAAGAGTACTCATAGCTTTTGTCCCTGGCTATTCTCATGGCCAGACTATGAAGAGGACTACCAAGAGGAAGGACAGCAGGACGGCTATGATAACTAGGACTATATCCCATCGTCAGCATTGCCTGTGACCCTGAAGATGGACCCCACTACTACGCCTATTATTTATTCCGTTGTTTGTTATATTAAGACTGGATCATGAGATCCTTTATTCGTGTAAAACCTTATTATGGTTTGTAATGGATGATGTACTGTGATATCCAATCTGTTATGTCTCACAAAAATGGTAATCCCGAGATTACGATGTATGGCATAACAGGCATCTGGGATTAAAAATCCGGTGTTGACACGCGGGTAAAAGTACCCGTCTTTATTACACATAAAATCGAGGAAAAATAGTAAGAAATTATAAACAAATACACATAATATATAGCAATCAAACCTGGATTGTTGGCTCCAATAGTCTAGCGGCAACCCTGGCCATTTATGAAGTTCTAATGGTTGGAGAAATATGAGATCAATATTGATCGCTCGAGAATCAGAATGTGATCACATAAAGAAGATGTGGGCTACGGTTGTCTCGTGGCATGAGGTGGAGCGATCCTAGCTAGCATACGAGCAATCGTGGAACTTGAAAGCGCGAGATGACCTATCTAGCATCAATGCATCATTAGAGAAAGTAAGTACGTTAAAACATTACGGAGACCCCACATATCAAATTTTGGATGGGTAGATGGCTATGCGGGTATGGGTTCTACGATCCCATACCCATACCCGTTGTACCCAATGGATATGGAATTTTCCCATTTACATATCCATAGGTAAATTTTTCTTCCATATCCGTACTTCTAATGGGTTTTTACCTGCCGGGTATGCGGGTCATGGGTACCCATTGCCATCCCTAAATAAGACAAGTTCGCCCAACTCCGGTGATGGAGGGGCGAGGATGGTGGCACGCCTTCGGCTCGTGCTAGTGTTTGTAGTCGTTGCTGGGTGATATATTGCAAATGTATCTATAATTTTTGATGTTCCATGCTTGGTTTTATCCACTTTCTTGTGTTTTGTTCCAACTTTGGAGTACTTTTCATATGATTTCTTGGACTAACCTATTAACAAGAGCCACAGTGCCAGCTGCCTGTTTTATGCTGTTTTTGGTTCCAGGAAAGTCAGAAAATGAATATTCTCGAAATTGGACGGGACAAAAGCCAAAGTGCCTATTTTTCCGGAAGGGATCAAGTGCCAGAATACGAGACGGAGAAGGGCCAGGGAGCCACCACACCACCTGACCGCGCAGCCAGGCCTGGCCCGCGCCGGGGGGTGGTGTGGCCGCTCCCGGCACCCCCTCGGCCTCCCCTTCCGACTATAAGTTGCCCTCGGGATGAAAACCCTAAGTAACCGATCAAAAATCCACGAAAGAGTCTGTAGCCGCCGTCATCTCCATCCCTAGATTGGGAGGGATCTAAAGCTCCTCCCGGCACCCTACGGAGAGGGGAATTCACCCTGGAGGCTTTCTTCATCACCATGCAAGCCTCCGGTGTGATGCGTGAGTAGTTCATCCTTGGACTACGGATCCATGTAGTAGCTAGATGGCTGGTTTCTCCTCCTTTGTGCTTTCATGTTTAGATCTTTTGAGCTCCGTTCATGATCAAGATCATCTATTTGTAATCCATACATGTTGTGTTTGCGGGGATCCGATGGATATTGAGATGCTATTTCAGATTGATTATGGATTATATCATGTCTTTGTTATTTGAGATCTCGCATGCTTTCCGTTGTTAGGAGCTATCTTGGCCAAGTAGATGCTACCAACTCCAAGAGTTAGTATTTATGCTCGATAGTGGGTTCATGCCTCTGGTAATCTGGGGAAGTGACAGAAATCTCTAAGGTACTAGATGTGCTGTTGCTACTAGGGAGAAAACAACAATCCTTTGTTCATACAATAATCGTATTGTTTACTTTACACGCAGTTCGTAAAGCAATAATCTGTTGCTTGCAACTTAATACTAGAGGGGGTTCGGATGATAACCTGAAGGTGGATTATTAGTCATAGATGCAGTTGGATGGCGGTCTATTATTATGTTGTAATGCCCAATCAAGTCTCAGAGGAGTCAAGATGATTAGTATATGCATGTATTGCTTTCTCGGTGTTTGTCAATTGCCCCGCTGTAATTTGTTCACCCAACATGTTATCTAAGGAGAGCCACCTCTAGTGAACTATGGATCCCGGGCCTTTTACTTTATATACAATCTACAATCTTTTAATGCTTTGTGTTTACTTTCTGCAAACTTTTACTTCTTTACATTCGATATGTTTAATCCTTTGTTTTCCGCAAAACACGGTGAGATTGACAACCTCATCGCAAGTTGGGGACAAGGTTCTGTGGTTGTGTTGTGCAGGTCTCCACGTTGCTACTAGCATCGGTAGTGTGCCCTGCCAAAGCTCAGCTAGTAACACCTTTGGGGTGTTTACTTGCTCCTACTGGTTCGATTAAACCTTGGTTTCATAACTGAGGGAAGACTTGCTGTTGTATTCATCGTACCTTCCTCTTGGGGTTCCCAACGAGCTCTACGTCGAAAGTCGAGCGCATCAAGATTTTTCTGGCGCCGTTGCCGGGGAGTCAAGGACATCTTCACAAGGGGAGTCCCTCATAACCAATCTCTTTACTTTCTTGTTTTTGTTTTGCTTAGTTTTCGTTTTGCTTTGTTTGCTTGTTTTGTTCTTCAAAAAAATTAGTTTTACTTGTTTGCTTTCTTATTTGAAAACCCAAAAAAAAATGACTACTCTTGAAAACACTAAGTTGTGTGACTTCACTAGCACCAACAACAATGATTTTATGAGCACTCCTATTGCTCCACCTGTGGCTGAAAATAATTTCTTTGAGATAAAACCTGCTTTGCTCAATCTTGTTATGAGAGAACAATTTTCTGGTATTGGTAATGAAGATGTTGCTTCCCATCTAAATAACTTTGTTGAAGTCTGTGAGATGCAAAAGCATAGGGATATAGATGGTGATATTATTAAGCTGAAATTGTTTCCTTTCTCTTTGAGAGGAAAATCTAAAGAATGGTTGAATTCCTTAACTAGGAATAGTATTGATTCTTGGACTAAGTGCAAAGATGCTTTTATTGGAAAGTACTATCCTCCTGCTAAGATTATATCCATGAGAAGTGAAATAATGAAGTTTAAACAACTTGATAATGAGCATGTTGCTCAAGCTTGGGAAAGAATGAAATCTTTGGTAAAGAATTGTCCCACTCATGGACTGACTGCTTGGATGATCATCCAAACTTTTTATGCAGGATTGAACTATTCTTCAAGGAACCTATTGGATTCTGCTGCTAGAGGTACCTTTATGACCATCACTTTGGGTGCTGCAACAAAACTATTGGACAATATGATGGTTAATTATTCTGAATGGCATACTGAGAGAGCTCCACAAGGTAAGAAGGTAAATTCTGTTGAAGAAACCTCCTCCTTGAGTGATAAGATTGATATAATTATGTCTATGCTTGTTAATGGGAAAGCCCATATTGATCCAAATAATGTTCATTTAGCCTCTTTGGTTGCTCAAGAAGAGCAAGTTGATGTGAACTTCATAAGAAATAACAACTTTGGCAATAATACTTATGGTAATAATGCTTATAGGAACAATTTTGGTAACAACAATTATAAGCCATATCCTCCCAACAATGGTCAATCTGAATTACCTAGTGAAGGAAGAATCTTAGAAGTTGAAAGAGCCACTAAAAACTTCATGTAAATGCAATACGAGCAAAATAAGCTATTTACTAAAACTATGGAGGAATAATCTATCATTTTGAAGAACATTAGCCATCAACTTGAGAGTCGAAATAGGGAAATTCCTAGTTTACAATTGAAACTCTCTAATGCTGAAAGGAATATATCTTCTCTATCTTAAGCTCAATCTTCATTGATTAATAAAATGGCTGCTAAACCTGAAACTAATGATAATCCTTTGCAGCTACTAATGCTATACAAGTAAGAATTGATGAAAATGTTAGACTATTAGCTGAATTACATGCTAAGTGGGAAAGAGAAGATGAAATTGCTAGAAACATTAGTGTTATCACTACCACTAGTGTTGAGGCTACTAATAGTTCTACTACTTTAGATGATAAAGTTGATTTTGATCTTGATGGTTGCAACATCTCTGAAGTTATTAAGTTCCTACAAAAGCTTGCTAAAAGTCCTAATGCTAGTGCTATGAACATGGCTTTTACAAAACACATTACTGATGCTCTCATAAGGATTAAAGAACAAAAGATGAAACATAAAGCTTCTATTCCCATAAAACAAGAGGATGGTTGGGAACCCATCATTAATATGAAAGTGAATGACTTTGATTTCAAAGCTTTGTGTGATCTTGATAGTAGTGTTTCTATTATGCCTAGAAGGATTTATGATATGTTTGATTTGCCTCCTCTTGAAGATTGTTATTTGAATGTCCCGCTTGATTCTAATGCTAAAAAGAAACTCATGGGGAGTCTTAATGATGTTATTATTATGGTTAAAGATTCCTATGTCCCTGTTGATTTCTATGTTTTGGATGTTGAATACAATGCTTCTTGTCCTATTACTTTGGGAAGACCTTTTCTTAGAACTGTTGGTGCCATCATTGATATGAAAGAAGGCACCATTAAATATCAACTCGCACTCAAGAAAGGTATAGAACACTTCCCTAAAAAGAGAGAAAATATTTCTTTTGCTTCTCCTATGAAAACAAAATTTGGTCTTAATGCTTCTTCATTTGAGAACACTTGATTCTTGCTTTGCTTCTTATGCCTACCTTAAAGGCGTTAAAGAAAAGTACTTGTTGGGAGATAACCCAAGAGTTTTAGTTGAGTCTTGGAAGTTATTACCTCTGTAATTGATGGGTTCGTAGCATGGAAAACAAAAATTCTACCGCAAGAACGAACAAAACCCAGATCTAATCTAGATAAAAGCCAAGATCAAATCTATTAGATATGTGCAACGTGATAGATATGTACTAACCCTCGTAGATCCGAAAGCGTTACGAGATTAGATCTCGTGGTTGATGTAGTCGATCACTTGCCAATCTCAAGATCGTGTGGACGATCCTTCCGGCGCCGCGTTCCAGCAGCGCTTCCGCAGTCGGTCACACGTGCGGAGTCGAAGCAGACCTTCCTCTCCTCGTTCCAGCGAGCAGCGGAGGTAGTAGATCTTCTCTACGGAATCCCAGCAGCACGACGGCGTGGTGATGGTGGTGGAGTAGATAATTCTGCAGGGCTTCGCCTATGCCTGTGCAGAAGAAAGGAGGAGGGAGAGAGGCAGCGGAGATTTGGAGTTGTGGAGGAGGGCTTGGAAGTGGTGCCCCACCCCTCTATTTAAAGGGGGAGGCGCCATGGGAGGGGGAGTCCTTGTAGGACTCCCCTCCCTCCTACGGCCGGCGGATTGGGGGGGGAGGAGTCCTCCTCCCCCACGACTCCTTGTCTTGCCCCACTAGGACTCCTTGATCCCTTTCTTGGTTTTCAAGCGAACTCCAAGAAATCTTCCAGAACCTTCCGGAACATTCCGAAACCTTCTAGAATCCTCATACAAATACTCCGGAACATTTCCTAACTTAGAAAATGATCCCCAATATATGAATCTTATTCTCCGGACAATTCCGGATCTCCTCGTGATGTCTCGAATCCAATCCGAGACTCCAAACAACATTCGGTCTCCAACGCACATTCCATATCTACTTAAAACAACTTCGAACCTTAAGTGTGTCACCCTACGGTTCGTGAATATGTAGACATGATGGAGGACACCTCTCCAATCAATAACCATCAGCGGGATCTGGAGATCCATAACGGCTCCCACATACTCAACGATGACTTCGTGATCGATTGAACCATTAACATACGAAACCAATTCCCTTTGTCTCGCGATACTCTACTTATCCGAGGTTTGATCATCAGTGTCTCCATACCTAGTTCTACCTCGTTACTGAACAAGTACTCTTTTCTCGTTCTGGATATGTCATCCCTTGTGACCCAGTCACATGCTTGCAAGCTAACTAGATGACATTCCACCGAGAGGGCCCAGAGCATATCTATCCATCATATGGATGGACAAATCCCAATCTTGGTCCATGCGCTTCAACACATACTTTCAGAATACCCAATGACACCTTTATAACCACCCAGTTACGAAGCGGCGTTGATGTCATCAAGTACCCATCCGGTGATGGTGATTGACACAACCTCATGGTCGAAGGATTAGGTTACTATGCATTTAAAAGCTTATAGAAATACGAACTTAATGACTTGATCTTTATGCTACGCTTACTATGGGTGTGTGTACATCACATCATTCTCCTAATGATATAACCTTGTTATTAATCACATCTAATGTCCATGATCAGGAAACCATGATCATCAATCATCAACAAGCTAGTTCAACAAGAGGCTTACTAGGGACTCTTTTATGTTTACAAAACACACATGTATTAGTGTTTCCTAATAATACAATTATAGCATGGGATGTAAACATTCATCATAAACACAAAGATATAATAATAACCACTTTTATTATTGCCTCTTGGGCATATCTCCAACAGTCTCCCACTTGCACTAGAGTCAATAATCTAGATTACATGGTAATATACCTAACACCCATGACGTTTTGGTGTTGGTCAAGTTTTTGCCCTAGGGAGAGGTTTAGTCAACGGATCTGCCACATTCAGATCAGTGTGTGTACTTTGCAAATCTTTATGTCACCATCTCGGACATACTCGCGAACAGCATGGAAACGTAGCTTGATATGCTTCAACTTGCTATGTGACCTTGGCTCCTGTGCATTAGCTATGGCACCTGTGTTGTCATAGTAGATGGCCATCGGGTCCAACGCACTGGGAACCACGCCAAGTTCAGTAATGAATTCCTTCATCCATATGGCTTCTTGTGCAGCCTCCGAAGCAGCTATGTATTCCGATTCAGTTGAAGATTTCGCCACAACACTTTGCTTTGCACTCCTCCAGCTCACTGCAACACCATTCAAAATAAATACGTATCCCGACTGTGACTTCGAGTCATCCGGATCGGTGTTCCAACTAGCATCGGTGTAACCGTTTACAACAAGTTGTTCATCACCTCCATAAGAAAGAACCATATCCTTAGTCCTATTCAGGTACTTTAGGATATTCTTGACCGTTGTCCAGTGCTCCATTCCAGGATCACTTTGATATCTGCTAGTCAAACTAACAGCATGTGCTATATCCGGTCTTGTACACAGCATGGCATACATGATAGAACCTATGGACGAGGCATAGGGAATATTATTCATCTTCTCTCTATCTTCTGCCGTAGCTGGACTTTGAGTCTTACTCAAGGTCTTACCTGACAACATGGGCATGAACCCTTTCTTGCTCTCTTCCATTCTAAACTTCTTTAGAACTTTGTCTAAGTATGTACTTTGTGAAAGCGCTATTAGGCGTCTTGATCTATCTCTATAAATCTTGATGCCTAGAATATATGCCGCTTCGCCAAGATCCTTCATTGAAAAACTATTATTCAAATAGGTTTTGATGCTATTAAGAAGTTCTATATCATTCCCAATCAACAATATGTCATCTACATATAGTACTAGGAATGCTACAGAGCTCCCACTCACTTTCTTGCAAATACAAGATTCTCCATAAGTTTGTATAAACCCAATTTTTTTGATTACTTTATCAAAATGTTGATTCCAACTCCGGGATGCTTGCTTCAGTCCATAAATGGAGCGCTGAAGTTTGCATACCTTGTCAGCATCTTTAGGATCGACAAAACCCTTGGGTTGTACCATATACAACTCTTCCTCAATGTCACCATTAAGGAACGCCGTTTTGACATCCATCTGCCAAATCTCATAATCGAAATGTGCAGCAATTGCTAACAAAATCCTCACAGACTTTAGCTTCGCTACTGGTGAGAATGTCTCATCGTAGTCAACTCCTTCAATTTGTCGGAACCCTTTCGCGACAAGTCGAGCTTTATAGACGTTAACATTACCATCAGCATCTATTTTTCTCTTGAAAATCCATTTGTTCTCGACAGCCTTACGGCTATCCGGTAAGTCCACCAAAGTCCACACTTGGTTTTCGTACATGGATCCCATTTCGGATTACATGGCTTCTAGCCATTTGTCGGAATCTGGGCTCACCATAGCTTCTTCATACGTCGCAGGGTTATCAGCGTTGTCCACTAACATGACGTTCAAGGCGGAGTCATACCAATCAGGAGTGGTATGGACCCTCGTTGACCTGCGAGGTTCAGTAGTTACTTCGTTCGAAGTTTCATGATCACCATCATTAGCTTCCTCTCCAATTGGTGCAGGCGGCACAAAAACATCTTTCGGTGCTGCGCTACTCTCAAATCCGAGAGACGGTTCATTAACCTCATCGAGTTCTACTTTCCTTCCAGTCACTTCCTTCGAGAGAAACTCCTTCTCAAGAAAGGATCCATTCTTGGCAACGAAAACTTTGCCTTCGGATCTATGATAGAAGGTATACCCAATTGTTTCTTTAGGGTATCCTATGAAGACGCATTTCTCCGCTTTGGGTTCAAGCTTTTCAGGTTGTAACTTCTTTACATATGCTTCGCAACCCCAAACTTTAAGGAACGACAACTTAGGTTTCTTACCAAACCACAATTCGTACGGTGTCGTTTCAACGGATTTAGATGGTGTCCTATTTAAAGTGAATGCGGCTGTCTCTAATGCATAGCCCCAAAATGATAGCGGTAAATCTGTAAGAGACATCATAGATCGGACCATATCTAAGAGAGTTTGATTACGACGTTCGGACACACCATTACGCTGTGGTGTTCCCGGCGGTGTCAACTGTGAAAGTATTCCACATTTCTTTAAATGCATGCCAAACTCATAACTCAGATATTCACCTCCGCGGTCAGAACGCAGAAACTTAATCTTCTTGTTATGATGATTTTCCACTTCACTTTGAAATTCCTTAAACTTCTCGAAAGTTTCGTACTTATGTTTCATAAAGTAGAAATACCCATATCTACTTAAGTCATCCGTGTGAAAGTGAGAACATAACGATATCCACCACGCGATGCTACACTCATTGGACCGCACACATCTGTATGTATTATTTCCAATAAGTATGTAGCTCGCTCCATTGTACCAGAGAATGGAGTCTTAGTCATTTTTCCCATTAGACATGCTTCGCATCTTTCAAGTGATTCAAAATCAAGTGATTCAAGAAGTCCATCAGAATGGAGTTTCTTCATATGCTTCACTCTAATGTGACCAAGACGACAGTGCCACATGTATGTAGAATTATCATTCAATTTTATTCGTTTAGCATCTATGTTGTGAACATGTGTATCACTACTATCGAGATTCAACAAGAATAAACCATTCATCTCAGGTGCATTACCATAAAAGATATTACTCATATAAATCGAACAACCTTTATTCTCAGACTTAAAAGAGTAACCGTCTCGCAATAAACAAGATCCAGATATAATGTTCATGCTTAACGCAGGCACCAAATAACAATTATGCAAATTTAAAACTAATCCCGAAGGTAGATGTAGAGGGAGCGTGCCGACGACGATCACATCAACCTTGGAGCCATTTCCAACGCGCATCGTCACCTGTCTCTTGCCAGTCTTCGTTTATTCCACAGCTCCTGTTTCGAGTTACAAATATGAGCAACCGAACCAGTATCAAATACCCAGGCACTACTACGTTTACTAGTAAGATACACATCAATAACACATATATCAACTATACCTTTCTTCTTGATGTTGTCGTTCTTCAGATCCACCAGGTACTTGGGGCAGTTACGCTTCCAGTGACCAGCACCCTTGCAGTAGAAGCACTCAGTTTTAGGCTTAGGACCAGCCTTGGGCTTCTTAGCAGATGCGGCAGCTTTCTTGCCGTCCTTCTTGAAGTTGCCCTTGTTCTTAGGCTTGCCCTGTCTCTTGAAATTGGTGGTCTTATTGACCATCAACACTTGGTGCTCCTTCTTGATCTCCACTTCAGCAGTTTTCAGCATGGACGATAGTTTAGGCAACGTCTTGTTCATGCAGTGCATATTGTAGTTCATCACAAAGTTCTTGTAACTTGGTGGCAGTGATTGGAGGAGACGGTGAATCCCCAACTCATTAGGAATCGAAATTCCCAACTCTTGGAGCTTGTTTGCGTACCCAGACATGGTGAGCACGTGCTCACTAACGGAGCTTCCCTCTTCCATCTTACAGTTAAAGAACTTTTCGGAGGCCTCATAGCTCTCCATGGCCGCGCAAGTCTCAAAAATTAGCCTGAGCTCCTTAATGATCTCGAACGGGTCGTGGTGCTCAAAACGCTTTTGGAGCTCCGCTTCTAAACCATACAGGATGCCACACTGAACTATGGAGTAATGATTTTTCTGAGTGGCGTAAACATTCTTTACGTCATCGGTGGCATCTTCTGCAGGTGGGTCACCTAGCGGTGCTTCGAGCACATAGGTCAACTGACCAGCCCTGAGGACGATCTTCAGTCCACGGAACCAGTCTGTGAAATTGCTTCCATTATTCTTAAGCTTTTCTTTCTCTAGGAACGCATTGAAATTGATGGAGGGGGTCGCCATAATCTACAACAAATTTGCAAGTAGTTTAGACTAAGTTTATGATAAATTAAGTTCAAATTTAATTCTTAAATTAACTAGGTGAACTCCCACTCAAAACAACATCCGTCACATTGTCTTAGTGATTACACGAACCAAGTCCACTACACCAAGTCCGATCTTCACGAGAGAAGATGTAGTTTCATAGGTGAACAGTCTTCATGTTCATCATATCATTTATATGACTCATGCTCTACCTTTCGGTATTCCGTGTTCCGAGACCATGTCTGTACATGCTAGGCTCGTCAAGATAACCTTAGTTTCCGCATGTGCAAATCTGGCTTGCACCCATTGTATGCACACGTAGAATCTATCACATCCGATCATCACGAGATGCTTCGAAACGACGAGTCTTAGCAACGGTGCCAACTAAGGGTGAACACTTTATTACTTGATATTTAGTGAGAGGGATCATCTTATAATGCTACCGTCGCGATCTAAGCAATACAAGATGCATAAAGGATTAACATCATAGGCAATTCATAATAAGTGTGACATGATATGGCCCTTTCTTCTTGCGCCTTTGATCTCCATCTCCAAAGCACGTACATGATCTCCATCATCACCAGCATTGCGTCAAGGTCAGTGACGCCGCTTCATGGTTGTCCATCATCACTAGCAACTATTACAACTACTTGGAATAAAGCTATTACAAGATGAATAGACACGCAGGTTTTAACAGAATTTAAAGACAACCATTAGGCTCCTGCCGGTTGCCATATTACAACAAGGATCATTGCATACATCAAATATAATCACAATCACATGATGGCCATATCACATCACAAAACCCCTGCAAAAACAAGTTAGACGCCTCTAATTTTCTTTGCATGTTTTACGTGGCTTGGGGCTTTCGAACAATAACGGATCTTACCTACGAAACTGAACCACAACGTTGATACAAGTGCTATCGAGTGCAGAGTGTAAATTGGATCTATACTATGGTGGGAGAGACAGACACCCACAAAGCCAATTGTGCAAAGCAAGTTACACGTCAAGCGTGGAGCAAGTCTCATGTGCGATGACATGTAAGGTTAGCCCGAGCCGCTTCATCCCACCATGCCACAAGATGCAAAGTACACAAAGCAAAAGACGGCACGAGCACCAATGCCCACAAAACCATTGTGTTCTACTCGTGCAACAGATCTACGCATAGATACGGCTCTGATACCACTGATGGGTTCGCAGCATGTAAAACAAAAAATTTCTACCGCAAGAACGAACAAAACCCAGATCTAATCTAGATAAAAGCCAAGATCTAATCTATTAGACATGTGCAACGAGATAGATCTGTACTAACCCTTGTAGACACGAAAGCGTTACGAGATTAGATCTCGTGGTTGATGTAGTCGATCACTTGCCGATCTCAAGATCGTGTGGACGATCCTTCCGGCGCCGCGTTCCGGCAGCGCTTCCGCAGTCGGTCACACGTGCGGAGTCGAAGCAGACCTTCCTCTCCTCGTTCCAGCGAGCAGCGGAGGTAGTAGATCTCTCCACGGAATTCCAGCAGCAC
Source organism: Avena eriantha (assembly GCA_910589775.1). NCBI lineage: Eukaryota > Viridiplantae > Streptophyta > Magnoliopsida > Poales > Poaceae > Avena > Avena eriantha. The sequence continues at coordinate 384,665,063 of OU342746.1, forward strand.
GACGGCGTGGTGGTGGTGGTGGTGGTGGTGGTGGAGTGGACAATTCTGCAGGGCTTCGCCTAAGCCTGAGCAGAAGGAAGGAGGAGGAGGGAGGCGGCTTGGGGCAAGAGTGGAGGAGCAAGGGGGTGGCGCCTCCACCCCTCTATATATAGAGGGAGGGGTGTGGCCTAGGGTTCCCACCCCTAGGCCCACCCCTTAGGGCCGGCGCACCAAGGAGGTGGGGGGAGGAGTCCTCCCCCCCAAGTCTCCTCTTTAAATCTCCCTTATCTTATCTTATCTTGGTTTTCAAATAAACTCCAAAATATCTTCTAGAACCTTCCGGAACATTCTGAAACCTTCAAGAATCCCCATACAAACACTCCGGAACATTTCCTAACTTAGAAAAAGATCCCCATTATATGAATCTTACTCCTCGGACAATTCCGGAGCTCCTCGTGATGTCTCGAATCCAATCCGAGACTCCGAACAACATTCGGTCTCCAACGCACATTCCATATCTACTTAAAACAACTTCGAACCTTAAGTGTGTCACCCTACGGTTCGTGAATATGTAGACATGACGGAGACACCTCTCTAATCAATAACCATCAGCGGGATCTGGAGATCCATAACAGCTCCCACATACTCAACGATGACTTCGTGATCGATTGAACCATTAACATACGAAACCAATTCCCTTTGTCTCGCGATACTCTACTTATCTGAGGTTTGATCATCAGTATCTCCATACCTAGTTCTACCTCGTTACTGACAAGTACTCTTTTCTCGTTCTGTGATATGTCATCCCTTGTGACCCAGTCACATGCTTGCAAGCTAACTAGATGACATTCCACCGAGAGGGCCCAGAGCATATCTATCCATCATATGGATGGACAAATCCCAATCTTGGTCCATGCGCTTCAACACATACTTTCAGAATACCCAATGACACCTTTATAACCACCCAGTTACGAAGCGGCGTTTGATGTCATCAAAGTACGCACCCGGTGATGGTGATTAACACAACCTCATGGTCAAAGGATTAGGTTACTATGCATTTAAAAGCTTATAGCAATACAAACTTAATGACTTGATCTTTATGCTACGCTTACTATGGGTGTGTGTCCATCACATCATTCTCCTAATGATATAACCTTGTTATTAATCACATCTAATGTCCATGATCAGGAAACCATGATCATCAATCAATCAACAAGCTAGTTCAACAAGAGGCTTACTAGGGACTCTTTTACGTTTACAAAACACACATGTATTAGTGTTTCCTAATAATACAATTATAGCATGGGATGTAAACATTCATCATAAACACAAAGATATAATAATAACCACTTTTATTATTGCCTCTTGGGCATATCTCCAACAACTTTGAGGGATGCGAATTTCATCATATACCTCGGGTGGAAAATGAAATTGCCGACGTATTGTCGAAGCTTGGATCAACCCAGCAAGAAATCCCGCCAGGTGTAGCACTAGAACCTCAGAAAACCCTCTATCAGGCCATCCCCAGAATCCGAGTCAATTTACATCCCGACAAATTCGGAATCGGAGGCTGTGCCCATGGACATTGACGCCGGAAGTGGTTCACGAAACCCGGGGACTGCTTCGCAAGACCCGGGGACTGCGCAGCGTGACCCGACAGAGGTTATGCCGGTGGATCAAATGGAAATTGATGAGGATGTGTTCCCAGTGCGAGCTATACCAGCTTGGGCACTACCCATATTTCAATTCCTGAAGGATGGAACCTTGCCCGCTGAGGAGGTGCTTTCCAGGCAAACTCAGAGGAGGGCAAAAGCATACACGATCATCAATTCCGAGCTATACAAGAGAAGTGTGACAAATGTCCTCCAACGATGTGTTGACCCAGAAGAAGGGCTTGACATCCTCCGGGATATACATCAAGGGGAATGTGGGCATCACGCCTTGTGCAGAGCCTTGGTAGCAAAAGCTTTCCGTCATGGGTTTTACTAGCCAAGTGCCTTGGAACAAGCGGAGGATCTGGTAAGGAAGTGCAATGGTTGTCAAATATATGCTACCAAGACACATATGCCAATGTCGGAACTCAAGACCATACCGATTACATGGACATTTGCCGTATGGTGTTTGGCTATGGTTGGCCCGTTTAAACCAGCGAGAGGGAACATGACCCACATATTGGTCATGGTTGACAAATTTACGAAATGGATTAAGGTGAAGCCTCTAAGAAAATGTGATGGAGCTACTGCCGTGACATTCCTCAAAGATATCATCTTGAGATATGGTTATCCTCACAGTATCATAACAAATAATGGCGCAAATTTCGCTGAAGGAGCATTTGCACGTTACTGCCAAGATAAGAAGATCTGGCTGGACTTTGCCTCGGTAGCCCACCCCGCATCAAACGGGCAAGTGGAGAGATCCAACAGATTAGTGTTATTCGGAATAAAACCCCGGCTCATTGAGCCGCTGAAAAGATCAGCGGGGTGCTGGATAGAAGAACTACCAGCAGTACTGTGGAGTTTAAGAACAACTCCGAATCGATCAACAGGCTATATGCCATTCTTTCTGGTATATGGGGCAGAAGCTGTATTACCAGCCGACATAGAGCATGACTCGCCTAGGGTCACCCAATACATAGAAGCCGAAGTGCAAGAAGCCCGACAAAATGATGTTGATCTACTGGAAGAAGCGAGAGAATTGGCATTGTCCAGATCCGCCATATATCAGCAAAATCTCCGACGCTATCATAGCCGGAAAGTAAACCCCCGAATTTTCCGTGAAGGTGATCTGGTACACTGGTTGGTACAACGTACTGCTGGCATGCATAAGTTATCCCCCCATGGGAAGGGCCATTCATCGTGAGCAAAGCATTGCACAATGACTCATACTATCTCATAGATGCAAAACCACAGGAGAAGAACAAGGCGGGCAGGTCCGGCGAGGAATCTAAGCGTCCATGGAATGTAGCTCTTCGTCCTTTATACACTTAGCAAAGAAGTGTATGTATCCGAGTCTCTCATATGTCGGTATGTATGCCGACAATGAGCTCATCAATGAAATGTTGGCACCTCGAGCAGTAACTCGAGGACTGCCTTCATAATATTTGTTGTCTTCTGTATTTATTATTTATATGTCGGCTGGCATAAGTTGCATCTACCTAAGCCGGACCAGTAGTGTGTGAGCACCAAAAACCTAATTCTTTGAGTTTCTGCTGTCCAACAAGATTTGGCTTCATGGTAATTAAGAGAACAAGTTTGGAATTGCGTAGCACATGAAAAACGACTAAGGAAAGGAACTTAATCGAGCCGACGTTTGTTTTTCAGACTAACCTTAGGCTTATTTTATGCTTACTGTGCTGAATTATTTTGAGCTAATCCTAAAGTTTTCAAGTATTGTTAAGACAATTTTTGAAGCTCGGACTCGTAAGTCATAAAACCGAACCAAGGTAGACACGAGCCAAGCCAAGAAATTGGAAGAACAAGAAAATGAAACTCGGGGACTACGCCCAAGTTAATCCGGCACAAAAAATTAGTAGCAAAATATCATTTATGTGCTTAATACATTTGCACCCGGCATACCGGGGATCTGATGAAATTCAAAGTGTTTCTAATCAAGGAGTAGCGGGAGGAGGTAATTCGGCGCCAGCGGGTGGAGCTCCAGTTTTGGCTTCAGCGTCAGATGAGGACGAAGAGGACGAAGCTTCGGCTTCAGCGTCATCTTCATCTTCCTCGACGTCCGAAGCTTCGTCCTCTTCGTACTCACCCAAATCATCTTCAGTGTTTTCGTCCTTGGCGGTGCCTAGGAAGCTTCGTCCCTCGTTCCATTGATGGATGGGGGCATACTGAATGAGGTTATGGGCACAAGCCTTGCGCCGAGCTATCCAATCCGGATCATTGGACCACAGTGACCCGGTGTGCATCCGCTCAAGAAGATTGAGATTGATTTTCTCATACCACGTAAGCACATAGTGGAGAACGGTTTCAGCTCCGGCGCGACCCGTGGACTCCCTCCAAAGATCAAGTTGGGTTTCACACTCCATTAACTTGGCAGCAAGAGCTGTGGCCCCCTCCGGAGTGTCTTCATCAGGCCAAAAGGCATTGAAGATCCGGATTGCCACATCAAGAATGTCCTTGCCATAATTCTTCACAATTTCGACACGAGAAGACAAGCTGACCAACAAGTCCTCCATGTCATAGGAAGTCTCTGCAGCGCTAGGGACAATTGGAGTACCCCTCTTCCGGCGGAACTTGGCAACAACAGTAGTTGCAATGGCATTGCCCTCTGGAAATTTTTGTGAAAACAAGACATGTGAAATAAGTGAGGAAGGTTGACCCAGAGAGATTCATGACAGCTGAAGAAAAAGAACTTACGAGAGATGTGGCTATGGATCCGGGTTAGCTCCTTAGTGCACTTGTCACGCCTCTCCCGGAGTTGCGCAAGCTCAGCATTCGCTGACTCAAGCTTAACGTCGTCCTCCTTAAGCAGTTCTTTGTCCTTGGCGATCTGGAGGTTGAGGCGCTCTCGTTCCTCAGTAAAATCTTGGCCTGCTTTCTCCAGTTCAGACTTGTGCTGCGCCTTGAGCTTCTTCATGTCTGCCTTAAGCTTTGCAATTTCTTCGTCTTTGGTCCGGAGGAGGGCAAGCTCATCATCCTTATTCTTGAGTTTGGCTTGGTGCTGCCCTGCTTGTTCGAGAAAATGCAGCATCATGTCAGGCACAGGCACACTATCTTCAAGAGAGGCTGAAACAATTTGTTGACCCGGCAAAGCCGAGGTATGAATATTTGCCGAGCCAAGAAGAAAAGGAGATAGAGCACGGAGGAAGATTAAGCAAAAATGACTTACCCTTTATCTGCTCCAAGTTCTTCCTCATGATGGTGTTCGCGGCCTCCACGCCAGCTGTGAAATCTGAATGATGGATTAGTTTGGCGGAAAAAGACAAAGAGAAATGGAAAAATGCCAAGGAGAAACCTTACCCCTTTTCTCGTGTTCGGCGAGAAGCGCAATATGTTTCGCGTGCAGCATCTTGTGAGTATCCAAGAGACGCTGAAACTCAGCGCTCCGGCGATTGGTGGTCACCTGAAAAAAGTACAAAAAGATAGCTTAGTCATGTGAATATTAGAAGTGTACAAAATCCGGGCCAAGTGGAACTTAACCCGTCTCTAGGTGTGTGCATATTTGAAGTGTACAAAATCCGGGCCAAGTGGAACTTAACCCGGCTCTAGGTGTGTGCATATTCGAAGTGTACAAAATCCGGGTCATGTGGAACTTAACCCTGCTCTAGGTGTGTGCATATTGGAAGTGTACAAAATCCGGGCCAAGTGGAACTTAACCCGGCTCTAGGTGTGTGCATATTCGAATTGTACAAAATCCGGGCCAAGTGGAACTTAACCCGGCTCTAGGTGTGTGCATATTCGAAGTGTACAAAATCCGGGCCAAGTGGAACTTAACCCGGCTCTAGGTGTGTGCATACTCGGAGTTATTAAGGAGCTACGTTAGTTCTCTAAGGAGCATCCGGCCGAGTAACAAGTTACTCCCCCGGAGGCTCGGGGACTAATGGTTATATCACTAATATCTACTACATGCTAAGGAAAAGGCAAAGTAAAGTACCTCCATTATCCGACCTGCAAGGTTAATTGCCTTGGCAGCGGTATTCATTTGGGCAGCAAACTCGGCGGGCCCGAATTTCTCTGGGAGATCATCATTGTGGACGAACTCCGCCTTGTTCCAGTTGTTTACAAACTCGATTAAGGTCGGAGGATAACGTTCGCCGCTGAGCATGTGGGGAGCAACCAGACCCTTGGCATGGGCTTCCCTCCGTTCAACCTGGGCAACGGTAGGGCTGGTCTGCAAGACAAGTTGTGCATCAGCTGACCCGGCAGAGGTGTCCATTGTCGGTGGGGTCTTCTTTGAAAGCATGGACGCAAGTGTACACTGTCTAGCCTCGATAGACGTTGCCTTGGCAGTGTCAGGAGCCTTTTTGCCCTTGGGCTGCTGCTGAGAGGTTGAAGTTGCTGCGGCAGATTTGCCCTTGGGAGATGCCTTAGTGCTAGCCTTGGTGCCTTCTCGCCGAGGCTTGGAAGACTCGGACGAGGCGGAGGGGCTTGGTGTTGCTGGTGGTGCTTGTGTTGTTGCTGCTGGTGCTGGAGCCGATGTTGGTGCTGGTGTTGGTTTTGGCGGAGGCGCGGTAGATACCTCGGCGGTGGCTGGGGCAACCGCTGCCTCGGCAGAGCTGCTTCCCCCTGTTCCGAGGTTACCCTCCTCTTGACGAGGTGGGCTAGAACCCGGAGCAGCCGCTGAGCCCTCCTGAATGGGGCTCAATGGGCGTGAATCATCACCACGAGGGGGGGGGGGGGGGAAGGGCTATGTCGGAGCGGTGAGGCAATGCTGGATCCACTCTGAGGAACCTCCACCGCGGCCCTACCAAATCAGATCATGAATGATGAGAAACTATAACAAAGAAAGAACAAATGAATAGCAAAGGGAGAAGTGACTTACTCATCCGAGGTCAAAGGCTCCTTGGGCTTCCGAGCCCTCCGGGTTATGTCCTTGGTTGTAGGCTTGGTGGCAGCTTTGTCCGCGGACTTCTTTCGCCTTTTGGCTGGCTTAGAAGGTCCGGAGGAAGAAGCAGATGCGGCTCCCCTTTTCTTTGGTGCGACCGGGATTGACTCACCCGTGGCAAGGGGAGGATCTTCATGGATCTGCCCACCGGGGTTAGCTGATGCCGAAAAAGCGTAAGAAAGGGGGACAACATCAAATGCCTCCATCACCTCAATGTTAGATTCATCTTCATCGTCAGGCCAATCTCTAATGGAAGAGAGTTTACCGGTGTGTCGCTTGGTCGCATCAGCCATCGGGAGGAACATCTCCTGATCCGGCTCCTCCTCATCCGAGGCATCTCGATCAGGTGCCCATTTGAGAGAAGGCTCAGTGCCATCCTCAATAGTTTGCTGAAGAAACATCTAAGGGAAAGAGAAAGCAAAGGGATTAAACCCTATAACAAAGTCCGACATACAATTTAACTTGGAGAGAGTTTGGGGCACGAGACTTACCGCGGGAGGAAGCCTATATCGACAGAAGTGTTCAATCCCCCACACCCACTCAGCGGAGAAGTTCTTGCTGGTGGTAAAGAGGGCCTTGACCCGGCGGTAGATCTCGGTATTGCTCAACTCGAATGAGGAGGTCCGGTTGGGGTCACGGCCCCAGCTCATATGGCAGAGTTTGTGCGTGCGTTTCTAGAGGGGGAGATCCGGTTGTGGACGAAGGTGATCATTGCATCCTCATTGCGCAATCCCTGATCCTTCAGCTCCTGGAACCATTTATTGACTTGGTTCGCCAGGACAGTGGGCTTCTTGGGGACCTTGTCCCACAGATCCGGATTAGGAGGACTCGGAGCGTAGGGGCGCAGCCAGATCAGATCTTCAGTTGTGCCATTTCTGACATAAAAGAAGGTTCGGGCCTAACCCTTGCAAGAGTCAAGCCCCGTGACTCGGGGGGAAATGGACTGTTTCTGAGGAGAGATGGAAGCTGTGCCGAACTGTGTGAGCTGCTTGTCCTCCGGGTCAAGCTCTCTATTCGGAATTACATTCCGGGGGAGACCAAAGAACCGGATCCAGAGCTCCTTAGTGGGCCATAATCGGCGTAACCCTCAATGGTGAAAGGAAAAGTAGAGAGGGAAGTGATGGCGTTAGCCGGAAGATGGTGCGGATGAAGCTCATACGTGTTGAGCCAGTCGTGGAAGAAGTCGCTGACAGGGAGCCCAAACTCGCGCTGGAAGTGGGAAAGGAATACCACATACTCACCCGGATTGGGTGAGGGGACAAGCTCCACGGCGGCGAGGCGTGCGATGACGCCCTCCGGCATACGTCGGGTATGGTACAGCCAGTCGAGATCGTCCTGGCAAACCCAGGACCCAGCCCAGGTGCCGCGGTCGGCGTTCCCCACGTCCTCCTCCATTTCCTGCTCCGCGACGGCGAGCTCTTCCTCTGTCATCTCTAAGTCACTATCCTCACTGGCTCTAACGTCGGTGGGGGGCAGTGGCCTAGATTGGCGCGGACCCGTGGCGGAGGAGATGTGCGGGAGGGGCGGCGACGCAGGTGCGCGAGGAAACGGTGCGGTGGCGGCGCAGCTACGCAAGTGCGGTGGCGGCGGTGCTGTCGCAGGGAAGAAGAAGAAGAGGCAGATGGGCGCGAGAGTGGGGAAAAGACCCAAGGGGTGCACCCTCCCCTATTTACCCACGCCCTAGAAGGGTAGTGGGATCGCGCTGTGCGACAGGCCACACGGTGTGGCCGTGTATGACCCGGATCGACCAATCAGCGACGAGCCACAGGAAGGGCCACAGGGCGCAGCGGATCCCACGGCGCGACGTTATGATACAGTTAACGAGGAGGAAGGCACGATGTGACATGTGCTACAGTAAAATCTCACAATAACTACGGCGGTTATGGTCGCAGGCCCTTAAAATGAGGCAAAGTAATGATTAGCCTCCACGTGGGGAAGCGTACAAGAGAAGGAAGAATGACCCGGATGAGTATGAGGTGACCCGGCCAACTCAGAATGTGCCAAGGGAAAGTAAACCTATCAAATCCGGACTATGAGGTAACTCGGAAAAGAAGCAAAAGGCTCGGTAAAATTGAACCTGCTATGGCCTTAACGGCTAAGGCAGCTAAGACCACACCAGCTTCGGGGACTAATGTTGGGGGGATACCCCTGGGTAGGGTCACGTCAGGTTATAAATGCCGAATTAGCCGAGGTACGGCAAGGTCAGAGCAGGTGCTGGCCGAGTCACCTCAAGGCAGGCCGAATCACGGAGTAACCCGGACCAGGGGATGTCCACCTACCTAGGTCTCAGCCAACTTAGGTCATATGTCGGTAAGATGTATCTAACTTGAGTGCAGGTACAGAGGTGGCCGGATCAACTAGGTACGATCCGGGTTATATCAAGCTTGTAGGAGAAGGAAGGTATCTCGCTGGTCAAAGGGTGACCACTGTATGCAGAGTGTGAGCGAAGCAAACGGAGGCCAGGACCACCGAGGCGTGGCCGACAAAGGTGGCGATGCCTATGTCGGATGACGCAGGCACCACAGAGGCTCACGTAGCCTCTACATGGATGACGCTGGGCAAAAGTGACCCGGTCGGTTTACTATTTTGGGAGGAGGCATATTCCTTGGAATATGCCTCCACGTATGCCCTAATTGGAGACCTAGCTACCCCTATATAAGGAGGGCTAGGGCCTCTATAGAAAGGGTTGATCTCAAGTGTGTTGGATTTTACTTGTAGAGTTCTAGTTTCCTGAGAGCTAGCTAGTGGTGAGAGTAAGAGAGCTCCTTCTTCCTCTTCTCCCCAATGCAGCTCAAGGAGCACTTGTAACTTTGGAATCTCATTGAACAATACAAAGCAACTGTGTGTGGAATCACCACACTATCCCTCCCTGGATACCTCTAGTGCATTTAGTCCCCACCTTTAGCCTATCTATGGCATCTTCCGTGACACCACCACGACATGTATAATCATGGTCAAACTTAAAAATATTGACTTTTGACTAATCCTTAGGCTCCTTATATTTTGGCGGAGGGAGTACTATTCAACACGAATCCACTTGCTCTGAACCATTGGATCTAACAGCCCAACGGTCATGATTGGTGCCATGAATCCAATTCAAAACTGCTCCACTATAGTAGTATAAGTAGAGAGAATACAGTCCACTATGCTACAAAATTTTGGGGGTGGTGACATGATGGTTCTAGAACATGCATGGTGGAGTTTGCTCTAGGTAATATTCAACACGAATCTAGCTTCTCTGAACCATTGGATCCAATAGCCCAATGGTCAGGATAGGTGCTATGGATCCAATTCAAAACCGCTCCACTATAGTAGTAGAGATAGAGATATCTTATCTTATCTAATGACTATATAGTGTACGAATAACTTTGAATATTGACCGTTGGATCAAGACTCGTGAATCCCAACATTTCCAGCCATTGGATCTTCTTTTCCATTCTAGCATCTAGAAGATTCTATTGATAGTCTTCAGCATAATGAATGTTATGCAGAAACCACAAAATACACTTCTCCATCATGCTAGAATTTTCTCCCTCGTAGCTAATAATCGTTGACTTCTACATGATCTTATCTTATCTTATCTTATCTTACGACTATATAGTGTATGGATAACTTTGAATGTTGACCGTTGGATCAAGACTCGCGAATCCCAACATTTCTAGCCGTTGGATCTTCTTTTACATTCTAGCATCTAGAAGATTCTATTGATAGTCTTCGGCATAATGAATGCTATGCACAAACCTCAAAACACACTTCTCCGTCATACTAGAAGCTTCTCCCTTGTTTCTCTAGACCATGTTATAAAAAAATCATGTGTTAGGTAGCTAATAATCTTTGACTTCTACATGATGATACAAAGTACAAGGACTAAATGGACACCCATACTTTATAGATGTTGATCAAATTTATAATTTTTTGTGCTTTACCAATTATAATTGTATACAGTGATGATATGTCATATGTCTACTATCTGAGTCTCACGTGCAACTTACTAATAGCTAATAATCGTTGACTTCTACATGATCTTGCCACTATATAGTGTACAAACAACTTTGAATATTGACCGTTGGATCAAGACTCGCGAATCCCAACATTTCCAATCGCTGGATCTTCTTTTCCATTCTAGCATCTTGAAGATTCTATTGATATTCTTCATTAGAAACCACTATATAGTGTACGAATAACTTTGAATGTTGACTGTTGGATCAAAACTCGTGAATCCCATCATTTCTAGCTGTTGGATCTTCTTTTCCATTCTAGCATCTAGAAGATTCTATTGATAGTCTCTTTCACAATGAATGCACTATGCATAAACCTCTCCAAACACACTTCTCGATCATACTAGAATCTTCTCCCTCGTTTCTCTAGACCATGTTACCAAAAATTTCAAGTGTTAGGTAGCTAATAATCTTTGACTTCTACACATGCTGATACAAAGTACAAGGACCAAATATACACCCATACTTTATACAGTAGATGTTGATCAAATTTATATTTTTTGTGCTTTACCAATTATAATTTTATATAGTGATGATATGTCATACGATTTACTATCTGAGCCTTATTAAGGTGTGCTTTTTTACACAATGCAGGAGTAGTATATTTCTTTGCTTAGACATATGGTCAAATCTGTCCACGCGCCGTACATGCTGAGAGAATAAAATGTTGGCAGGGGAAGAGGGCAACAGCGAAGAGAAGTTGAAGGTGTTCCATGTCAGAGAAAAGTTATGATGGGTTTCTGACACGAGGTACTCCTGCGGCCTTACAGTGTACAGTCTACTAGTAGTAAATTTCAGGACCTGTGCATGCAAAACAAATCGTGTGTTTTCTCTCTCCTTCCCTATGCTCCATCTCTCCTCTCCTTTCCCCTCACGCACCGGTCCGGCTGATCTCTCTCCCCTCGTCCATAGCGTGGCGCTACACACGTGTGCCTTGGTACGAAGGCTCTGTGTCTCTGGCGTGTTCGGCAGCCGCTCGTTGGTGTGGAGTAGGGACGAGGAGGAGTACATAGGAAGGAAACCACTTTGGTCCTCGGCGGCAGAAAAATTCAAACTTTTCCGGTTTTTGAAATTTCCACTTGCTTCCCAAACATAAGGAGGGAAGGTTATCCAAAAGATCAGCCAAACATCGAGAGGGAAAGCAATTTTGAACTAGTTTTGAACATTGATCACATTTAATAAACAAAAAACAAAAAACAAAAGTTTTACTCATGATGTCCTATCATGTCTTGTGCACCACGTGCCATGAAAACTGTAATCATGGGATTAGATAAGTTTTGGAAAAATAGCTTCACAATATTGTCCTACCATGTGTATGGACACTATCGGGTTTATTTCAACCCGAACGACCAAGGTCATCTACAGGTAAATTGTAGGTCGCTTTGAAAATTTTATGAAAACGCTCTTGGAGGTACCCATTGGGGGGAAGGGTCAATTAATATATATCAGAAACCACCGAGAGTTTTGACGACAGGTTCATCTTGTTGCTAAGATTTTGCATCCTAACTATTTAATGAAATTAGGTCAAACGTTGCTCATTGTTTCATGAAATTAGGTCAAACTTTGCTAACCGATTAACTTTTAACATTAACCGTTGGATCAAGAGTAGCAAATGCAAACATTGCCAACCGCTGGATCTTCTTTTCCATTCTTAGCATCTAGAAAGATTCTACTGGTAGTTTTTAGCACGATGATCACTAGTATGCGCACACCTCAGAACACACACTTCATTGCTCTCAGTTTCAGGGTCTTTGTGCTAATAAATTCATGGACCTAGATGCAATAATTATCATTTTCATGAGGTCCTTGATGTAACTTGTACTTCCACCGACTGTGTTAACTCTCAAGCACCTCGCTCCTACGAGACCTACCATTAGATCGGCCATTCGTAATACTTCTTATCTTATCTTTATCTTCTCTTATCTCTTAGAATATCATACCTTCACAATAGAGTGTACAAACCATTGACTGTTTGATCAAGACTGGCAAATCAAAACATTCCTAACAACCATTGGATCTTATTTTCCATTCTTAGCATATAGAAAGATTCTACTAAAAGTCTTTAGCAGGATGAACGCTAGTATGCGCAAACCTCAAAACACACACTTCATTGCTCAGCTTCAGGGTCCTTGTGCTAAATGCCTGGACTTGGATATAATTTTTTTATTTTTTACGAGGTCCTTGATGTAACTTGTACTTCCACCGACCGTGTTAACTCTCGAGCACCTCACTCCTACGAGACCTAAAGTTAGATGGGCCATTCACAGTACTTCTTATCTTATCTTTATCTTGTCTCTTATCTCCCACAATACCATATATACCACCGCATGGTGTATAGAACAATGAATGTTTGATCAAGACAGACAAATCCAAACATTGCTAACCATTGGATCTTCTTTTCCATTCTTAGCATCTAGAAATATTCTACTTTAGCACGATGAATGCTAGTATGCACAAACCTCAAAACACACACTTCATTGCTAATTTCAGGGTCCTTGTGCTAAATGCATGGACTTGGATGCAATTTTCATTTTTTATGAGGTCCACTTGTACTTGCTTAACAAAGAAAATCAGCGTGGTGCTCACTCATGTAGCCTTACAGTGTGCTACTCCTCCTCTATGCAAGGAAAATAAATTGTATACTACTCTCTCCTTTGCTGCATCACACCCATCCTCTAGCTGATATCTCCCTCGTCCACAGTGTGGCGCTGCGCACGTGTGCGATGGTACTACGACGGCTCTATTTCTATCTTTTTTCATAACTTTGCTCTAACATCGAACCGCTTTCAACACCTCTTCGCTGCAGCCCTCTCGGGCTGCCTTCTCTACCCCATAATCTCTTCTACAGTAGTTTGTAATAACCTTCGCTACAGCCCTCTTGGGATGCCTTCTCTCGGGCTTCCTACGTGTATATATTTATATATACATACCAAGTACAATATCCCTTCTCTAGTGTTGTGAGTGTTGATCCTTGTAATAACCTTCCATGTGATGTTTGGGATGAAGCAAGTGAAAAAATCAAAACCCGAAAAGTTTGATCCGCGACTACTGTTTTCCGCCGCCCCAACCCAACGCCCAAAGTTGTTCCTTCATATGCAAACCAACACAATGTAGCTGATGAACACATGATAGACAGACACATAGCCGTCGTACCAATGTTAGAGTTGAAAGCGGCATCCTGCAAAAGTTTTGCTTATAGTTCATTTTGTTGGGAGATACCCCTAGGTAGAGTCACGCCGGGGTATAAAGGCCGAGTTAGCCGAGGTACGGCAAGGTCAAAGCAAGTGCTGGACGAGTCACCTCAAGGCAGGCCGAATCACGGAGTAACCCGGACCAGGGGATGTCCACCTAACTGGGTCTCAGTCGACCTATATTATATGTCGGCAGGATATATCTAACTTGTTTGAAGGTACAGGTGTGGCCGGATTAACCAGGCATGATCCGAGTTATATCTGGCTTGCAAGAGAAGGAAGGTATCTCGCTGGTCAAAAGGTGGCCACTATACGCAGAGCGTGAGCGAAGCGGACAGAGGCCAGGACCACCGAGGCGTGGCCGACAAGGGTGACGATGCCTATGTCGGATGACGCAGGCGCCGCAGAGGCTCACGTAGCCTCTGCATGTCTTACGTTGGGGAAAAGTGACCAGGTCGGTTTGCTATTTTGGGAAGAGGCATATTCCCTGGAATATGCCTCCACGTATGCCCTAATTGGAGACCTAGCTACCCCTATATAAGGAGGGCTAGGGCCTCTGTAGAAGAGGCTAATCTCTAGTGGGTTGGTTTTCTACTCGTTCAGTACTAGTTCTCCTAAGAGCTGGCGAGTGGTGAGAGTAAGAGAGTTCCTTCTTCCTCTTCTCCCCAAGACAGCTCAAGGAGCACTTGTAACCTTGGAACCTCATTGAATACAAAGCAACAGTGTGTGGAATCACCACACTATCCCTCCCTGGATTCCTCTAGTGCATTTAGTCCCTACCTTTAGCCTATCCATGGCATCTGCCGTGACACCACCACGATAGTTGGCGCCCACCTTGGGGCTAGCGGCGCTAGCAGGGGTGAAGATCCAGACGGGAAACCTCATCGGCACCGGCGAACACACCATCTCCGGGCTAGTTCAGCGCTTTGGAGCGCTGGACTTCGTCAGCGACAACGCTGGCTGCTTCGGCAAGCGTCCTCTCCCACGCAATGGCCTCTTCGTCAAGCTTGGCGCGCACAAGATCTACGTTGCTGTCGATGTGTCGTGTGTTCACCCGCGGCACGTCGTCGAAGGAGGCGAGCCACCCCTTAGCGCGGCTCGTGGGGCGCGTATCACTCGCTCCCCGGACCACGCTGAGGTGATGATCACCGCTCCTAGCACTGGCGCAAGCAAGGATCCGGCACCAGATCCAGAGGTAACACCTAAGGCACCGAGGAAAAGTAGAGGTCCTCCGCTAGAGAGGCCAGAAAATGTGCTGCAGCAGGAGATGTATAGCTTGGCAAACCCTGTAGCAACAGTAGTAGATCGGGCTCAGGAACAGGCCGAGCTAGAGGAGACTAGGCAAAAAATACTAGGGGGCGCGAAAAATATAGCCGCGGCTCAGCAGTCATTGAAAATGACGCTGCGTGAGTACGCAAAGGCAAATAAGGTAGATGTTGTAAAAGTGAAGGGGAGAAACCTCATGAGTGAAATGAACAAAGAGGGTGATACTAGGATTGAGGAATCAGAGAATTGTCTGTCCGTGGGGCTGCCGAAGTATAGTACCCCGGCAAAGAACCTCAGAGCAGCAGATGCAGCTGCGTCCGAGTTAGAGGGTCTGACGGGTGAAGCCCGTGAGAGACAGCAAGATAGGGTCAATGAGTTGGTTCGGATCCCCAACAGGCAAAATGAGGAATTGCTCAGGGCTAATCCGGAGAGAGCTGGGCCCTCCAAAATCGTTCATTCGGCGGTGGGTAACCCGGAGAAATCCGCTGGAGCCGCATCATCTCCTCATGGTGGTCCTAGGAGAGAAGAGGTAGTAACCTCGGCCAGGAGGAACAAAAAAATAGTCCCATATGACCCGGCAAGGGAAGGGAAAGGAAAAGAAGTGCAGAGAAATGAGGATCGACGAAGTGTGAGCCGAGGTGAAGCTGGCCGAGGTAGCCGCGACCAAGGCAATGCCGGTCAAGGGAATGCTGTAAACGCCAATGCCGGACAACGTAATTCGGCAGGTGCAGGGCAACCGTAGCAGCGGAATATACCACGGCAAGAGCGCAGTGCCGGCCAAGGTATGCAACAAAGAGCAGCTCCACATGAAGGAACCTGGATCATGAAGGAACCTCCGGTACCTAACTTCCAGTTACCTAGAGGCACTAAGACATACGACGGCAGCACAAAGCCGGAGGATTGGTTAATTAACTAGGCAACAGCTAGAAAAATCACTATAGGCAACTTGAGATGGGCTGTGAGATATGTACCCCAGATGCTGGAGGGGCCAGCAAGGGTATGGCTAAACAATTTGCCACCCAGAAGTATTAACTGTTGGATCGATTTTGAGGAAATGTTTGTTAGTAATTTCTCAAGCACATATCAGAGGCCAACAGGCCACAGACCCTAGAAATGTGCAAGCAAAGACCGAATGAGACAGACCGAGAGTTCTTAACCCATTGGTGCACAGTGCGAAACTCGTGTGAGGGTGTAATTGAATCATAGGCCATAGCTTGGTTTGCGCAAGGATGCAGATATGCAAGCATGCTATGGCAAAAGTTGCAAAGGTATATGCCAACAACATTGGCAGAAACAATCCAGATTGCTGATTCGTACGCGTTGGGTGATCCGACTCAATCCAGGCTCATGTCAAACGAGTCAAGCGAGGAGGGCTATCAGCGAGATGGGGCCGGATCATCCTGGAGGAATGATTACCGGGGTAAAAGAAGAGATGATAGACCGGATTACCGGTATAGTTCGCAACAAGTTGCTGCTATGAATCAAGATCAGCCCGGAGTAGGAAGCAACCAACGTCAGAAAACTGGAGGGCAGCAATGGACTCCAAGGAATGATGGCAAAAAAAACTTGGACGCTAGAGCAGAAGAAACAGTGGTAGGAAAAGAAGGACCGTCCAAGGTATACTTATGAGGCCATGCTAGATTAGCCGTGTTAATTTTACACGCCAAATTCGAGTAACCCAGCGGGTCACACAACTAGGCAATGTGAATGGATGCGAAAGATAGAACAAGGTGGTTCGGGGAATGCTGAGGCACCTCGGAATGATCAACCTCGGCAGGAGTTACCCCGGCAGCAATTGCTCTCCGGAGCGAACACGCAACAGTTAATGTTGGCTCCCCCTCCGCCGAGGTATGAAAACCATGAGAGAAGGGATGCAGTGCATCAAGTGGAAGAACAGCATCAACCAGATCAAAGGTACCCCAGAAATGATGGGAGAAATGAGTACAAAGAGCATCATAAGAGTTACTGTGTGTTCACCAAAGAGGAGACAGACAGAAAGAGCTTGTAGCGCCGACACATGGAAGTTAATGCGGTAATGCCAGCGGTGACGAGGTATATGCCTTGGTCGGACCAGGAAATTACCTGTAGTATCAAAGATCATCCCAAGCTTATGCCAAGTCCTGGATCGTATGCGCTAGTGTTGGACCCAACATTCATTGGGCCAAACATTAATGTGAGATTCTCAAAGGTGCCGATTGACAATGGCAACAGCATAAATATCATCTACTTTGATACGATGCGCATTGTGCCAGGCATTTCTTGTGAACCCATTGGCAAGGTCCGGATTGACATGTTGTTCGGCACGAGAGATAACTGTCGGACTGAGAATTTGGAATTCGAGGTTGTCAATTTGGAGAGCACATATCACGCGTTGCTCGGCAGGCCAGCTCTGAACAAGTTCATGGCAAGTACTCATATCAGTTACTTAAAGATGAAGCTGCCCGGGCCAAATGGTGTGATTACCATAACTGGTGATTTCCGACGTTCCATTGAGTGCGCGTTAGCCGGGTCTAACCTGGCCAAGTCACTCGTGATTGCGCAAGAGAAGAGAAAGATCCAAGAGGTGGCAGCATTGGCTCAATCCGCGCAGCAGTATATGCCGGCGCTGAGTAACCCGCATGGAAGTGTATCATTTCAAGCGACGAAGGATACCAAGAAAGTACCTGTTGATGATATGTTCCCGGAGTGCACCGTAACAATTGGTGCCGGGTTAAATGACAAATAGGAAAGCGAGCTTGTCAACTTCCTTCGTGAGAATCGGGATATTTTTGCTTGGTCCACACAGAACTTGCAAGGTGTTCTGAGGGAGTTGGCCGAGCACTCTTTGAATGTGAGACCCGGAGCAAAGCCGGTGAAGGAACCTCTCCACCGCTACGCCAAAGACAGGAGAAAGGTCATAGGAGATGAGATAGCTCGACTGCTAGCAACTGGATTTATCATGGAAGTGCTTTACCCGGATTGGCTGTCTAATCCGGTGCTGGTGGAGAAGAAGAAGGACGATCTAAACGTGGCAGTGGTTTGGCGTATGTGTGTCGTTTACACGAACCTGAATAAGGCGTGTCCAAAAGATCCATTCCCACTGCCAAGGATAGACCAGGTCATAGATTCCACTACTGGGTGCAAACTGTTGTCATTCATTGATGCATATTCTGGTTTCCACCAGATATCTCTGAACCCAAGTGATCAAATAAAGACTGCATTTATCACCCATATGGGGCTTATTGCTATCGCACCATGCCTTTTGGTTTACGGAATACAGGGGCAACGTACCAAAGATGTATGCAAAAATGTTTACACGACCAAATTGGTCAAAATGTGTAGGTATATGTGGATGATGTTGTTATCAAGGCCAAAGAAAGCAAAACGTTCCTTGACGATATCAGGCAGACATTCGCGAACCTAAGGAGGTTCCAAATGAAGCTTAATCCGGAGAAATGTACCTTCGGTGTCCTGGCTGGAAAATTACTCGGATTTCTTGTCTCCAGCCGAGGTATCGAAGTTAATCCAACTAAAATCCGGGCCATAGAGTGAATGGAACTGCCGAAGTGCCTTAACGATGTCCAGAAGTTCACTGGTTGCTTGGCATCCTTAAGTCGGTTTGTATGTCAGTTGGGAGAAAAGGCACTGCCTCTCTATCAACTCATGAAAAAGTCAGACAAGGTCATTTGGACGCCACAGGCCAATGAAGCCTTTATCCAATTAAAGAAGATGTTAGCCAATGCACCAATGTTAGCCTCTCCACTATCAAAGGAGCCAATGTTGCTCTATATAGCCGCAACCAACAGAGTTGTAAGTGCAGTAATAGTGGTAGAGCGCGATGAAGAGGGAAAGTCAATGCAAAGGCTAGTATATTATTTGAGCGAAGTATTATCAGCCTCGAAACAAAACTATCCCCATTATCAGAAGGTGGCATATGGTGTATATATGGCGGCTAAGAAACTGAAGCACTATTTTGAGGAGCACCCCATCAAAGTAATATGTGAAGCCCCCATATCCGAGATAATGAGCAACAAGGATGCAAGTGGCCGGATTGCAAAGTGGGAAATTGAGCTAGCTCCTTATGCGCCATAATATGACAGAAGAGAAGCAATCAAGTCTCAGGCTATGGCTGACTTTTTTGTGGATTGGGCTGAGGTGCAATATGAGCCACCATTACCAGATCCGAACTACTGGAGAATGCACTTTGACGGGTCAAAAACAATAACCGGGTTAGGCGCCGGAGTTGTGCTTACCTCACCCAAGAAGGACCAGCTGAAAAACGTGCTGCAGATCCACTTCACTTATTCAAACAATGTTGCGAAATATGAGGCACTTGTGCATGGGCTCAAAGTGGCAAAAGAAATTGGGAAACGTCGGATCCAATGCTTCGGTGACTCGGATCTTGTTGTCCAACAAGTCTCCGGACAATGGGATGCTTTGGATGCAAATATGGCACTGTACAGATTTCATGTGCAGAAGATATCAGGGTACTTTGAGGGATGCGAATTTCATCATATACCTTGGGTGGAAAATGAAGCTGCCGACGTATTGTCGAAGCTCAGATCAACCCGACAAGCAAACCCGCCAGGTGTAGTGCTAGAGCACGTCAGAAAACCCTCTATCAGGCCATCCCCAGAATCCGAGTCAATTTATATCCCGGCAAATCCGGAATTGGAGGCTGTGCCCATGGACATTGACGTGGGAAGTAGTTCGCGAAACCCAGGGACTGTCTCGGCAAACCCGGGGACTGCGAAGCGTGATCCGGTTGAGGTTATGCCGGTGGATCAGATGGAAATTGATGAGGATGTGTTCCCAGTGCGAGCTATACCAGCTTGGGCACTGCCCATATTTCAATTCCTGAAAGATGGAACCTTATCCGCAGAGGAGGTGCTTTCCAGGCAAACTCGGAGGAGAGGAAAATCATACACGATCATCAATTCCAAGCTATACAAAAGGAGTGTGACAAACGTTCTCCAGGGATGTGTTGACCTGGAAGAAGGGCTTGACATCCTCCGAGATATACATCAAGGGGAATGTGGGCATCATGCCTCGTCCAGAGCCTTGGTAGCAAAAGCTTTCCGTCATGGGTTTTACTGGCCAAGTGCCTTGGAACAAGCAGAAGATCTGGTATGAAAGTGCAACGGTTTCAAAGATATGCTACAAAGACACATACGCCAATGTCGGAGCTCAAGACCATACCAATCACCTGGCCATTTGCCGTATGGTGCTTGGATATGGTTGGCCCCTTCAAACCAGCAAGGGGGAACATGAGCCACATCTTGGTCATGGTTGATAAGTTTACAAAATGGATTGAGGTGAAGCCAATAAGAAAATGTGATGGAGCTACCGCCGTAACATTCCTCAAATATATCATCTTGAGATACGGTTATCCTCACAGCATCATAACATATAATGCCACAAATTTTGCTGAAGGAGCATTTGCGTGATTATGCCGAGATAAGAAGATCCGGCTAGACGTAGCCTCGGTAGCTCACCCCACATCGAACGGACAAGTGGAAAGATCCAACGGATTGGTATTATCCGGGATAAAACCACGGCTCATTGAGCCGCTGCAAAGATCAGCGGGGTGCTGGATAGAAGAACTACCAACGGTACTGTGGAGTTTAAGAACAACTCTGAATCGATCAACAGGCTATACGCCATTCTATCTGCTATATGGGGCAGAAGCTGTATTACCAGCCGACATAGAGCATTACTTGCCTAGGGTCACCTAATACATAGAAGCCGAAGTGTAAGAAGCCCGGCAAAATGATGTTGATCTGCTAGAAGAAGCGAGAGAATTGGCATTGTCCAGATCCACCATATATCAGCAAAATCTCCGACGCTATCATAGCCGGAAAGTAAACCCCCAAATTTTTTGCGAAGGTGATCTGGTACTCCGGTTGGTACAGCGTACTGCTGGCATGCACAAGTTATCCCCCCATGGGAAGGACCATTCATTGTGAGCAAAGCATTGCACAATGACTCATATTATCTTATCGATGCAAAACCACAAGAGAGGAACAAGGCGGACAGGTCCGGCGAGGAATCTAAGCGTCCATGGAATGTAGCTCTACTTCGTCCTTTCTACACTTAGCAAAGAAGTGTGTGTATCCGAATTTCTCATATGTCTGTATATATGCCGGCAATGAGCTTATCAATGGAATGTTGGCACCTAGAGCAGTAACTCGGGGACTGCCTTAATAATATTTGTTGTCATTTGTATTTATTATTTCTATGTCGGCTGGCGTAAGTTGCTGCTACCTAAGCCGGATCAGTCGTGTGTGAGCACTAAAAACCTAACTCTTCGACTTGCTGCTGTCCAACAAGATTTGGCTTCATGGCAAGCAAGAGAACAAGTTTGGAATTGCGTAGCACATGAAAAACGACTAAGGAAAGGAACTTAATCGAGCCGATGTGTGTTTTTCGGACCAACCTTATGCTTACTTTATATTTACTACGCTGAATTATTTTGAGCTAATCCTAAAGTTTCCAAGTATTGTTAAGTCAATTTTTGAAACTCGGACTCGTAAGTCAAAAAACCGAACCAAGGTGGACACGAGCCGAGCCAAGAAATTGATGAAACAAGATAATGAAACTCGGGGCCTACGCCCAAGTTAATCCAGCATAAAAACTTAGTCGCAAAATATAACTTGTGTGCTTAATACAATTGCACCCGGCATACCAGGGATCTGATAAATGTTAAAGTGTTTTTGCTCAAGGAGCAGCAGAGGGAGGTAATTCGGCACCAGCAGGAGCAACTCCAGCCTTGGTTTCAACACCATCTTAGCCTTCCTCGACGTCCGAGGCTTCGTCCTCTTCGTCATCACCCGAATCATCTTCGGCATTCTCATCGTCAGCGCCGCTAAGGAAGCTTGGTCCCTCATTCCATTGATGGATGGGGGCATACTGAATGAGGTTATGGGCACAAGCCTTGCGCCGAGCTATCCAATCCGGGTCATTGGACCACCTTGATCTGGTGCGCATCCGCTCAAGAAGATTGAGGTTGATTTTCTCATACCACGTAAGCACGTAGTGGAGAACGGTTTTAGCTCTAGCGCGACCGGCAGATTCCCTCCAAAGGTCTAGTTGGGTTTCGCACTCCATTAACTTGGCAGTAAGAGCAGCGGCACCCTCCGGAGTATGTTCATCAGGCCAAAAGGCATTGAAGATCCGGATTGCCACATCCAAGATATCCTTGCCATAGTTCCTCACAATTTTGACACGTGAAGACAAACTGACCAGCAAGTCCTCCATGTCATAGGAAATCTCTTCAGCGCCAGGAACAATTGGAGTACCCCTCTTCTGGCGGAACTTGGCAACGGCAGTAGTTGCAATGGCATTGCCCTCTGGAAATTTGTCTGAAAACAAGACAGGTGAAATAAGTGAGGAAGGTTGACCTGGAGAGATTCATAGCTCTAAAGAAAAAGAACTTACGAGAGATGTGGCTGTGGATCTGGGTCAGCTCCTTAGTGCACTTGTCACGCCTCTCCCAGAGTTGCGCAAGCTCAGCATTCGCCGACTCAAGCTTAACGTCAGCCTCCTTAAGCAGTTCTTGGTCCTCGGAGATCTGGAGGTTGAGGCGCTCTCGTTCCTCAGTAAAATCTTGGCCTGCTTTCTCCAGTTCGGACTTGTGCTGCGCCTTGAGCTTCTTCATGTCTGCCTTAAGCTTGGCAATTTCTTCGTCTTTGGTCCGGAGGAGGGCAAGCTCATCATCCTTCTTCTTGAGTTCGGCTTGGTGCTGCCCTGCTTGTTCGAGAAAATGCAGCATCATGTCAGGCACAGGCACACTATCTTCAAGAGAGGCTGAAACAGTTTGTTGACCCGACAAAGCCGAGGTATGAATATTTGCCGAGCCAAGAAGAAAAGGAGATAGAACGCGGAGGAAGATTAAGCAAAAATGACTTACCCTTTATCTGCTCCAAGTTCTTCCTCATGATGGTGTTCTCGGCCTCCACCCCAGCTGCGAAATCCGAATGATGGATTAGTTCGGCAGAAAAAGATGAAGAGAAATGGAAAAATTCCAAGGAGAAAACTTACCACTTTTCTCATGTTCGGCAAGAAGCGCAATATGTTTCGCGCGCAGCATCTTGTGAGTATCCAAGAGACGTTGAAACTCAGTGCTCTGGTGATTGGTGGTCACCTGAAAAAAGTACAAAAAGATAGCTTAGTCATGTGCATATTCGAAGTGTATGAGATCCGGGCCAAGTGGAACTTAACCCGGCTCTAGGTGTGTGCATATTCGAAGTGTACAAAATCCGGGCCAAGTGGAACTTAACCCGGCTCTAGGTGTGTGCATATTCGAAGTGTACAAAATCCGGGCCAAGTGGAACTTAACCCAGCTCTAGGTGTGTGCATATTCGAAGTGTACAAAATCCGGGCCAAGTGGAACTTAACCCGGCTCTAGGTGTGTGCATATTCGAAGTGTACAAAATCCAGGCCAAGTGGAACTTAACCCGGCTCTAGGTGTGTGCATATTCGAAGTGTACAAAATCCGAGCCAAGTGGAACTTAACCCGGCTCTAGGTGTGTGCATATTCGAAGTTACTAAAGAGCTACACTAATTCTCTAAAGAGCATCCGACCGAGTAACAAGTTACTCCCCCGGAGGCTCGGGGACTAATGGTTATATCGCTGATATCTGTACATGCTAAGGAAAAGGCGAAGTAACGTACCTCCATCATCCGACCTGCAAGTTTGATTGCCTTAGCAGCGGTGTTCATTTGTGCAGCAAACTCGGCGGGCCCGACTTTCTCCAGGAGATCGTCATTGTGGACGAACTCCGCCTTGTTCCAGTTGTTTACGAACTTGATCAAGGTCGGAGTATAATGTTCGCCGCTAAGCATGTGGGGCACCACCAGACCCTTAGCATGGGCTTCCCTCCTTTCAACCTGAGCATCAACAGGGCTGGTGTGCAAAACGAGTTGCGCATCAGCTGACCCGACAGAGGTGTCCGTTGTCGGTGGGGTCTTCTTCGAAAGCATGGACGCAAGTGTACGCTGTCCAGCCTCGATAGACGTTGCCTTGGCAGTGTCAAGAGCCTTTTTGCTGCGGCGGACTTGCCCTTGGGAGCTGCCTTGGTGCCAGCCTTGGTGCTGCTGGTGCCTTCTCGCCGAGGCTTGGAAGACTCGGACGAGGCGGAGGGGCTTGGTGCTGCTGCTGGTGCTTGTGTTGTTGCTTCTGGCGCTGGAGCTAATGTTGGTGCTGGTGTTGGTTTTGGCAGAGGCGTGGTAGATACCTCGGTGGTGGCTGGAGCAACTGCTACCTCGGCAGAGCTGCTTCCCCCTGTTCTGAGGTTACCCTCCTCTTGACGAGGTGGGCTAGAACCCGGAGCAGCCGCTGAGCCCTCCTAAATGGGGCTCAACGGGCTTGAATCGTGACCACGAGGGAGAGAAGGGCTATGTCGGAGCGATGAGGCAATACCGGATCCACTCTGAGGAACCTCCACCACGGCCCTACCGAATCAAATCATGCATGATGAGAAACTATAACAAAGAAAGAAGAAATGAATAGCAAAGGGAGAAGTAACTTACTCATCCGAGGTCAAAGGCTCCTTGGGCTTCCGAGCCCTCCGAGTTATGGCCTTGGTTGTAGGCTTGGTGGCAGCTTTGTCTGCGGACTTCTTTCGCCTTTTGGCTAGCTTAGAAGGTCCGGAGGAAGAAGCGGATGCGGCTCCCCTTTTCTTTGGTGCGACCAGGATTGGCTCACCCGTGGCAAGGGGAGGATCTTCATGGATCTGCCCACCGGGGTTAGCTGATGCCAGAAAAGCGTAAGAAAGAGGGACAACGTCAAATGCCTCCATCACCTCAACGTCCGAATCATCTTCATCGTCAGGCAAATCTCTAATAGAAGAGAATTTACCGGTGTGTCGCTTGGTCGCATCAGGGAAAGGAAGGAACATCTCCTGATCCGGCTCCTCCTCGTCCGAGGTATCTTGGTCAGGCGCCCACTTGAGAGAAGGGTCGGTGCCATCCTTAAGGGTTTGCTGAAGAAACATCTACGAGAAAGAAAAGGCAAAGGGATCAAACCCACAACAAAATCCGACATATGATGTAACTCGAAAAAAGATTGGGGCACGAGACTTACCGCAGGAGGAAGCCTATCTCGACAGAAGTGCTCAATCCCCCACACCCACTCTGCAGAGAAGTTCTTGCTAGTGGTAAAGAGGGCCTTGACCCGGCGGTAAATTTCGGTGTTGCTCAACTCAAATGATGTCGTGGAAATGGCCACGGCAGTCGCTGCCACTGGCAGCGATTGAGTGTTTCGTGAGGAAGAGTTGGCGGCCATCTGCGGTGCAAGATGGGGGCGGATGCACATGGGTTTACCCAGGTTCGCCCCCCGGAGGGTAAAGACCTACTCTTGCTATATTAGATTATTGGGGAGCGAGTTACAGGGGTGGCGAGCTCAGCGGCTAGGCAGCGAGTCGCTTGAGGGGGTGTATGATGGAACGTATGTCTCTAGGATACCCTAGGGAGGTTTATATATGAGGCACCTCGCTAGGGTTTACAAGTTACAACCGAACAAGATAAGGATCCGGAGGTTTTGACCTAATCCGACTGGGCTTCTATTATGCTCCTGGGCCTCCAGTCGCCAGTCGCTGGACCTTTCCTTCCTTCGTAGTCCAGTCGCCGTCTTATGGGCGCACTCGCAGGCCCTTCGGCCCAAATGGAATGTCCTGCTGGGCATACACCCTTCGGCATATCCCCATCAGTAGTCCTCGAGGCCATCGTTGATGCAGGCGCATGCGTCCTTTTGGCGTTCGGAGTTGGCGAGCCCAATTTGGGCGTCTAGTCGAGTCGGCGATGGACTCCATTAGAACCAAGGATAATTTCCCCATGTTTCCATTCGCCGTACCAATGAATGTTATTGCTGCCAAGTCATCGTCTTGGCGAGTGGAAAAGACTGGCGGGTAGAGGGTGAAATAAAGGAGTTGGACCGTCAAATCTAGCCAAACTATCTGTTGGAATTTCCAACGGTAACTTCGGCGCAATTACCGTGAGTAACGGCTATCTCGATTTTGGCGGGTGGCGTTCCCATATAAGGGGAGTGATGGTTCAGCTCTGCAGACCTTCTTCGCATTCTTCATTCTTCCTCATTCGTTCTTCCTACCTCCAATCTCCCTGCCTACATCCTTCCGACTTGTACTTTCCACATCGTGCGATTCCACATCCTACCCGATGGCGCCTCCCAAAGGCTCATGGGGAAAATCCAAGTGTACCATAGCCCAGCTTAAATCTTTCGAGGATGCCGGAGTGCTCCGCAAGAGGAACTGGCGGGTTCCCCCTCCTCCGAGACCGAGCCGAAGCCGCGACCTGGCGAATTCATCTGCTTCCCCAGTCATCTTGAGAGGGGTCTGGGATTCCCCACCTCACTCTTTTTCCATCGCTTCTGCGCGTATTACGCGATCAAGCCATCGGATCTTGGTCCGCATAGCATCAAGCAGCTGGCGATCTTCGTGGCCTTCTGCGAATATTACCTCGGCTGCAGGCCGTATTTCCTGCTGTGCTGGAGCTCTTCCATGGCCCCATCGGGCGCGAGGCGTCCAACGGCTTGATGCTGGCCGCAGGTGGAATCACATTTCAATTGAAGCCGAAAGCCAATTTCGTCAAGCTCCTCCTGCCGAAGAAGGCCGCCAGCGAGTGGAAGAAGAGCTGGTTCTACGTCAAATAAGCCACTCCCCCTGGCGAGGTGGCTCTTCCCGAGTTCGTCATCGAGAGGAGCGAGCCCCGTCGGTTGGCACCGAAGACGCTTCCCGAAGACCAGCGGATGGCCATCGCGGAAATGATGGATCAGATCCAGAAGCTGAAGGACCAGGGGTTGATTCCGATCAACCTCTACAACTGCTGGCTCAGGCGGCGCCTAGTTCCGCTGGCGGCTCGGCCGCACTGGATGTATGAATACAGCGGGAAGCATGACCCATCCCGAACCAGCAAGGAATCATGGGAGGCCAAGGACTACAAGGCCACCCTGAAGAAGATCACCGACGCAGAGTTCACCAGTGTGGCGGTCGGGCTCGCCCTGTACACTCTTGTGAAGAATGAAGCCCCCACAGTAAGTTCTCTTCCCAATTGCTACGTCCATACTTCAGTTCTCAGTCTCCGCGTTTGGTGTTTTATTCGTGGTGGTTCTCAGCTTTTTTAGGTGTTGGAGGGCTGGCTCCCTCCGCTCGATGAAGAGGTTCCCCAGGAACTGGAGGAAGACTCCGAGGGAGGCTCTTCCGACAGCGAAGGGGAGGAGGAAGAGGTTCGTCCCCCAGCGCTTGTGGCTCGCAAGACCTGCATGCAGAAATGATGTGAAGTCGAGGCGAGCCGCAGCCTGGATGAGCACGACGGAGGCGACGAGGTCGCACAGGAGCACACGTCCCGGCGTACTTCTACGCCATCGAAGCCCGCCCGCAGGCCAAAGTCGCCAGCGAAAAGGCCTACATCGCCGTCCAAATGGGCGGTGGTATTCGAGTCGGATGACGATTCCGATGATGAAGGTTCTCCCGAAGTCTCGCACAAGGCCCCAAAGGATGCAGTCCCGATGAAGGGTTTGGAGGGCGAGGACACAGAGGTAGTGGTAGAGGTTCCCCTGGCGGCGATTGCACCGGCGGCCTCGGGGGTTCCAAGCCAAGAGGCGGCTGAGGCGATGACGTCCAAGTCGCCGCAGCCATCATGGGCGGCTGCGTCGGAGCCGGAGATCCCGACGACTGCAGCTTCATCGTCGAGGAGCCCGCGGTTTCATGGGCTTCAGACGTCTTCGAGATAGGGCTCACCCGCAAGTGGGGTCCCGAGTTAGACAAGACCGCCCACATCAGCATCGGGCTTCGGGTCCTCCCGGTCGCTAAGTAAGTACTGCTCCCTCGTCCCGATTCGCCTTGCTCTTTTGTATTGTCGTTATGTTGATTGTGGGGACTCGTGCAGGTCGGGGGCCAAGAAGATTGGCCGACCTTCGGTGGCTAAGATTCCACCGGCCGCCCCCACGGGAGAGGGCGACCTCCCCAAGAAGAGAAAGGCTACCGGAGATGTGGCGACCGCAGAAGTCGCGAAGAAGCAGAAGGGGGGTGCTGACGACGCCGCGGCCAAGGACAGCACCGCGGAGCTAGATGCTGCGTCAGTCGCCAAAGAGGTGGTGGCGACGCGATCTGAACCAGCCTTGGCCGCGTCCGTGCCGGAAGCGCCGGTCCCGACAACCAGTGCCCCCGCTAGAGCGTCGACGATGTTCCCGCGCTTCATGGCGAGGGGGTTTCCAGGTGTGGCAGACACCCAGTCTCCGCAGAGTCCAGAGATCGTGGATGCGGACATCAGGTCCCGTCGCGGGTGCACTTCCTTCACGATCCTGTCGACTGACGCTGGAGAACTTCACAGGATGCTCGGCGCTGCTATTCAGGTATGTCCAGTCCCCGAGTTCCTAGTCGTTGAATTGCAGCGGCTGGGAACTAAACATCTTGGTCCTCTCCAGTCCCCAAATTCCTAGTCGCTGAATTTCGGCGGCTAGGAATTGAGTTTCTTTCTCCATCTCTAGTCCCCGAATTCCTAGTCGCTGAATTTCGGCGGCTAGGAATTGAGTTTCTTTTTCCTTCTCCAGTCCCCGAGTTCCTGGTCGCTGAATTTCAGCGGTTGGGAACTGGGTTTTGTTTTGTCAAATGCTGAGGCGAGTTGTTTGTTTGCAGGGATTGCAAAGGGAGTCGACCGATCCGCAGGCCACGAGGGAGCGCTTGGAGTGTGACTTGCGTGAAGCACAAGAGGTGAACCGGCGGCTTCAGGAAACTATTGGTGAGTATCTGTTTGTCTCTCTTTTCCTCTGTCGGGTGTGATCTAGTCATGTACAGTATGTTGATGGTTTCTCTTGCAGATGGTTTCCTGGCTGAGATTTCCAAGGTCCGTGAGGGGTATGTTCCAGTCGCCGAGCTGGACGCGGCGAATGGACAAATAGCCTCCCTTGTCCAGGACTTGGAGGAGGCAAAAGCAGCCTCAATTTCTTCGGAGGAGCGAGCGAAGGCTGCCGTCGCTACGGCTGAGGAAGAGCGCAAAGCCACTGATTCCATCATCGTGGGGCTACACAACGAGCAAAGCGCCTTGGAGAAGCACGTCACGGAGAACTGTCGCAAACTCCTTCGTGAGTCTCTGTCTTTGCCTGACCCGTTTGTCGAGACCCCGATTTGGGGGTTTCATAGTTTCACTAACACCTGACTTTGCAGCTGTGGTAGGCCAAAGCGATCCGGTGGTGCAAACTGACAATGCCTCGCAGTGTGTGACTGCCGTGGTGAACGTGGCCACGACCTCGGCGTTGTGCATCCAAGCGGCTCTTCAGGGCATGTCCCCCACCGAAGTTATTCCTGGGGGGCTTACGGAGGTGTGGCGCTATCTGGAGGAGGTGTCTGTCGTCGTGGAGTGGATGACGCACTCAGCGTCCAGGCGCGGGGCCACCACGGCGTTGAGCTTGGGTCTCGCCCACTTCCCTGACGACTTCGACCTTGACGACGTGACGAGTGGCTATCCATCGGCGACCGGCACGGTGGAGATGTCAGAGGTGCTGAGGCTGACCGCGAAGGCCGCCCCTTACACCGATCGGGTCTTGGCGATGGGGGGTCTGCTGCCGTACCAGGAGATGGTGTTGGCGCCTGGCGACCCCGAGCCAGAGCATCACGACATGAAGTCGGAGCAGCCCTTCTGGTCGTCGTTGTCGAAGTCGCTGATGACGTACCCGACGAACCCGTGGCAGCCTTTTGTTCGTGTCAAGTGGGGTGGCACTGCTTCTTCATCAGGGCCTATGGAGTAAACAATGTAATTGTCCAATTTGTGATGTATGCCAAGTGGCGAATGCTGTAAAATATTTCTACAATATACGCCAAGGGGAGTCAATTGACTCGTATTGCGACTAGGAATGTGTGGTGTGTTTGTTTTTGATTGAGCGAGTCCCTGAGCACGTCCGCCCTTTAATGGGGTATAACTCGATTGTATACTTTTGTGTATTGTTTTGTTGATGCATTGTTTTTATCCCTCGCGTCTTCTGAGTGGCGAGTCCCCGAGCGTGGTGCCCGACCACATTGGTCATGCTCCTGTTGCAGGTTCTGAGTGTGTTGTTTGTAACGCGTCACCTCCCCTGGCCCGGAGAGCCAATTGCTTGGCGAGTCCTAGGCAGCTCTCTTACTTGGTGTGTTCCCGAGCCACGTGGTGGTTCCCGTTTTGCGAAGTCCCCGTGCGTGGTACTTAACCGTTCGAGTCACTTTGCACGAGGGTGGGAGGGACAGGTCGCTGTGAGAAGCGTGTACTGGTTGTCTTGGCCTGGTGGGCCAGTCAAGCTAGGCGACTCCAATGGTGGCTCCGGGTTGGCGTTTCCGTGCACGACCCAAGGCCCGAATGTTTCCGGTGCCCTTGTGCCGCACTACTTAGTCGTGCCGGTCACTCGACCAGAGGTTGACTTCCGTAAGTAGCGTATTGCTAGTATGTACGAGTGCGAGTGGCACAAGAATATGGCGAGTGGACACAATTTGTGCGATCCGGATGAATTTCATTATATATTTCGATGGAGTACAACGTGAGGTTCTAAGTATAGAACTTTCTGAGGAGGTTTACATTCCATGGCCTCTCGACCTCCAGTTGGCCGCCACCCCGTATGTCGATGAGGTAGTAGGCATCATTGCCAAGGACTCGGCCTATGGCGAATGGCCCCTCCCATGGGGGAGAGAGTTTGTGCGTGCCCTTCTTGTCTTGGGCCAGTCGTAGGACCAGGTCGCCTTCCTGGAAGGTGCGAGTTCGCACTCGGCGACTGTGGTAGTGGCGGAGTCCTTGCTGGTATATGGTGGTGCGGGAGTAAGCCAGGTCGCGTGCCTCGTCGAGTTGATCGATGCTGTCTTGGCGGGCAACCTCGTTGGCTGCCTCGATGTAGTTGGCGACTCGAGGTGAGTCATGCTCCAGGTCGGTTGGCATTACGGCCTCGGCGCCATACACCATCAAGAAGGGTGTGAACCCGGTTGAGCGTTTGACGGAGGTGCAAATCCCCCATATCACAGAGGGGAGCTCGTCGACCCAGCATCCTGGGGTGCGCTCGAGGGGCACCTGGAGTCGCGGCTTGAGCCCATGGAGGACGCTCTGGTTGGCGCGTTCTGCTTGGCCATTTGACTCCGGGTGAGCGACTGATGCGAGGTCGAGTCGGATGGCATGTTCTTCACAGAATTCTGCCATGGCCCCCTTGGCAAAGTTGGTGCCGTTGTTTGTTATGATGTTGTGCGGGTAGCTGTACCGGTAGATGAATTCACGTAGGAACTTGGTGGCCGTCTTGCCGTCGCACTTTTTTATCGGCTTGGCCTCGACCCATTTGGTGAACTTGTCAACTACGACCAGGAGGTGAATGAAGCCAGACGGGGCCTTTTTGAACGGGCCTACCATGTCCATGCCCCATACGGCGAATGGCCATGTGATGGGGATGGTCTTGAGAGTCGAGCCAGGGAGGTGCGTCTGGTTGGCGTACTTCTGGCACCCGACGCATCGTTGGACGACGTTGGTGGCGTCGGCGTGTGCGGTGAGCCAGTAGAAACTGTGTCGCATGGCCTTGGCGACTAGCGACTTGGCGCCGGCGTGATGGCCGCAGTCGCCGACGTGAATGTCCTGGAGGATCTTGCGGCCTTCTTCTGGCTGTACGCAGCGCTGGAACACGTCGGTCACGCTGCGTTTGTGGAGCTCGCCGTTGATGATGACGAAGGATTTGCAGCAACGCACGATCATTCGCGCCTCTGTCTCATTGCTCGGTAGGAGCTTGTGTTCCAGGAAGGCGACGTATGGTGCTGTCCAGTCGCTAGGTTCCACAACCATGGTGACTAAGGCCGGTTCTGGTTGCAGTGGGATCCCGATGTCGATATCTTTTGGTGGGCTGACCGATGGTTTGTGGATGATGTCGAGGAAGACGCCTACTGGTGGTGCTTGTCGGGTCGATCCGATGCAGGAGAGGGCGTCTGCCTCCTTGTTTTTGCGCCTATCGATCCACTCGACGGAGTAGCCATCGAAGTGTCCTCCCAGCTGGTCGACAGCTTGGCGATACACGATCATTGTTGGGGAGACGGCGTCGCACGTCCCGGCGACTTGGCCGACGACTAGGTCGGAGTCGCCATAGCATCGTAGGCGGTTGACGTTCATCTCCTTAGCGGCTCTCATGCCATGAAGGAGGGCCTCATATTCTGCCATGTTGTTGGTGCAGGGATTGAAGTTGAGGTGGAGCATGTAGTGGAGCTTGTCTCCTTTGGGAGAGGTCATGATGACCCCAGCCCCTGCACCGTCGGCGTTCTTGGAGCCGTCAAAATGGAGCGCCCAGTAGTGGAGATACGGGAGCTTC
This sequence comes from Avena eriantha, assembly GCA_910589775.1. Taxonomy (NCBI): domain Eukaryota; kingdom Viridiplantae; phylum Streptophyta; class Magnoliopsida; order Poales; family Poaceae; genus Avena; species Avena eriantha. Next base: position 384,697,342 of record OU342746.1, read on the forward strand.
TCTGGCTGCTGTGCTTCTTCCCAGTCTGCAAGGAAGTCAGCCAGGGCTTGTGACTTGATCGCTTTGCGGGACTCGTATTTGATGTTGTGGATGCCGATTTCGACGGCCCACTTGGCGACTCGCCCGGTCGCCTCGCGATTGCGTATGATGTCCTGTAGGGGCATGGAGGAGACCACCGTGATTGGGTGCTCCTGGAAGTAGTGTGGGAGTCGCTGATGTGCTCGGAATATCGCGTACACCAGTTTTTAGTATTGCGGGTAGCGCTGTCGTGAGTCCGTTAGGACTTCACTGATGTAGTAGACGGGGCGCTGTATGGGGTGCTCCTTGCCTTCTTCCGGTCATTCGACGACCATCATGGCGCTGACGACTCGAGTAGAGGCCGCAACGTAAACGAGCATTGGCTCTTTGTCGAGTGGCGCGGAGAGTAGTGGTGCCGCGAGTAGCACTTCTTTGAGCGCTTTGAGTGCGTCGTCGGCCTCCGCGTCCCATTGGAACGTGGGGTTCTTGCGCATCAGGCGGTAGAGGGGCATTGCCTTCTCGCCTAGTCGGGGGATGAAGCGACTAAGGGCCGCGACTCGCCCTGCCAACTTCTGGACGTCGCGCAGGCACTCGGGTTTCCCGAGTCACGCGATGGTGTCGATCTTGGTGGGGTTGGCTTCGATGCCTCGCTTGGAGACTACATAACCCAGGAGTTGTCCGATGGGGACGCCGAAGGTGCATTTTCCGGGGTTCAGCTTGATGTTGTACCTCCGCAAGTTTGCGAAGGTTTCGGCTAGGTCGGCGAGCAGGTCGTCCTGGCGGGTCGATTTTACCACCACGTCGTCGATGTAGACGTGAATGTTGCGGCCAATTTGGCTCGCTAGACACTCCTGCATGCACCTGTGGTATGTGGTGCTTGCGTTCGTGAGGCCGAACATCATGGCCGTGTAGTAGAATGCGCCGAATGGCATAATGAACGCCATCTTCTCCTCGTCCTTGACCGCCATCTTGATCTGGTTATAACCAGAGTAAGCATTGAGAAAGCACAGCGACTCCGATCCTGCGGTCGAGTCGATGATCTGATCGATGCACCGTAGGATGAACTCCTCCTTCGGGCAGGCGCTGTTGAGGTTGGTGTAGTCAATGCACATTCTCCATGTGTTGTTCTTTTTGAGAACCAGGACTGGGTTTGCCAGCCACTTGGAGTACTTGATTGGCCAGATGAAGCCTGCGGCTAGCAGGCGCTGAACTTCTTCGGCGATTGCTCGACGGCGCTCTTCATTGAAGGGCCGTAGCGACTGCTTTACTAGTCGCACTTTCGGGTCGGCATTGAGTTTGTGCTCAGCAAGTTCCCTCGGGACACCTGGCATGTCAGATGGCTTCCATGCGAACATGTCGCGGTTCTCACAGAGGAACCCGATGAGCGCGCTTTCCTATGCGGGGCTCATGTGCGCCCCGATGGTGACCGTCTGGCTGGAGTCGCCTGGGACGAGCTCGACAGTGCGGGTGTGCGTGGTTGCCTCGAACGTGGAGTTCGCGTCGGTTGGTTTCTTCAGGATGGTGGGGTCGTCCTTGTTGATGTTGCCCGCGTATTTCGTGAGCTCCTCCGCGTGGTCGGTCTCCGCGGCGATGATGGCATCGGCGAGCTCGGCGCCTTTGTCCTTGCATTCCACGGCCATGTCGGGGTCGCCGTGGACGGTGATGATGCCGCTTGGGCCAGGGAGCTTCATCATGTTGTAGGCATAGTGTGGGGTCGCCATGAACTTTGCGAATGCCTCGCGGCCCAGGACGAAGTGGTAGGGGTTGAAGTTCACCAGCTCGAACACGATCCTCTCCGTGCGGTAGTTTGCTGGAGTGCCGAAGGTGATTGGCAGCGTCACTTTCCCGATCGGGTACGCCTTCCGACCAGGGACGATGACGTGGAAGGTCGTCAGTGTTGGCTCAATGGCTGCTTCTGGGAGTTGGAGCCTTTTGAACGTGTCGAGGTACAAGATGTTGATGGAGCTCCCACCGTCCATTAGTGTCTTGGGCAGCCAGTAGTCGGCCACCTTGGGCCTGACTACCAGGGCGACTCGCCATGGGTATTCGATCCTTGGCGCATGGTCCTGGCGACTCCAGGTGATGCTCTACTCGGACCAGTTTAGGAAGCGAGGGATGTCGACCTGTGTCACCGCATTGACGGCGACCGCGCGGGCAAGCACCTTTTTCTCGCGCATGGTGCCGAGTCCGGTGAAGGTGTGTAGCGAGCCGACGGCGGTGCCGAAGCTGCCGCCGTTCCCGTTGTCTCGAGGTGGGTTTTTGTTGGGGTCCTCCCTTGCTCGTCTTGCCTTCTCAATCTCTTTGAGAGAGTGGCAATCGGCGGTGGGTGGGTGGCGGGTTTTCCCTCCCTGCTATGGTAGATGCAGGGCTGATTGAGCAGGGTGGCGGGGTCGAATTTTGGCCTCGTCGCGTTGTTGGCGCGGTAGTTCCCGCTGTCGCGGTAGTTTCCTCTGTCGCGGCGATAGTGCTTGGAGTCGTGCTGGCCATAGCCGGCGTTGGCGACGAAGTCGACTCGCCCGTCCATGCGGTGCTTCCCGGTGATGCGGGTGTTGCTGTAGCGCATGTCGCGGAGGCGCCCGCTGTCGTGGATGCTAGTGCGACGTCTTCCTCCCGACTCATCGTCGGAGTCTTGGTTGGGGTCCTCTTCCGCATATCGCTTGGGGATCTCGAGGAGGTCGGGGATGTTGTCGAGCGTCCGGTAGACCGTCTTCATCTTGGCGACCAGGGGTTCGTACCGGCACACGTTCTTGAAACAGTGTATCGCCGTGTCTGGGTGGATGCCGGAGGCGTTTATCCATAGTACTTGCCATCTTTGGATCCAGCGGCGAGTCGACTCACCTTGTCCCTGGATGCATCGCTCCAGGTCCTCTATGGTGGTGGCACGGGTGTAGGATGCCCTCGAAGTGCCTAACGAAGGCGTCCCACATTTCTTCCCAGGAATCGATGCTATCAGCGGGGAGCGCGTTGATCCACTGCCGGGTCGCACCCTCCATCATCAGGGGGAGGTAGCGAGTGGCGAGCAGGTCGGTGTGGCCTGCGATTCCCATTGCCATGAGGTATGTGTCCAGCTAGACAGCGGGGTCGTACGTCGGGTCGTACTTCTCGATCTCCTTCGGGGCCTTGAAGTTGGCGGGGTATTTCTCCCCGCAAATCATGGGTCCGAAGCATTGCGGCCCGACTCGACTGGGCGAGCCTCTTGGTTCCGGGTCGCCGCGGTTAGTGAGGGTGTGCCTCAGGTCGTTGGGCTGGAGCGACCGCCACGCCTGGTTGTTGATGATGTTCGTTCCGGCTTCGAGGGGCTGCCTGTTGGTGGCGACCGTGTTGTTCGCCGGTCGCAGCTCGTTGGTTGACAGCGCGGGATTGGCGGCCCGTGGTTGGTTCGCTAGGGGCTAGGGTGGTGGGCAAACTAATGTGTTGGCCACGGTGGGGTGGCCGCTTGATGCCGCCCTGCTTGCTGATGAGCGGGAGTACATCCGCCCCCGCGGGTCAACTCCCGTGGCTTGTTGCTCGACGGCCCTGACGAGTAGGGCCTTGGCGTACTGGATCTGTAGCGCGCCGTCGCCTTGTATGTCGAGGTTGGCGATCACGGCGTCGACCACGACGACTTTGTCCATCGGGGTGGAGTATAATGGTAGCCGGGTGGCGTCACGGGCTTGAGGCGAGATGATGATCCGCGGTTGGTCCGGCCAGGGCGTGCGGCCCATGGGTGGTGGAGGGGCCCCGGTTGCCGGTGCGCCAGGTGGTGGTCTCGTGGGGTTGCTTCCGCCTGGTGGCGCGTTTTTGCAGTATTCGCGCTCTGCGACGCGTTCGGGGTCGCTTTCGTGGTTGAAGTTCAGGACGCGGCCCTTGACGTTGGAGTTCAAGCGGGTCCTGATGCGGCGTTGGTGATAGAGCGACAGCTCCCGCGCCGTCTCTCGTTCGAGGCGGTATTTCTCGCGCTCGGTGACTTCGTTGCGTTGCGCCTCCGCGAGCCACAGGCGGGCTTGCTCCACCTCCGTGGTCGTCACAGTCGGCGAGATCGGCGTGGCAAACGGATCTGGCGGGGCGGCCGTGCTGCCCGCCATGTAGATCGCGTTGAAGCGATCAGATCTGGCGCGAAAATCCTCGGGGGATTCTGAGCCGGAATCGGAGTCGAAGATCCCCAGGATGGAGGGGTCCTCGAAGTCCTCGGGGTTGGAGACTCGCGTGATGGAGTCCTCCCGTGACGCGGCGGTGATGGATCATTCGACCGATGCAAGGGTCAAAGAGTCGGCGTCGTCGTTTAGGGCGTCGTCATTGGTGGCGGCGTTAGTCTCGACCGCGTCGCTGGTGGCCGAGTCGTACTCGGTGACGAGGCTCCTGATGGAACGGACCTGCTCCTCCGAAAGCAGATCGCGGCCGAGTCGTACTCCGAAAGCAGATCACCGTTGCAGCTGGGTCGATCACGCCGGTGAAGCCGACGAAGAGGTTGACGGAGCCGACCGGCATCACCGCGCTGTGAGTGACCGGGCGTGACGCCGGGATGTAGCTGCTGGGTAGGATCTGTAAGATCCTGCCGATGGCGATCATGCGACTGGTGGCGAGCGGCCAATCGATCGGCGAGTAGGGTCTCGCCGCAGAACTCAGGCCGGTCCTGCTATGCCCCACGGTGGGCGCCACTGTCGTGGAAATGGCCACGGCAGTCGCTGCCACTGGCAGCGCTTGAGTGTTTCGTGAGGAAGAGTTGGCGGCCATCTACGGTGCGAGATGGGGGCGGATGCACATGGGTTTACCCAGGTTCGCCCCCCCGGAGGGTAAAGACCTACTCCTGCTAGATTAGATTATTGGAGAGCGAGTTACAGGGGTGGCGAGCTCGGTGGCTAGGCAGCGAGTCGCTTGAGGGGATGTATGATGGAACGTAAGTCTAGGATACCCTAGGGAGGTTTATATATGAGGCACCTCGCTAGGGTTTACAAGTTACAACCGAACAAGATAAGGATCCGGAGGTTTTGACCTAATCCGACTAGGCTTCTGTTACGCTCCTGGTCCTCCAGTCGCCAGTCGCTGGACCTTTCCTTCCTTCGTAGTCCAGTCGCCGTCTTTTGGGCGCAGTCGCAGGCCCTTTGGCCCAAACGGAACGTCCTGATGGGCATACCCCCTTCAACATATCCCCATCAAATGAGGAGGTTCGGTTGGGGTCACGGCCCCAACTCATGTGGCAAAGTTTATGCGTGCGTTTCTGGAGGGGGGGAGATCTGGTTGCGGACGAAGGTGATCATTGCGTCCTCGTGGCGCAATCCCCGATCCTTCAGCTCCTGGAACCGTTTGTTGACTTGGTTCGCCAGGACAGTGGGTTTCTTGGGGACCTAGTCCCACAGATCCGGATTAGGAGGACCCGGAGCGTAGGGGCGCAGCCGGATCAGATCTTCAACCGTGCCATTTCTGACATAGAAGAAGGTTCGGGCCCAGCCCTTGTAGGATTCAAGCCACGTGACTCGGGGGAAGATGGACTATTTTCGAGGAGAGATAGAGGCTGCGCCGAACTGCGTGAGCTGCTTGTCCTCCGGGTCAAGCTCTCTATTCGGAATCACGTTCCGACGGAGACCAAAAAACCGGATCCAGAGCTCCTTTGTGGGCCACAATCCGGTATAACCCTCAATGGTGGAAGCAAAGGCAGAGAGGGAAGTAATGGCGTTAGCTGGAAGATGATGCGGCTGAAGCTCGTAGGTGTTGAGCCAGTCGTGGAAAAAGTCGCTGACAGGGAGGCCGAACCCACGTTGGAAGTGGAAGAGGAATATAACGAACTCACCCGGATTGGGTGAGGGAGCAAGTTCCTCGGCGGCGAGGCGCGCGATGACGCCCTCCGGGATATGCCAGGTGCGGAACAACCAATCGAGGTCGTTCTGGCACACCTAGGACCCAACCCAAGCACCACGGTCGGTGTTCCCCGTGTCCTCCGCCATTTCCTGCTCCGCGACGGCAAGTTCCTCCTCTGTCATCTCTAAATCGCTGTCCTCACTTGCCCTAACGGCGGTGGGGGCAGTGGCCTAGACTGACGCGGACCCGTGGCGGAGGAGATGCACGGGAGGGGTAGCAACGCTGGCGCGCGAGGGAAGGTGCGGCGGCGGTGCGGGTAAGCAAGTGCTGCAGCGGCAGTGGCGCTGTCGCTGAAGGGGAAGAGGAAGAAGAAGAGGAAGAGGGCGCTAAGGTGGGGAAAAGACCCAAGGGGCGCACCCCTCCCCTATTTAACCATGCCCTAGAGGGGTAGTGGGATCGCGCTCTGTGGACGGGCCACACGGTGTGGCCGTGTATGACCCGCATCCACCAATCAGAACGAGCCACAGGAAGGGCCACGGGGCGCAGCGGATCCCACGACGTGACGTTATGATACAGTTAACGAGGAGACAGACACGATGTGACGTGCGCAACAGTAATTTCTGAGAATAACTGCGGCAGTTACTGGCGCAAGCCCTTAAAATGAGGCAAAGTAATGATTACCCTCCACGTGGGGAAGCGTATAAGAGAAGGAAGAGTGACTCGGATGAGTATGAGGTGACCCGACCAGCGAGTGAAAGCTCAAAATGTGCCAAGGGAGAGTAAACCTATGAAATCCGAGATAGGAGATAACTCGGAAGAAGGAGCGAAAAGCTCGGTAAAATTGAACCTGCTGTGGCCTTAGTAGCTAAGGCAGCTAAGACCGCACCAGCTTCAGGGACTAATGTTGGGGGGATACCCCTGGGTAGAGTCATGCCAGGGTATAAAGGCCGAGTTAGCCGAGGTACGGCAAGGTCAAAGCAAGTGCTGGCCGAGTCACCTCAAGGCATGCCGAATCACGGAGTAACCCAGACCAGGGGATGTCCACCTAACTGGGTCTCAGCTGACCTATATTATATGTCTGCAGGATATATCTAACTTGTATGCAGGTACAGGTGTGGCCGGATTAACTAGGCATGATCCGGGTTATATCTGGCTTGCAAGAGAAGGAAGGTATCTCGCTGGTCAAAAGGTGGCCACTATACGCAGAGCGTGAGCGAAGCGGACAGAGGCCAGGACCACCGAGGCGTGGCCGATAAGTGTGACGATGCCTATGTCGGATGACGCAGGCGCCACAGAGGCTCACGTAGCCTCTACATGGATGACGCTGGGCAAAAGTGACCCGGTCGGTTTACTATTTTGGGAGGAGGCATATTCCTTGGAAACCTAGCTACACGGATGACGCAGGCGCCACAGAGGCTCACCAACCCACTTGAGGCTCACGTATGCCCTAATTTGGAGACCTAGCTACCCCTATATAAGGAGGGCTAGGGCCTCTATAGAAAGGGTTGATCTCAAGTGGGTTGGTTTTCTACTCGTTCATTACTAGTTCTCCTGCGAGCTGGCAAGTGGTGAGAGTAAGAGAGTTCCTTCTTCCTCCTCTCCCCAAGACAGCTCAAGAAGCACTTGTAACCTTGGAATCTCATTGAATACAAAGAAACAGTGTGTGGAATCACCACACTATCCCTCCCTGGATTCCCCTAGTGCATTTAGTCCCCACCTTTAGCCTATCCATGGCATCTGCTGTGACACCACCGCGACACATTTTGAAGTACTCCAGTAGAAACTTCAAAATGAACTAGAGGCAGGACTTTCGCGGGATCCGGTCACAACCCTAACCATGGCACATGTGCTGAGCTCCACACTCCGGACGAGGGAGAGATCAACTAGCAGGTGTGCGCGGGGGTGCCGAGAAGATACATACTTGATTACATTGTGTAAAATTTGACCGAATAAATAGAGTAACTAATACACTTGATTAATTTGTGTAAAATTAGTACTCGTAATGTTGGAGGTAGAGTAAAACTTTCCAATAATGCTAATTTTCTACCAACATTCTTTATACTATATATTCAGAGTAAATCTTGGTCAAAGAAAAAACACCCAAAACGAGGACGCCTTATTATTCCTCGGGACGGAGGTAGAGTACTACTCCTACCTACTACTCGTACTTCGCGCTCCTACTTATGCAAACTGTACTACAGTAGGACCAGTAAATAAATAATGTGTCTAGTCAAACCGACGTGATGAGACTATACTACGCTAGGAGGTGACATGGGTAATTTATTACAAGAAAATAAAAAACCTCTTTCAAAGAGCCATCGCATCTTCCCCAACTCCGTTTAGTTTATCCACACTCGCCGATGCTGCCTGGCCGCATTTGGGATCCTCTCCACCGCGCTGATCACATATTTTCCTTGCCATCTCGCCCGGTGCATCTCTCCTTCAAGACCACCACGCCTCTCCTCCAAAAAAACCCCAAACAGTTCTATATAGATCCGCACTCGCTCACAATCCTCCTCGATGCGATGGCGGATTGTCTGTACAAAATTTGGAGAGATTCGAGGGACAACCGGTGGCACAACGACTTTAACAAGGTCGACGACAATGTCGTCAACCAGATCGCTGAGCGTCTCGACGCTAAAAGCACTGTCCGGCTGGCCGCATGCTCCAAGGAGCTACACCGCCAAGTCGTCGGTGGAGAAGGTTACAGCTGCCCGAACTACAACTACCCGGAAGTGGTCTCCTTCAACAAACTCTATGGCCACATGATCTCCTGCATCCACAGCCCGTTTATCTGCACGGAGCCAGGATGCAACTGGGTCAGCAACAAATTAACGTTGTATCTGCACCTCAAATCCACCCACTCGATCGAGGTGCCCACAGTCCTCTACAACATCAAACAATGGGACCTGTCTAAGCCGATGCCTGCAGGGTGCTCGCGGAGAACAAATGTCATCGGCATCGAGAAGACGGGCATGCTGTTCATCGGCCAGATTGACGGGCACAGCACGGAGATTGTCTTGTCCGTCAGCTGCGTAAGGTCCACGGGGTGGGAATTGGAGGACTACGAGGTGAGGATATCATCATTGGTCGATTGTCGTGGGTTCTATCCGCTCGAGTTTCATACTGAGCCAAAGATTGGGCAGCTGCCGGCCGAAGCCGCGCTGGAGGGGCTCAACTATTACCTGTCGGTAGCGGGGACTTATTGTCAAGCTCCTCAATCATTGGTCGGAGTTCCTCATGGAGTTCCAATGTTAGATCGACGACGACATCAACCCATTGTGAGATATCACATCTTAATATTCTCCTCATGATCCTAATATGAATGTATATGTAATTTTCTAGTCCCTCTGTTCTAATATTAATTACTTTATTTATTTTAGTGTAGATTCCTGTCGCAATCGGAGTGGTGGAAATGGCTGGAAAGCTCCATGAATTTTACATCTATCTCACTAAGGGTGAACAGGTGAAAGCCTATTACGAGGATCTAGAGACGACGGTAAAACGAGAGAATCGTGCCAGGCGGGAAAGAAAGTGCTACCCGGCCACGACCTGGACACGCTGAATCGTTGGCATACAGATCTTGTGGTGATTCTGACCTCTCTCTTTCTCTCATGCATGTTTGGAGTATATGATGGGACATGTAATTGTTCCTAGCTAGATTAAGGTTCTACTAAGAGTAGTTTTATACTTCTACCGAGTATTTTGTATGGAGTTCTGCAACTACTAACATATTTTTTAATAATTCCTATGTACTGGGAATTGTTTAGACCGGGTGCAGAATATGGCATGTACTGCTAAATCTTTCAAAAGCTACCGAATCTCTCAAATGTGCTGATGTTTCTATTAGTAAAGTATTTTGTAGAACTAATACTCTTGTACTAGTACTTGTTTTGATCAATGGTAGTAGATTGTTTTGCTTTTCTTTTGAAACATGGCCTTCTCAATCTAGATGAGGCCTGGGCTTCTTGTGTTGCATATATGTTGGTCACACATGCATTGATGTAAGAACGAGGTATGCACACAAATGCAGACTTAATCGTCAGTCTTGCTTGCTCCAATGATGGAGTGTGTTCGGAGAAAAAGGGCAAACTCATCCCTTGCCTGTTAAAAAAAACAGGCCCAATGTCGAGACTCCCACCGACAACATTTCCTACTACACCAAGATGCACCCATATACCAAATTAATGTGGGAACAGTACACTAACTATGATGTCGATATGGCCATGACCTTTTTTGGTCATCAGGGTTGAAACCTAATAATATTCATACATGGTCGGCAAATATGGCGTGGCTGGTTTCCAGAAGTTGTCAAATCCCATGGTTATCAGTTTCCTGGTAGGCTGTACACGTGACGTGATAGGATGACATGCATAAATATTTGTTTTTCTGTTTTTCTTTATTACATGCGATTGTTTCAAAATGTGTTCAAAATGGTCAAGATACAAATTCTTAGCAGGAAGTTGAATTTGTCAAAACTCTCGATTATTTTCGATATATTAACTACCTTATGCGTACCGCCAAAAGCTTTTTGTAGAACTTCGATAGAAATCTACCACTTTCTAGAGCTTCTAGTTCAAATATGACATGATTTTGTTAATAGAGACATGAAGTCATTTGAGTGGTCCGAGTTAGCTCGAAAGCTTTGAAAACTCATAAAACTTGGGAATGGTACATAAAACATTGTCCACTATATCTGGAAACTTGGCTTGTGGCATTCAAAACCATGTTCTCTGTAATTTCTGTGCATAGTATATTCATGGTGTTAGAGGCCAACAATAATGGGATCTTCCATATGCTAGACATGACATAATCAAATGTATTGAAAGAGATCCAATGGTCAACAATATCGCGTTTTGTCAATCTATATCCAACTGCCCATGTTCGAAGTTATTCGTACACTATATAGTGGTATGGAAATTGTGAAGCAACATAGTCATTTTTTGTTTTGAAAAGAAGTGTCAAGCACTATATAGTGGTATGGAAATTATGTCACGTGCCTTTTACTAGTATGGATATGGATAATCAGTTGATGTGACTCTTGGCTTTGATTTCCTCGACAGATCGGTTAAGGTCTACTTTCTATTACTAGATGGATGCTAGCCAAATTCAAAATCTGAATCGAGCGGCAAAATCACCCACTGGCCTTGAAGCATTTCCCACCCCACCGATTCAAAACCTTTGGACCAAAATCTCCCACCGGATAGTACCATTTTTCTATTATTATTAGCTGGACGCGGGCCAAATTCAAATCTCAATCGAGCGGCAATATCACACACCGACCTTGAAGCATTTCGTGCCCCTCCGTTTCAAAAACTTTTGTCTTTAAATTTCCTGTTCTACCCATTGTTCAGACTACAGATGGGCACGCTAAAGTTAGTACCTCGGGGGCCTGATTGTAATTATATTGCTATTCACCTATAATATGGTCCCGATTCGCACAGTTTTTCCCCTGGCCCTCCCAAAAATCCCAAGCTCCTCTGTCGCCTCCACGGCCACCGCGCGCACCGGCTTGATGTCTGGTCTCGTGCACTGCTGTAGAGCCTCTTCACCGATGCTCACCCACTGGATCAAGTTCACCGGGTCTCTCTGCCACTGCACCAGAGCTGCGGTGTCATTCACCATGCCGATGGCGTCATCGACCGCCCAAGCTCTGCTTCCTCGCCTCCGATGGCGTCATCGACCGCCCAAGCTCTGCTTCCTCGCCACCGAAAGCTACCCAACCGTATCGGATCCGCTTCACCGGTGTCCACCTGACGTGATCTAGTTCAAGGAGTTCCATGTCCACCACTCCAGACCAGCTGCACAGCCATCGCTGTTTACTGCACTGGATCTGCCTCAGCGACGCGCTCGTCCACTGCGTTCAAATCGGCATCAACCGCCCAAGATCTGCTTCCCCGACACCAACAGCCACCGGAACCGCAGCACCCTCGGTGACCTGGACGTCACTCGCACGGTACCGACGATGCTTAGACGCCTCTGTGACCAAGGTTAACCTAATCTCCTACCCGTTTTTGTTTTGTCAGCAGTATAGCAGGTTCAAGCCTGTCGCAGTGAACTGCATTTTTGTAATAGTGCTAGTACATACAAGTCACTAGGCACGCCTGTTCTTCGTGCTAGTACATGCAAGGTCATTAGACATGTTAGTTTGCATTCGCTGCTCTACAAATTTCAAGTCATGCACATGTCTGTTATTTTGTCATGCACATGTTCTTAGCTAATCCATACAATAGTAATTTCCTGCTACCGTGTAATTCTTGTAAAATTTCTAGTCAGTGGAAAATATTAGTGTGGATTCCCTGCTCTACAGTTGCTGAATCTATCTGGTTAGTCCTGAGTTCAGTTCCTGCTATTATTTCCTCCTTGGCATTGTTCTCCTATCATGTAGTAGTCGTTTAAACTCTTCATACTAATTCGATTATAATTTTGTTTTTGCCATAATGCCATCTGGATCTTCAAAAGTTGCATCACTAACTATTTCCTTTTTCTTGCATAGAGCTCAAAATGGAACAATGAACATGTTGGTTTGCATAGCCTATTCTACAGGTTCACAAGGGATGCCATTACTTCCTTATCTGGCGCTGGTTCGTCCTGAGCAACGGCATAACTATCCTCTATTGTGTAGTTCACTCGTGGTTTGCATTCCTGCTCTAGAATTTCTCTTATGATGCCATTATAATTTCTATCTGGTTGATTTTTATCTATGACATTAACTACTTGGCATTGTGTAGCTCACCGCAAATTCTGAGTCACCCAACGACTCTATGCATTCCAGGAGATGCCACAACTTCCATATATATTTGTTGAAATTCTAAGAAACACTTTGTTTGATTGCTTATTTCATTCTAGGCACACTTGTCTAATGCTTGTTTGTCCTGTTCTACAGGTTCACGAGCGACGCCATTATATCTTGCATCTGGTTCTGGGTCTGGTTCATCCTAAGTCATGACATAACTATCCTCTACAATATATAGTTCATATGTGGTTTGCATGCCTGCTCTACAGGTTCTCGTATGATGCGGTTATAACTTCTATCGGTTCATTCTTCGCTATGACAGTAATTGCATGTCATTTTGTGGCTCAGCGCAAATTGAGAGTAACCCAACGTCTCTTGCATTTTAGGATATAGAACTGCTTCCATATATATTTGTTCAAAATGACCTGGCTAGTTTATATCTGCTGAAATTCTAAGCCACACACACATATTTTTTGATTGCTCGTTTCACGGTAGTCACACTTGTTTAATGTGTGATTGCTTGTCATGTTTATTTGACGTATTGGTCAATAATTGAACCATTGACCAGTTGGTCAATACTTGATTATTCGAGTTCATAGCTCCTGTCATATCAGTCAAATGAGTAGTTTGTCTTGTTTGATGTATTAACTTGTTATTACTTTGTTTGAGACTGCAATTATTGCTAGCCCCACCAAAAAGGGGGCTGCAAGATCATGTCTCCTCCAATGTAGCTATCACACTCAATGGAAGATGCAGGTGATCGATTGAGAAAGCAAATTGAGGACTCTGCTATCAACTTGATTGTCAACTGTAATGCCTATTTTTCTTTTCCCTGAGTTGATAATATGTAATAATTTTAAGAAGTTTGCAGCTGATGTAATATCTAGATAAATCGCGTAGGCCATGTAGGCATTTAGTTGAGGTTGTCCACACATTGCGGTAGTCATTACGGTAACTACGCCAGGCAAGTCAATTAGGGAATAGTACCATGTTGTATTCGGTCGACAACGAATAGTAAAAAAATGGTGGATTATTATACATGTTTTATGATATTGTCATGGGCTTCAGAACTGACGAAACTGCAAAAGGCCATAAACGTAACGAGCCAATGCGCAAATGTCGTAACAGGCCTAATGAGTCGTAACAGAAACAGGCTGTTACTGAAGTAGGCCGTAATAGTAGTAGGCAAGAACAGAAACATCCCATTACAGTAACAGGCAAGAAACTGCACAAATCGAAAAACAGTAACAGGCCAAAACAGTAGCGGGCCACAACAATAAATGGCCAGAACAGTGACGAGCCTGAACAGTACGGGCCGAGAAACTCCCGAACGAGGGTAGTAACAGGCCGACAAATTTACTAGGCTAGAACAGTAAAGGGCCTTTTGTGGGCCTAAATAGCTAAAGACCAGAACAGTAAAAGGCCAGAACAGTAACATGCCAGAATAGTAATGGACCAACTCAAAGATGGGTTGTCAGTAGGCGGTCGACGATAGGCTGCGATAACAGTGATGGGCTGACCGTAGGCCGTATGTTTACATGAGCGACTTGGCGCATGCTGCTAATGGGCCGCACAGTGTTGGACCAACATGGGCCTTATGTAGGCTGAAACAGAATTAGGCCTGAAAGTTTGTGGGCCACTGTTGGCTGCATTTTTTGGCCCATTTCAAACAGTACAGGACAAAACAGTAATGTGCCATCTTCTTATCGGGCTCCCCTTATGGGCCGGCCCAGTTAGTATTTAGTAGGCCTTGGTTGGGCATGACTTCTTCCACGGTTTCTATGGCCATTAACGGTGGTAATCGGCCGCTAACGGTGGCTTCCACCTAGCAGTTCGCATGACGTCAGCAGTCAGCGCGGCTGGCGAACAGATCTACGACGGAACAAGGTTTTATGGCTGAAGGGTGCGATCCGCCACGGTCGAAAAAAAATCGTGGTTAATTCATTTGTGACGGGGCTTTTACCACGAAGGCCATCCGTCGCGGAAGACTACTTGGCCACGAAAAACGGGCCTTCAACCACGAAAATCGTCCGTTGTAAAAGCCAACTTTTCTTGTAGTGTCTAAACTCTATTTTTAGCAACATAAGACAATTGCATAAACATGGAGCATATGTATGTAATTTTTATGTTTATCTTTGCATGTTTACTTCTGGAATAAATAGATCACCACATCAGGATTTTTTAATGAGTATGAAAGAGCTACTAGAATAAAATGTATGTTAAAGTTGGATACTGGTTGTTTATGTTTTGATTTATACAACCGGTATATTATCGGAATAGTTTATGTTTTTAGTCTAAAACTCTAGACAACAACAATCTCAGTTACAACCTGACTTACAGCTTGAAAAAACTTAATTCAATCCCACTTGTAATAGCAATAATCAAAGTTGGAACACCAGTTGTTGCAGAACAAATCTTAGTCGCAACTAGGATTGCAAGTGGGCATCCCCATAAGCTGGTGAAAGTAAATAGTTTAACCATATTAATTAATTAAATTTTTTACAATTAGTCTAAAATATTTTGAAGACTACCGGTTTGCATGCCTAGTTGCAACTGGAGAAAATCTCAGTTACAACCTGACATGTAAAACAAAAATCTCAGTTGCAACCTTAGTTGCAACTGGGGAAAAATACTTAGTCTCAACCCGACTTGTAACTAGAAAAATTCAGTTGCAATCCTAGTTGTTTGAGAAAATTTCAGTTGCAACCGCACTTGCAGCTCCAATGGGTATCACAAATCATTATTGTAGGAATGACCAAGTAATTTGCGATTGTAGGAAGAGGTTACGTCTTAATAGGAATAAATCTTATTTAAATGGCACAAAGCCTACTAAATAAAAGGTCTATGTACTATTTTTGGAGTGGTAAAAATAGAACCACGGACCAAGGAAGATATCCATTTGAACGAAAAAAGAAAAGGAAGTAAAACAAAATTATGCAAAAAAAACAAAACTAAAAACTACAGACTACCACCCTCGTGTTGGCCTATAGCAGTCTGGCCAAAAATCAACAATACCGACTACGACCATGATGACTGCAAGTGCACAGATTAATTGTAGCTAGTTTCAAAAGTAAGAGTATCAAACCGCATAGAGCTATTGGTAGAGGTCTTTATGTCCTTCTTTACTATTTACTAGAGAGTACTTGTAAGTTATCTCTAATTCCAAGTATAATGGCGTAAAAAAGGGTGTTAGTGTTGGAGAACAAAAGTAAACAAGAACAAAGTAAATTTATAAAATAGCAAGAACAAGCGAGTATGGTTGTGGTGTTGAAAATATAGGTAAGGAGTTCTCGGGGAGTGTAGGATACGCTGCTAGCATTGGTATTTACTATGGGTAGGATAAATCTATGTATTTGGCTATAACATGTGCGGGAGAGATCCATAATAAGATGTGCCCAAAAAACCATCGGTCATCACATCTCTAAATAACCACTGCAATGACCTTCGACAACCACCTATGGATCCATTGCAATTAAGGGTTACCCCATGGATACTGATATGATCTTAGTCAATCTCTCCTTATCTCCCTTTTCCATATGGTAAAGCGCCAAACACACTTATGTCACTTCATGCCATACGCAATCCCATACTTTCAAGGGTAGTTCCCCCTTTGATCCCCAAGACAAATATTATGTGGTCAAATTCACATATCATCTTGTGAGAAAACTAACACAAATCATAGCACAAAGTAATAGATCATATTTATTTCATATTATAATATATTTAGGGTTTCTCCATCTCTCCCCAAGAACAAAAGGAACTACGAATACATGGAGATAATCAATAACATCATCATAATCAAATGGATGGAATGAGAGTATATGGTGGAATTGAAGTACAAATCCACAATATCAATTGCAGCTGCAACTAATAGAGATAGAAGAGATGAGGGATTGATGTAGGTGATGGAGATGCAGTGGTTGATGATGAATGTGATGATGTATTGTCCTCTAATGATTTGTACAGTTGCAAACCGTAGGATTTTTTTTGTTTTCCATGCAACGAACCCCATCAGTGGTATCAGAGATGTGTCTATGCGTAGATGCTTTGTACAGTTAGAACACATAGAGATGTGGGCGTTGATAGTCTTGTTTTTTATACTTGCATAAATTTTGATCATGGTGGTATGTTGGGATGAAGCGGCCCGACCTAACTTTACATGTCGTCGCACATGAGACATATCCCACGCTTGACATGCAACTAGTATTGCATAAGTGGCTCGATGGGTGTTTGTCTCTCCCAACATAATCGTGATCTAATTTATAATGGTTTGCAAATAACTTGATTGTCAACGTTGTGGCTGAAATTCGTAGGTAGAGCAGTTCTCTCCTCGAAAGCCTAAAGCCGCGTAAAATATGCAAAAATAAATTAGAGGCGTCTTACTTATTTTTGAAGGGCATGTGATGTGATATGGTCTATGATACAAATATTGTTGTATGCAATGTATTTTATTGTAAAACAACAGGCAAGAGCCATATGGTTGTTTATTTTATTTTATGGCATGTGTGTCAGAAAATGGAAATCCATATAATTAGATTAGTGGAAAACAACCATGATGGTGGCGCCATGGACCTTGGTGGCACGCCGTTGGAGAGATGGAGATCATACCAATACGCACAAGATGGAGATCGAATGTGAGAAGGACCATATCACATCACATTATATATGCATGTGATGTTTATCCTTTGATGCATCTTATTTTGCATTGATTTGATCGCCTCGGTAGTATTTGATTGCCTCAGTAGCATTATGAGATAATCCCTCCCACTAAATATCAAGATAATAATATGTTCTTCCTTAGTATGCACCGTTAAGAAAGTTCATCGTTTCTAAGCACCACGTGATGATCGGGTGTGATAGACTCTACGTTCGTATACAACGAGTGTAAGACAGTTTTGCACACGCGATTACTAATGTTCTTATTTGAAGAGTGATGGCCCAAAATATATCGAGCTCATTGGGGAACCCCAAGACGAAGGTATGATGAGCACAGTAGCAAGTTTTCCCTCAGTTATGAAACCAAGGTTATCAATCCAGTAGGAGCAAGGAAATACCTCCAAGGTGTTTCTAGCTGGACTTTGGCAGGGCGCACTACCGGTGCCAGCAGCGACGTGGAGACCTGCACAACACAACCATAGAACTTTGCCCCCAACTTGCGATGAGGTTGTCAATCTCACCGGTTTTGCTGAAAACAAAGGATTAAACGTATCGAGTGGAAGAAAGTAAAGCTTGCAGAAAATAAACAGAAAACAGTAAACATATGTAGATTGATGATAAAAGAAAGGACCAGGGTCCATAGTTCACTAGTGGTGGCTCTCCTTAAGATAGATGACATGTTGGGTGAACAAATTACACTGGGGCAATTGACAAACATCGAGAAAGCAATACATGCATATACTAAACATCTTGACTCCTTTGAGATTCGATTGGGCATTACAACATTATACATAGACCTTAATCCAACTGCATCTATGACTAATAATCCACCTTCAGGTTATCATCCGAACCCCCTCCAGTATTAAGTTGCAAGCAACAGATAATTGCATTACGCATTGCGTGTAAAGTAAACAATATGATTTTTCTATGAACAAAGGATTGTTGTTTTCTCCCTAGTAGCAACAACACATCTAGTACCTTAGAGATTTATGTCACTTCCCTAGATTACTAGAGGCATGAACCCACTATCGAGCATAAATACTAATTCCTGGAGTTGCTAGCATCTACTTGGCCAAGATAGCTACTAAAAACAGAAAGCATGCAAGATCACAAATAACAAAGACATGATAGAATCAATAATCAATCTGAAATATAGCATCTCAATATCCATCGGATCCCCACAAACACAACATGTAGGAATTACAAATAGATGATCTTGATCATGAACAGAGCTCACAAGATCTAAACATGATAGGACAAAGGAGAAGAACCAGCCATCTAGCTACTACATGGACCCATAGTCCAAGGATGAACTACTTACGCATCACACCGGAGGCTTGCATGGTGATGATGAAGGCCTCCAGGGTGAATTCTCCCCTCCGGCAGGGTGCCGGGAAGAGCTTCAGATCCCTCCCGATCTAGGGATGGAGATGACAGCAGCTACAGACTCTTTCGTGGAATTTTGATCGGGTACTTAGGGTTTCTGTATCAGAGGCATCTTACAGTCGGAAGGGGAGGCCGAGGGGGTGTCTGGGGCGGCCAAACCACCCCTGGTGTGGGCCAGGCTTGGCTGCGCGGCCAGGTGGTGTGGCGGCCCCCTGGCCCCTCTCCGTCTCGTATTATGGCTCTGTGTGTCCCTCGGTGAAAAACTGACTTTGGCTTTTGTCCCATCCAATTCCAAGAATATTCATTTTCTGACTTTCCTGGAACCAAAAACAGTAGAAAACAGGCAGCTGGCACTGTGGCTCTTGTTAATAGGTTAGTCCAACAAAGTGTATAGAAAGTACTCCATCTATACATCAAAAAGTGTGGACAAAACATAAGAAAGTAGACAAAACCAAGCATGGAACATCAAAAATTATGGATACGTTAACAATGTATCAACATCCCCAAGCTTAACTCATGCTCGTACTCGAGTAGGTAAGTGATAAAAAGAAATAATAATTTTTTAGGTGACATGCACCATCATAAACTTGATCAAAGTATTTGCCAAACATTGAAAGTTGGGATCAAAGTACTTCAACATAACATGAAAGATAAAGTTCTAGCAATAAGACATAGCAACTATGTTGCAACATGAAAAGGCACAAACAAAAGATTCATGAATAACAATGCTTTGCAAGACGTTTGTTTGTTTCACATAAAGAAAACATAGCATAGTAGCATTCAACTTGTCCCTCATAGATTAGCAAACATAAATGCATAGGACACCTTCAAAGTTCATAAGAGTGACTAGATACAAATAGTTTAATAACAAGCAATATCAAGTTATGCATCAATCAACAAGTCTTGGGACAATGCGCATAGAACTAAGAATGGCCACTATGCTCTCAAAGTAGGTGCATAAAGATAGAAGGTGGAGACTCAACATAAAAGTAAAAGTAAGGCCTTCATAGACGGAAGTAGAGATTCAAGTTTCATAAAGAGCTTCCAAAAATTATGGTACTTGTTAGCTTTCAGCTCTCATTGCCCCTATCATAAGAATATTTAAGTGATTAAGGTTAAAGTGACACAACTAAGAGGATATGCTTGACAAGTTATAAGCCGAAATCTCATGCCCCTTACTTACGAAGACCGAACCTCATGCTACTCAACTTTAGTCACAGTAAGCTCTTGTCATTGTAAGCACATATGTATCATAAAGAACCGCCAACGGGGTACCCCTTGCACATGATACAAGAGCTATCCCATAATCAAAATGACAAGGCAAGCAGACAATGAGCATCAAAGCGATCTTTTTATTTGCTATTTGCATAGGATTTTATTGAGGATGCTTCATAGAGTGCTCATTATGGTTATGCTGCAAGTTTCCACCATGATTAGGCATGGCTTAGGCTAGCGGCCCAGGCATTTCTCTAACACACATACAAACTCCATGATCTTATAAGTTCCACTTTTATTTCACACCGCCGAGATCTATAAGCAAAAGAACATGATATCAACGGGGTACAAAGTACAAGTGCAATGTTGAAAGCGTTCCCCATGATACATGGTTCTGCTAACTAACTTCAACTTATAAAGCGCAAGCATATACGCAAAAAATATGGATGCAATGGTTCAAGTTTATTAAGTGCAAGAAAGTAAAGTGTGCCATCAAGTTCATGAGAGCTTTAATCACTAGTTTTCTCATAACAAGTTTAATTCGGAAGGTAGATAAAAACATGAATATACTTGGAATAAAAAATGCTAATAGGTAGGTATGGTGGACTCTTTGGAATAACTTGGTTTTAGGAGTATGATGCATGAGTGGAACTTATACTTGGTTATGGAGGCTAGCAAAAGACTGGGAGCGACCAACTACGAGAGCAATAATGGCCATAATCATACAGAGCGACAAAACATCATTAATTAAAGAATAAAGTGATATTACAAGTCAAAAACTAAAGGATCATAAAGGCTATGGTGACTTGGGATAGTCATAACATGGTGTGAGCATGCGCCAAGTCAACCCAAATAAAGCATCAAAGGAGAATACCACAATACTTTGCTTTAATATGCTAAAACAATGCATGATTCTTCCAAGGCACATTAAGCAATCTCAATTGTTTATAACATGTCATGCTACAGCAAAGATCACTAAGCATAAAGACAAAACAATATCAAGCATGGCATGACAAAGCATAGGCCACAGTCAAAAATAAGCTCTCTTTACCACTTAAGCATGAACTTTTCCTACTCTTTAACAATCCAAACCAAACTATTTGAAAACCAATGTATGAAAGAGGGGGTCCAACCAATTTATTCAGAAAACTAAGAAAACCAAGCAAACGAAAAACCAAAATGAAAATGAAGACGCTCCAAGAACAATGCAACTGTGCATGAAATAATAAAAATGAAGTGTTTGGAAGAAACCTGGGATTTTTATTGATGAAGAAGGGGATGCCTTGGGCATCCCCAAGATTTGACGCTTGTACTTCTTGGATATTTCTTGGGGTGACACGCGTGGCATCCCCAAGCTTGAGCTTTAGTCCATTCTTCATCTCATTACATCATTCCTTCCATACACCTGAAATTTTTCCTTCATACAAAACTTCACACAATCTTTATTAGCAACATTAGTGCACTCAAGATAATAGGTCTTTGGGTTCAGTTTCAACACCAATAAAACTTCCATTAGAACACAAGCTACTTTAGCACCTCCCTCAAAAAGCTCAATTCCCCAAAAGAATTCAAAAAGGAACCAACAGGAAGCAAATGCAAATAATGGCAGAAATCTGTCAAAACAGACCAGCAGGTAAATACGAATTTTTTCGAAGACCTTATGTTGCTCAAATAAAAACGTGTTTAACTAACGAAAGTTATATAACCACCTGGGGTAGAAGCAAAAAAATTCACGCCTCAAAACGACATACAGAGATTTTACATGAATTTTTACGGTGAAGCACAGAAATCTGTTTCGGGACAGCAATTTTCCCAATCATTATTTCTCTCTCATTAGAGGTTACTCTTGGCACTGAAGTAATAACTTCCAAGACTCATCTAAAACTTTTGGGTTATCTCCCAATAAGAACTTTTCTTTAACGCCTTTAAGTTAGGCATAAGAATCAAGAAATAGAATCAAGTGTTCTCAATTGAAGAAGCATTAAGATTAATACCAGAAATATCTTAAACAAGGCAAGGTATCTCATCCAAATAAGTTCTAGAGGACCCTTTATCAATGCTTTTGGGTTCACTGCTTTCATCAAACGGGTTTTCAGGAACAATCCAATCAATATTCTTTTCTATGGCTTCATGTATTGCTGCAAGTTTAAAGGGTATTGTTATCTTAGTTTCCTCCCCATTAGGTTCAGTTTTGGTCATCTTTTCTCATGTACCAATAATATCTACACATGAGCCTAGCATATTAAAACGTTCAAAGACTTTTCTAGCTTCCTTGGCAACATCATAGAATTCCTAAAGCAAAGTTTCCAGAATAAAATCTCCCTTTTCAGGGTCCTCAATTTCTTTAAGTTTAAGAAACATTACTTGAATTAAGGGGTTAAGGTTAACAAACCTAGCTTCCAACATGTGAACTAAAGAAGCTGCAGCAATTTCATAATTTGGAGCAAGTTCTACAAGGGATCTATCCTCATGCTTACTAATATGATTAAAGAATTCTTCTATATTATCTTTTCCAATTATAGAGCCACTACCTATTGAAAGGTCTTTCATGATGAACTTAGGGATCAACATGGTGATCTAAGAAAGAGGTAACAACTATAGTAAGACTTAATTTTTTGTGTGTTTTTAATAAAGAAAGCAAACTAGCAAAACTATTTTTGTGTGTTTTTGATAAAGAAACAAGCAAACAAAGCAAAAATAAACTAAGCAAAACAAAAACAAAAAAGTAAAGATATTGGTTATGAGAGACTCCCCTTGTGAAGATGTCCTTGACTCCCCGACAACGGCGCCAGAAAAATAGCTTGATGGCCCAAAATATATTGAGCTCGTTGGGGTACCCCAAGAGGAAGGTATGATGAGCACAGCAACAAGTTTTCCCTCAGTTATGAAACCAAGGTTATCAATCCAGTAGGAGCAAGAAAACACCTCCAAGGTGTTTCTAGCTGGACTTTGGCAAGGCACACTACCGGTGCCAGCAGCGACGTGGAGACATGCACACAACACAACCACAGAACTGTCCCCCCAACTTGTGATGAGGTTGTCAATCTCACCGGTTTTGCTGAAAACAAAGGATTAAACGTATCGAGTAGAAGAAAGTAAAAGCTTGCAGAAAGTAAACAGAAATCAGTAAACAGTTGTAGATTGATGATAAAATAAAGGACCGGGGTCCATAGTTCACTAGTGGTGGCTCTCCTTAAGATAGATGACATGTTGGGTGAACAAATTATGGCGGGGCAATTGACAAACATCGAGAAAGCAATACATGCATATACTAAACATCTTTACTCCTTTGAGATTCGATTGGGCATTCCAACATTATACATAGACCGTAATCCAACTACATCTATGACTAATAATCCACCTTCAGGTTATCATCCGAATCCCCTCCAGTATTAAGTTGCAAGCAACAGATAATTGCATTACGCATTGCGTGTAAAGTAAACAATACGATTGTTCTATGAACAAAGTATTGTTGTTTTCTCCCTAGTAGCAACAGCACATCTAGTACCTTAGAGATTTATGTCACTTCCCTAGATTACTAGAGGCATGAACCCACTATCGAGCATAAATACTAACTCTTCGAGTTGCTAGCATCTGCTTGGCCAAGATAGCTACTAACAACGAAAAGCATGCAAGATCACAAATAACAAAGATATGATAGAATCAATAATCAATCTGAAATAGCATCTCAATATCCATCGGATCCCCGCAAACACAACATGTAGGAATTACAAATAGATGATCTTGATCATGAACGGAGCTCACAAGATCTAAACATGATAGGACAAAGGAGAAGAACCAGCCATCTAGCTACTACATGGACCCTTAGTCCAAGGATGAACTACTCACGCATCACACCGGAGGATTGCATGGTGATGACGAAGGCCTCCAGGGTGAATTCTCCCCTCCGGCAGGGTGCCGGGAAGAGCTTCAGATCCCTCCCGATCTAGGGATGGAGATGACGGCGGCTACAGACTCTTTCATGGAATTTTGATCGGATACTTAGGGTTTCTGTATCGGAGGCATCTTATAGTCGGAAGGGGGGTACTTAGGGTTTCTGTATCGGAGGCATCTTATAGTTGGAAGTACCCGATCAAAAATCCACGAAAGAGTCTGTAGCCGCCGTCATCTCCATCCCTAGATCGGGAGGGATCTGAAGCTCTTCCCGGCACCCTGCCGGAGAGGGGAATTCACCCTGGATGCCTTCTTCATCACCATGCAAGCCTCCGGTGTGATGCGTGATTAGTTCATCCTTGGACTACGGATCCATGTAGTAGCTAGATGGCTGGTTCTCTTCCTTTGTGCTTTCATGTTTAGATCTTGTGAGCTCCGTTCATGATCAAGATCATCTATTTGTAATTCTTCCTATTGTGTTTGCGGGGATCCGAAGGATATTGAGATGCTATTTCAGATTGATTATTGATTCTATCATGTCTTTGTTATTTGTGATCTTGCATGCTTTCCGTTGTTAGTAGCTATCTTGGCCAAGTAGATGCTAGCAACTCCAAGAGTTAGTATTTATGCTCGATAGTGGGTTCATGCCTCTGGTAATCTGGGGAAGTGACAGAAATCTCTAAGGTACTAGATGTGATGTTGCTACTAGGGAGAAAACAACAATCCTTTGTCCATAGAATAATTGTATTGTTTACTTTACACGTAGTTCGTAAAGCAATAATCTGTTGCTTGCAACTTAATACTAGAGGGGGCTCGGATGATAACCTCAAGGTGGATTATTAGTCATAGATGCAGTTGGATGGCGGTCTATGTATAATGTTTTAATGCCCAATCAAGTCTCAAAGGAGTCAAGATGATTAGTATATGCATGTATTGCTTTCTCGATGTTTGTCAATTGCCCCGCTGTAATTTGTTCACCCAGCATGTTATCTATCTTAAAGAGAGCCACCTCTAGTGAACTATGGATCCCGGTCCTTGTCTTTTACATACAATCTACAATCCTTTACTGCTTTGTGTTTACTTTCTGCAAACTTTTACTTCTTTCCATTCGATACGTTTAATCCTTTGTTTTCTGCAAAACACGGTGAGATTGACAACCTCATCGCAAGTTGGGGATAAAGTTCTGTGGTTGTGTTGTGTAGGTCTCCATGTTTCTACTAGCACTGGTAGTGCGCCCTGCCAAGCTCAGCCAGTAACACCTTTGGGGTGTTTCCTTACTCCTACTGGTTCGATTAAACCTTGGTTTCATAACTGAGGGAAACTTGCTACTATGCTCATCATACCTTCCTCTTAGGGTTCCCAACGAGCTCTACATCAACACCGCCATGAAGAATTTTTTCTGGGCACCGTGCATTGAGCCATTAGGCATCAATGTCTATATGGATAGATTGAGACGCTAATATGGTTATTCCAAATGTACATAGATGAAATATTGAATGAGTTCAATATGGGAACGACGAGAAAGGTTCTTGCCGCATGGAAAAAGGTTGAATAAAGATTCGCGTGTTTTGACACTTGGTGAGTAAAATCACATGGATATCTTAATAATAAAGATTCGAGTGTTTTGACACTTGGTGAGTAAAATCACATGGATATCTTTATAAACAAGATTCAAGTGTTTTGACACTTGGTGAAGTGAAATCACATGAATATGTTAATTACTCATTCTATGATATGTACATATCCAGATATGTCATATGCTCTAAATGTTATGAGCATATACCAGGGTGACTCATAAGATGATGATTGGACGATAGTAAGGATATTCTTATGATCTTTGGAGGAAGTAAGTACATTTTTATATATAGAAGTGACAGATAGTGATACATTGCAAATGTATTTATAATTTTTGATGTTCCATGCTTGGTTTTATCTACTATCTTGTGTTTTGTCCACACTTTAGAGTACTTTTCATATGATTTCTTGGACTAACCTATTAACAAGATGCCACAGTGCCAGATGCCTGTTTTCTGCTGTTTTTGGTTCCAGGAAAGTCAAAAAATGAATATTCTCGGAATTGGACCGGGCAAAAGCCAAAGTTGTTATTTTCTCGGAAGACTCATGGAGCCAGAAGGAGAGTCGGAGAGGGGACACAGGGTGGCCACACCACCCCTAGGCGCGGCCCCCCTTGGCCATGCCAGGGCATGGTGTGGGCCCCCTGGCTAGCCATCGACCTCGCACCTTCGCCTATATATTCCTCCCGATACAGAAACCCTAAATCATCAAGCCTCCAGCCATGAAAAGTTCTCCAGCGCCGCCACCACCAAAGGGGAGATTCGAGGGATAGAAAGTCTCTGTTCCAGCACCCTGTCGGGACGGGGAAGTGCCCCCGGAGCTATCTCCATCAATCTCCACCACCATCTCCATCGCCATTGCTGATTCCCATGATGATGAGGGAGTAGTTCTTCCTCGAGGCTAAGGGTTCTACAGGTAGCTATGTGTTCATCTCTCTCTCTATGCGTGATCATATTGTGATCATGAGCTTTGTAATCAAGTAGATCTACCTTGCTACTCAAGTGCTTTAATAGATCTCTGCTCTCCCCATGTGTGTGAAAGTGACAGCGTGCACACCATGGTGGCACTTAGGCTAGAGACTACAAATACTTGTTATGAGTTATATTTGGAGTAGGATGTCTTTATGAAATTGTGGTGTTTGTTTCAACCATCTAGTGCTCAAGGTGACAGTGTGGGGTTATCTAGATGGAAAAGACTTACTTTGAGGTGTGCTATTATAGCCCTACGATGGATTAGAGTGTCCAACTGGAGAGTAGTTCAGAGTAGTATCATGAAGATAATATATTTATATGAGTGTTCACTAGTGAAAGTATGATTCCTAGGCCTTGTTTCTAAAGCGTTTGCAACTAGATCTATTACATGTTTGCTTGCTTCCATCTTTATTTCATTTTTCCTTTAGTCTTTTCCACACATCATCAAGCTATTTTCTGGCACCGTTGTCTTATATCCATACCACTTGTATTTCACTATCTCTTCGCCGAACTAGTGCACCTATACACCTGACAAGTGTATTGGGTGTGTTGGGGACACAAGAGACTTCTTGTATCTTGATTTCAGGGTTCCTTGAGAGGGATACCTTTGACCACTTCCTCCCTGAGTTCGATAAACATTGGGTAATCCACTTAAGGGAAAACTTGCTGTTGTTCTACAAACCTCTACGCTTGGAGGCCCAACAACTGTCTACAAGAATAGAAGTGCGTAGACATCAAGCTATTTTCTGGCGCCATTGCCGAGGAGGTAAGGTAAAAGGTACTCACATCCTCCGGTGTGAGTGCTCGAAGTTATTTCCTTTAGATTCTGCAATTTTTACTTTTTGTTTCTTGTTTTCACTAGTTAGGCTTAATGGAAAACAACAACAAAATTAGAGAGCTTTATAGTATTTATCTTGAGTTAGGACATGAAGTGTTTGAAGAGAAAATTAAAAAACCTATGGAACTTTATTTGCATGCTAATAGCAATGTTGTTACTATGAATTCTTTGGACACCATTATTGCTAATGTTATGGAAAAGCCTAAGCTTGGGGAACCTAGTTTTTATGAGAATGGTCGTTTTAGCCCCCAGGCACGGAGGAGAAAATTTACTTTGATGATACTATACCTCCGATATATGATGATTACAATGATGAATATGATATTTTCATTCCACCTACTATTGAGGAGAAAATTAATTATGATTACAATATTCCTCCTATATTTGATGATTATGGTGATGAGAATAATAATGATAGTTATTTTGTTGAATTTGCTCCCACTACAATTAATAAGAATGACTATGTTTGTGTGGAGAGTATTAATTCTTTTATGCATGTGGCTCATGATAAGAATGTTTCATGTGATAGTTATATTGTTAATTTTATTCATGTTGCTACTGAAATTTATTATGAGAGAGGGAAACATGGTCTTATGTATCTAAACATTATTAAGTTTCCCTTCTTTATGTTGAAACTCTTGAAGTTGCACTTGTTTTGCTTTCTTATGCTTGTTGCTTTGTGCTTTCATGACTTGTTTCTTTACACTATGCATAGAAAGTGGGTTAGACGAAAATGTGCTTTGAATTTGCTTCTTGATGCTCTCTTTTACTTCAATTCATATTTCTTATGTGAGCATCTTCTCAAACTATCATGCCTAACTTAAAGGCGTTAAAGAAAAGTACTTATTGGGACATAACCCAAAAGTTTTAGATGAGTCTTGGAAGTTATTACCTCTATAATAACCGCTCCTTATCCTTTTTATTTGCTTTTTGTGCCAAGAGTAACCTCTAATGAGAGAGAAGTAATGATTGGGAAAGTTGTTGGCCCGAAACAGATTTCTGTTCTTCACCGTAAACATTCATGTAAAATCTCTATACGTTGTTTTGAGGCGTGAATTTTTGTGCTTCTACCCCAGGTTGTTATCTAACTTTCGTTAGCTAACACTTTTTGATTTGAGTAATAGAAGGTCTTCGAAAAAATTCATCTTTACCTGCTGGTCTGTTTTGACAGATTTCTGCCATTTTCTGCATTTCTTCTTGTTGGTTCCTTTTTGAGTTCTTTTAGGGAATTGAGCTTTTTGAGGGAAGTGCTATAGTAGCTAGTGTTTTAATGGAAGTTTTATTGGTGTTAGAACTGAACCTAAAGACTTATTACCTTGAGTGCACTAATGTTGCTAATAAAGATTGTGTGAAGTTTTGTATGAAGGAAAAATTTCACGTGTATGGAAGGAATGAGTAATGAGATGAAGGATGGACTAAAGCTCAAGCTTGGGGTGCCCCTCCTCTCCATGGCCGGCGCATGGGGGGTGTGACCCCTCACCTCCCCCATTCATGTGGTGGTAACCCCTCCACATTAAAATGCCTCTTCACATTCCCTTTTAAAGTCTCCCCTTTAAATGCATTAAAATTCTCCAAGTTTAATGCTCTCTCATTTAATAAAACTTATTTATTAAATTTATTCAGAATTTTGTTAATTACTTTAATTAACAAACATTCATATATAACCCCTTGCAATATTTCAATATCACATGCATAACCACTTTCTGCAATTTCACCCGAAACAATTCCCGGTTTCTATTGAAACAATTCCTGCGCTTTGCAATTCTTTCGTCTGAAACATATGTGCTCCAAAATGGTGTCCGGTAACTCTTAAGTGTGTCACCCTACGGTTCACGAATAATGCAGACATGATTGAGACTCCTCTCAGATCAATAGTCAGAAGCGGGACCTGGAGATCCATACTGACTCCTGCATATTCAACGATGACTTCTGTGATCGTGAGAACCTTTAACGCTTGTAACTAAATCCCTTTGTCTCGCGATATATTACATGTCCGAGATTCGATCATCGGCATCCAAATACCTAGTTTGATCTCGTTACCGACATGCACTCTTTTCTCTTTCCCGTGATATAACATTCTAGTGATCACATCACTTGCTTGCAAGCTATCTCAATGTGATATCACCAAGAGGGCCCAGAGTATATCTATCCGTCATTGGGATTGACAAATTCCACTCTTGATCCATGAGCCTCAACATAACACCTTCGTAGTACTGAACCCATCTTTATAGTCACCCTGTTACGGTGTGACGTTTGATGTTATCAAGATACTCTTCAGGTGTTAGCAATTAACATGATCTCATGGTCTAAGGATAAAGATTACTTCGTAGGATGTTATAGCAATATAAACATAATGACTTGATCGTAATGCTATACTTCGGATGAATGTTCATCACATCATTCCACCAATGGTGTGACCTTGTTATTAACAACATCCAATGTCCATGATCAGGAAACATTGATCATCTTGTTAATCAACAAGCTAGTCTATAAGAGAGGCATAACTAGGAACCCTTTTTGTTTATTAAACACACATGTATTGATGTTTCCGATCAATACAATTCTAGCATGTAAAATAAACATCTATCATATATAAGGAATACATAATAACAACTTTATTATTGCCTCTCAGGGCATATTTCCTTCACTCTCCCACTTGCACTAGAGACAATAATCTAGTTCACATAGTGATAAATCTAACACCCATGGAGTTCTGGTGTTGATCATGTTTTGCCCTAGGGAGAGCTTTAGTCAACAGATCTGCTACATTTAGGTCCGTGTGTACTTTACAGATCTTTATATCTTCATCCTTGACATGCTCGCGGATGGAGTGAAACCGGCGCTTAATATGCTTGGAATTCTTGTGAGACCTCGGTTCCTTTGCGTTGGCTATGGCTCCATTGTTGTCACAATAGATCACCATCGGGTCCAACGCACTAGGAACCACACCTAGTTCCGTAATGAACTCTTTCATCCAAACCGCTTCATGCGCCGCTTCTGAAGCAGCAACATATTCCGCCTCCGTCGTTGATCTAGCGACCACAGGTTGTTTTGAACTCCTCCAACTAACTGCTGCTCCGTTCAAGAGAAATACGTATCTGGATTGAGACTTAGAGTCGTCTGGATCGGTGTCAAAGCTAGCATCGACATAACACTTAGCGACTAGCTCTTCTTCACCTCCGTATATAAGAAACATATCCCTAGTTCTTCTCAAGTACTTGAGGATGTTCTTGACCGCTATCCAGTGTTCCGAACCTGGATCAGATTGGTACCTACTAGTCAAACTAATAGCATGTGCCACATCCGGTCTTGTACATAGCATGGCATACATAATAGAGCCTATGGCCGAGGCATAGGGGATCTTATCCATCATCTCTCTTTCTTCCGCCGTAGCCGGACTTTGAGTCTTACTCAATGTCTTGCCTTGCAACATAGGTAAGAACCCCTTCTTACTTCCGTCCATATCAAACTTCTTTAGTATCTTATCAAGGTATGTACTCTGTGATATCCCAATTTGGCGCCTTGATCTATCTCTATAGATTTTAATGCCTAATATATATGACGCTTCGCCAAGGTCTTTCATCAAAAATTTGCTGTTTAGATAACTTTTAACACTGTTTAAAAGATCTATATCATTTCCAATCAATAATATGTCATCCACATATAATATCAGAAATGCCACATTGCTCCCACTCACTTTCTTGTAAATACAAGCCTCTCTGTAAGTTTGGACAAATCCAAACTCTTTGATCACCTCATCAAAGCGGAGATTCCAACTCCGAGATGCTTGCTTCAGTCCATAGATGGATCGCTGAAGTTTGCATACCTTATTAGTATCCTTAGGATCGACAAAACCCTTAGGTTGTATCATGTACAACTCTTCTTCAATATTACCATTGGGGAACGCATTTTTGACATCCATCTGCCATATTTCATAATCGAAATATGCAGCAAT
The DNA here is from genome assembly GCA_910589775.1 of Avena eriantha. Taxonomy (NCBI): domain Eukaryota; kingdom Viridiplantae; phylum Streptophyta; class Magnoliopsida; order Poales; family Poaceae; genus Avena; species Avena eriantha. The sequence goes on from OU342746.1 coordinate 384,728,361, forward strand.
TGCTAACATAATACGGGAGAGAATGTCTCATCGTGGTCAACTCCTTGAATTTGTCGAAACCCCTTTGCGACAAGTCGAGCCTTATAGATGGTCACATTACCATCAGCATCCGTTTTTCTTTTGAAAATCCATTTATTCTCAACGGCCTTTCAATCATGAGGTAAGTCCACCAAGGTCCAAACTTGGTTCTCGTACATGGATTCCATCTCGGATTTCATGGCTTCTAGACATTTGTTGGAATCCGGGCTCATCATCGCTTCTTCATACGTCGCAGGGTCATCCATTTCATCAACCATGAAATTCACAACAGGATTGCCATACAGTTCAGGAGTTGCACGTGTCCTGCTTGACCTGCGAGGTTCGGTAGTGTCCTGTTACGGAGTTTCATGATCAATATCATTAGCTCTCTCTTCATCAGGTGAAGTCAACTCCGAAACAGTTTTCGGTGCTGTGCTACTCGCCATTTCATTAAGAGAAGGTTCAATAACCTCTTCGAGTTCTACCTTCCGACTACTCACACCTTTCGTGAGAAACTCCTTCTCAAGAAAGGATCCATTCTTGGCAACAAAAACCTTGCCCTCGGATCTATGATAGAAGGTATACCCAATCGTTTCCTTAGGGTATCCTATGAAGACGCATTTTTCCGCTTTGGGTTCGAGTTTATCCGGCTGAAGTTTCTTCACATAAACATCGCATCCCCAAACTTTAAGAAATGACAACTTAGGTTTGTTTCCAAACCATAATTCATACGGTGTCGTTTCAACGGATTTAGATGGTGCCCGATTTAAAGTGAATGCAGCTGTTTCCAGTGCATAACCCCAAAATGACAGTGGCAAGTCAATCAGAGACATCATAAATCGAACCATATCCAATAAAGTACGATTACGACGTTCTGATACACCATTAGTTGTGGTGTTCCGGCAGGCGTGAGTTGTAAAACTATTCCACACTCTTTCATGTGTGTGCTAAACTCGTAACTCAGATACTCTCCTCCACGGTCAGACCGTAGAAATTTGATCTTTCTATTACGATGATTTTCCACTTCATTCTGAAATTCCTTGAACTTTTCAAAAGTTTTAGACTTGTGTTTCCTCAAATAGATATACCCGTATCTACTCAAATCATTCGTGAAAGTAACAAAATAACGATATCCACCTCACGCCGACACACTCATTGGTCCACACACATCAGTATGTATGATTTCCAATAAATCTGTCGCCCGTTCCATTCAACCAGAAAACGGCGTTCTAGTCATCTTGCCCATAAGGCATGGCTCACATGTATCAAATGATTCAAAATCAAGTGATTCCAAAAGTCCATCATAATGGAGTTTCTTCATGCATTTAACACCAATATGACCTAGACGGCAGTGCCACATATATGCAGATATATCATCATCAAGTTTAATCTTTTTAGCATTAACATTATGAATGTGCGTAATATTACTATCGAGATCCATCAGAAATAAACCATTCAACATAGGTGCATGACCATAAAAGATATCATTCTTATAAATCGAACAACCATTGTTTTCAGATTTAAAGGAATGACCACTTTGCATCAAACACGATCCGGATAGAATGTTCATGCTCAGTGCAGGCACCAAATAACAATTATTTAGGTTTATAACTAATCCCGATGGCATATGGAGAGGTAGCATCCCGACGGCGATCACATCAACTTTTGATCCATTGCCGACCCGCATCGTGACCTCATCCCTTGCTAGTTGTCGCTTGTTCCGTAGCCCCTGAACCGAGTTACATATATTAGCAACCGGTCCCGTATCAAATAACCAGGTGCTACTACGAGTACTAGTCAAGTACACATCAATAACATGTATATCACATATACCTTTGTTTGCCTTGTCGGACTTCTTGTCCGCCAAATACTTGGGGCAGTTTCGCTTCCAATGGCTAGTCCCCTAGCAATAGTAACACTCGGTGTCAGACTTAGGGCTAGCTTGGGGTTTCTTTTCAGGCGCGGCAACAGATTTGCCACCCTTCTTTCCCTTGTGCTTGTCTTTCTTGAAACCGGTGGTCCTATTGATCATCAACATTTGATGGTCTTTCCTAATCTCCACTTCTGCAGTCTTAAGCATTGATAGAAGCTCGGGAAGAGTCTTCTTCATGCCCTGTATATTATAGTTCATCACGAAGCTCTTGTAGCTAGGTGGCATATATTGGAGAACACGATGTATGCCCAAGTCAATGGGAATCGTTATTCCCAAGGACACAAGCTTACCGGCGTACCCAGACATTTTGAGTACATGCTCACTAACAGAGCCGTTCTCCTCCATCATGCAGCTAAAGAACTTTTCAGTAGCATTATAACTATCTACGGTAGCATGGGTATCAAAAATCATTTTCAATTCTCCCGTGGTATCAAAGGCATTGCCATTTTCGAAACGCTTTCAAAGTTCTGGCTCTAGCCCATACAGTATGCCGCAATGAACTATGTTGTGGTCCTCCTGACGAGTCACATAGACATTCTTTTCCTCGTCAGGGGCATCAGGAGCTGGTGGGGGGCCTAGCGGCGCATCTAGCACATATTGCTTTTGTGCCGCAGTGAGGAGAATCCTCAAATTCATAGCCCAGTTGGTGAAGTTGCTACCATTCGCAGCAAGTTTCTCTTTCTCCATGAACACATTGAAATTAAAAGCAGGTGGTGCCATCTACAACAGAATTTGTACAGTTTATTTAGACTAAGTTTATGATAGAGTGAGTTCAACTAATCCAAATTACTAATGAACTCCCACTCAAAAACGACATCCCTCGTGTCCTTTTGGTGATTACATGAACCAAATCCACTACACCAAGTCCGATCATCACGTGAGTTGATGTAGCTTCAAAGGCGAGCATCTATATGGGCATCATATCAACTATATGACTCATTCTTAACCTTTCAGTCCGTGTTCCGAGGCCATGTCTGTACATGCTAGGCTCACCAAGTAAGAACCTTAGTATTAGCGTGTGTAAAACTGTCTTACACCCGTTCCTATGAAAGCGTAGATTCGAGTACACCTGATCATCACGTGATGTCTCAAAACACGATCTGCAGAACGGTGCATACTTAAGGAAGAACACATTTTTATCTTGATATCTAAATGAGGGATCATCTTACAATGCTACAGAAAGCGCCAAACTAGCAGTATAAGATGCTAACATCTAATGTGTAAAGTGAGATGATATGGTCCATGCATTTGATCTCTATCACTTGCATCGTGGTATGATCTCTATCATTCCTTTGTGTGTAAGGCCAAGGTCTATGGAACTTACATGTTGAGTGTGTTGTAAGAGTATCTATCATACATCTACTTACAACAATACCATATCAATACACTAGCCCAGCAACGATCTAAACTAGACGCCTCTAATTTATCAATTGCAAGTTTTACGTGGCTTAGGGCTTTCGGAGATAGAACCGTTCTCACCTACGAACATGAACCACAACGAGGATAACTAAGTTATTAGCAACTCGTTGTAAATCAGATATTGACTATAGTAGGAGAGACAGACACCCGCCAGCCACTTATGCAAAACAAGTTGCATGTCAGTCGTGGAACCGGTCTCATGTACGATGACATGTAAGGTTGGTCCGGGCCGCTTCATCCCACTATGCCACCAATATCCAAAATACATAGAAGATGCAATAACATGATCATCATCGCCCACATATAAACATATGTGTACTACCCGTGCAAAGCACCTACGCATAGATCAGGCTCTGATACCACTGTTGGGTCCGCAGCATAGAAAACAAAAAAAATCCTACGATGACAACTACACGCCAAGATCTATCTACTAGGTACCAAGCAACGAGTGGACATACATCCAATGAGAACTTACCCTCGAAGACAACGAGTTTTGTTAACGAGTAGGAACTCGTGGTTGAGGTAGTCGTACACTTGCCGATCTCAAGATCGACTGGAAGTCCGAGCGCCGCAACTTAGCAGCGCATCCGTACTCGCACACACGTTCAAGCCACCGGACAACCTCCACCTCCTCGCTCCAGCGATCTAGAGGAAGCAGCAACTCCTTCCAAACGAAATTCCACCGGGAACATGTATCTCGCTAATCCGAGACCATGGGGAAATAATTCTAGAGGGGGAGAGAGATCCTTCACAAGGAGGTGTGAGGATGAAGGAGGGAGTGGGTGGCCTTTTATAGGAGGAGGGGGGTGCCCCTCCTCTCCATGGCCGGCGCATGGGGGGGTGACCCCTCACCTCCCCCATTCATGTGGTGGTAACCCCTCCACATTAAAATGTCTCTTCACATTCCCTTTTAAAGTCTCCACTTTAAATGCATTAAAATTCTCCAAGTTTAATGCTCTCTCATTTAATAAAACTTATTTATTAAATTTATTCAGAATTTTGTTAATTACTTTAATTAACAAACATTCACATATAACCCCTTGCAATATTTCAATATCACATGCATAACCACTTTCTGCAATTTCACCCGAAAGAATTTCCGGTTTCTATTGAAACAATTCCTGCGCTTTGCAATTCTTTTGTCTCAAACATATGTGCCCCAAAATGGTGTCCGGTAACTCTTAAGTGTGTCACCCTACGGTTCACGAATAATGCAGACATGATTGAGACTTCTCTCAGATCAATAGTCAGAAGCGGGACCTGGAGATCCATACTGACTCCTGCATATTCAACGATGACTTCTGTGATCGTGAGAACCTTTAACACTTGTAACTAAATCCCTTTGTCTCGCGATATATTAGATGTCCGAGATTCGATCATCGGCATCCAAATACCTAGTTTGATCTCGTTACCGACATGCACTCTTTTCTCGTTCCCGTGATATAACATTCTAGTGATCACATCACTTGCTTGCAAGCTATCTCAATGTGATATCACCGAGAGGGCCCAGAGTATATCTATCCATCATCGGGATTGACAAATTCCACTCTTGATCCATGAGCCTCAGCATAACACCTTCGTAGTACTGAACCCATCTTTATAGTCACCCTGTTACGGTGTGACGTTTGATGTTATCAAGATACTCTTCAGGTGTTAGCAATTAACATGATCTCATGGTCTAAGGATAAAGATTACTTCGTAGGATGTTATACCAATATAAACATAATGACTTGATCGTAATGCTATACTTAGGATGAATGTGCATCACATCATTCCACCAATGGTGTGACCTTGTTATTAACAACATCCAATGTCCATGATCAGGAAACCTTGATCATCTTGTTAATCAACAAGCTAGTCTATAAGAGAGGCATAACTAGGAACCCTTTTTGTTTATTAAACACACATGTATTGATGTTTCCGATCAATACAATTCTAGCATGTAAAATAAACATCTATCATATATAAGGAATACATAATAACAACTTTATTATTGCCTCTCAGGGCATATTTCCTTCATCAAGTGATTTAATAGATCTCTGCTCTCCCCATGTGTGTGAAAGTGACAGCGTGCACACCATGGTGGAACTTAGGCTAGAGATTACAAATACTTGTTATGAGTTATATTTGGAGTTGGATGTCTTTATGAAACTGTGGTGTTTGTTTGAACCATCTAGTGCTCAAGGTGATAGTGTGGGGTTATCTAGATGGGAAAGGCTTACTTTGAGGTGTGCTGTTATAGCCCTACCATGGATTAGAGTGTCCAACCGCAGAGTATTTCAGAGTAGTATCATGAAGATAATATATTTATATGAGAGTGTTCACTAGTGAAAGTATGATTCTTAGGCCTTGTTTTCAAAGCGTTTGCAACTAGATCTATTACATGTTTGCTTGCTTCCATCTTCATTTCAGTTTTCCTTTAGTCTTTTCCACACGTCATCAAGCTATTTTCTGGCACCGTTGTATTATATCCATACCACTTGTATTTCACTATCTCTTCGCCGAACTAGTGCACCTATACACCTGACAAGTGTATTGGGTGTGTTGGAGACACAAGAGACTTCTTGTATATTGATTGCAGGGTTGCTTGAGAGGGATACCTTTGACCACTTCCTCCTTGAGTTCGATAAACCTTGGGTAATCCACTTAAGGGAAAACTTGTTGTTGTTCTACAAACCTCTGCACTTGGAGGCCCAACAACTGTCTACAAGAATAGAAGTGCGTAGACATCAGATAGTTCATTGTAAAGTGTTACATTGACACTATACAGATAGTTCATTATAAGGTGTTACATTGGCACTATACATATAGTTCATTGTAAAGTGTTACATTGGTACTAGTTTCATCACAAGATACAAATTATGTTTATCTCAATTTAGGCTATAGGTTATGGTAGCACAATGTAATGGAAGAAAATTCCATGATGGATTTGAATAAGTTCCAAAAGGTTAAGGATATTGTGATGGATACTACAACGAAAGGCTAAGTATAATACTGCTATGGTAGCAGCAAAGGAACTAGGTGTGGTTCGATGGGCTAGTACTATGAAGATATATTGTATGACAATTATATCAACATGTTTTAAACCCAAGGAACTAAGGTCTCACCAAATTTATACAAAGCCATCTCATTTGAGGATGAGTGATGCGTAGAGACGCAAAGACATGCAAATACACATAGACCTGAAAGTGTCAAATCTAGGGATTATGTTTACCACTAGCAAATGCGTATATACAACACCAAAGTACCATAGGTGTTTAATGCACAAGGTTTTTCAAACTAGATTATTGACTCTAGTGCAAGTGGGAGACTGGAAGGAATATGCCCGGGAGGCAAAAATAAAGTGGTTATTATCTTATTCCATGTTTATGATAAATGTTTATTTTTATGCTATAATTGTGTTAAGAGGAAACATTAATACATGTGTGATTTATAAACAGAAAAAGGTTCCTAGTAATGCCTCTCTTAATACTAGCTTGTTGATTAATTGATGATCACATGTTTCCTGATCATGAACATTGGATGTTGTTAATAACATGGTCATATCATTGGAGAATGATATGATGAGCAGTCACCCGAAATAGATGTAAAAATACGGTCATGTCCTTAAGTTTATATTGTTATCACATTCGTATCATGAGATCACGTCAATCACTTTCACCGGAAAGGTACTTTGATTACATCAAACGTCACTTCGTAACTGGGTGATTATAAAGGTGTCATCGGGTACTTGGAAAGTGTTAGTTGAGGCTCATGGATCAAGAGTGGGATTTTTCCATCCAGATGACAGAGAGATATACGCAGGGCCCTCTCGGTGATATCACATTGACATAGCTTGCAAGCAAGTGATTTTATCACTAGAATATTATATCACACGAACGACAAAAAGAGTACTTGTCAGGAACGAGATTAAACAAGGTATAGATGATACCAAGTGATCGAATCTCGGACAAGTGAAATATCACGAGACAAAAGGAGTTTGATTACAGTGAAAAAGGTTCAGACAGTCATTGGATTTTTATGAAACTAGTGGGAGTCATTATGGATCTCTAGGTCCCGCTAATAATTATTGATCATAGAAAGTATCGATCATGTCTATACAGTTCTCGAACCCTTAGGGAGACACACTTAAGGTTAGTCGACGCAATTGAGTGGATAGGGAACACATGCAAAGATAATAGACATCACATGAATTTATTCTGTTGAATCTGCCGAAATAGTTTCGTGGTATCGAAATAAAACAAGGGAATAAAATGTTAATGTATTCATTAAATGAAGTACCCATTAAATGAAGTGTTTATTAAATGGAGTTGCATTAAACCAAGAGAATTAAAGTTCTTTAATTGAAATATATTTGATTTTTAAGTGGAAATTAAATGGAAGATGAGTGAAGCTATATTGATGTGAGTGGAGTGTCTACCCACATAATTGGGGAAGAGGTGGGGGCAGCCATATGGATGTGCCCCATGCCCTCTTGGGCTGCCCCCTCACCTATATAAAGCCCTCCTCCTCTCATCTCACTCATTCACCATTGCTCTCATATGCCCTTTGGATGACATCTTTCCTCCCTAGCTAGATTTGTCCATTGCCAAGAGAAAGGTGCTTAGGAGAAGCCTTACTCGAGATCTTCCCCTCCACCACCTCTACCATGTCGTAGTGCTACTGGAGTTCCAAGGGATCCACTACTTCCGCTGGCCAACATGGAGCAAAGGACGTGAGTCGTCGGCACACTGTATGTGTGACCGATTACGGAGGCGAGGTCCTCTTGTGGTGTTGATCGTCTGCACGTCATTGAGGATGATCGTTTACACTCTACAACAACCACGTTTGTTTGCGGGAACGTTATCCCGCTTTACGGTCTTCGAGGGTGAGTCCATGTGAAATCTTTACAAGTATCGCCTAGATTCGATATTGACAGTTGCAAACTGTAGGAATTTTTTATTTTTTATGCAACGAACCCCATCACTCTGCGTCCTCGCCATAGCCATCGCCACCCTCGTTGATCATGTCGTGCACAGCATCTTCGACATCGTTGGCCACGAAATCCTACACCTAATTTGGCCATGATAAAGAGACGAGGGTGGTGTGCTAGAAAAGGAAAATAAATGTCGCGACCATACCGTGCTATCGTCGGTCGGCGGCGCGTCGGGCATTCCGCCGAATAGGTTGACTGTCGCCGGCATGTCCGCAGCGAAGATGGAACGCTGCTTCTTCGACGCTTCTGGGGTTGTGTCCGCGGTCGTTGGAGTGTAGTTGAAGTCGGTGACGGGCTCTCCCGCCTCCGACGACACCATGTGGGGATGGACGAACCGGGAGAGCGAGGCGATGTTCCTAGTGTGGGTTCCGAGTGAAGGTGTGTTTGGGCCTGGCGTCCTGGACTGGCCGCAAGGGGTGGACGTGATGGAGCTGGTAGAGGATGCACCGGCCATGAACATGCTGGGGATAGCGACGCCGCCAGCACCACGGTGCCACCGAAAGCCGTGGTCAGCGCCTTCTGCTTTATCATGTTCACGGCATGCTTGGCCGTATCCACTGACTGCCAGCTCGTTGTGGTTGGCCCTGTTCTGCACGGCGAGGAAGTGCTCGCTGTCCTCCCGACGCTCCTTGTTGAGCTTGGCTTGGGCAAGTCGAGCTAGCGCCACAACCTGCCGGCCAGCGCGCTTTCCCGTCTCAGTTTTCCGCTCCTCCGCCATCATGTCCTTGCCAAGCTTCTTTGGCCAGCCGCGCTTCTTGGCGGCGGGAACGCCGGAGGGCGCAACATAGACCATGGCGGCAGGACTCATCGCCTTTCCCGCCTCTCCTGCTCGTGGAAATTTGGGAGAGGTTTTTTAGAGGTAGAAGTGGAGTGATCTGTGTGCCACTGGCGGGAGGGACTGCCAAAGGTGATGGTCGGACATGGGAGGCCGCGCGCGTTGTCCGGGCCGACCCCACTGTTGCCCAAATTAGATGCACGGATGGATCGTGCCAGACGCATCGGTCCGGATTGGTTAGACCACTGAAAGACCGCGCATGTCCTACATGTCCGCGCGGACGCGTTCGCGTCCGGACTGGTTGGGTTGGTCCGGTAGAGATGCCCTTACTCTGCTACTTGCTTGCTCGCTGGCATGCACTGCTGCCGTCGACTACTACCTTGGCTTTCTCGCTGGTGTCGTTTGCTCGTGAAAGTTCTTGTCGACTATTACAAAGTACTTCTACCAAATAGTATTGTCTGCTCTGTAAATTTATACAGGTAGGAGTGTGTGTTTTTGCTATTGCAAACGGCTCACGTACAAATTATACTAGTGCACGTGATTTTCTAGTGCAAATGAACTGCTCTCGAAATAATTACAAAGTTATAATATTCTAGCTATGTCCAAATACGCATGTATCAAGATGTATCTGGACAATGGTTATATTATTTGGTTTATATATTTTTGTTTATACATGTTATTATGAAGTGATTCACATGTTATTCACACATTAATCAACAAAAATACACGATCTGAGGATATTTAGGTAATCCTTATTTCATAGCTAGATAGCCAGGCAAGTCGTCAAATAGTAAAACTCAAAACAACAGCGTTTCCCGTATGGCAGTTTTTCCTGCACAACACAATAGGTAGCCACAGCCAGCCAGCCACAGCTAGCCAGTCCCAACCTAAACAAAGTGGCCCTAAGAATTAGGCTAATTTTCAGTCAACTGACCTCTTCAACTTTTTGTACCTTTTCTAAAACTAGAAAGGAGCCCTCGCCTATAGATGGTCTAGCCAGGTTCGGAGGCGATGGTCTAGCCAGGTTCGGAGGCGGTGAAAATGGGCCAATTGGTTGCCAGCATGCCTTTTTCTCCTGCATGAGTCTGAACCTCAAAGCACCCCTCAGCCAGGCCCGGGGACAACGCTTGATTCGGCCATTTCCCCGGAGCCATCCTGGCTGCGTGTAAAAAGGAGAACGTGGCGACGGAGCGTGCGGGCAGGAAGATGGCGGGAGGCCGCGCGCGACAGCAAAAATCCGGCAGGACATATTCGCTCACCGTCCTCCTACTCCCCTCCCTATTTATAGACGACGTTGTTCCGACCCCAAAATCCAAATCTACCATTCCATCTCCTCATCGAGATTTTCACCCAGATCTAGATCGACGTCGTTCAATTTTTCTGCCCCCGGCATGAAGACGCTGGTTCTACCATCTTCAACGGTGAGCACGGCGTCAGTTTCATGTCCTGTTTCACCTTGGAGCCCGTCGACGACAGTCCTTCCGGCTACTACGGCGAAGGCGGTCACGGTGAGCTTGCCTTCAACAAAGTCAGCCAAGGCGACGGTCGGCGTGGTGGTAACTCCATCGACCGCGGCGACGGTCTGCATATCGGCATCTCCTTCGTCCCCTGCCTTTGTGATGCATCCTCTGAAAGATGCTTTAAGAAACATCTCACCTTGGGCTATATGTACATAGATTTGTGAGCATGTATACTATATTCTTCGATGTTACCTCTAATGCTCATAGATTTGTTCATGTTGTGTGAGTTAGTGTGAGAATATATACTATGTTCTTCGCTGTTGTGTGAAATTATGATGCTCTGCTTGTTCGTAGTTACTGTTAGCATGTGTAGTACAAATTATTTGTAGACCATCATGCTTAGTGTCTTATTCATTGTAGGACAATTCGCTAGACAAGTCATAAAATTTGCCTGAAGCGATTGTTATAACTATGGATCCTGAGAATGTTATTCCCATTTGAGCTATGTACATGCCAAAACCAAAGGTGTGGGAGGCTTCTCTATCTCTGTTCGTTCTAGATAGGCTTTGTGAGTTCGTCAAATAAGGGGTTACGTGTGACCACGGATTCAAAGAGGTTTACCTGCAGCATGTGTGCAGTGATGTTTTTGACTTCACTGGTAAGGAAGTCATCCCAACTCAGGTGTACAACCATACGAGGAAGTGGAAGAGGGAGTGGGCTTATGTGCGCATGCTCAAGGATTTGGACGGCGTCGAATGGTGTCCGGAAACCGCGTCATTCAGGATAGAGAACACCATGCAGATGGAGTTGTCACAGGTTGTGATGAATTGTTCAATTCATGTTTACTTGTTTCAAAAAAATCTCCACTTCTTAAGTTAACAGAGTTTTGTTTTGTCTTAGAGTTTCTCGGTGGATCCTCTTTTCAATCCAGTGGAGAACTATGCTCAGCTTGAGCTCATCTTCACGCCCAAGCATCTCATTGAGAAGCATCTGTACACCAGTCAGTGGTTGATCCAGGCTATGGACAACCTTCCTGATAACAAAATACAAGGTTGGTTGTACGCTTCATGCCTACACATGAGAGGAGGGAATGGCTGAGGTGCTGGCTTCGCAGGAACTACGTCTAAAAGGAGGCCATTCCTATACTTATTTCTTAGTCGTACTACTTACACTAGTAAAAGGCACGTGTCATACAGGTATATAATATATAAAATCTGATTTAACAAACATTAGATTAACATTAACGATTTTCTAGAGAAAAGGAGTCTTGTTATTATGATAACAGGAGCTCGTTTGTGTTCCAGGACCGGTGGTGCATCTGGCATGATTCTAAGCCATACATTTAGTATAACTATTTAGACATGTTGAGAAAACGTGTATCTGTTGGGTAGTAAGTACAGTTAACCCAAACATGTGTACTTTGATGGTCATCCAGCACAGTAGTTTTTTGTTGTAAAAAGGTAATTCTACTTTAAAGTCACGATTAGAGTTTACATATAAAATTAAAAAATATGGTAATATATCATGAGTCCAAAAATATGTGATAGTTAACAAAAAGAGATGCCTACTGTCGTCCTAGGCAATGTTGAACTAGTACTAACTTGCAATGATGGAGTAATTGTGTGTGCACTAACCTGTCCACTCGATTCGAAAAAAAAGGTTCACTCATTGTGTTAATATTCAGAGCATGTCTAACATCAATATAAGGAAGAAATTGTATTACCATGTGTGACGTTCAGTCACCAATTTTATTTTGTTTATGACCAACTATATTTCTTCTAAAGCTGAATGAAAAAAAAAGCTAAAATTTCATATATTTTTTTTGAAAAGGCCATCTATTACGACCAGCAAGCTGCCTCATTAAAAACCTTCTAGTCCCTTACGGTACCCTAGAAGGAAAAGAGTGCGACTGAAACTTGCTGGCCTAAAAACAACTCAATTATAATCATGGGTGATGAGCTCCGACACGCAGGAGGGAGCAGCATCACGAAGGCAACCATTAAGCCCTGACTTGCCTAATTGTGCAAGCACATGCGCTGCACTATTACTAGTTCGGTCCACCTTGCACACAGTAATATTTCCGAAGATCCTAAGTAGGTCTCGAGCTTCGTTGTAGACGTCCCAACCACCAGATAGATCCTTGTCCGCACTAGCTATGCCTTGAACTACTCGTAGACAGTCTGTTTCCACCATCGCCTTGCCAACCCCCAAAGATATGAGGTGTTTAATACCATTAACACATGCTTGTAACTCAGCTTCTTCCGCACTCGCACAGGGGTGGACATGCTTCCACTCGGAGAGGGTGACCTGACCCAGGTGGTCACGGATGATGATCCCCAGCCCTGCCGTCTTTGATGCTTCATCCCAGCCCGCATCCACATTAGCCTTTAGCTCACCTTCCAGCGGGGGAGCCCATCTGGGAGTATTTAGCGGATCGTCCAGAGTGCTTTGGTCATTAACCTGCAGGCCACGAACAGTAGAAAAAGACCGGTGATAGTTAGTAATAAACGAAGCAGATGCCGAGATCGACGCCTTCCTGTCACCATGGACCACATTGTTCCTATGGTGCCACACACGCCACAACAAAAAGATGGTTTTCGAGCGGGTATCCTTTGGTATGCTGCTGAGTAGGTGCAAGATCCATTCCTTCCCCCCTTGTTGAAAGGTCTCTTCAGGTAGAAGCTGCCAATGTTTCCGAGTTTCATCCCGGAGGGCACGGGCCAGAGTACAGCGAACAAGGGCATGATGACTATCTTCAACCTCCTGGCCACACACGGAGCATATAGGTTCAATCGTTTTAATACGTTTCTTGAGCTTAGAGAGCACAGCCAGACTGTCCGTCGCCGCTCTCCAGGCATAAATTCTAAGCTTTTATGGAACCGCAGCCTCCCATATAACCTTCCAGATAGAACGATCGCCGGACGGTTCTGAGCTAGACTGTCCCTGTGAATTGCGCTGGATGATGGGATTAATACCCAAGCGGTAAGCGGACATGACAGAAAATACGCCATTCTTTTCGTAGTTCCAGGCGACAAAATCCTCCGTAGCTCTAGGCGGTAATTTAATAGAGAGGATTACTGCGGCATCCGCGTCTGAGCAGCACGCCTGAACCGCTGCTTCATTCTAAGAACAAGTCGTAGGATCTATAAGACCATCTCATCTGGGAATTGTTTTTCCTTCCTTCCACTTTAATAGCACCAGCCAGCGGCAACCAATTGTCTCTGAAGATCCTCACTTTAGAGCCAGACCCAATTCGCCAAATGATTCCTTGCTTCAGCAAGTTTAGGCCGTACACAATTACTTGCCAAGTTTAAGATTGGTTCTTTATAAAAGCCGTGTCCAACAGGTCGCCGGATGGGTAGTATCTAGCCTTTAGTAATCTTACACATAAACTGTCGGGATATTGTATGAGGCGCCAAGCTTGTCTTGCCATAAGTGCTTGATTGAATACGCGTAAGTCTCTAAATCCAACACCACCCTGTGATTTGGGGCACGTAATTTTATCCCAAGCCCTCCAATGCATCTTGCGTCTGTTCTCCTCATCCCCCCACCAAAAATCCTGAATAATATGGGTAAGCTCCTCCACTAGGCCGAATGAGAACTTAAAAAATCCCCATCACATACGTACATATAGCTTGTAGGATAGACTTGATCAAGATCTCTTTAGCACCCGAAGACATATACTTCTTAGCCAGTCGCTAGCATGTTTTGTAAATTTTCCTTTTGTTGGTTTGAACTTGCCTTTTGTCATTCTTCCTTTAGGAACAGGAAGACCCAGGTATTTCTCCTCGAAGCAAACTGTCTCATATTTCAAGATTTCCTTAATCTCCCCCTGCACCGCAAAGGAACATTGATTCCCATATAGTATGTAGCACTTACCCAAACTGACCAGTTGGCTAGTGCTCTTTTCATAGCTGTCCAAGATAGATTTGACTATACGTCCTTGCTCGACAGTTCCCTCAAAGAATAGTAGACAGTCGTCCACAAACAAAAGGTATGTGATACCAGGTGCCCTTCGGCAAATATGGAGTTCATGAAGGACATTAGTCTCGATTTCTCTCCTACTAAGGCACGAAAGACCATCGGCAACAAACAGAAATAAGTACGGGAAAAGGGGATCACCTTGGCGAATACCGCGGGATGGAGTGAAAGGGTCCAACATATGTCCGTTAAAGCGAATCGAGAAGCGCACAGTGGTCACGCACGCCATTACCCACTGTATCCACTGACTGTGAAAGCCCAACTTCGCTAAAACCCCTTCGACAAACCTCCAATCCACCCGATCATAAGCCTTAGGCGAAGGAGAGGACGAAACTGCGGAAATATTGAGGTGGGGGAGGTGGAACTTTTTTGGGAGATACGTCCTCAACCCCTTCATTTGATGTTCCCTCCATCTCATGTTCCTCCAAATCCAACTGTTTCCTAGCTTTATGGTTATCATCTTCCTCCATGGGGATTTCGTGTTCCATCAACTTCACCGGACTGGTAGCTGTGTCCTGAGCATCCGAGGAGCTATCAAGGTCAGCGTCTTGGGAAGAGCGCTTCTTGGGGGCTCCCGAGAAATCCCCACCTCTGCCACCGAAGCCACCCCGGACTGGGGTCCTAGCATCAACACGACGAGCCATAGGGGTCGGCAGCGTTGCTTGGCTAACATCCACGACCCGTACTGTAGATGTTTATCCTCCCATACGCCATCACCACATTCTTCGTGATCATGCCCAAACAGGCCACAGTGTTTGCAAAAGAAGGGAATTTTCTCATACTTCACCGGGAGCCTCCTTCTTCCTTCCGGCAAAGTGAGGGAGACAAAGCGCATAGGAGCTTTGTTGATATCAATCCTAACACGCAGGCGTACATAGTTACCTTCGTAGAACAATTTTGGATTCATCTGAACCTCCTTTACCTTCCCAACCCGGCGGGCTAGATCATCTACAATCTCCGTTTTCCGGTAAAGCTCTGGGATTCCGTGAATTTGGGCCCAGACATGCATGCCATCGAACACAAAATTCACAGGATCGCTGAGACCATCATAATACTCAATCAACAGGCTCCAACCTCGAAAGGTCCATGGCCCCTGATGGACTACCTTCTTCCAATCACCCAGGCAGTGCATCTGAAAGATGAACAGGTTCTCACCCGCTTCCCTATAGATCGGATCCATGGCTAGATTCCATATTGACTTCATCTTCTCAAACAAGGCCTCGGTACTGAAAGATCTCTTTTTCAGGACTTTTCCGATTGCCAGCCACCTGGCCGCCTTCTTGTACTCCTTCGCCTCTTCCGCCCCAATCACAACGTCATCGAGCTTGTCGTCGTTCAACTCTAGGTGGCTGAACATGTCGTCGATCTCCACCTTTCCTTCACCGTCTTGGATAGACGGATCCATTATTCCTTTACTTCCGTCTGAACCGGCAACAGAACCCTAGATGGGGCGATGCGGACACGGGAGTTACCTTGAGACCCAGGAAAGCGACCGGGCCGACGAGATCGGAGTCGAGACGAGAACGCCTCGACGGGAATTACCGAGGAAACAGGCAATCTCACGGGGCGAATAGATCGCCGCCGGAGCACTAAACCCTAAACGAGAGTCAGCTATGAAGTCATTCGTAGCTAAAATTTCATTACTGAGATTAGATGCCCATTTTCTCTTGAGCGCGTGAAACAATATATAAAACCTGAACTGTTCCAAAACTGTCCAGATCTGATGTGTAAATATGGCTTCATAATCCCACAGATTCAACTTCGGTGGTCTACCATTGTACCTCAATGAACCATAACAAATGTTGGTGTGACAAAAACACAAACAGTTGACGTGCAAGAGTATGAAACACGATTGCTATTAGTAAAGAATCATCAGTGGAGCAAGCAGCAAGCGGATGCAAGAAAAAAGAAGCTCAATGGAGAGGGAATGAGAACGATCCACATAGACCTCCTATCAACAGTACCATTTGGTGCTGCGAGGCCCGTCACCACGCCTCTTCCTCCGTCCTCGTACGCGGTACCATGCCCGACAAGCGGGAAGAGGGGATCAGCTTGGGGAGCCCATGGGTAAGTAGCACAGCTGATCGGGTATGAGGACGGGCTCGGCATGCATCAGCAATTCTGCTTCTGCAGCCGAGGCAACGGCCGCGGCTTGTGCCGAAGGGCACTAGCGATACTTGCGAGGATGGGAGCATGGAGATTTTTTGGTAGAGGAGGAGTCGTGGACTCCTGCCTCCTGGGAAGAAGCAAATCAACGACCATGTTTTCCTCAACAGGAAAAAACCGCGTGCTGGGGTGTTGGCCTGCTGGGCGCCTCGGAGAGGACGGCCAACGCGAAGGCGTGAGAAAAACGATGCAGTAGCGGAGACTGCCCTTACGGCCGAGTTCAATCGAGAAGCATCCAGAACTGAGCATCGAGAAGAGCCTTTGCTATGCAATGAAGAACCTCAGCCGTAGATGAATGCAAATCAACGGCCAATTTTACTGGGATGCGCTCCTGTTTGGTCCGTTCGATATGGAGAATCAATGGCTGATACCAGTTGGGTTTGTGTTTTGGCGGGAATACTGTGGTAAATCCCCCGTTCGAAACTCGTGTATTATAGTAGTGTATTATAGTAGTAGATAGATAGAGATATCTTAGCTCTATGACCGTGCGAATGATCTAATTGAACATGAACTGTGCGTATATTTTGGGAGATGGTGAAACATCCCCTTCATTAGCTAGGGTTGATGAAATTGTGGCCGGGGTGGTACATTGTAGCCTCTCCAATGATGAACTAATTATGTGTTATCTGCTTCTGCTTAACTACTTGTGAGTCATCTGATAGGATGAACTGCTTCTATATGTTGTGATTGTGATGAACTGCTTGTGGATATGCTCACCAGTACAATGTGGGAGGTTACTACAGCGACTGCACAGTTTGCAACCAAACAAATGTGCTTGTGTTCTCACTGGACCGATGCAGGCTACCAAATAGATGAGCCGTTGTTCTTGACTCATTTAAAAAAAAAATAGATACCAAACAGGTTGCAAAAGCTGAATTCTAGTCAATAAAATCAGTTGAGAATTAGAGATGGACGACGCCGCCCAAATTGTAAAGACAGACACAGTCGCAAATTAAACGCGACGGAAGGCGCATGCCGGGTTGTCAAACCCAAAATCAAAGGAAAAAAAGTTCTGACACGAAATTTACTGCTCCCTATCCATATTATTATTCTTAACTTTTTTGAGATTCTTATGTATCTAGTTAAATATTTAGACTATATGCTCCGAACAATAATAAGGATCGGAGGGAATATTGATTTTGACATGAAAACCGCACATCTTTATTTATTCTTACCCCAAATTTTACAGAACGAAGTGCATACACTGTATGTTTTCTTGCGTGGTCGTCGATCGACGGCGCACTGTTCCATGTCCTGCATCTGGTCATGCATCCGGCCAGCCGGCAGCTCACGCGAACGTGAACCCTGACCCTTCCAGCGCATCCTCAACGATCTTGTCAAGACGCTCCGCCATGGCCGGCGTCATGTGGTTGCTCCAGTCCCCGGCCACGCCTTTCCGGAAGAAGGATTCATTCTTGACGTATTCCTGAGCACCATTCTTGTTCACCTCCATGCTCTTCAGGGTGTCGATGCTGCACAGCTCGACGATGTCCTGCACCACCCCCGCCGCCTCCTCCTCACCGGAAAACGAGCAACCCATGAACTCCGCCAGCTTCCGCACGTGGCCCATGGGGTCACGGAGCATGTCCTCGTACCGGAGGAAGAGCACCTTCTCGGGCCATTTCTGGCTCGCCTCCCAGTAGCTGGCGACGTGGTGCCACTGCGGGCCGGCGTTGCACCGGCCGTCGCAGAAGAGCTTGAACGCCTCCTCGATCATGAACGGCGCTGGCGGTGTTTCGACGTCGTCGCCATGGCGGGCCGCAGCTGGCGCGACCATCTTCCTGGCGAACAACCAAGCGGAGACGAGCGCGTCCTTGGGGTCCCGGCAGATATACACGATCCGGGCACCAGAACCACAGCCGCCCTCGGCCGTGATACGTCCTGGGAGAAGGGAGTAAGGCAGGTGGGTGGCGATCACGCGCGGCGAATGGGGCGCCTCGAGAACGCCACCGTCCACCGCCAAGGGCTCCTCCAAGAACTTGACGCAGTCGTGCGGGTTACGGTGGTAGAGAGTGTGGCCGAGGTCGCTTGGCGGGTTGTCGGCGCGGTGGACAGTGGCGAAGGCGAGCGCCTTGAGCCAGGTGGTGCCGGACTTGGGGAAGCTAGCTAGGAACACGTCGGACGGCCTAGGCTCGAACCGCGCGTGGGCGGCCGCAACGCCTGGGAGGATCACCTCGGGGATCCAGAAGCCGCCGTGCTGCCTGAGCTGGAACGGCGGGAACCGTGTCTCCAGCGGGAGCGAGGAGATCGCAGCGAGCTCAGCCATGTCGTTTGACTGCTCCGTGATTGGGTGGCTGCTTGGCGATGCAACGATCGGTGCCAATAATGTTCTATTGTACATATGGCTGCTTCTCCTACCTACTCCATACTTTAGTTGCCACGAGATCCTTGTAGAAATAGTTATTCGTTGACGACTTGACGTTGGTTTGAACGGCTTAACTAATGTTTTTTTCTCATACGCCTCCAGCTTTGGAGCTGGGTTCCATTATCAAAGGATAATAGAACAGGTATCTTAAACAGAAACAAGGCAAATAAACTACTTCGACATGATCATCAAGGGAACCGATCTGCTAAGTAACCATGTACCTTCTCGAAACAGACATTTCGTCCCGTATTATAAATAAAGTATAAAAACCGAACTAATACAAAATAGTGAGAAAATCATGTTACAACGCAGATAAAAGGTAAACAAGAAAATATGAGTAGCCACACCCTAAAGAGGCACCCCAGACTACTGACTAGAGATGCCGCCACACACTAGCGGACCTTCACACAGGGGCCAACCTGGGCCGTGCCCTCCCTCCCCCCTAGCAAAATTGCAAAACGACTGCTACCCCTACTACTACCGTGTATACAGCCCACAAGGCCCAATGAATCCCTTTTTTTATGGGAGTAGAACACGGCCAGAAAACGAAGACGATTTCTTGAATCTTCTCTCCTTTGCTCGATCTGTCCTCGCCTTGGGCGACGCCACGACTGGGTCTGGGTGGCTGGTGGACGGCGGGTGGTGTTTGGTCGACTGGTG
The DNA here is from genome assembly GCA_910589775.1 of Avena eriantha. Taxonomy (NCBI): domain Eukaryota; kingdom Viridiplantae; phylum Streptophyta; class Magnoliopsida; order Poales; family Poaceae; genus Avena; species Avena eriantha. The sequence continues at coordinate 384,748,113 of OU342746.1, forward strand.
GGACTCGTATCGTCCGCGCGCAGAGCTCATCTCAGGCTGGTCGTCGGCACTGTCACGTCCGCGCCAGCAACTGGTTTCCTGAAGCACGCGACCTCCTCTTGTCCTCCAGTATGACGACCATGAGCTCGGACAACCACCAGCGAAGGACTCGCTCCAATCTAAGTTTGTCTCCTTCTCCCAGAGGTAATTAGTGTACCGATTGTTCTGTTCCTTGTCTGATTGGTTCCAATTTTGGCATCTCAATTGGGGAAAGTTGAGACTAGGGAAATTGTTGTTTACATGTTTGGATAAATTGTTGTTTACCTATTGTTTTCTAAATATGCAGTGAGGGGAAGATGGGTAAAGAGAAATAAATTGACTCATTTTTTAAAAGAAAGAGGGTTGGATTTGAAGCTAAGGAACGGGAGTAGCAGCTGAACAAGGAGCTGCAGCTGAACCTGAAGAAACCCCTATTCAACTTCCACTATTGTTGCTGGAATTTGGATAGCAAAGTCATGAAGAACAAGGGAATCAAACTCACACAAATGAAGCAGTATTCTGTGGTTTTGAATTCTTGGAGCGAGATCCAGCACTACGTCCACAAATCTGGCAATATCCACATAATTAAAGAGATGAAGTGGGACTATCGTATCTTAAACTAGGCCCTATTCAACCCCTTTTGCAGAATTATAAAGTTTCTAGAACATAAGGGCATCAGTGGCGCTTTAAGTATGATTGGTTCAACATGTTTCCCTCATGGTTGGTGTACTCGGAGAGCACCGACCGTGCATATTGCTTCTTTTGTTTTCTTTCCAGTAGAAACAAAAACAAGAGAGGTGGTTCAGATGTATTCACGGTTCATGGATTTTGTAAATGGAAGAAGGTCAATGATGAAAGGAAATGTGCATTCCTAAACCACATAGGTTCTGAACCTTGCTCTGAACACAACAATGCAACCAAAACATGTCCAGATTTGTTGAATCGGCAAGGACATATAGAGCATGCTGCAACAGTGGGCAACCAAAGAGATATATAAAGAAACCAATGAAGGGTGAAAGTCTCAATTGCAGTTGTCAAGTGGCTCACATCACAATCTTGTGCGTTTAGAGGCCATGGTGAGACCGCCGAGTCTAAGAACCAAGGGAATTTTCTTGAGTTGAGAAAGCTTCTTGCAGAATTCAATCCCGAGATTGCGGAAGTTATTAGAGACATGAAATACAATGAACAATACATAGCACCGAATATCCAACAAGAGATTTGGGCATTTATGCATATAAAATTAGGAAGCATATCCGTGAAGAGATAGGATTCTAAGTTTTCTATCTTGGTTGATGAGACTTGTGATGTAGCAAAAAGGGAGCATATGGCATTGGTTTTCAGATTTGTGGATAAAGAAGGCATTTTTCAAGAGAGGTTCTTTGACTTGATACATGTGACAAACACCAAAGCCGCGACACTTAAAGAGCTATTGAGCTCTATATTATCCCAAAATGCTTTCAATGTTCAGAACCTTCGTGTCCAGGGGTATGATGGGGCTAGTAATATGAGAGGAGAGTTTAATGGATTGCAAGCTCTTTTTCTTCGAGAATGCCTATATGCATATTATGTCCATTGTTATGCTCATCGTTTACAACTTGCGCTAGTTGCTGCATCCAAGAAAGTTGTCCTTGTTGCTCAATTTTTTCAGAAACTTCTATTTATTGTTAACACTATTGACTCCTCTGTAAAGCTCCATGACGAGATTCTTGATGCTTAGTTGGATGAACTAACTCAGTTACTAGCTATTCATGACATTGAAACTGGTCAAGGTGCAAACCAAATACGTGCACTAAAACGACCCGGCGACACAAGATGGGGTTCATAGTTGGGTTTGATATCTAGCCTAAAGACCATGTTTAATGTAGTAAGTTCAGTACTTCAAAAAATAACTTCCGATGGAACAACTAATAGCTGTGAGATTCGACACATGTTTGATGGCTTTTATTGATGCTTTTCTCCCGGATTTGATCGTTTTCTAGCTTTACCTAACGCTAATACTTTGGTAGCAAAGAAAACTTGGTTTTTAATGTGTTTTTCAGGTTCTGAACATCAACAGGAGGTTTTAACTAGAGAAACACAATATTCTGGAGAAAACAAACAAATCTCTCTTTGGAAGCACTCGAGGGGAGCATACAGAAGCTTTAACGAGCAACTATACGGCGATAATATTTTCTGGTCATATAGTTCCCACTGTATAGTTGCCACTGTCTCTGTCTTGTCAAAAGGGACAACTTCTGTGAAGGGACCGAGGTAGAAAACACAACACAGTAGCCACCATACCATCTAGAAGGGAGAAAGAAGAGATCTAGAGAAGAAGGGGAAGACATTCTTCATCTCGCTCCACGATCTTCGACCTCCTAGCCAATACACCCCCATAGCCACTACTTGTACTTGAGAGAGAGGGATCTCCACCTTGCGAGATGATACATTGCAAATGTATCTATAATTTTTGATGTTCCATGCTTGGTTTTATCTACTTTCTTCTGTTTTGTCCACACTTTAGAGTACTTTTCATATGATTTCTTGGACTAACCTATTAACAAGTGCCACAGTGTCAGTTGCCTGTTTTCTGCTGTTTTTGGTTCCAGGAAAGTCAGAAAATCGATATTCTCGAAATTGGACCGGACAAAAGCCAAAGTTGATATTTTCCCGGAAGACTCACGGAGCCAGAAGGAGAGTCGGAGAGGGGCCACAGGGTGGCCACACCACCCCATGGCGCGGGTCCCCCCAGGTCGTGCCAGGGCATGGTGTGGGCCCCCTGGCCGCCCACCGACCTTGCCTCTGGCCTATAATAAGCCTCCCGAGGCATAAACCATAAATCATCATGCCTCCAGCCACGAAAAGTTCCGCAGGGCCGCCGCCACCGAAGGGGAGATTTGGGGGACAGAAAGTCTCTGTTCCGGCACCCTGCCGGGACGGGGAAGTGCCCCCGGAGCCATCTCCATCGATCTCCACCACTATCTCCATCACCATTGCTGATTCCCATGATGAGGAGGGAGTAGTTCTTCCTCGAGGCTAAGGGTTCTACCGGTAGCTATGTGTTCATCTCTCTCTCTATGCGTGATCATATTGTGATCATGAGCTTGTAATCTATAGATCTACCTTGCTACTCAAGTGCTTTAATGAATCTCTGCTCTCCCCATGTGTGTGAAAGTGACAGCGTGCTCACCATGGTGACACTTAGGTTAGAGATTTCAAATACTTGTTATTAGTTATATTTGGAGTTGGATGTTTCTATGAAATTGTGGTGTTTCTTGGACTCATCTAGTACTCAAGGTGACAGTGTGGGGTTTTCTAGATGGGAAAGGCTTACTTTGAGGTGTGCAGTTATAGCCCTACCGTTGATTAGAGTGTCCAACCAGAGAGTAGTTAAGAGTAGTATCATGAAGATAATATATTTATATGAGAGTGTTTACTAGTGAAAGTATGATCCCTAGGCCTTGTTTTCTTAGTATTGAAACACCGTTTGCTATTAGATCTGTTACATGTTTGCTTGTTTCCATCTTTATTTCAGTTTGCATTTAGTCTTTTCCACGCCATCAAGTTATTTTCTAGCACTGTTATCTTTATATCCATACCACTTGTATTTCACTATCTCTTCGCCGAACTAGTGCACCTATACACCTGACAAGTGTATTGGGTGTGTTGGGGACACAAGAGACTTCTTGTATCTTGATTGCAGGGTTGCTTGAGAGGGAATACCTTTGACCACTTCTTCCCTAAGTTCGATAAACCTTGGGTGATCCACTTAAGGGAAAACTTGTTGTTGTTCTACAAGCCTCTGCACTTGGAGGCCCAACAAGTGTCTACAAGAATAGAAGTGCGTAGACATCAAGCTATTTTCTGGCGCCGTTGCCAGGGAGGAAAGGTAAAAGGTATTCACACCGGAGGATTAAAGAAGAAGAACCTCCCACGGAAAACGCCTATTTTTTGGTGTGAGTGCTCGAAGTTATTTCCTTTAGATTCTGCAATTTTGTCTTTTGTTTCTTGTTTTCACTAGTTAGCTTAATGAAAAACAACAACAAAATTAGAGAGCTTTATAGTATTTATCTTGAGTTAGGACATGAAGTGTTTGAAGAGAAAATTAAAAAACCTATGGAACTTTATTTGCATGCTAATAGAAATGTTGTTAGTATGAATTCTTTGGACACCATTATTGCTAATGCTATGGAAAAGTCTAAACTTGGGAAGCTAGTTTTTATGAAAATGATCTTTTTAGTTCCCCAGCTTTGGAAAATAGCTATTCTATTGCTTATGATGATACAAAACCTCCAATATATGATGATTACAATGATGAGTATGATATTTTTAGTCCACCTACTATTGAGGAGAAAATTAATTATGATTACAATATGCCTCCTATATTTGATGATTATGGTGATGAAAATAATAATGATAGTTATTTTGTTGAATTTGCTCCCACTACAATTAATAGGAATGACTATGCTTATAAGGGGAGTATTAATTATTTTCTACATGTGGCTCATGATAAGAATGTTTCATGTGATAGTTATATTTTTAATTTTATTCATGATGCTACTGAAAGTTATTATGAGAGAGGGAAACATGGTTTTATGCATCTCAATAATATTAAGTTTCCCCTCTTTATGTTGAAAGTTTTGAAGTTGCACTTGTTTTTCTTTCCTATGCTTGTTGCTTTGTGTTTTCATGACTTGTTTATTTACAAGATTCCTATGCATAGGAAGTGGGTTAGACTTAAATGTATTTTGAATTTTCTTCTTGATGATCTCTTTCACTTCAATTCATATTTCTTATGTGAGCATCTTCTCAAACTATCAAGCCTAACTTAAAGGCGTTAAAGAAAAGTACTTATTGGAAGATAACCCAAAAGTTTTATATGAGTCTTGTAAGTTATTACCCATGTAATAACCGCTCCTTATCCTTTTTATTTGCTTCTTCTGCCAAGAGTAACCTCTAATGAGAGAGAAGTAATGATTGGGAAAGTTGCTGTCCCGAAACAGATTTCTTTGCTTCACCGTAAATATTCGTGTAAAATCTCTGTATGTCCTTTTGAGGCGTGAATTTTTGTGCTTCTGACCCAGGTTGTTATCTAACTTTCGTTAGTTCAACACCTTTCGATTTGAGCAACAGAAGGTGTTCGAAAAATTCGTCTTTACCTGCTGGTCTGTTTTGACAGTTTTCTGCCATTATTTGCATTTGCTTCTTGTTAGTTCCTTTTAGGGAATTGAGCTTTTTGAGGGAAGTGCTACAGTATCTTGTGTTTTAATGGAAGTTTTATTGGTGTTGGAACTGAACCTAAAGACCTATTATCTTGAGTGCACTAATGTTGCTAATAAAGATTGTGTGAAGTTTTGTATGAAAGAAAAATTTCAGGTATATGGAAGGAATGAGTAATGAGATGAAGGATGGACTAAAGCTCAAGCTTGGGGATGCCAGGGGTGTCACCCCAAGAAATATCCAAGAAGTACAATCGTCAAAGCTTGGGGATTCCCAAGGCATCCCCTTCTTCATCAATAAAAATCTCAGGTTTCTTTCAAACACTTCATTTTTATTGTTTGTTGTTCTTGGAGCATCTTTGTTTTTGTTTTTAGTATTAGTTTTCTTGGTTTGCTTAGTTTTCTTGAATAAGTTGGTTGGATCCCAACACACTTCTTTTGGAGAGAGACACGCTCCGTTTTCATTGCCTAGAACACTCTAGTTTTCATTCTTATTGTTCTGTGAGTGTTCTCTTTTGCTAGCACTATGTTTAGCCTTAGTTTTCTTGTGCTTTCAGCTTAGAACTTTTTAGTTCTTCTTTGTGGATTTGTGAGACAAGCTCACTGATATTTATTTATTATCATCTTTGTGAGTTGTTTCAAATAGTTTGGTTTGGATTGGAAAAGAGTAGGAAAAGTTCATGCTTAAGTGGTAAAGAGAGCTTGTTTTTGACTGTGGCCTATGCTTTGTCATGCCATGCTTGATATTGTTTTGGCTTTATGCTTAGTATTCTTTGTTGTAGCATGACTTGTTATAAACAATTGACATTTCTTAATGTGCCTTGGATGAATCATGCGTTGTTTTAGCATATTAAAGCATTGTTAGTGGTATTCTCCTTTGATGCTTTGTTTGGGTTGACTTGGCGCATGCTCACACCATGTTATGACTATCTCAAGTCACCATAAGCCTTGATGATCCTTTAGTTTTCAACTTGTAGTATCACTTTATGCTTTGATCAATGATGTTTTGTCGCTCTACATGATTATGGCCATTATTGCTCTCTTAGTTTGTCGCTCCCAGTCTTTTGCTAGCCTCCACAACAAAGTATGAGTTCCACTCATGCATCCAACTCCCTAAACCAAGTTATTCCAAAGAGTCCACCATACCTACCTACTATCTTATGCTATCCCAAGTATATTCATGCTTTTGTTTACCTTCCAAATTAAACTTGTTATGAGAAAACTAGTGATTAAAGCTCTCACGAACTTGATGGCACACTTTACTTTTTTGCATTTAATAAACTTGAACCACTGGGTCCTTCTTTGTTGCGTATATGCTTGCGCTTTATAAGTTGAAATTAGCAGAACCATGTATCATGGGGAACGCTTTCAACATTGCACTTGTACTTTGTACCTCGTTGATATCATGTTCTTTTGCTTATGGATCCCGGCGGTGTGAAATAAAAGTGGAACTTGTAAGATCATGGAGTTTGTATATGTGTTAGAGAAACGCCTGGGCCGCTGGTCTAATCCATGCTGACATGGTGGAAACCTGCAGCGTAACCATAATGAGTTGTCTATGAAGCATTCTTCTTATAAAAAAGTCAGATATTGAGAAAAAAGAGAAAAAGAAAAGAGATATGAGAAAAGAGGAAAGAGAGAAAAAAGCACCATTTTCCCATGGTAAATAAGAAGATTGCTGAGATGCTCGTTGTCTGCTTGCCTTCTCATTTTGATATGGGGATTCTTCCGTATCATCGGGAAAGGGGTACCCCGTTGGCGGTTCTCTATGATACATATGTACTTACAATGACAAGAGCTTACTTGTGACTAAAGTTGAGTAGCATGAGGTTCGGTCTTCGTAAGTAAGGGGCATGAGATTTCGGTTTATAACTTGTCAAGCATATCCTCCTAGTTGTGTCACTTTAACCTTAATCACCTTAAAGATGCTTATGATAGGGGCAATGAGAGCTGAAAGCTATAAGTACCATAATTTTTGGAAGCTCTTTATGAGACTTGAATCCCTACTTCCTTATATAAAGGCCTTTCTTCCACTTATACATTGAGTCTCCATGTTCTATCTTTATGCACCTACTTTGAGAGCATAGTGGCCATTCTTAGTTCTATGTGGATTGTCCCAAGACTAGTTGATTGATGCATAACTTGATATTGCTTGTTTTAAACTATTTGTATCTAGTCACTCTTATGAACTTTGAAGGTGTCCTATGCAATTATATTTGCTACTCTATGAAGGACAAGCTGAATGCTACTATGCTATGTTTTCTTTATGTGAAACAAACAAACTTCTTGCAAAGCATTGTTATTCATGAATCTTTTGTTTGTGCCTTTTCATGTTGCAACATAGTTTCTTTGTCTTATTGCTAGAACTTTGTCTTTCATGTTATGATTGAAGTACTATGATCCCAGCTTTGAATGTTTTACAAATACTTTGATCAAGTCTTTTATGGTGCATGTCACCTCAAAAATTATTCTTTTTTTATCACTTACCTACTCGAGGACGAGCAGGAGTTAAGCTTGGGGATGTTGATACATTGCAAATGTATCTATAATTTTTGATGTTCCATGCATGGTTTTATCTACATTCTTATGTTTTGTCCACACTTTGGAGTACTTTTCATATGATTTCTTGGACTAACCTATTAACAAGTGCCACAGTACCAATTGCCTATTTTCTGCTGTTTTTGGTTCCAGGAAAGTCAGAAAATCGATATTCTCGGAATTGGACCGGACAAAAGCCAAAGTTGATATTTTCCCGGAAGACTCACGGAGCCAGAAGGAGAGTCGGAGAGGGGCCACAGGGTGGCCACACCACCCCATGGCGTGGGTCCCCCCAGGCCGCGCCAGGGCATGGTGTGGGCCCCTGGCCGCCCACCGACCTTGCCCTCTGGCCTATAAGAAGCCTCCCGAGGCATAAACCCTAAATCATCAAGCCTCCAGCCATGAAAAGTTCCGCAGCGCCGCCGCCACCGAAGGGGAGATTCAGGGGACATAAAGTCTCTGTTCCGGCACCCTGCCCGGACGGGGAAGTGCCCCCAGAGCCATCTCCATCGATCTCCACCACCATCCCCATCACCATTGCTGATTCCCATGATGAGGAGGGAGTAGTTCTTCCTCGAGGCTAAGGTTTCTACCGGTAGCTATGTGTTCATCTCTCTCTATGCGTGATCATATTGTGGTCATGAGCTTGTAATCTATAGATCTACCTTGCTACTCAAGTGCTTTAATGAATCTCTGTTCTCCCCATGTGTGTGAAAGTGACAGCGTGCTCACCATGGTGGCACTTAGGCTAGATATTGCAAATACTTGTTATGAGTTATATTTGGAGTTGGATGTTTCTATGAAATTGTGGTGTTTGTTGGACTCATCTAGTACTCAAGGTGATAGTGTGGGGTTTTCTAGATGGGAAAGGCTTACTTTGAGGTGTGCTGTTATAGCCCTACCGTTGATTATAGTGTCCAACCAAAGAGTAGTTAAGAGTAGTATCATGAAGATAATATATTTATATGAGAGTGTTCACTAGTGAAAGTATGATCCCTAGGCCTTGTTTCTTAGTATTGAAACACCGTTTGCTATTAGATCTGTTACATGTTTGCTTGTTTCCATATTTATTTCAGTTTGCATTTAGTCTTTTCCACGCCATCAAGTTATTTTCTAGCACCGTTATCTTATATCCATACCACTTGTATTTCACTATCTCTTCGCCGAACTAGTGCACATATACACCTGACAAGTCTATTGGGTGTGTTGGGGACACAAGAGACTTCTTGTATCTTGATTGCAGGGTTGCTTGAGAGGGAATACCTTTGAGCACTTCCTCCCTGAGTTCGATAAACCTTGGGTGATCCACTTAAGGGAAAACTTTCAGTTGTTCTACAAACCTCTACACTTGGACGCCCAACAATTGTCTACAAGAATAGAAGTGCGTAGACATCACAAGACTAGGGTTTGAGATTGTTTCTTCCCATCTTGAATTGTGTTGGATATTTTTCTATTCTTATTGTGGATCTTCATGGTAATACAAAGACGAATTCCCTTTATTTGATTATATTGATGATCCGTTCTTCTCTCATATGTGAGTAATTCCCTTGGGCGTGGGAGATGTAGGGGATTGGTGAGATGTGATGTGCCTTTATATATTTTCCAATAGTTTGTGATTAATTCTAATTACTATATTATATGTGCTTGACTATCTGTGGGATGCCTAATGCTTGTTGTCCAATTAAGGGCCCAGACAATATGATGCTTTGTTCTACATAGATAAGATCTTGTTCGCTAGTGGATCGGCAACCCCTGGGTGACACAGGGATATCAATGGGAAACTAGTAGACTCGAGGATAATGAGGAACCACTATGCTTATTGCATTAGTCCGATCCAAGGAGCTTAATCGCTAAGCGCCCTGAAGGGTATTAATCGTCTAGTGTCTGACCATGGTTTTGGTAGCAGGCTAGTAGGATTATTGAAGTTGGGATGAAATGTACCAAGAGGAGTTCCGGCTAATTATGAGTTGCTCGCCTACACATATATTTATAAGATTATAATTGTTACATTTATCATTCGTCCACCTGGCATAGTCACTATCACCATAAACTGAATCTCCCCGTGTCTTCTTTTGCCATTTGTAGGAAACAGCAAAGAATCAAGTCATTCTTTACTTTTATGATTTATATTTCTGAAGTTTACATTTTAGTTCTATTTAAATTCATCTCATTTAATCAAAACCCAATTTTTATTTCAACACTCGAAGACCTGTGACAACTTCGGGTGTGACAGAGACTTCACCCATAAACAGTTACCTTTGGGCTCCCTGTGGGATCGATATCTATACTTCAAAACTAGCTACAAATGATCTGTGCACTTGCAGACATCAACAGCCGGATCAAATCGTGCAGATGGAGATACCGCTTTCATCCACTTGACCTCTTTTGAGTTCATACTTGTCTCATGTTTAATGCAAGAAATGTTGGAGATTACGAAAGATCTTGGGCAAGCTTTGCAAAAGAAATCACAGGACATAGTAAATGCCATGCGTCTTGTGTTCTCAATAAAGTTTCAACTTTATGAGATGAGATCAGATGATGATTGGGAAGCCTTCTTTTTTTGAGTTGTTGAGTTTTGTGCAAACCACTCCATTGATGTTCTAGATTTGGAGGCAACTTACAGGTCGTGCTCGTCGCCAACCTGATTCTTTAACTAAAGAACATTATTTTCGTGTGGAAGTACTCCATTCAACACTTGGTACTCAACTACATGAACTAGAGTTCTGGTTCAACAAGAAGGTAATGGATCTTCTAACCACTAGGGCTACTTTGATCCCTGCAAATAAATTTAGATCTTTCAAGGCTACTAATATTTTTGAGATGGTGGTATCCGGCTGATTTCAGTCAACAAGAAATTTATGGCCTGAAGCAGCAACTCAAGCATTTTGTTATGGATGTTTCCATTGATAACGAGATGAAAAAAGTGTTAACATTAACAAAACTTTTCCACTTCCTTGTTGAGAGTGAAGACATTCTATCTACAACCTGATTGATAGATTGCTTCGGTTGCTTGTGACTCTGCCAGTTTCTACATCAAGTGCAAAACGCATTTTCTACTTTGAATAAGACAAGATTACATAATAAAATGGAGGATGAGTTTCTTGCCAACAGCTTGCCAGTAAACATAGAGAGAGAAATTGCAGAGAACTACAACTACAAGGGTATTCTTCGGCATTTCACAGGAGCAAAGAGAAGAATAGCTGATCTATAGTGATTAACACATGGGTCTATGATGAGTTAAAATCCATGGTTAAGTAGTATTTGGTTTCTTTTTTTGGCATATATTGATCTTATAATTGTATTTTGTTGACAAGATCAATCTCAATATATAAGTTCCTGAAAATGCTACGTATTCTAGCTTGTTACTATCATTTGATTTGTCGTTCCAAAAAAGAATTACATTTCATTTTGTAGCTTCGCCCCCTAAAGATTATCTCCAAGGTCTGCCACTGCCGCCACGCCTCCTTGTGAAATCACTGGACATTGTCGCGTCGCAACCACCAAGTTGTTGATGGAGATGGGCATTTTCCCTCTCGCTCTAGGGCATGGAGCGCCAATCCTTTCAGCTTACAACGAGGAAGGAGAGCAACAAAGACATATCACATGTATAAGATAGGAGGCCGCCGAGACTCCCCACGTCAGCATCGGAAGAGCCTTGAGACAGAAGCTAAGCTTATGTACCGATGACAACAAACTAGGACCAAAAGGTATCGGAGCTCCGCATGACGCCCCCAAGAGGGTAAGGACACATCACGTCACCATTGTCAAGACCAAGAAGGTCTAGAATTTTCACCTAGAGCGTTGACGCGGGAGAAGTGTAGCACCCCAATTGTCTAACAATTGTAATGCTACTTGTCCTAGTAAGATATTGACTACTTCATATATATTATTATTGCATCATAAGTATATCATGCTCATGTCATCATGCCACCTTGCATTTGAGCATCATATAAAACCCTTTTTCTTTTGGCTCTTCTCTCACATGCATTATTAAATGGATTTGCCTCTTGATATTGTATTTGGCTATTGATATATTGTTCTATGCCCAAGTTGAGTTGGGGGCATATCTTTTATTTCAATTCCAACACTTTTCTTTTCTACCACTTTATAATTCCACGATCCTACTAGACCATGAGCTTGTTTGTCTTTATTTTGGTTTTCTCTAGCTCATGTGCAATAGGGTGGATCTAGTCCATTAAATTCCTTGCCTGGCTTTATCTCCACTTCTTGGAAATGCATAAGATTAATGCCATCATATTAATATTGTTTTCACAAATAAATAATGGCATTAGTAATTTTGCATGGGCCATGCAAGCTTCTCCACCACCTTTTTCCTCCATTGGTTTTTCTATGGATTTGGTGGATCCTATCTTGGAGAAACCATCCACCACTATTACACCATCTTCATAGCCTTATCCACCTCAATTTTCCTCTTAATTTTATTTCTCCATGCATGGACCATATGAGGCCATCCCATCATTCTTTTCTTTTTATTTTCTTGGAATTCTCTTTCACTTGCATCTCATGTTGATCCAAGCACTCACCATGCTCCACTTGGGTTGGGTTTATGCACAAGTTTGGCAAATTAAAAACCTAATAAGATCTAACCTAGCCACTCTCTTAATCCTCCTCATAACCCTATTTCTACTAAACCCTAGCTCCACCTTACCTCTCTCTCTCACACCCCTCTCTCTCTAACATGGGCATCACCTGACCCCTCTCCTCTGGCCCCACCTCAGCTAACCCTAACCCTCTCCCTAACCCTAACCCTAGCCATGTCTACTTGGCCGAGCTACCCCTTCCCTCCTTTCTTCCTCTCCCAGCTGAGCTAGCCCCACCTGGCTGTCCCTCCCTCTCAACCAAGCCCCACCTGCAGCCCCAGGACCAGCCCCAGCCGGCCGAACACGTGCTCAAGGAGAGAGGAGAGAAAAGGTGGCACCGAGGCGACCTTTATCTCTGCCGTGCCCCAGCTGCCTCCTCCCTCTCTCCCTTCTTTTCCTCCCTCCCCACGACTCTCTGGCATTCCCCAGATCTGCCCGAGCCGCCCCCTTCTTCTCCTTCTTCCTCTCCGACCAACAGCAACCGACGTCGGTCGCCGCCAGCACCTCGTCGTCCCCGTCGTTCCAGCCAGCGAGCTTGTCGTGGAGGTGGCCTGGAGGATCGTGGACGTCCCTCTACACCACCCCGTACACGCTGACTTGGACGAGGAGCTCCCCAGCACCGCCAGTACCTCGCCGCACTACAGCAAACCCTAGATCTGGGCGCCAGCGATCTCGTCGCTCCGCCGCTCCTCGCGCCGATCCGAGCCCGCCGTCGAGCCCGCTGTGAGCCTCTCTCCCCCCCTGACACGCTCCGCCTCGTTGTACCGCCCTAGCGCCGCCGTTGTTTTTGTCGAGCGCTCTCAGTGCGCCAGAGCTCGCCGCCGTCTGCAGTTTTCCCGCGCCGCAGCAAGCTTACCTAGGCCCCCGCCATCCCCCTGACAACTACCTGAGCCAGCCGCACCGGTTAGCACCCTCCGCGCGCACGCCCGCGTCCCGGGATCGAATCCCTGCTCCGCGCCGCGCGCACGATTTGCCGTCAGAACGTGGAGAAGAAAAACAGTAAACCGGGGCCGTGGTCGATTTGCAAAAAGCCCCCCACCTTTTTGATTCTCGCAACCCGCGCTCCTAGTGGCCCTACCTGCCAGCCACCCTGAGCATCTTGCAGAAAACCCCTCGGCTTTTCCCGGCCGCACCCCGCGCTCCAGCCTAGCCCCACCTGTCAGCCCCTGTCTCCCTCGCCGCTGTCACGTGGGCCTGCGCCAGTTGGCCCACCCCGCAGTCACAGTGGCTAGGCGAGCCCGCGGTGACAAAAGATTTTTCCCGCGCGCATGGCCCAGTCAGCACCAAGCCCACCCGTCAGTGACTGTGGTTAGAATTGCCTACGGTGTAAAAAGTATTTTTCCCTTTGTCTGTTTAAATCAAATCTTTTTCAAATTGATTTAAATTCAAATTCAATTCAGCTTTAAATGATTTTTAAAATACAAATCCAAATTATACATGTAATATATGTTTGGGAATCAGAAAAATGTGAGGAATTCAAATATGCCCTTCAAAATATGTTTTGAACACTTTAAATTTCGAGATGATTAAAATTACAATAAATTGCCCTTTTCCTTAATTAATTAATAACTTTTGTTTTATAACTCCAAATTTGACAAATAATATGTCTAAATCGATCAGCGCGACGAGCCCGTTCTATTTATGCAGTCCTTGTTCTGAATTGAAGCATGCACCATGTTGTCATCTAAAATCTGAACTGTTTATGACAATAAAACTTGGTTAAATAAATAACAAAATGCTTTATTTCTTGTATCCACACCTCACCTTTGCCATGCTACTTTAATGCCATGTAAATTGTGCATCATTCATCATGGCATGCTTGGTTGCTTGTTGCATTTCAATTCATATGCGTGTGCACTTTATTTATGTTGGCCCTTGTTTGTTTGGTTCTTCTTCGAATAGACGCCCAGTAGGAGAATTACTAGGAATCACAGGAGTACTACCCAGATCCATCTCTTGCTTCAACTGAGCTGCCAGGCAAGCACTACCACATGCTTGCATACATACAGTACCTATTGCCTCTATCTTATTCTTGCATCATTGAGTCGCGATTGCATTAAATTGAATCCCAAGTACTGCATAGCCTTTACTTTTAAACCACACCAAGCTTGTTCCGGTCCCATGAGCCATTACTACAGGAGTTGTTTGAGCCATGCGAGTCGTAGAAAAGCATGAGTAGGGTATGTGAGTGTCTAAGGAATAACGAGGTACCTAAACAACATAACCTGAGTAGTAATGGGATAACTAATGAAAGAGGCACCGGTGAGCAATATCTGCTATTTGGTTTTACATGCTCACTTGTGTCCCGTAGGACCCCGAGTACTTGATTCCTGTTCCTTGACTATTCGCACTATCCACATCCGGGAGGCCTTATGGACCCCCCTGAGCCAGAGCTTGATTCATTCTTATTTCTTGGGGCCACAAGTAGTTTGGGGCTTTATTACTATCCTGTACTTATGCCATGTTACTGCTTTATTTAAGATTGTGCGTGGAGCACCTGTACTGTTTTGGATCGTGGAATGTTTTCGCGGTATCGACAAGCCCAGTCACACTTTCGGGTTCCCAGTCGTTTACAGCCATTGACACAAACCTTGGGTCCGTCTCGGAGCCGGCCAACTTTGTTGCGGGTAGCTTATTGGGGTGGCCCCCTGAAATATTCCTGAATCCTGTCATTGCTTTGTCGTGAATGCCTCGTTGGGTTTTGATTTGGTTTTTCTGAGGTTGATCGAGTGTGTTTTGCTATTCGTGCACCCCTGCAGGGTAAATCTTTCTGAAAGCCGTGTCCGCGGTTATGGACGACTTGGAGCACAGTTTCTCGATCATAGACAAGTATAATTAAAGTACCGCTTTTAAATTGACTAAGTACTTGACTAGTAAATAGTGCAATACTCATGGAATGGTTAATAAAACTGCCCACGGATGATGGGGGTTGTTCGTCCGCTTCCTCGTTGGTAAGCGAGAAGGAGGATGGATCTGTTAATTATACTGTTATAACTGTTGTTCTTAATTCACGGACTTCCGTCTATCATTGGTTAGGCGGAAGGTTAGCGAGTCTCTATAGAATTGTTAGGTATTATCTTTTGCTGCAATTGCGTCACCCCAGGTTGTGTCCCCTTTAGCAGCATTAAGACTTGCTGAGTACCCCTAGGGTCTCACACGATAAATTGTTTGATTCAGATGAACAGGTGTACCCGCAAGATGGATACTGGGTGGAAGAGACAGATGATGTTGGCAACGATCATTCAGTGTAGAGATTCCGGGAACGGGGATCCGTGTGATCTGTGGGTGGAATGTGTTTATTTATGGGGCATCTTATGCCAATTTGCTTCTTATCCGTACTCGGATCTTGTTTTCCGCTTCCGCCTGATACTCTGATGTGTGATGTATGAGGAGCTATCCTAAATTATTATATCTATCTAGGACATTTGAATCTTGCCGTATGGCGTTGCAATATTTCTATTTCTTTTAGATGGAATGGCTCTGAGGACTGTTGTATGTGGCTTGCATACATACTCACTTGTGTATGTAGTTGATCCTTCGCCTGCCGATTACGCCGCTCGTTCTTGTCCTGTTGTTTGAAAGTGGTTAGGACGGCCGAAAGGTGTACCGTGAGTGGCCCTGGGCCCCACCGTACTATTTTAACCACTTTCGTTCATCCAGGCATTAACTAAGAGCGTAATTCACCGAGGTAGTTACAAGAAGGTAACCACAACGGTGCCCCAAGAGGGAAACGACACTCACAAGCATCATCGCCGCTGGTGTCGAAGTGCTGAGCTTTCGCCCGGAAAACATTTGCATGGCAAATCGGTATATTGGATCGCCCGTTGTCACCAAGCCAGACCTCCATATCGTGATTCACCTTTGCCGAAGTGATGTCAACACTAGGATCCCCTCCGCTGCTCCTCGCCACCCACATGGCCAAAAGAGACAAGCCACCACCACTGTTGTGTTGCCTGCCAGAGAGCTGCTCGCGTTATCTACCTTCCAGAGTACGGTGACCCAGCATACCAATGTATGATGTAGTACACTATAGTCGTTGACATAAAGCTGATGTTCCGCAAATATTACATCCCTCAGAGTGGTACAACAGAAATGAAGCGGGTCCACAAACATTTATTATTACAACTAGAAATTCCACGATGACTTCGAGATCATCCTAGGTCCATAGATCTTATCCCGACGCCTCAACATAAATCTATAACAACTTAAGGACCACTTAAATAAGAAAACTAAACCTTAATATTATACGATATTAACATCTAGAAGATAGAGATCCATAATACTAGACTCAACCAGCTAATTCTGACATATCTATGCTTCGGCATCAACTCCATAGATGCTTTCGTAGTTTATTCCTTTGACACTTTCGGACATCTCTGGCTCCTCATAGTGGAATTCTGTTAAGCCTTCAACTAAGTAGAGGCTTGTATATTCTTGGTATTCAAATTCTTCAGAATCTAGCAAGGGTTAAGAAGATACGGTTGAGTACGAGCGTACTCAGCAAGTTCACTAAAAATGAGTGTTTGATGCACTATCTACAACCACACACCAAAGATTATAGGTTATGCAGGGTTTTTGTAACTATTTCTTCAAAGGTTTCTTTTATTCTGAAAAACTATGTCTGTCAGTCTTCATAGGTTTACCAGAACTTCATGGAGATCCTTTCCTGCCGTGTTCGTAGCTTGTTCCCAGAGCAGGGAGTAACAAGTTAAAATTCTTACATTTTGTAGAGGTGCGTTACTTTACCCATAAGACCTTAGCCTTGTTGCACATCCGAGTTGCATTCTCATCAACACTTCCTTGGTGTGGGGCCCACTCTAAGATCCAAGCCCATCACTGCCCTTCTCCGCGACCCCGCGTGCCCATCGGATTGCACACCAGACCCAGGATAAAGCTTGTTTCCAATTACAGCCTGAAGTGCACAACCCTCATAGACACAAGATACCATGAGACATTGAGGTATCCCACCCTTATGCTGCCAATTCTCCCCGAGAATTACAGCCACAACCCATTCATCCATTGACATGCAAAAGGAAGAAGATCCAGCTGACTTCTCCACCCATTCCATATCTCATGGTTAACATGTATTATATGGCGCTAGAATCACTTGCGACATTGGTTATTAAGTCCTCGATGATAGATTCTCGTGCAATGATAGTTACATTGCCAGTCATAATATATTAACTAACCACGATGGATCACTAACCAATAGTTCAAGTTATAAATCAAAATAATGTTTTCTGCCATCCTTTTCGAAATGTAGGTGATAATAATAATAGATTGCAAATATTTGATAGAAAATAATCGAAGGACATGAGCAAGTGTGAACTTGTCCTAATATAGCAAAGTAATGCATTCGAGTGTTTCGACTTGACTCTGGACCTCGGGATTTACAAAATACCATCATTGCCTGGTAAGGACATTATTTAAAGAAGCAATATGCTATTATGCATAAGTAATGACATGCATTTTTTATAAAGACTTAAGGTAAACCCCCATGTTTGAGTATGTATTGGTTTGAAGTGATTTCTTTGGTAATGGAATTTAAGCCATGAACTTGTTATTGGTGATATCATAGATAATCTCCTATCATATAATACACAAGTAACGAAATGTTCTAAAATATATGTTGAGCTTAGTTGAGTAATATACTTTATTTTCATCAAGTCATCTTGTAGCTACTTGCAAAACAAGTATTTTAGTTATAAAAGAAATACATGTTCAGGCTTAACTATATGAAATAGTGACCTTAAGATATGATATAATAGACTGTTGCCAGAGTTTAGTGTTTTACTAGGAATAGTAGTAAAGGTATAATTTTTAACTTTCAAAGTTAAGAAATGATGGCATTCATCATATAAGTCACTATCCTACCATAGGATTTTCATTTGATTTTATTTTTCTAGAAATAATTGTGTATGTGGTCTTAAAGATACAATATGTTTGTAATTTAAGATAATTATTTTTCTTTGCATGTTTAACCTAATTTATTAAGGTAAGGATAGTTTTATACTATTTATTCATAAGAAAACTTTTTTATAATTTGTAAATACTTTATTTAGTTAGATAAAAGAATTCATTCCCGGATACCAATAATCTCTACTTGATTTAAGTTAAGTTAAAATAATTTTATTTTGATTCATAAGAAAATACATTCCTCTACTTTCAATATAAGAAATATATTTTTAATAACCAATTTTCTGATTCCTATATTTAGAAATGTCAAAATAACTTGGAATTTCATATTTAGTATTTTCTAGGTTAATAGATTATTTTTAATACATAAAGGTGATCTTATTTATTTTTAGGATTTTTCCTTATTTTTATATGTGATATTTTGTTAAATAAATTTAAGGTAGAGTATATAATTTACAAAATATCTTACACCTTAAATTTGTCCCTAAACTTCATTTCTATATTAAAAAAATACTATGGTTCTAACTTAATATTAATATGAATTTTATTTTATTTTATGTATTTTCTTGATTTAATAAAATTGTGTAAAGTACTAGTTATTTTATAGTTTTATTTATTATTTGAAATTTCTCTTGGAATTTGTATTAATAAAAAGAAAAGAAAAAATGTTAAATAGGCCAACCGACCCACCCGGGCCGAACTAACCTAATCGACCCACTAATACTTTGGCTAAACCTAACCCGTCCTAATTCCCCTTGTCTCACGCACGAATGCACAGACTACATGGCCCGCACTCGCTCCTCTCGACCTCGTGCTCTTCCTCTCGTGACCCTAGTCGCCGCCTCTCTCCTGCTCGCCTCTGGCTATCTAATCCCTACGATGCGGACAGCTGCGGTCCTCGCCACCAGGAGCAAAAACTCTATTGCCCTCTGTTATATCCCCTCCTTTGGTTTGACTTTTTAAATCTAGAACCCTAATGATCCGTGCTAGCGCGTGGTCGATGTGGGAGCTTCTTCTTGTTCTTCAGTCCCCGGCAACGGCGCCAGAAAAATGCTTGATGGCTCTGAGTATGGCGCCCAGAAAAATGCTGGAGCAATGATGATGTAGAGCTCGTTGGGAACCCCAAGAGGAAGGTATGATGAGCACAACAGCAAGTTTCCCTCAGTTATGAAACCAAGGTTTAATCGAACCAGTAGGAGCAAGGAAACACCCCAAAGGTGTTACTAGCTGAGCTTTGGCAAGGCGCACTACCAGTGCTAGTAGCAACGTGGAGACCTGCACAACACAACCACAGAACTTTGTCCCCAACTTGCGATGAGGTTGTTAATCTCACTGTGTTTTGCGGAAAACAAAGGATTAAACGTATCGAATGGAAAGAAGTAAAAGTTTGCTGAAAGTAAACAAAAAATAGTAAACAGTTTATAGATTGTATGTAAAAGACAAGGACCGGGATCCATAGTTCACTAGAGGTGGCTCTCCTTAAGATAGATAACATGCTGGGTGAACAAATTACAGCGGGGCAATTGACAAATATCGAGAAAGCAATACATGCATATACTAATCATCTTGACTCCTTTGAGACTTGATTGGGCATTACAACATTATACATAGACCACCATCCAACTACATCTATGACTAATAATCCAGCTTCAGGTTATCATCCGAACCCCCTCCAGTATTAAGTTGCAAGCAACAGATTAATGCTTTACAAACTGCGTGTAAAGTATACAATACGATTGTTCTATGAACAAATGTGTTCTCCCTAGTAGAAACAACACATCTAGTACCTTAGAGATTTCTGTCACTTCCCCAGATTACTAGAGGCATGAACCCACTATCGAGCATAAATACTAACTCTTGGAATTGCTAGCATCTACTTGGCCAAGATAGCTACTAACAACGGAAAGCATGCAAGATCACAAATAACAAAGACATGATAGAATCAATAATCAATCTAAAATAGCATCTCAATATCCATCGGATCCCTGCAAACACAACATGCAGAATTACAAATAGATGATCTTGATCATGAACGGAGCTCACAAGATCTAAACATGAAAGCATAAAGGAGGAGAACCAGCCATCTAGCTACTACATGGATCCGTAGTCCAAGGAAGAACTACTCATGCATCACACAGGAGGCTTGCATGGTGACGAAGAAGGCCTCTAGGATGAATTCCCCTCTCCAACAGGGTGCCGGGAAGAGCTTCAGATTGCTCCCGATCTAGGGATGGAGATGACAGAGGCTATAGACTCTTTCGTGGATTTTTGATATGGTACTTAGGGTTTTCGTCCCGAGGGCATCTTATAGGTGGAAGGGGAGGCCGAGGGGGTGCCGGAGGCGGCCACACTACCCCCTGGCGTGGGCCAGGCTGGGCCGCGCGGCCAGGTGGTGTGGTGGCCCCCTAGCCCCTCTCTGTCTCTTATTCTGGCATCTGATGACTTCCGGAAAAATAGGCACTTTGGCTTTTGTCCCGTCCAATTCCGAGAATATTCATTTTCTGACTTTCCTAGAACCAAAAACAGTAGAAAACAGGCAGCTAGCACTGTGGCTCTTGTTAATAGGATAGTCCAAGAAATCATATGAAAAGTACTCTAGAGTTGGAACAAAACACAAGAAAGTGGATAAAACCAAGCATGGAACATCAAAAATTATAGATACATTTGCAATCAAAGTCACAGTGCTATCAAGATCATAATAGAAACACTACTATCAAGATCACATAAAGCTTTGAAATCAAAGTCATTCACTTTCATATTAATGATGGGTTCCCAACCATCTTCTTGTTTTATAGGAATAGAAGCTTTATGTTTCATGTTTTCTTCTTTAATCTTTATGAGATCATCAGTAATGTGTTTTGTAAAGGCCATGTTCATAGCACTAGCATTAGGACTTTTAGCAAGCTTTTGTAGGAACCTAATAACTTTAGAGATGTTGCAACCATCAAGATCAAAATCAAATTTATCATCTAAAGTAGTAGAACTATTACTAGCCTCAACACTAGTGGTGGTAATAGTAGAAACACTAATATTTCTAGCAATTTCATCTTCTCTTTCCCACTTAGCATGTAATTTAGCTAATAGTCTAACATTTTCATCAATTCTTACTTGTATGGCATTAGTAGTTGCAGAGGGATTATCATTAGTTTCAGGTTTAGCAGCCATTTTATTTAAAGAAGATTGAGCTTCAGCCAAAGATGCTATATTTCTTTCAGCATTAGAGAGTGTTTCCTCAATAGTTTTATTGAAATCAGTTTGTTTACTAATAAACTCTTTAAGCATAACTTCAAGTTCAGAGGGAACACTCCTATTATTGTTATAAGAATTTGCATAAGCATTACCATTGTTGGGAGGATAAGGCTTATAATTGTTGTTACCAAAATTTTTCCTATAAGCATTATTACCATAAGCATTGTTGCCAAAATTGTTATTTCTTATGAAGTTCACATCAACTTGTTATTCTTGAGCAACCAAAGAGGCTAAAGGGACATTATTTGGATCAATATGGGCTTTCCCATTCACAAGTATAGACATAATAATATCAATTTTATCACTCAAGGAGGAGGTTTCCTCAACATAATTTACCTTCTTACCTTGTGGAGTTCTCTCAGTATGCCATCCAGAATAATTAACCATCATATTGTCCTGAAGTTTCGTTGCAGCACCCAAAGTGATGGTCATATATGTACCTCCAGCAGCAGAATCCAATAGGTTCCTCGAAGAATAGTTCAATTCTGCATAAAAAGTTTGGATGATCATCCAAGCAGTCAGTCCATGAGTGGGATAATTCTTTACCAAAGATTTCATTCTTTCCCAAGCTTGAGCAACATGCTCATTATCAAGTTGTTTAAACTTCATTATTTCACTTCTCATGGATATAATCTTAGCAGGAGGAGAGTATTTTCCAATAAAAGCATCTTTGCACTTAGTCCAAGAATCAATACTATTCCTAGTTAAGGAATTCAACCATTCTTTAGCTTTTCCTCTCAAAGAGAAAGGAAACAATTTCAGCTTAATAATATCACCATCTATATCCCTATGCTTTTGCATCTCACAAAGTTCAACAAAGTTATTTAGATGGGCGGTCATACATTGCAAATGTATCTATAATTTTTGATGTTCCATGCTTGGTTTTACCCACTTTCTTGTGTTTTGTCCACACTTTGGAGTACTTTTCATATGATTTCTTGGACTAACCTATTAACAAGAGCCACAGTGCCAGCTGCCTGTTTTCTGCTGTTTTTGGTTCCAGGAAAGTCAGAAAATGAATATTCTCAGAACTGGACGGGACAAAAGCCAAAGTGCCTATTTTTCCGGAAGTCATCAAGTGCCAGAATACAAGATGGAGAAGGGCCAGGGGACCACCACACCACCTGGTCGTGCGGCCCAGCCTGGCCCGCGCTAGGGGGTGGTGTGGCCGCTCCCGTCACCCCCTCGGCCTCCCCTTCCACCTATAAGATGCCCTCGGGATGAAAACCCTAAGTACCCGATCAAAATTCCACGAAAGAGTCTATAGCCACCGTCATCTCCATCCCTAGATCGGGAGGGATCTAAAGCTCTTCCCGACACCCTGCCGGAGAGGGGAATTCACCCTGGAGGCCTTCTTCATCACCATGCAAGCCTCCGGTCTGATGCGTGAGTAGTTCATCCTTGGACTACGGATCCATGTAGTAGCTAGATGGCTTGTTGGGGGGATACCCCCGGGTAGGGTCACGTCGGGGTATAAAGGCCTAGTTAGCCGAGGTACGGCAAGGTCAAAGCAAGTGCTGGCCAAGTCACCTCAAGGCAGACCGGATCATGGAGTAACCCGGACCAGGGGACATCCACCTAACTAGGTCTCAACCGACTTACACCGTATGTCGGTAAAATGTATCTAACTTATATGCAGGAACAGGTGTGGCCAGATCAACTATGTGGGATCCGGGTTATATCAAGCTTGTAAGAGAAGGAAGGTATCTTGCTGGTCAAAGATGACCACTGTAAAGAGAACATGAGCGAGGCAGACAGAGGCAGGACCACCGGGGCGTGGTCGACAAAGGTGACGAAGCCAATGTCGGATGACGCAGGCGCCACAGAGGCTCACGTAGCCTCTACATGGATGATGTGGGGGAAAAGTGACCCGGTTGGCTTACTATTTTGGGAGGAGGCATATTCCCTGGAATATGCCTCCACGTATGCCCTAAGTGGAAACCTAGCCACCCCTATATAAGGAGGGCTAGGGCCTCTGTAGAAGGGGTTGATTTCTGGTTGGTCTTTACTTGGCTGGGAGATCTCCTAGAGAGTTGTGTTTGGCTAGTGGTGAGAGTAAGAGAGTTCTTCCTCCTCTCCCCAATATAGCTCAAGGAACACTTATAAACCTTGGAAGTGAATCAAATACAAAGCTGCCGTGTGTGGAATCACCACACTATCCCTCCCTGGATTCCCCTAGTGCATTTAGTCCCCACATTTAGCCTATCCATGGCATCTGCCGTGACACCACCACGACAGTTGGCGCCCACCGTGGGGCTAGAGGCACTAGCAGGGGTGAAGATCCGGATGGGAAACCTCATCGGCACCGGCGAACGCATCGTCTTCGGGCTCGTTCAGCGCTTTGGAGCGCTGGACTTTGTCAGCGACAATGCTGGCTGCTTCAGCACGCGCCCTCTTCCGTGCAACGGCCTCTTCGTCAAGCTCGGCGCGCACAAGGTCTACGTTGATGTCGATGTGTCGTGCGTTCATCCGTAGCACGTCGTCGAGGGAGGCGAGCCACCCCTTAGCGTGGTTCACAGGGCGCGTATCACTCACTCCCCAGACCGTGCATAGGTGATGATGACTGCGCCAGGTGCAGGAGCAAGCAAGGATCCGGCACCAGATCCGGAGGTAACACCCAAGGCACCGAGGAAAAGTAGAGGTCCTCCACTAGAGAGGCCAGAGAATGTGCTGTAGCAGGCGATGGATAGCTTGGAAAACCCAGTAGCAGCAGCGGTAGATCCGACTCAGGCACAGGCCGAGCTAGAGGAAACTAGGCAAAAAATACTAGAAGGTGCGAAAAAGATAGCCGCGTCTCAGCAATCGTTGAATATGACACTGCGTGAGTATGCAAAGGCAAATAAAGTAGATGCTGTAAAAGTGAAGGGGAGAAATCTCATGAGTGAAATGAATAGAGAGGGTCATACTAGGATTGAGGAATCAGAGAACTGTTTGTCCGTGGGGCTGCCGAAGTATAGTACCCCGGCAAAGAACCTCAAAGCAGCAGATGCGGCTGCATCCGAGTTAGAAGGTCTGACGGGTGAGGCCCGTCAAAGACAGCAGGATAGAGTCAATGAGTTGGTTCGGATCGCAAATAGGAAAAACGAGGAGCTGCTCAGGGCAAACCTGGAGAGAGCTGGGGCCTCCAAAATCGTTCATTCGGCGGTGGGTAACCCGGAGAAATCCGCTGGAGCTGCATCATCTCCTCATGGTGGTCCTAGGAGAGAAGAGGTGGTAACCTCGGCCAGGAGGAATAAGCAGATAGTCCCATATGACCCGGTAAGGGCAGGGAAAGGAAAAGAAGTATAGAGAAATGAGGATCGAAGGAGTGTGAGCCGAGGTGAAGCTGGCCGAGGTAACCGCGACCAAGGCAATGCCGGTCAAGGGAATGCTGTAAATGGCAATGCCGAACAGCATAATACGGTAGGTGCAGGTCAACCGCAGCAGCGGAATATACCACAGCAAGAGCATAGTGCCGGCCAAGGTATGCAGCAGAGAGCAGCTCCACATGAGCAAGATAGATACAATGATGGTAATTCGGAGATGGTGAATGTTGGCTATCCCAGGCCAGACTATCACGTGATAGGGTCAAGATTGGGAGGCAGAGACTTGATGCCTGATGACGCCAGGCTAAAACTGGATCGGTTGTATAGGTCGGAGCAAATTGAGTGTCAAGGTCCTCCGGGTCCAGCATGTTTTGGGCCCCGGATCATGAAGGAACCTCCGGTACCTAACTTCCAGTTACCAACAGGCACAAAGACGTATGACGGCAGCACTAAGCTGGAAGATTGGTTGATTAACTATGCAACTGCGGTAAAAATTGCCCCGGGTAACTTGAGATGGGCCGTGAGATATGTACCCCAGATGCTGGAGGGGCCAGCAAGGGTATGGCTAAATAATTTGCCACCCGGGAGTATTAACTGTTGGATCGATTTTGAGGAGATGTTTGTTAGAAATTTCTCAAGTACGTATCAGAGGCCCAACAGGCCGCAGAATCTAGCAATGTGCAGGCAGAGACCGAATGAGACTGACCGGGAGTTTTTAACCCGTTGGTGCACTGTGCGAAACTCGTGTGAGGGCGTGATTGAGTCACAGGCCATAGCTTGGTTTGCGCAAGGATGCAGAAATGCAAGCATATTGTGGCAAAGGTTGCAAAGGGATATGCCAACCACCTTAGCAGAAACAATCCGGACTGCTGATTTATATGCCTTGGGGATCCGACGCAGCCTAGGCTCACCTCAAACGAGTCAAGCGAGGAATATTGTTAGCGAGATGGGGCCGGGTCATCCCGAAGAAATGATTACCGAGGTAAAAGAAGGGATGACAGACCGGATTATCGGTACAGTTTGCAACAAGTTGCAGCTGTGAATCAGGATCAGCCCGGAGCAAGAGGCAGCCAACATCAGAAAACTGGAGGGCAGCAATGGACACCAAGGAATGATGGAAAGAAAACTTGGACGCCAGAGTAGAAGAAACAGTGGCAAGAGAAGAAGGACCGTCCGAGGTACACCTATGAGGCAATGCTGGATCAGCTGTGTAAGTTTCACACGCCTAATCCGAGTAACCCAGCGGGTCACACAACTAGGCAGTGTGAGTGGATGCGAGAAATAGAGCAAAGTTGTTCGGGGAATGCTTAGGCACCTCGGAATGATCAACCTCGGCAGAAGTTACCCCGGTAGCAATTGCTCTCCGGAGCAAACACGCAACAGCTAATGTTGCCTCCCCCTCCGCCGAGGTATGACAACCATGAGAGAAGGGATGTTGTGCATCAGGTGGAGAACCAAAACCAGCAGGATCAGAGGTACCTCGGAAATGAGGGGAGGAATGAGTACAGAGAGCATCATCAGAGTTACTGTGTGTTCACCACAGAGGAGACAGACAGGAAGAGCTTGCAGCGGCGACATATGGAAGTGAATGTGGTAATGCCAGCTGTGACGAGGTATATGCCTTGGTCGGACCAGGAAATTACCTGGAGCATCAAAGATCATCCCAAGCTTATGCCAAGTCCTGGTTCATATGCACTGGTGCTGGATCCGACATTCATTGGGCCTAACATCAATGTGAGATTCTCCAAGGTGCTGATTAACAATGGTAGTAGCATTAGTATCATGTATGCGGATATGATGCGCAAGTTGGGCATCACAGAGAACATGCTCCAAGCTACAAGGACAACTTTCCATGGCATTGTGCCAGGCATTTCTTGTGAGCCCATAGGCAAGGTCTGGGTTGACGTTTTGTTCGGCACAAGAGATAACTGCCGAACTGAGAATTTGGAGTTCGAAGTGGTGAACTTAGAAAGTGTGTATCACGCATTGCTCGGCAGACCAGCTCTGAACAAGTTTATGGCAAGTTGTCACATCAGTTACTTGAAAATGAAGCTGCCTAGGCCAAATGGTGTAATTACCATAGCTAGGATTTCTGACATTCCATTGAGTGTGCATCTGCCGGATCTAACCTGGCCGAGTCACTCGTGATTGCACAAGAAAAGAGAAAGATCCAAGAAGTGGCGGCATTGGCTCGGTCCGCGCAACAGTATATGCTGGCACTGAGTAACCCGCATGGTAATGTCTCATTCCAAGTGACAAAAGATACCAAGAAGGTGCCTGTTGATGATATGTTCCCTGAGCGTACCCTAACAATTGGTGCCGGGTTAAATGACAAATAGGAAAGCGAGCTCGTCAACTTCCTCCGTGAGAATCAGGATATTTTTGCTTGGTCCACACAGGACTTGCAAGGTGTTCCGAGGGAGTTGGCCGAGCACTCTTTAAATGTTAGACCCGGAGCAAAGCCGGTGAAGCAACCTCTCCGCCGCTTTGCCAAAGACAGGAGAAAAGTCATAGGAGATGAGATAGCTCGTTTGTTGGCTGCTGGATTTATCATGGAAGTGCTTTACCCGGATTGGCTATCTAATCCGATGTTGGTGGAAAAGAAGAAGGATGATCTGAACGTGGCAATGGTTTGGCGTATGTGTATCGACTACACAAACCTAAATAAGGCGTGTCCAAAAGATCCATTCCCACTGCCAAGGATAGACCGAGTCATAGATTCCACTGCTGGGTGTGAGTTGTTGTCGTTCATTGATGCATATTCTGGTTTCCACCAGATACCTCTGAACCCAAAAGATCAAATAAAGACTGCGTTTATCACCCCGTATGGGGCTTATTGCTATCACACCATGCCTTTTGGTTTACGTAATGCAGGGGCAACGTACCAAAGATGTATGCAAAAATGTTTGCATGACCAAATTGGTCAAAATATGCAGGTATATGTGGATGATGTTGTGATAAAGACCAAGGAAAGCAAAACGCTCCTTGACGATATTAGGCAGACGTTCGCAAACCTAAGGAGGTTCCGAATGAAGCTTAACCCGGAAAAATGTACCTTCGGTGTCCCGGCTGGAAAATTACTCGGATTCCTCGTCTCCAGCCGAGGTATTGAGGTCAATCCAACTAAAATCTGGGCCATAGAACGAATGGAACTGCCGAAGTGTCTTAATGATGTCCAGAAGTTCACTGGTTGCCTGGCATCGTTAAGTCGGTTTGTATGTCGGTTGGGAGAAAAGGCGCTGCCTCTCTATCAACTCATGAAAAAGTCGGATAGGTTCATTTGGACGCCGCAAGCCAATGAAGCCTTTGCTCACTTAAAGAAAATGTTAGCCATTGCGCCGGTGTTAGCCTCTCCACTATCAAAGGAGCCAATGTTGCTCTATATAGCCGCAACCAATCGAGTTGTAAGTGTAGTGATTGTGGTAGAGCACGATGAAGAGGGTAAGTCAGTGCAAAGACCAGTGTATTATCTGAGCGAGGTATTATCAGCCTCAAAGCAAAATTATCCTCACTATCAAAAGGTGGCGTATGGTGTGTATATGGCGGCTAAGAAGCTGAAGCACTATTTCGAGGAACACCCAATCAAGGTGATATGTGAAGCTCCCATATCCGAGATAATGACTAACAAGGATGCAAGTGGCAGAATTGCAAAATGGGCAATTGAACTAGCACCTTATGCGCCGCAATATGACAGAAGAGAAGCAATTAAATCTCAGGTTGTGGCAGACTTTTTTGTGGATTGGGCCGAGGTGCAATATGAGCCACCATTGCCAGATCCGAACTACTGGAGAATGCACTTTGACGGATCAAAAACAAAAACCGGGTTAGGTGCCGGAGTTGTGCTTACCTCGCCAAAGAAGGACCAGCTGAAATATGTGCTGCAAATCCACTTCACTGCATCAAATAGTGTTGCAGAATACGAAGCACTTATACATGGGCTCAAAGTGGCAAAGGAGGTTGGAATACGTCAGATCCAATGCTTCGGGGACTCGGATCTCGTAGTCCAGCAGGTCTCCGGACAATGGGATGCTTTAGACGCAAACATGGCATTATACAGATTTCATGTGCAGAAGATATCTGGTCACTTTGAGGGATGCGAATTTCACCATATATCTCGAGTGGAAAATGAGGCTGCCGACGTATTGTCGAAGCTCGGTTCAACCCGACAAGCAATTCCACCAGGCATAGCATTGGAGCACCTCAGAAAACCATCCATCAGGCCCTCCTCAGAGTCCGACTCAATTTTTATCCCGGCATATCCTAAATCAGAGGCTGTGCCCATGGACATTGATGTAGGGAGTGGTTCACGAAACCCGGGGACTGCCTTAGCAAACCCGGGGACTGCCACGATAAACCCGGGGATTGCACAGCGTGATCCGGTAGAAGTTATGCCGGTGTATCTAATAGAAATTGATGAGGATGTGTTCCCAGTGAGAGCTGTACCAGCTTGGGCATTGCCAATATTCCAATTCCTAAAAGATGGAACCTTACCCACTGAGGAGGTACTTTCCAGGCAGACTTAGAGGAGAGCAAAATCATACACGATCATCAATTCCGAGCTATACAAAAGGAGTGTGACTAGTGTCCTCCAGCGATGTGTTGACCCGGAGGAAGGACTTGGCATCCTCCGAGATATACATCAAGGGGAATGTGGGCATCATGCCTCATCCAGAGCCTTGGTAGCAAAAGCGTTCCGCCATGGGTTTTACTAGCCAAGTGCCTTAGAACAAGCAGAAGATCAGGTGAGAAAGTGCAATGGCTGTCAGAGATATGCGACAAAAACACATATGCCAATGTCGGAGCTCAAGACCATACCAATTACATGGCCATTTGTCGTATGGTGCTTGGATATGGTTGGCCCATTTAAACCAGCAAGAGGGAATATGACTCACATTTTGGTCATGGTGGATAAATTTACGAAGTGGATTGAAGTAAAGCCAATAAGAAAATGTGATGGAGCTACGGCCGTGACATTTCTCAAAGACATCATCTTGAGATACGGTTATCCTCACAGTATCATAATGGACAATGGCACAAATTTTGCTGAAGGAGCATTTGCGCGTTTTTGCCGAGATAAGAAGATTCGGCTGGACGTTGCCTCAGTAGCCCACCCCGCATCGAACAGACACGTGGAAAGATCCAACGGATTAGTATTATCCGGGATAAAACCCCGCCTCATTGAGCCGCTGCTAAGATCAGCGGGGTGCTGGATAGAAGAACTACCAGCGGTACTGTGGAGTTTAAGAACAACTCCGAATCGATCAACAGGCTATACGCCATTCTTTCTGGTATATGGGGCAGAAGCTGTATTACCAGCCAACATAGAGCATGACTCGCCTAGAGTCACCCAATACACAGAAGCCGAAGTGCAAGAGGCCCGGCAAAATGATGTTGATCTTCTGGAAGAAGCGAGAGAATTGGCATTGTCCAGATCCGCCATATATCAGCAAAATCTCCAACGCTATCATAGCCGGAAAGTAAGCCCCCGAGTTTTCCGGGAAGGTGACCTGGTACTCCGGTTGGTACAACATACTGCTGGCATGCATAAATTATCACCCCCATGGGAAGGGCCATTCATTGTGAGCAAAGCATTGCACAATGATTATTATTATCTTATCGATGCTAAACCACAAGAGAAGAACAAGGCAGACAGGTTCGGCGAGGAATCCAAACGTCCATGGAATGTAGCTCTACTTCGTCCTTTCTACACTTAGAAGAGAAGTGTTTGTATCCGAGTCTCTCATATGTCGGTATGTATGCCGGCAATGAGCTTATCAATGAAATCTTGGCACCTCGAGCAGTAACTCGGGGACTGCCTTAGTAGTTTTAGTTGTCTTCTATATTCCTTATTTATATGTCGGCTGGCGCAAGTTGCTTCTACTTAAGCCGGATTAGTAGTGTGTGAGCACCAAAAACCTAACTCTTCGACTTGCTGCTGTCCAACAAGATTTGGCTTCATGGCAAGCAAGAGAACAAGTTTGGAATTGCGTAGCACATGAAAAATGACTAAGGGAAAAAACTTAATCGAGCCGACGTTTGTTTTTTGGACTAATATTGTGTGTACTTTAAATTTATCATGCTGAATTATTTTGAGCTAAACATAAAGTTTCCAAGTACTATTAAATCAATTTTTGAAGCTCGGACTCGTAAGTCATAAAATCGAACCAAGGTGGACACGAGCCGAGCCAAGAAATTGGAGGAACAGGAAAATGAAACTCGGGGACTACGCCCAAGTTAATCCGGCATAAACTTAGTAGCAAAACATAACTGATGTTCTTAATACAAATTGCACCCGGCATACCGGGGATCTGATAAACTTTAAAGTTTTTTTGCTCAAGGAGCAGCAGGAGGAGGAAGTTTGGCGTCATCTTTGCTGTCTTCGACGTCTGAGGCATCGTCCTCTTTGTCCTCATCCGAGCCATCTTCAACGTTTGCAGCATTTTCATCATCAGCGGCACCAAGGAAGCTTGGACCCTCATTCCATTCATGAATGGGGGCATATTCAATGAGGCTATGGGCGCAAGCCTTGCGCCGAGCAATCCACTCCGGGTCACTGGACCATTTGGATCCAGTGCCCATGCGCGCTAGGAGGTTGAGGTCGATATTCTTGTACCATGTGAGCACATAGTGGAGAACGGTCTCAGCTCCGGCACGTCCAGCAGATTCTCTCCAGAGATCGAGCCGAGTCTCGCATTCCATAAGCCGGGCAAAAAGAACAGCCATATTCTCCGGAGTATCTTCTTCAGGCCAAAAGGCATTGAAGATCCAGATTACTACGTCCATGATATCCTTGTTGTAGTTCTTCACGGTCTCGACTCGGGCGGACAAGCTGACTATCAAGTCTTCGAGATCAAGAGGAATGGAGCCGGAACTAGACGGAGTACCCCTCTGCATGCGGAACTTGGTAACAGTGTTGGATCCAATGACATCGCTCTCTGGGAATTTGCCCAAAAAACGATACAGGGGGAGTAAGTAAAGGAAGTAGACTCGAAGGATCATTGTCGGTCGAAGGAAAAGAACTTACCAGAAATGTGGCTGTGAACCCGGGTCAGCTCCTTGATGCAGTTGTCGCGCCTCTCCCAGAGTTGCACAAGTTCAGCATTCGCCGACTCAAGTTTGACGTCGGCCTCCTCGAGAAGTTCTTGGTCCTTGGAAATCTGGAGATTGAGGCGCTCGCGCTCTTCAGTAAAGTTCTAGCCAGCCTATTGAAGTTCGGATTGATGCTGCGCTTTCAACTTCTTCATATCTGCCTTGAGCTTGGCAATCTCATCATCTTTGGTTCGGAGGAGGGAAAGCTCATCGTCTTTCTTTTTAAGTTCGGCCTGATGCTGCCCTGCTTGTTCGAGAAAATGCAGCATCATATCAGGCACGGGCACACTATCTTCAAGAGATGCTGAAATAGTTTGTTGACCCGGCAAAGCCGAGGTATGAATGTTTGCCGAGCCGAGGAGAAAAAGAGATAGAAAGCATAGCAAGGTTGAACAAAAATGACTTACCTTGATTTGATCCAAATTTTTCCTCATGATGGTATTCTCAGCTTCCACCCCAGCTGCGAAAAACCGAAGGATGGGTTAGCTCGGCAGAAAAAGATGAAATGAAAATGGAAAAATGCCGAGGAAGAAACTTACCCCTTTTCTCGTGTTCAGCGAGAAGTGCATTATGTTTTGCGTGCAGCATCTTGTGAGTATCAAGGAGACACTGAAACTCAGCGCTCCGGCGGTTGGTGGTCACCTGAAAGAGCAAAGATGGACAGCTTAGTCTTGTGCATATTCGAAGTGTACAAAATCCGGGCCAAGTGGAACTTAACCCGGCTCTAGGTGTGTGCATATTGGAAGTGTACAAGATCCAGGCCAAGTGGAACTTAACCCGGCTCTAGGTGTGTGCATATTTGAAGTGTACGAGATCCGGGCCAAGTGGAACTTAACCCAGCTCTAGGTGTGTGCATATTCGAAGTGTACAAGATCCGGGCCAAGTGGAACTTAATCCGGCTCTAGGTGTGTGCATATTCGAAGTGTACAAGATCCGGGCCAAGTGGAACTTAACCCGGCTCTAGGTGTGTGCATATTTGAAGTGTACGAGATCCTGGTCAAGTGGAACTTAACTCGGCTCTAGGTGCGTGCATATCCGAAGTTATTAAGGAGCTATGCTAGTTCTCTAAGGAGCATCCGGCCGAGTAAACAAGTTACTCCCCCGGAGGCTCGGGGACTAATGGTTATATCACTAATGTCTACTACAGGTTAAGGAAAAGACGAACTAACATACCTCCATCATCTGACCCGCCAGTTTAATTGCCTTGGCGCCAGTATTCATCTGTGCAGAAAATTCGGCGGGACCGAACTTCTCCGGGAGATCATCGTTGTAGACGAACTCCGCCTTGTTCTAGTTATTTACAAACTCGATCAAGGTCGGAGGGTATCGTTCGCCGCTTAGCTTGTGGGACGCCACCAAACCCTTGCCATGCGCCTCCCTCCTCTCAACTTGGGCAAGGGCCGGGCTGGTGTGCAAAACAAGTTGCGCATCAGCTGGCTCGGAAGGGGTGTCCTTCGGCGGTGGAGTTTTCTTCGAAAGCATAGACGCAAGTGTGCACTGTCCAGCCTCGACGGACGCTGCCCTGGTAGTGTCAGGTGCCTTCTTACCCTTGGGCTACTGCTGAGAGGTGGAGGTTGCTGCAGCGGATTTACCCTTGGGAGCTGCCTTGGCGCCAGCCTTGGTGCTGCTGATGTCTTCTCGCCGAGCCTTGGAAGACTCGGACGAGGTAGAGGGTCTTGGTGCTGCTGCTGTTGCTTTTGCTGCTGGTGCCAGGGTTGGTGCTGGTACTGGTGCTGGTTTCTTCTTCGGCAGAGGTGCTGAGGGAACTTCGGTGGTAGCTGGTGGTGGTTGTTGCCTCGGCAGAGCCAGTCTCCCCTGCTCCGAGGTTTCCCTCCAGAATGGGGCTCAACGAGCGTGAATCATCGCCACAGGGAGAAGAAAGGCTGTGTCGGAGCGGCGATGCAATGCCGGATCCACTCTGTGGGACCTCCACCGCGGCCCTGCCAAATCAAATAATGAATAATGAGAAACTATAACACAAAAAGAACAAGTGAATGGCAAAGAAAGAAGAGGCTTACTCATCCGAGGTCAGGGGATCCTTGGGCTTCCGAGCCCTCCGGGCCGTGGCCTTAGTTGGAGGTTTGGTGGCGGTTTT
Organism: Avena eriantha; assembly: GCA_910589775.1. NCBI lineage: Eukaryota > Viridiplantae > Streptophyta > Magnoliopsida > Poales > Poaceae > Avena > Avena eriantha. Next base: position 384,782,122 of record OU342746.1, read on the forward strand.
GTCCCTGGCCTTCTTCCGCCTTTTAGTCGGATAAGAAGGTCCAGAGGAGGATGCAGAGGCAGCTCCCCTTTTCTTCTTCGGCGCCACCGGTACAGGATCACCCACAGCAAGGGGAGGGTCTTCATGGATCTACCCACCGGGGTTAGCTGATGCCGGAAAAGCATAAGAAAGGGGGACAGCATGAAATGCTTCCATCACCTCAACATCCGAATCATCTTCATCGTCGGGCCAATCTCTAATAGAAGGGAGTTTACTGGTGGGTCGTTTCGTCGCATCTGCCATTGAAAGGAACATCTCCTGATCCGGTTCCTCCTCGTCCGAGGTATCCCGGTCAGGCGCCCATTTGAGGGAAGGCTCGATGCCATCCTCAATGGTTTGCTGAAGAAACATCTAAGGAAAGAAAAAGGCAACAGGATTAAAACCTACAACAAATGACCGACATAAGATTTAACACGGAAAAAGTTTAGGGCACGAGATTTACCGAAGGAGGAAGCCTATCTCGGCAAAAATGTTCAATTCCCCACGTCCACTCAGATGAGAAGTCCTTGTGGGTGGTGAAGAGGGCCTTGACCCGGTGGTAGATCTCTGTGTTGCTCAACTCGAAAGACGAGGTCCGGTTGGGGTCGCGGCCCCAGCTCATGTGACACACTTTGTGTGTGCGTTTCTGGAGGGGGGGAGATCCGGTTGTGGACGAATGTGATCATGGCGTCCTCGTTGCGCAATCCGAGATCTTTCAGCTCCTTGAACCTCTTGTTGACCTGGTTCGCCAAGACTATGGGCTTCTTGGGGATAATGTCCCACAAGTCTGGGTTAGGAGGACCCGGAGTATAGGGGCGCAGCCGGATCAAGTCTTCGGTGGTGCTGTTCCGGACATAGAAGAAAGTCCGGGCCCATCCCTTGCAAGAGTCAAGCCCTGTGACTCAGGGGAAGATGGACAACTTCCGGGGAAAGATTGATGCAGCACCGAACTGCGTGAGCTGTTTATCCTCCGATCTAGATCTACATTCGGAATGATGTTCCGGCAAAGGCCAAAGAACCGGATCCATAGCTCCTTCGTGGGCCATAGTCCGGCATAACCTTCGATCGTGGAGGCGAAGGCAGAGAGAGGTGATGGCATTGGCTGGAAGGTGGTGCGGCTGGAGCTCATATATGTTTAACCAGTCATGGAAAAAATCGCTAACTGGCAGGCCGAACCCCCGCTGGAAGTGTGATAGGAACACAACGTACTCACCCGGATTGGGTGAGGGGGCAAGTTCGGCAGAAGCTAGGCGTGGCAACGCCCTCCGGGATGCGCCTGGTGCGGTAAAGCCAATCCAGGTCATCCTGGCAGACCCAGGATCCGGCCCACACGCCGCGGTCGGCGTGCGCCGCGTCTTCTTCCATCTCTTGCTCGGCGACGGTGAGTTCCTCCTTAGTCATTTCGAGGTCGCTTTCCTCACTTGCGCTAGCGGCGGAGGGAGGCAACGGCCTAGACTGGCGGGGACCCGTGGAGGAGAGGATGAGCGGAGTGGGCGGCGGCGCTGCAGCGCATAGAGGCAGTACGGTGGCGGCGCTGCTACTCAGATGTGGTGGTGGCGGTGGCGCTATCGACGGAGAAGAAGAGGAAAAGGCAGAGGCAGAGGGGCGCGGGAGCGGGGAAATGACCCAAGGGGCGTGCCCCTCCCCTATTTAACCACTCCCGTAAGGGGGTAGTGGGATCGCGTTTTGCGGGCGAGCCACACTGTGTGGCCGTGTATGGTCCGGATCAGCCAATCAGCGACGAGCCACACGAAGGGCCACAGGGCGCAGCGGATCCCACGACGTGACGTTATGTTGCGGTTAAGGAGGAGGCAGGCGCGACGTGACGTGTGCAACAGTAACTTCTGACAATAACTGCGGCGGTTACTGTTGCTGGCCCTTAAAATGAGGCAAAGTAATGATTAGCCTCCACGTGGGGAAGCGTACAAGAGAAGGAAGAATGACCCGGATGAGTACGAGATAACCCGGCCAACAAGTAAAAACTTGGAATGTGCCAAGGGAAAATAAACCTATGGAATCTGGATCAAGAGGTAACTCGGAGAAGGAGCAAGAAGCTTAGTAAAAATTGAACCTACTGTGGCCTTAGCGGCTAAGGCAGCTAAGACCGCACCAGCTTCGGGGACTAATGTTGGGGGGATACCCCCGGGTAGGGTCACGCTGGGGTATAAAGGCCTAGTTAGCCGAGGTACGGCAAGGTCAAAGCAAGTGCTGGCCGAGTCACCTCAAGGCAGACCGGATCACGGAGTAACCCGGACCAGGGGACATCCACCTAACTAGGTCTCAACCAACTTACACCGTATGTCGGTAAAATGTATCTAACTTATATGCAGGAACAGGTGTGGCCGGATCAACTATGTGGGATCCGGGTTATATCAAGCTTGTAAGAGAAGGAAGGTATCTCGCTGGTCAAAGATGACCACTGTACGCAGAACATGAGCGAAGCGGACAGAGTCAGGACCACGGGGTGTGGCCGACAAAGGTGACGAAGCCAATGTCGGATGACGCAGGCGCCGCAGAGGCTCACGTAGCCTCTGCATGGATGACGCGGGGGAAAAGTGACCCGGTCGGCTTACTATTTGGGGAGGAGGCGTATTCCCTGGAATATGCCTCCACGTATGCCCTAAGTGGAAACCTATCCACCCCTATATAAGGAGGGCTAGGGCCTCTGTAGAAGGGGTTGATTTCTGGTTGGTCTTTACTTGGCTGGGAGATCTCCTAGAGGGTTGTGTTTGGCTAGTGGTGAGAGTAAGAGAGTTCTTCCTCCTCTCCCCAATACAGCTCAAGGAGCACTTATAAACCTTGGAAGTGAATCAAATACAAAGCTACCGTGTGTGGAATCACGACACTATCCCTCCCTGGATTCCCCTAGTGCATTTAGTCCCCACATTTAGCCTATCCATGGCATCTGCCGTGACACCACCACGACATGGCTGGTTCTCCTCCTTTGTGCTTTCACGTTTAGCTCTTGTGAGCTCCGTTCATGATCAAGATCATCTATTTGTAATTCTGCATGTTGTGTTTGCGGGGATCCGATGGATATTGAGATGCTATTTCAGATTGATTATTAATTCTATCATGTATTTGTTATTTGTGATCTTGCATGCTTTCCGTTGTTAGTAGCTATCTTGGCCAAGTAGATGCTAGCAACACCAAGAGTTAGTATTTATGCTCGATAGTGGGTTCATGCCTCTGGTAATCTGGGGAAGTGACAGAAATCTCTAAGGTACTAGATGTGATGTTGCTACTAGGGAGAAAACAACAATCCTTTTTTCATAGAACAATCGTATTGTTTACTTTACACGTAGTTCGTAAAGCAATAATCTGTTGCTTGCAACTTAATACTAGAGGGGGTTCGGATGATAACCTGAAGGTGGATTATTAGTCATAGATGCAGTTGGATGGCGGTCTATGTATAATGTTGTAATGCCCAATCGAATCTCAAAGGAGTCAAGATGATTAGTATATGCATGTATTGCTTTCCTAATGTTTGTCAATTGCCCCGCTGTAATTTGTTCACCCAGCATGTTATCTATCTTAAGGAGAGCCACCTCTAGTGAACTATGGATCCCGGTCCTTGTCTTTTACATACAATCTACAATCTTTTACTGCTTTGTGTTTACTTTCTTCCATTCGATACGTTTAATCCTTTGTTTTCCGCAAAACACGGTGAGATTGACAACCTCATCACAAGTTGGGGACAAAGTTCTGTGGTTGTATTGTGCAGGTCTCCACGTTGCTACTAGCACCCGTAGTGCGCCCTGCCAAAGATCAGCCAGTAACACCTTTGGGGTGTTTCCTTGCTCCTACTGGTTCGATTAAACCTTGGTTTCATACTGAGGGAAACTTGCTGCTGTGCTCATCATACCTTCCTCTTAGGGTTCCTAACGAGCTCTACATCATCATCGCTCCAGCATTTTTCTGGGTGCCATACTCAGAGCCATCAAGCATTTTTCTAGCACCGTTGCCGGGGAGTCAACGACATCTTCATAAGGGGAGTCCCTCATAAGCAATCTCTTTACTTTGTTATTTTTGTTTTGCTTAGTTTCTTTTGCTTTGTTTGCTTGCTTTCTTTATCAAAAACACACAAAAAAATAGTTTTACTAGTTTGCTTTCTTTATCAAAAACACACAAAAATTAAGTCTCCTTTAGTTGTCACCTCTTCCTTAGCTCACCATGTTGATCCCAAAATTCACCCTGAAAGACCTTTCAATTGGTAGTGGTTCTATAATTCGGAAAGATAATATTGAAGAATTCTTTAATCATGTTAGCAAACATGAAGATACTGAGGATAGATCCCTTGCAGAACTTGCTCCAAACTATGAGATTGTTGCAGCTTCTTTAGTTCACATGTTAGAAGCTAGGTTTGTTAACCTCAACCCCTTAATGCAAGTAATGTTTTTAAGCTTAAAGAAATTGAAGACCCTGAAAAGAGGGATTTTATTCTAGAAACTTTGTTTAAGGAGTTCTATGATGTTGCCAAGGAAGCTAGGAAAGTCTTTGAACATTTCAATATGCTAGGATCATGTGTACATGTTGTTGGTACACGAGAAAAGATGACCAAAACCGAACCTAATGGGGAGGAACCTAAGATACCAATACGCTTTAAACTAGTAGCAATACATGATGCCATAGAAAAGAATCTTGATTGGATTGTTCCTGCAAATCCTTTTGGTGAGAATAGTGAACCTAAGAGCATTGAGAGGGGATCCACTAGAACTTATTTGGATGATATACCTTGCCTTGTTGAAAAAATTTCTGGTATTGATCTTAATACTTCTTCATTTGAGAACACTTGATTCTTTTTCTTGCTTCTTATGCCTAACTTAAAGGCGTTAAAGAAAAGTACTTATTGAGAGATAACCCAAAAGTTTTAGATGAGTCTTGGAAGTTATTCCCTCTGTAACAACCTCTCCTTATCCTTTTTATTTGCTTTTTGTGCCAAGAGTAACCTCTAATGAGAGAGAAGTAATGATTGGGAAAGTTGTTGTCCCGAAACAGATTTCTGTGCTTCACCGTAAAAATTCGTGTAAAATCTCTGAACGACTTTTTGAGGCGTGAATTTTTGTGCTTCTGCCCCAGGTTGTTATCTAACTTTCGTTAGTTCAACACTTTTTGATTTGAGCAACAGAAGGTCTTCGAAACAATTCGTCTTTACCTACTGGTCTGTTTTGACAGATTTCTGCCCTTTTCTGCATTTGCTTCTTGTTGGTTCCTTTTTGAGTTCTTTTGGGGAATTTAGCTTTTTGAGGGAAGTGCTACAGTATCTAGTGTTCTAATGGAAGTTTATTTGGTGTCAGAACTGAACCTTAAGACTTATTTATCTTGAGTGCACTAATGTTGCTAATAACGATTGTGTGAAGTTTTGTATGAAGGAAAAATTTCAGGTGTATGGAAGGAATGAGTAATGAGATGAAGGATGGACTAAAGCTCAAGCTTGGGGATGCCACGCGTGTCACCCCAAGAAATATCCAAGAAGTACAAGTGTCAAAGCTTGGGGATGCCCAAGGCATCCCCTTCTTCATCAATAAAAATCACAGGTTTCTTCCAAACACTTCATTTTTTCTTTCATGCACAGTTCTGTTGTTCTTGGAGCGTCTTATTTTTCGTTTTCGTTTTCTTTTGTTTGCTTAGTTTTCTAAATAAATTGGTTGGACCCCCTCTTTCATACATTGGTTTGCAAATAGTTTGGTTTGGTTTGGAAAAGAGTAGGAAAGTTCATACGTATGTGGTAAAAAGAGCTTGATTTTGACTGTGGCCTATGCTCTGTCATGCCATGCTTGATATTGTTTTGGCTTTATGCTTAGTATTCTTTGATGTAGCATGGCTTGTGATAAACAATTGAGATTGCTTAATGTGCCTTGGATGAATCATGCGTTGTTTTAGCATATTAAAGCATAGTATAGTGATATTCTCCTTTGATGCTTTATTTGGGTTGACTTGGCGCATGCTCACACCATGTTATGACTATCTCAAGTCACCATAGCCTTTATAATCCTTTAGTTTTAGACTTGTAGTATCACTTTATGATTTGATCAATGATGTTTTGTCGCTCTGCATGATTATGGCCATTATTGCTCTCTTAGTTTGTCGCTCCCAGTCTTTTGCTAGCCTCCACAACCAAGTATGAGTTCCACTCATGCATCCAACTCCCTAAACCAAGTTATTCCAAAGAGTCCACCATACCTACGTACTAGCTTATGCTATTCCAAGTATATTCATTACTTTTGTTTACCTTCCAAATTAAACTTGTTATGAGAAAACTAGTGATTAAAGCTCTCACGAACTTGATGACACACTTTACTTTTTGCATCTAATAAACTTGAACCATTGGGTCCTTCTTTGTTGCGTATATGCTTGCGCTTTATAAGTTGAAATTAGCAGAACCATGTTTCATGGGGAACGCTTTCAACATTGCACTTGTACTTTGTACCCCGTTGATATCATGTTCTTTTGCTTACGGATCCCATCGGTGTGAAATAAAAGTGGAACTTGTAAGATCATGGAGTTTGTATGTGTGTTAGAGAAACGCATGGGCAGCTAACCTAAGCCATGCCTAATCATTGTGGAAACTTGTAGCATCACCATAATGAGCACTCTATGAAGCATCCTCAATAAAAACCTATGCAAATAGCAAATAAAAAGATCGCTGAGATGCTCATTGTCTGCTTGCCTTATTATTTTGATTATGGGAAAGCTCATGTATCATGTGCAAGGGGTACCCCGTTGGCGGTTCTTAATGATACACATGTACTTACAATGACAAGAGCTTACTCTTGACTGAAGTTGAGTAGCATGAGGATCGGTCTTTGTAAGTAAGGGGCATGAGATTTTGGTGTATAACTTGTCAAGCATATCCTCTTAGTTGTGTCCCTTTAACCTTAATCACCTTAAAGATGCTTTCCGTTGTTAGTAGCTATCTTGGCCAAGTAGATGCTAACAACTCCAAGAGTTAGTATTTATGCTCGATAGTGGGTTCATGCCTCTGGTAATCTGGGGAAGTGACAGAAATCTCTAAGGTACTAGATGTGATGTTGCTACTAGGGAGAAAACAACAATCCTTTGTTCATAGAACAATCGTATTGTTTACTTTACACGTAGTTCATAAAGCAATAATCTGTTGCTTGTAACTTAATACTGGAGGGGGTTCGGATAATAACCTGAATGTGGATTATTAGTCATAGATGCAGTTGGATGGCGGTCTATCTATAATGTTGTAATTCCCAATCGAATCTCAAAGGAGTCAAGATGATTAGTATATGCATGTATTGCTTTCTCGATGTTTGTCAATTGCCCCGCTGTAATTTGTTCACCCAGCATGTTATCTATCTTAAGGAGATCCACCTCTAGTGAACTATGGATCCCGGTCCTTGTCTTTTACATACAATCTACAATCTTTTAATGCTTTGTGTTTACTTTCTGCAAACTATTACTTCCTTCCATTCGATACGTTTAATCCTTTGATTTCCGCAAAACACGGTGAGATTGACAACCTCATCGCAAGTTGGGGACAAAGTTATGTGGTTGTGTTGTGCGGGTCTCCATGTTGGTACTAGCACTGGTAGTGTGCCCTGCCAAAGCTCAGCTAGTAACACCTTTGGGGTGTTTCCTTGCTCCTGCTGGTTCGATTAAACCTTGGTTTCATACTGAGGAAAACTTGCTGCTGTGCTCATCATACCTTCCTCTTGGGGTTCCCAACGAGCTCTACATCATCATCGCTCCAGCATTTTTCTAGGCGCCATTCTCAGAGCCATTAGGCAACAGCATCTTCATTACTAAAACCAGAAAATTGTTCTCTCATAACAAGATTGAGCAAAGCAGGTTTTATCTCAAAGAAAGTATCTTCAGGCACAGGTGGAGCAATAGGTGTGCTCCTAAAATCATTGTTGTTGGTGCTAGTGAAGTCACACAACTTAGTGTTTTCAAGAGTAGTCATTTTTTGGGGTTTTCAAATAAGAAAGCAAACTTGTAAAACTAATTTTTTTGTGTTTTTGATAAAGAAACAAGCAAACAAAGCAAAAAGAAACTAAGCAAAACAAAAATAACAAAGTAAAGAGATTGGTTATGAGGGACTCCCCTTGTGAAGATGTCCTTGACTCCCTGGCAACGGCGCCAGAAAAATGTTTGATGGCGCGTGGTTGACGTGGGAGCTTCTTCTTGTTCTTCAGTCCCCGGCAATGGCGCCAAAAAAATGCTTGATGGCTCTGAGTATGGTGCCCAGAAAAATGCTGGAGCAATGATGATGTAGAGCTTGTTAGGAACCCCAAGAGGAAGGTATGATGAGCACAGCGGCAAGTTTCCCTCAGTTATGAAACCAAGGTTTAATCGAACCAGTAGGAGCAAGGAAACACCCCAAAGGTGTTACTAGCTAAGCTTTGGCAGGGCGCACTACCGGTGCTAGTAGCAACGTGGAGACCTGCACAACACAACCATAGAACTTTGTCCCCAACTTGCGATGAGGTTGTCAATCTCACCGTGTTTTGCGGAAAACAAAGGATTAAACGTATCGAATGGAAAGAAGTAAAAGTTTGCAAAAAGTAAACACAAAACAGTATACAGTTTATAGATTGTATGTAAAAGGCAAGGACCGGGATCCATAGTTCACTAGAGGTGTCTCTCCTTAAGATAGATAACATGCTGGGTGAACAAATTACAGCGGGGAAATTGACAAACATCGAGAAAGCAATACATGCATATACTAATCATCTTGACTCCTTTGAGACTTGATTGGGCATTACAACATTATACATAGACCGCCATCCAACTGCATCTATGACTAATAATGTACCTTTAGGTTATCATCCGAACCCCCTCCAATATTAAGTTGCAAGGAACAGATTATTGCTTTACGAACTGCGTGTAAAGTAAACAATACGATTGTAAAATGAACAAAGGATTGTTGTTTTCTCCCTAGTAGCAACAGCACATCTAGTACCTTAGAGATTTCTGTCACTTCCCCAGATTACTAGAGGCATGAACCCACTATCGAGCATAAATACTAACTCTTGGAGTTGCTAGCATCTACTTGGCCAAGATAGCTACTAACAATGGAAAGCATGCAAGATCACAAATAACAAAGACATGATAGAATCAATAATCAATCTGAAAGAGCATCTCAATATCCATCGGATCCCCGCAAACACAACATGCAGAATTACAAATAGATGATCTTGATCATGAACGGAGCTCACAAGATCTAAACATGAAAGCACAAAGGAGGAGAACCAGCCATCTAGCTACTACATGGATCCGTAGTCCAAGGATGAACTACTCATGCATCACACCGGAGGCTTGCATGGTGATGAAGAAGGCCTCCAGGATGAATTCCCCTCTCTGGCAGGGTGCCGGGAAGAGCTTCAGATCCCTCCTGATCTAGGGATGGAGCTGACGGTGGCTATAGACTCTATGGTTGTTAGTGTTTTCGTCTTGAGGGCATCTTATAGGTGGAAGGGGAGGCCGAGGGGGTGCCGGAGGCGGCCACACCACGCCCTGGCGGGCGCCAGGCTGGGCCACGCGGCCAGGTGGTGTGGTGGCCCCCTGGCCCCTCTCCGTCTCATATTCTGGCATCTGATGACTTCCGGAAAAATAGGCACTTTGGCTTTGTCCCGTCCAATTCCGAGAATATTCATTTTCTGACTTTCCTGGAACCAAAAATAGCAGAAAACTGGCAGCTGGCACCGTGGCTCTTGTTAATAGGTTAGTCCAAGAAATCATATGAAAAGTACTCCAAAGTGTGGACAAAATACAAGAAAGTGGATAAAACCAAGCATGGAACATCAAAAAATTATTGATACATTTGCAATGTATCAATCCGCTCGGCTCCGGTCGCCATGGATTAGCTCCGGCGCCTCATTTTCGTAGCGCGGTTCCTTTACTTTCCTCTACTCTATTGAATCCCTCTACTTCTGCCACACTTTTTCAGTGGGACGGAGGTGCCTGGCCGCAACCCCGATGCCTCTTGTCCCCTATGACCTCGTTGTGGTGGTGGTGTTGACGCTGGTGATACAATGGTGCTTGAGCTATGACCTACTACTGCTATGCCTCATCGGTGCTGCAGGTGTGGCTCAATGCGGGTCGAGTGTTGCAGTGATCCTCGTGTCGTCGTGCTTTGCTCTCCGCCGCCGGTCTGCATTGCCACTGCTTCCTCTCCGGCGAGCTATGACTCGCCAAAGCTAAGTGACCTTTCTTCTGCTTCCTTTCCTACATCTTATACTACCTCTCATATGCTTGATTTTCCCTTCTCTCACTTCACCTAGACCTTACAGTACAGGTATAGTCTAGTTGCTAACGTTATGATGATCTAGTTGATTATAGTTGGCATAGATAGTTCATTGTTTGTGATCATTCCCCTGTTAGTTCTCCATTTGATCTTTACCTCACACAGTATCTTGACCTAGTCCTCATGGTTGAGCCTAAATAGACTATATGTTGCAACCTATTGTTCCAAAAATTTATTGCTAAAGAATAACTAATATAAATAACGAAGCATTGAAATTGCATGTGGTTAATTGATTCTAGGTTCTTAATATTTGGTTCTTTGGTTTCACCAAATTCAAGTAGCTGAGATGTGTGTGGCTACTAACCGAGACAGATATTTGATTATGTTGAGATTTGACTAGTTCTAGTAAAAAGCTGGATGGGACTAGGACTATTAATTTGACCAGTCTGTGATGGTATTGTTATAAATAATTGTAGAAATGAAAGATAGCATTACTTAGCTAAAATACTGGAATTGAATCTTGGGATCTATGTGCATTCAAACCATTGATTTGAATACAATTGTCGTGAAGTTCCCTACAAGGCTGGTCATGTGTTGTTGGTTTGGGAGGATTAAGAAAAACATCTGAGTTCAAATGTTATTGGCTTGAAATATAATCAGGGGCTTGCTGATTCTTTTTTATTGATGGTTGAGAGTTTATTGGATAATACTTCCTATGTGTTATACCTTAGGAAAAGCATGTAACTATATTATGTTCTTCAAGAATACTCTTGGATTGTGATACATATGTAAAGTGGCTTATTACTTCATTATCATTGTCATCTGCTATCATGGCTGTTGTTGTGGTTCCTCCATACCTCGAGTGTGCACAGAAGTAGCTAGGTAGCATGATCTACTACTTTTATGAAAATTTGCCTTAGGAAAATGATGCAAAAGGATGAGGCTAAAATATTTTTAGAATAAGAATAGATACTTAGTTTGCCTTTTACTAGCTCTAGGATGAATTAGTGTAGCACTTCTCTGAGAGCTCTCTCTCCCACCAAATCTATGCCCTGGAATGATAAGCACATATGCTACTGAAGATTTGGTAATCAACCTGCTATTCCAGAGTAGACAAGTATCTAAATCTTTCTAGTGGGCTTTATAAGCTTGCCCTGGACTAGATATGATTTGCTGCTTCTTGTACTGCTAGCCTTCTCCTCCTAACATGTTCTTCCTTTGTAGTGACTTGATTTCCTTCAATTCACCATAATCTAATTTGTTGGATAGTTTGTGTTTGTGTGAGGTGAAGATGGTGGTATTTTGGTGGTTGGTGTGGAGGTGGATGTGGTGTGAGAAATGTGAGTCACACAAGCTAGCAGCAAAGCTGCGGCTGTACCGGTTCCTTAAATGATGCCTCTCTTCTCTTTAGTGATGACAACACATGCATTTGCATGTGTTGACAACACACATAAATGCATGTGTTGTATGAGCTGCTTGCACATGGGACCTACTGGTGCAGTTTTCCATCCCTTTGGATCATTTCTCTGTGGATTAGCTTGACTGAATGAAGGTTATCTCTGAGTTGGCTTTCTTTCTTTGATGTTGTCAAATGGATTTTTGCTCTAAAGCTAATAATGATTTGATGAAGCTACAATACTCATAACAACACATACTTAACTGGCCTATTTTATTTTAGAACACATTGAGGAACTTGACAGTGCAACTCACTGTAAAATCTGAGAGTATCACTAATTCACTAACCCTTTCTTTCTCTTTTATCTTGTTTGACTTATTGTTTTACAGGAACAAGATCAAGAAGGTTCAGAAGATTAGAAGACAGGAATAGCTAGATTTAGTGTAGGGTTTTCCTTCTATTATTATTATGTGATTATTCTTTTATTTATTTATTTACACTAATAAAGCTATTATTTTCCTTCTATTTCCATTTCGAATTATTTGTATCCTGGGTTATATTACTTGGATTGGTTCATCGTAAATAATGACTTCATCCAATTTGTATATGGATTAAAATAAAGAATAATATTTAGTTTTTGTATTCAATTACTTGATTTCATTCACTTACTTGTAATATAAAATATTCTTTATTCATTTGTTATTTCTTTTTCATTTAGTTCATTCCTTTTAACTAATATATTGTTTATAATTATTTATAATTCAAACCTCTGCCCTCTTAAATGAATAAAACAGTAGAGGTCGTGTCAAAATTCATCACACTCACCTCAGATGACCTAAACCTAACTCATCGAAGTGAGAGAACTCTGAACCCTCTAGTATTTTAGTTTGGCGAAAAAAATTACCCTAAATTTCATATGTATGCATACCACAAAATCCTAAATCTATCCTTCGTTTGGTCCCAAATGCTGGGATGTTATACGGAGTGGCCGCCCTGGCACCCATGATCTCACATATATGGGGCAATAGACACCACCACGACGATCCTGACGACACAGACCGGAATGGCGACACGAACAAGCAAGAGCCGATGTGCAACACGCAGTGGACACGACGCACTACAGGAATGGACAGATTCGCCGACGGCCGCGAGCTACGCCAACGACCAAACGTCGGGGCCGTCGGCGTAGCCGTTGCTCAGTCCAGCTCCGCCTGATGGGCGTCGGCGTAGGCCTAGCTACGCCGAGGGCGTCCGTCAGCGTACAAACGCCCTCGGCGTAACCAGGCCCAGCCTGGCCCACGGTCGTCGGCCCCTGACGGCGTTGGCGCTACGCCGATGGCCACCCTTGGCGTAGCTATGTCCGTTTTCTCTCTCCTTCCGTGATTTTCCTGTTGGGCCTACGCCGAGGGTGGCCGTCGGCGTAGCTCCTTCTTATTTTTTTATTTGCATTTTATTTGTACTTATTTATTATAACCAATTATTTAAACATTGTCAATATTTTTCTTAATTAGAGGGACTCATATCGTGAGAATAGCTGTCTCCACGCCCACATGAATTAACGTTGCGAATCATCATATTCAGCATCCACAATCAAGATATTAGTTATCTTATTCAAGTTCTTGACATAGTTTTCTACTATAAATTCGATAATATCACTAATACATCTCACTCAATCAAACTAGACGCCGACAATCGGGTACTGAGCCGCGGGCAGTGGACACCAAGAGAGAAGGAACCATCACACGAGCATAGCTCGGGTGAGATCCCTGAAGAACCTGTCATGTATTGGAGAACCTGACCTCCAACATAAACATATAGCGACGGACGTGCTCGTCCTCCTCCCTGACACGATTGTGTACCACCTCCTCGGGGACCGGCTCCCTCTGCACCGATAGTGGACCAATCGACCGCCACCAAAGAAGCTCCGGGTCAACGACGGGACCCGGATTCCTCACCCACCCACCCCGATGGTCCTCAGCCCTCGCTCTCCGTGTTCTTAGGCAATGCCTAGGAACACTTGCAGAACTACAACATGATGGTGAAGGCTCGTCACCCGCATGTGGATGAACCCATTAACATGGAGACAGATGAGGAGTCGTTGCTCCTGTCGTCGCACGGATTGGAGCATAGACGTCTCAAGATTCTTCATAAAAAGGTCAAGCCTACCCTCAGCACGAGCTTCAGCGTCTCAAGGCTACCCACCCTGCCAACGGCCCCCCTATCCCGCCTCGTGGCCAGCCTCGTCGATCCACCTACAAAGATGATGTAAGTTTCCTTATTTTCCCATCTTTACGACTTCTGTTCATGCATGGTTAAGTGTTGATGAGATTCATTGTATTTGAAATTGTAGCCTGAGTTTGAGGCACCCTACGATGCCGCTCATGACGAATATGAGGTGGCCTTTCAGCATCATCAGCCGGCGAGTACGGTCTACACGCAGTACGTAAATGTAAGTTTGAACCTTTACTTTTGCAAAACATATAGGTCCCCCACTTTCCCTAGTTTGGTGATTTAGGACCTGACATCTAAACTATCTTGTAGACGATGATTGTGGCTACGCAAGCGGGACAGAGTGTTAATTTAGGGCCCATACCTCCAATGCCGGGGCCAGCGCCATTCCTGCCATCGAGGGAAAGTTTCCGTCGGACATACTACGGATCATCACCGGTAAGTTCCTTGCCAAACCACCGGTTACCGCTTTACTTTGCCACGCAAGTTGCTAAAATGTAGGGAACATGTAGGGGGCGGGATATTCCGAGAACGAGCACTTTGGTCATGCCTCGCCGGATAGCCATCGGATGATCACACCCACCCACCCTGATGGTCCTTCGCCTGGTCGTTCTGCTGGTGGTGCTTCGCCGACAACTCCCTTGCCTGGTGGTTCTTCTGCTGCTTCTACTGCACGGCAACCTCGTCGGGTGTCACATATTCTCACCACGGGAGATCAGAGGTTTACCCCGTCTCCTCCAAAGTACCTGTCTCCTCCAGAGTAGTAGGGATAATGTCTATGGATGTTGGCTTGTATACATCAAGGATATGACGATGTTTGAGTGATGTATGAATGATATGATGATGCTTGAATGATGTGATCATGCTTGAATGATGTTAATAATTATTGTTGTGAAATATTGATGCTTTGGATGAGTTAATTACTGCTATCAAATAATATTGCTGTGAAATTAAACAGAAAAAATAAAAAAAATCTGGGCTAGAACTACGCAAGCAATCGGCGTAGCTCCCTGTGTGTGACCAAATGGTTAGGGCTACATCGAGGGCTAGGCCGTCAGCGTAGCTCCAGGCTTAGACGCTTCGTGGGCTGTACACGTGGCACGTGTACGCCGAGGGGGAGGCTGTCGGCGTAGCACCGCGGCTAGGGCGGCTCAGCGCCGGCACGTGTCCAGCTATGCCGACGGCCTTGCCGTCGGCGTAACGGCACGCCGTTACCTCGTCATGCGACGGCGTTGGGGCTCTCCCCAGACGGCTGTGGCGTGGCCGTCGGCGTAGCCTACGCCGAGGGTTTTCCAGCTAAGCCGAAGGTCGTGTTGTCTCCGCCAAGGAGGAGTTTGGCCGAGGAGCTACGCCGAGGGTTTAGCAGGCTACGCCGACGGCTATCTGCCCTCGGCGTAGCTCTCGATTCCTGTAGTGATGCATCCATGTTGTCTGCAAGTGCATCATGCAAACTTGGACGGGTGTACCAGACAGCCACCGGACAAGAGACCGCCTGGCCTGCCTGCTGAAGCCAGGAGGAGGGAGCTGCATGTCGCACTCTCGCAGGAGACCCAAAACACGAGCGTTAGCCGGAGCCCGCCCAACCCAAATCTAGGCCCAGAGCGCAACCTCGCCAACGCGGACTCCGCCTCCTGGTGCATATCCCAAGTCACACCGCCCATCCAGCACCCCATCGCCGCCAGACCCCGCCGTCGTCATGCCTCGTCGCGCCACCAGGCCGAGATCTCCTCGTCGCAGCACAACGTCTCCAACAGGACTCGCCCCGCGCGGACCTGCAGGAGCGGGTAGTGGAGAGTCTACTGCCACGGGTGCCGCCTGAGCTTTGGAGCGGCGGCTCTGGCATCCAGAAGTCGTCGTACTGCCTGAGCGGGAGAAGTGGCCATTGATCCGTATGTATTAGGGGCATTGGAGCCCCACTTGCTAAAAAAAAGCTTATATTATGAAACGAAGGTAGTAGATAAGATAAAATACCGAACCACGCTTGCCACGCGCTATTGCTTACTCACTGCTTTGTTTGTTTGCTTGAAGAAAGCTGTGAGCATCTTCTTGATTTTGTTGAGCGTCATCGATCTACTCTCATTTTTGTGAGCATGTTCTTGTTGATGCCTAGCACAGTACGTGATGCATATATAAAAACAGAAGCAAATCGATTCACGCGATCGGAAGTAAAAGTCTTTCTACACAAATCTCTCCCTAATGCCCGCAAAAAAAAAAAACTCTCCCTAATAATTTGGATCCGCATGTGGCAAAGTGACGAAAGTAAAATAAGAATCAACGGTACGCGAACATTTTTGACATGAAACCACACGAGTTTTATGGATTTTTACCGCAAATTTTACGGAACGCAGCGCACACATATATTGTTCCTTAATTATTTTGCGTGGCCATGGCTATATAGATGGCGCCTGTTGTGGATCATCATGAGTACGGCCGGCCGGTCGGCAGCTCATGCGGACTGGGCGGGAGCGAACGTGAACCCCGTACCTTGCAGCGCCTCCTCGATGATCCTGTCGAGACGCTCCGCCATGGCCGGCGTCATGTGGTTGCTCCAGTCCCCGGTCACGCCCTTCCGGAAGAAGGACTCGTTCGTGAAGTATTCCTGAGAACCACTCTTGTTCACCTCCATGTTCTTCAGTGCATCGATGCTGCACAGCTCCACAATGTCCTGCACCACACGCGCAGCCTCCTCCTCGACGGAGAACGCGCACCCCATGAAATCCGCCAGCTTCCGGACGTTTCCCAGAGGATCCTGGAGCATATCCTCGTACTTGAGAAACAACACCTTCGTCGGCCACCTCTAGCTCGCCTCCCAGTAGCCAGCTACGTGGCGCCACTGCAGGCCAGCCCCGCTCCGGCCGTCGCAGAACAGCTCGAACGCCTCCTCGATATTGAACTCCGTTATGGGCGGGTTGTCGCCGGCCATGGCAGCCATGCTTTTGAGGAGGAACAGCCAGGTGGACACAAAAGCGTCCTTGGGGTCGCGGCAGACGTACACGATCTTACCTAGGTTTCCCTCCGCCCCGATGCACGTCTCTGTCTTATCCTAGAGCATCCAACCTGACCGGTTGGGTGCGGGTTGCAGCGCCCCTTCGGGGTGCTCCCCGTTCCGCCTTTCCTGCTTCGCCGCCGGTCAACCTCTGCTTCCTCTTCGTTCTTTTTGCGAGGCCCTTGAGTAAGATCGGCTACTCCTCCTCTATGCTCCACTCTGCCTTGCTTGATACCCTCTGTGTGCCTTTAATGGTAAATCCCTAATTGATTTTATGGTTCGTTTAGGATTCAATCCTCTGGCCTAAGCATGATGATTCTATTAGGACTGATTGTAGTGGTTATATTGTCCTGGATGTTTACCCCCTTATGCTAGTGATGTGGATTTCACTGTGGTTCATGATCCTAGTACTGACAATGGTTCTGTCAGTAATGTGCAGTTGATCTTTATACACTGGTTTATGTTGATCTTTTAAATTGGAGTGAGAATGATACTCCTATGCTTCCTTGATTATAGAAATGCAACCATGATTATGATTCCTGAATATTTGTTTCAGGAAAGTGATTAGTTATCTTTTTGTAAGTTAACTGATCAAATATCAGTAAAACATTGGCTTGGTTTTAGATGTGACATTTGTGACACCTTTTTTTAGAATGGTACACAATGTTCATACTTCTATTGCCTAAATCCTAACTGTCTCCAAGTTTGGCTGGTTAAATGACTGAAAAGCTTTTGCTGGCTTTATTATCCTAATCTTCTATAGCCTATTAGCCTATGATGTTGGTCTACATGACTAGGAAATACTAAGGTGTTTCTAGCTTGCTCTGATGCATGTATCAGCTAATGATTCTTGAATCCTTTTAAGAAAATGATTGATCTCCTCACTATCAAATATTGATCCTTAAGATCCTGAGATTACAGAGGTGCTACTCCATAGGAGATGTGCCCCAAATCTAGGTCTAAGACGGTTGTTTATTTATAAATGTGGAGATTTGAATATATATATATATATCCAAGATATATGATGCAAAGGTTGAGATCTTGGATTTGTTTGTAAGGATTTGTTATTGGCTTTCATTTAAATGCTTCTGGGATGAATCTACACCCCATTTGGGTGTTTTACTAAGAAGATTAAGTAAAAATCATATGCTCATATGCTTCTATGATGATCTGATCATGTGGTGATGTTATTTGGACTCACCAGATTGCTTGTTGATTGATGTTGTGATGTAGCTTGCTACTTGATCTTGCTCTGCACCACCTGGTGATGCTCATGTAACTTGATGCTTGACCTCTCTTTCCACCTGCTCCACCCCCTCCTTATGTTACCATCAGGTAGAGATCTGATGTTTGATTTGGGTAATTTGGTGGAGAAATGAGCTATGGTTTCAACAGTTTCTATTACTGCGAGTGTATGCTTGAGAAGAAGAACTAAGCTTCTGTGTTTCCCCTTCGGCTGGTGCTCTGTGTGGTACCTTGTACTACTATTGGTAGCTTGACAGCACACCCCATGCAGCCAGTCGACTAAGCTCTGTGTGTGTGTGTTGTGCGTGTGGATCAGCTCAAGTAACTTGGTTGTTACTCTTACCTGTTTAGTAATTGTCAGCCTGGAAGCCTATTTGTTTATCCACTTGACTTTTACTGTAACTTTTGCTATTAACTGAGAAGAACAGATACTTCACTTTGGTGAAACTTACCCTTCTGTGTACTCGATGATGTATCATGAATAGTGCACTTCACTATTCAACACTGAGAGTAAAATTACCTTACTAATCCCTAATTCTTCCTTTCTAGTTGTTTTTCTTATTTGCAGGAACAAGATCCGGACTCACAAGATTAGTGTAGGATAGATAGTTAATAAAGGTTCTACTTGTAACCTTCTTGTTAATTCTTTTGTAAAGGATCTTGTAAAGATGTTATTACAAGTTTAATAAAGTTAAATTTTTGTTCTGTGTAATCTTATACTTTTGATGCATTTGTCATCATTTGTGACCTCATTATAAAAATAAAGAAATAAATATTATTTCTTACTTAATTCTTTTTTCCTTGTCATTAAATCTTATTGTTGATTACTATTTCTTTATTAAAATCAAACAATAGGTTTTCTTTTGGGAAACCCTTAAATATAAATAACTCCAAACATTTAAATACTTTCAATTTGATTTGAATTTCAAATTTAAATTCCAAGTAATCTCCCCAAATTCTTAATACTGCCTAAAGATCATGTCAAAATTCATAGCAATCACTAACAAGAGCTATAACTACCTCTAGTTAGTGAAAGAAACTCTGATCCTTTTAGTGTTTTGTTTGGCGAAAAATTTACCCATATTTTATAGATGCATGCATGCACAAACTTATATTCCTATTTCTACCCTTCGTTGGATTCTAATGTCCGGATGTTACAGGTTTACCTCGACGCATTGATGGAGTGGAGGACGGCGGGTTGGGGGTTATCTCGGCTCGGTGGTCTTGTCGAGGCCGCGCCCTACTCCGTCGGTGCTTTGGCGGCTATGGAGGGTCGCCTCGGGGTGGATGTCTGACTAGGGCGGTGGAAAATCGGCATGGGGTGCTGCGCACGAAGGCCGGAGCGGCGGCTCAAGGTCGTAATGGTGGTGTTGCTCTGCCTTGACCGCGTGGGTGGTGGCTCGTCGCTCCGTGGGCGTGGACGTCATCTCTTTCGTCAGTGATCTAGCTCGCCGAGCGGCATGGATTGTCTCGGTGATAATCCTTTGGAGGTGGTGGTCGAGGTCTCCGAACGTAAGTCTAGCCCGACGTGGTCGGTGACGACAGCGGCGGCGCTTGTGGGCGCCGTTTATCCCCCTTGGGGGCTGATGACCCACAAGTATAGGGGGTGTATCGCAGTATTTTCGATAAGTAAGAGTGTCGAACCTAACGAGGAGCAGAAGGTGTTGGCTAGTGGTATGGATCAAGAATTTTCTGCAAATACTTAGCAAACAGATTTTTAGGGGTTTTCGATAAAGCAAGTAAACAAAGTACGACTAAACAAAAGACAATAGGAATAAATGCAGCAAGTGGCCCAATCCTTTATGCAGCAAAGGACAAGCCGGTTGTATTACTTAAGATGACCAAACATTCTCGAGGACACATGGGAAGACTGTCAAGTGCTTTCGCTTCATATAGTCGATTAATCTTCTTTAGCTTGCTAAGTGTTGTGTGGGAGAACCTGTGCTAATGTACCGCCCCATCCAAGACTAATACATACTTGTGATTATACCTCTTGCAAATATTCGTAAGTACAAGAAAGTAATTAAGGTAGAAACCTAACCGCAGCTTTAAACTCTAAGACCCTTACGTCCCTTGTGCAATGGTTTCCTAATGGGGGTTCAGGTTTCTGTCACTCCGGCAACCCCTACGATTAGTAGCCAAATACACAATGCATTCCCCTAGGCCCTTATAGGTGAAGTGTCATGTAGTCGACGTTCACATGACACCACTAGAAGAAGTACACCACAACTTAAATAACAATCTATGGAATCTTTCTCAACGCAACTCCACTACTAACAACAAGACTTCTCCCATGTCCTCAAGAACAAAACGAACTACTCACAAGACATCATATGGATCATGATCAGAGATGGAATAATGATGTATAACAATCTGAACATAAACAATAATTCAATGGTTCACTCAATAGCATCAACTACAAGGAGTAATCAACACCGGGAAAGTTTCCCCTATGAACTATGCAAGATTCAACCCAATTGTTACAGCAATATGGAGATGGTGATGAGGGTGCTGATGGTGATGATGGTGGTGATGATGATGATGATGATCCCGATGAAGTCCAGCTTGATGGTGGTGTTGATGGCGACGATCTCCCCTCTCCGGGAAGGAATTCCCCCGGCAGAAATATGTCTGCCAGATAGATCTTTCTCTCTCGGTGTTTTCCATCCCACAGAGGCGGCGGAATCTTTCTGTGGTCCCTCCCCGAGTCTTAGGGTTTCATGGGGATGATATACGCCAGAGGGGAGAGGCTGGAGTGGGCCAGGGCGGCCACACCACCTCCAGGCGCGGCCTAGGCCTGCCCGCGCCATGGGGTGGTGTGGGCCCCCTGTGGCCCACCTCCACTCCATCTTCTGGCATCCTTAGTCTTTTGGAAAAATAGGATTTTCCGTATATTTTCCTGGACTTTCTGATCTTCGCGAATTTTGCCTCCAAACAGCACCTTTTCCATCAGAATCCTGACTGCAGCGGTCCATGCTCCAAAAGTCATCAACCATGCAAAAATAGATGAAATAACATAAGTATCACCTCTCAAACGAAATATATCAATGAATAATAGTGAATTAAGACATAGAATAGTGATGCAAAATGGACGTATGAACTCCCCCCAAGCTTAGACTTCGCTTGTCCCCAAGCGAAACTGAGCTCAATAAACATGACCTCAGGTTTATGGAGTAAAGAGTCGATAAAAGAATACGGACAAGAAGCATCACATTCATCAAATACATAGATCATAATAGAAGACAACTCACTATTATATAACTCAAATTGCAATGACTAAAGGAACCACAATAAAGATACATAGAGTAAATCATAATTGGTAATGGCAAACTTAGCTCTTGGTCGAAGAATAGTTGATAATTTTCTGGAGTTCACAAATAGCTGGTTTTTCAATGAAAGCTTTCGAAGTAGTAAACATCAAGATAAGAGCAATGTGCAAAACAAGGAACATAATAAACATGATTGAATAAATCATCATATGAATGAATGAAACACAACAACTCAAAATACTTGCTGAGGTAGAAGGGAACAGGTTTACTGACTCAATCTACAAAGTAAAAGAAAGGCCCTTCACAGAGGGAAGCATGGATTGCAAGTCTCATAAAGAGCTCCCAAAAATTATGATACTTACTAGCTTTCAGCTCTCATTGCCCCTATCATACGCATCTTTTGGTGTTTAAGGTGAAAGTGAGGTCCAATCTGAGTTATATGCTCGACAGACTATAAACTGAAAATCCCAAGTCCCTTGAGTACGAGGGCCGCTCCTCATGCTACTCAACTTTAGTTACCGGTAAGTTCTTGTCATCGTAAGTATGTGCGTATCATTGAGAACCGTCAACGGGGTACCCCTTGCACGATGATACGGAAGAATCCCCATATCAAAATAACAAGGCAAGCAGACAATGAGTATCTCAACAATCTTCTTATTTACCATGGGCCTCTTTTCATAGTATCTCTTTTTTTTCTTTTCTTTTTCTCAATAGCTATCTCTCTCTTTTTTTATAAGAAGAATGCTTCATAGATATCATTATGGTTACGCTGCAGGTTTCCACCATGTCAGCATGGATTAGACCAGCGGCCCAGGCGTTTCTCTAACACACATACATAACTCCATGGACTTACAAGCTCCCCTTTTATTTCACACCGACGACATCCGCAAACAAAAGATCAAGGTATCAACTGGGTATATATTTACAAGTGTTGAAAGCGTTCCCCGTGACAGCACGGTTCTGCTAATCCCCA
Organism: Avena eriantha; assembly: GCA_910589775.1. Classification (NCBI taxonomy): domain Eukaryota; kingdom Viridiplantae; phylum Streptophyta; class Magnoliopsida; order Poales; family Poaceae; genus Avena; species Avena eriantha. Next base: position 384,804,454 of record OU342746.1, read on the forward strand.
GCCTATAATTTGCAAGCATATAACTTTCATGGAGAGTTCACAATGGTTCAGGTTTATTAGATGCAAGAAAGTAAAGTGTGCCATCAAGTTCATGAGAGCTTTAATCACTAATTTTCGCATAACAAGTTTAATTTGGGAGGTAGACAAAACAAGAATTTACTTGGAATAGCAATAATGCTACTAGGTAGGTATGGTGGACGCAAATGGCAAAGGTTTTGGTTTAAAGGAGTGGATGCACGAGAAGAATTCCCTCTCAGTACAGGTTTTTGGCTAGCAATGTTGGGTAGCAAGTACAAGAATTGAAGGAAACAACCAATCATACAAATGATAAAGACAAACATGCAATCTTCCTTGGAAGCACAAAAGATCTTAACTAGAGAATACTAGACTTATGAGCAAATCAAGAAAGAAAGATGATGAAATTATTTTTTCTTTAGAGTACTTCTATCTTTTTCTTTTCAACTCTCAAAAAGGTGTTGCTACTAACCGAGCCAGGTTTTCCAAAACCAACTAAATTAACTCAATGATCCCAAAGTGATACCAATACTAACAACAAGATCAATCATATAACAACGAATTGAAAACTAACATAAGCTATGCAAAAGAGTGAATGATAGAACTTCTCATTAATATTACATAACGGAAACTCACACCAAGGGATATATATCTAACGAGAGAGGGGACACTTCCATAATGCAAACCATACTACATAATAACTCCTCTATTCATGATATGACTCTACTAATAAGGTAAAAAGATAGAAGATAGTGATATGATACCGCGGCACTTCCCCAAGCTTGGAACAAACCAAGGGGATGCCAAACCTGATGACGAATTACTCCTTAGGTGGTGGTGGTATCCTTTCGATGAGCTCTTTGATCAGTTTCCCTAAGTACTCTATCTCGAAGGTGAGATTACGAATCAGCTGTGAGTTTTGCTCAATGCGGCTCATGATCATGTCGTGTTGAGAATTCCAGCTCTTGCTATTCTTTCCCCACTCTTCCTCCTTGAAGTCTTCTTTTCCTGCATGGCTAGAACGAGGCAAATCCCAATTGGAGGGTAATTTCCCTTTGGGCATATTCTGGTATTGATGCTCATGGATAAGAGTGTGGAAAGGATTCTTGGTGCGTGGAGGAAGTGACCAGGGATCTGAACGGTGATGAGGAGGCTTCCCTCCAATGGCTGGGTTTGCCACCACTCCAATGCTTGCAACGGTAGTGCCGGTATGCTTTGCCTCCTCTTCACCTTCACTCTTGATCTCTTTCTCCTTCCCGGGGTCTTGGAGGTCTTCCTCCATAGGTTCCTTCCCTTTATCCTTGGCGGACACCATTGTGCTTCTAAACCTTCAAAGAGTATGTCCTGGCAGAAACAGTTCGAAACAAAAACGCGACGAAAACACGATATACGGATCTCGGGGGATCTGGAGGGTTATATATTACGAAGTTTCATGTCAAAAGGAAGGTACTGGGAGAAAACGAGTCGGAGGCGGAGTCCGAGGTGGCCTCACCACCTGGTGGCGCGGCCAGGGGAGGGCCCGCGCCACAGGGTGGTGTGAGCCACCTTGGCTCTGTTTCCGTCCCTTTTTCGCTTCGTAGCTTTCCTTATTAACTGAAAACTGCAAAAATATAGTTGGATTGTATTTTCGCGGAACTTTTCTTACCAGAACTGTTACCTAGTTGGAAACGCACTCTGCAGGTCTCTGAATTTGGTATCTAGTAGATTCTTCCGGAGTCATCACTTGAATAACATCAATATCTTCATCTTCATACACTTATTACTTGAGTCATAAAACCCTTCTCTTCCTTATTACACCATTATCTCCACTTCTTGGAAATTTCTTTCACATAAAACTTCACACAGTTCTCATTAGCAACATTAGTATAAGTGAAGTGATAAAACCTTTTGAGTCCAACTTTAACTGAAAACCATCAAAACAAAAGCTACTGTAACAACTCCTTCCGAAAACCCAAAAAGAATTCAAAAAGAAAATCGAATAAAGACGCAAATGCAAGATTGGCAAAATCTATCAAAACAGACCAGCAGGTAAAGATCAATTTTTTCGAAAATCTTCTGTTGCTCAAATCAAAAAGTGCAAAACTAACGAAAGTTAAATAACAACCTGGGGCAGAAGCACAAAAAATTACAGCTCAATCTGACATACAGAGATCTCTCACGAATTTTTATGGTGAAGCACAAAAATCTGTTTCGGGACAGCAACTTCCCCAAATCTTACTTCTCTCTCATTAGAGGTTGATCTTGACACAAAAACCAAACAAAACTGATAAGGAGCGGTTATTACCGAAGTAATAACTTCCAAGACTCAAAGAAACAAAAACAAACTGAAAGCAAAAACAAATTGGGTTGTCTCCCATAAAGCTCTTTCTTTATAGCCATTAAGATGGGCATGATAATTTTGAAGAAGCTCTCATAGGGATATGAATTGAAGTGAAAGAGAGCATTAAGAAGCAAAAACACACACACATTTAAGTCTCACCCACTTCCTATGCAAGGGGATTTTGTAAACAAACAAGTTGTTGAAACCAGAGGCAACTTGCATAAGAAGGCAAAAGAAGTGCAACATAAAAACTTTCATCATAAAACGAGGAAACTTGATATTATTGAGATCCATAAGAACACTTTTCCCTCTCTCATAGTAACTTTCAGTATCATGCATAAACTTAACAATATAGCTATCACAAGAACCATCGTAACAATGATCACTTATTCTAACTGAAAACACAGGAATACTAGCTCTCATAACACTACTATGTGAAACAATATTAGAGGTATCCTTACAAAGGATAGTGTGTCCCTCTTTTTCATATTTAGCAACAAAGTCTTTCACATTTGCTACAATAGGTTCATCAACCATTTGTTTATTAGGTTCAATAGCTTTATTCATACTTTCATCTACCATACTAGCTATCATAGAATGTTCCTTTACCTTAACTGGGAAAGGCATTTTCTCAATGTAAGGTTTGGGTAAGACATGATTAGCAGTATAAACTTCAGTATTTCTTGCAGGAACACTCTTAGCAACATCTTTATAAGGTTCATGATACTTATTCCACTTCTTTTTAGGCACTTCAATGTAGGAAGCAAAAGCCTTAAAATAAGAAGCAATAGCTTGAGAGTCTAGACCATAAGCATCTTTAATATTTTGAAAGTCATCAGTTCCCATAAAAGATTCAATGCATTCATAATCATAATTTATACCTGACTTTCTACCTTTGCCATTCTCCCAAGCTTTAGCATTGTCTTGAATACGGTCCAGAAGATCCCATTTAACTTCTTCTTCCATGCGAGTGAATGATCCAGCACAAGAGGCATCCAATAAATCTTTGTCATGTAGAGGGAGTCTTGCATAAAAGTTGTTGATAATAATATTGTTGGGGAGCTCATGAATGGGACATTTGAGCATTAGTAACTTCAATCTCCCCCAAGCTTGAGCTGTACTCTCTCCAACAAGAGGCCAAAAGTTGTATATTTGATTTCTATCTTTATGAATCTCACTAGGAGGATAAAACTTTGAATAAAAGAGAGGCACTATTTCCTCCCATTCTAGAGCTTGACCATTCTTCAGCAGCTTATACCATTCCTCAGCTCTTCCTTTCAGTGATAATGAGAATAACTTCTTCTTAACTTGATCTGTAGTAATACCTGCACACTTGAACAACCCGCATAATTCGTGTATAAAGAGTAAATGATCACCGAGATGGACAGTTCCATCCCCAACATAGTAGTTATCCATAACACGATCAATAATTCTTGTAGGTATTTTGAAAACATCATTCTCAGCAGGTGGTGGCTTATCTACTACCTTAGCAGTGGTAGTAGCATTACCAAATAAGAAACTCAGCGAATTGTCCATAACGAAAATAAAGCAACTAGCAGAAGTAAACAATACTCACAGTAGAAGTTTCCTTTACTAGTTCCACTCTCCAATAGCGCTTCACTCCCCGGCAACGGCGCCAGAAAATAGTCTTGATGACCCACAAGTATAGGGGGTGTATTGCAGTATTTTCGATAAGTAAGAGTGTCGAACCCAACGAGGAGCAGAAGGTGCTAGCTAGTGGTATGGATCAGGAATTCTCTGCAAATACTTAGCAAACGAATTTTTAGGGGTTTTCGATAAAGCAAGTAAACAAAGTACGAGTAAACAAAAGACAATAGGAATAAATGCAGCAAGTGGCCCAATCCTTTATGCAGCAAAGGACAAGCCGGTTGTATTACTTAAGATGACCAAACATTCTCGAGGACACATGGGAAGACTGTCAAGTGCTTTCGCTTCATATAGTTGATTAATCTTCTTTAGCTTGCTAAGTGTTGTGTGGGTGAACCTGTGCTAATGTACCGCCCAATCCAAGACTAATACATACTTGTGATTATACCCCTTGCAAACATGCGTAAGTATAAGAAAGTAATTAAGGTAGAAACCTAACCACAGCTTTATTCTCTAAGACCCTTACGTCCCTTGTGCAATGGTTTCCTAACGGGGGTTCAGGTTTCTATCACTCCGGCAACCCCTACGATTAGTAGCCAAATACACGATGCATTCCCCTAGGACCTTATAGGTGAAGTGTCATGTAGTCGACGTTCACATGACACCACTAGAAGAAGTACACCACAACTTAAATAACAATCTATGGAATCTTTCTCAACGCAACTCCACTACTAACAACAAGACTTCTCCCATGTCCTCAAGAACAAAACGAACTACTCACAAGACATCATATGGATCATGATCAGAGATGGAAAAATGTTGTATAACAATCTGAACATAAACAATAATTCAATGGTTCACTCAATAGCATCAACTACAAGGAGTAATCAACATCGGGAAAGTTTCCCCTATGAACTATGCAAGATTCAACCCAATTGTTACAGCAATATGGAGATGGTGATGAGGGTGCTGATGGTGACGATGGTGGTGATGATGATGATAATCCCGATGAAGAACAGCTTGATGGTGGTGTTGATGGCGACGATCTCCCCTCTCCGGGAAGGAATTCCCCCGGCAGAACTATGTCTACCGGAGCGATCTTTCTCTCTCGGTGTTTTCCGCCCCGCAGAGGCGGTGTAATCTTTCTGTGGTCCCTCCCCGAGTCTTAGGGTTTCGTGGGGATGATATACGCTAGAGGGGAGAGGCTGGAGTGGGCCAGAGCGGCCACACCACCTCCAGGCGCGGCCTAGGCCTGCCCGCGCCATGGGGTGGTGTGGGCCCCCTGTGGCCCACCTCCACTCCATCTTCTGGCATCGGATTTTCTGATCTTCGCGAATTTTGCCTCCAAATAGCACCTTTTCCATCAGAATCCTGACTGCAGCGGTCCATGCTCCAAAAGTCATCAACCATGCAAAAATAGATGAAATAACATAAGTATCACCTCTCAATACGAAATATATCAATGAATAATAGTGAATTAAGACATAGAATAGTGATGCAAAATGGACGTATCAGGGGCGTTGTCGTGGAGCCCCGACACCCCTCCATCCATCATTCCGGGGTGAAAACCCAAATCTAGCTTCCCGGATTGGATGACGGCGGCGTCTTTCGGACGTCCTTACCTCTTTGGAGGCGTCATTCTTCGAAGTGTGCGGAGCCTTTCCTAGGGTGCTAGTGATGCCGGTTGAGTCGATGTCTTCGGGCCCTATCGGTGTGCGAGTACCCGCTGGCGTGTTCCCTGTGGCCTGCCTCTCGCCATGAAGCCTGAGTGGCCTAGTCGTTTCCTTTGGCTCTGACTTCCTCTCCGAGGGCGTGGACCAGGCTCTTCGTAGCGCCCGCTATTGCTATTGTGCTGGTATCGTTTGACGGTGCCCCAGACCTAGTCGATCTAGCTAGTGAGGCCTCATGTGGTTTCTGTCGGTTTTTCTTTAAAACTGTGCCGTTTAGGGTCTTTTTTTGGTCCGGTTCCCATGTGTATATACCTCTGTTTCGGGTTTTGGCCGGTTTCGCTTTCAAACCGGCCAATTCTCTTCTTCTAATAGAAAAGGCAGTGCTGTTGCTGGTTGCTCCAAAAATAAAACACTCACTTTTACCTGCAAAAAAAGTACTAAACATAATAAAGTCCCAAGGTAACATCGACTACAGAAGCAAAGCTTGAACCCATTGCGGTGGGGCACGCCGACGTTGTCAAATTAGGGAACCGCAGTTCAGGCTCTGGCGGCACCGCGGCAACCGAATGTTTTTGACATGAAATGCACAAACTTATAGATTTTAACCCCAAATCTTACAGAAGACAATGCATACACAGTTTGTTTCTTTGCGTACATGCATGGTCATCGATTGATGGTGCAGCGCACGGTTCCATGTCCTTGTATTCATGGATTCCTAATCCGCGAATGCGTGCGTATGTACGGCCGACTGGCGGCTCACACGGGCTCGGCCACGGCGAACGCGAACCCCGACCCTTGCAGAGCCTCCTCAACGATCTTGTCCAGACGCTCCCCCATGGCCGGCGTCATGTGGTTGCTCAAGTCTCCGGCAACCCCCTTCCGAAAGAAGAGCTCGTTCTTGACGTACTTCTGCGTGCCACTCTTGTTCACCTCTAAATTCTTCAGGGCGTCGATGTTGCACAGCTCGACGATGTCCTTCACCATCCCCGTGGCCACCTCATCATCGGTGAAGGCGCATCCCATGAACTCAGCCAGCTTCATCACGTTATCCACGGGCTCCCGGAGCATCTCCTCGTACCGAAGGAAGAGCACCTTCTCCGGTCATCTCCGGCTCGCCTCCCAGTAGCCCGCCACGTGGTGCCACTGCGGCCCGTAGATGGCCCGACCGTCGCAACACAGCTCGAGCGCCTCCTCGATCGTGTACGGCTTTGGTGGCTCACAGTAGTAGAAAACAGACCTTTGGTCCAGGGGTATTAGCCCCGGTTTTTCTACAACCCGGGACTTAATGCCCCGGTCCAACGGCTAGAACTGGCCCCAGGGGTGGCAGGCACTAGCCCCGGTTCGAACGGGACTTTTAGCCCCGCGTCGTGTAACAAACCGGGGCTAAAGGGTTTCAGCCAGGCCAGGTCGGGCGCCAGACCCTTTAGTCCCGGTTTGTTATACGACCCAGGGCTAAAGGTGGACCTTTAGCCCCGGTTCCAGACACGAACCGGGGCTAAAGGTCTGGCTATATCTTCTTCCCCTGCTCGAGCCACCATTCAAGCTGGTGGCTCTCCTCTCTCTCTCTCTCTCTCTCTCTCTCTCTTTGTTGCTTCAAGCTCGAGTTCATGCCCTTTTTTTCCTCAAGATTTGTCTATATTTTGTGGTGCCCCATTTCATGCTCTATCTTATAGATGGATTTGTGGATTTAGTTTGGTAGTAATTTTTGCAATGATAGCATGAGATCGATGTTTAGATTCTATCTATCTTGTATTAATAGGAAGAGCAAAGATACACCTAAAGCACGGCAGGACCAACAACGTATAAAAGACCGAGACGGCATGCATCCAGAGCTGTTTGAAGGTACTGCTAGCTATGCTCTTACCAAAGAAGAGAAGAAAATCTTTTTTGAAGTCCTTTACAGTATCAAGGTCCCGTCGGGTTTCTCGTCAAACATAAAGGGAATAATAAATATGGCAGAGAAAAAATTTCAAAACCTAAAGTGTCATGACTGCCACGTGCTTATGACCCAGCTGCTTCCGATTGCATTGAGGGGACTCCTGCCGGAAAATGTCCGAGTACCCATTGTGAAGCTATGTGTGTTTCTCAATGCAATTTCTCAGAAGGTAATCAGTCTAGATAGTCTACTAAGGTTACAGAAAGATGTGGTCCAATGTCTTGTCAGCTTCGAGTTGGTGTTCTCACCATCCTTCTTCAATATTATGACTCACCTCCTAGTTCACCTAGTCGACGAGATTAACATTCTTGGTCCTATATTTCTACACAATATGTTCCCCTTTGAGTGGTTCATGGGAGTGTTATATGTTCATAACCATGCTAGGCCAGAAGGAAGCATCTCAAAGGGATATGGAACAGAGGAGGTCATTGAGTTTTGTGTTGACTTTATTCCTAACCTTAAGCCCATCGGTGTTCCTGAATCACGGCATGAGAGTAGAATTAGTGGAAAAGGCACGCTAGGAAAGAAAGCAAGGATATGTATGGACGGACATTCTCTCACTAAAGCACACTACACAGTTCTACAAAGTTCCACCTTGGTGGCTCCGTATATCGAGAAACACAAGAATATTGTACACTCCAACAACCCGGGGAAGCCTGGCTCCTGGATTAGAGATGAACATATGAGGACTTTCGGCGTTTGGTTGCAGACACATCTCATGAATGACATAAATGTTGGAGAGCAGTTGCACTTGTTGGCCAGGTCACCATCTTCGACTATATTGACTTTCCAAGGGTACGAGATAAATGGGAATACATTTTACACGATCGCCCAAGATAAAAAGAGCACCAATCAAAACAGTGGTGTCCAATTTGATGCAACAGACGAGAATGGGCAAAAGGATACATAGTATGGTTACATAGAGGAGATATGGGAACTTGACTATGGACCTTTTTTAAGGTTCCTTTGTTTCGGTGCAAATGGGTCAAGCTGACAAGAGGCGGGGTTGAGGTAGACAAGAAATACGGAATGACAACAGTGGATCTCAACAAACTTGCATATAGAGATGAACCATTTGTCCTAGCCAATGATGTGGCTCAGGTTTTTTATGTGAAGGACATGTCTACCAAACCAAGAAAAAGGGAAAATAAGCAAAAGAATACAGCATCCGATGAGCCAAAGCGCCACATAGTTCTTTCAGGAAAAAGAAACATTGTGGGGGTGGAGGATAAGACAGACATGTCAGACGATTATGATAAGTTTCATGAAATTCCGCCCTTCGCTGTGAAGGATGACCCAAGCATCCCGTTAAGTAAGGAAGATGCTCCATGGTTACGGATTAGAAGAAAACCCTAACATGTGTGGATGTTGGTGATGTACAATATTATTAAACCTTTATTTTTAATGATCTTCTTATATGTATATGGATATGAACTATCTCGATCTCAATAGGTAGTATTGCAACTTGTTGTGGCCAGACATGTATTAATATTAAAACGTAAAAATAGTCATAATCATATCTAGCCATGTAGTACACAGCTTCTGGGTCGTCTTCGGAATCGTCATCGTTGTCGCTCGTAGCACGCGGATGGATCCTCAGCCCTTCCTCGTAGCACGCGGATGGATCCTCCGGCCTCGGATTCAGGACACGCGGGGGAGGGGGCTCCCGGATGATGACCCCAGTACGCCCTAGGCCTTCACCACCACCACCATTCTTGTGGCTATGCGACTGGTGAAAGTGCGGGTACCTCAGGCGAGGATGGTCTCCCATGGCGATGTAGCACATCACACCGGCGATGGTCCGGTTCGCCCACCATAGGCGGCGACCAGCCTCGTTGTGGTTCACTAGGGGCGGGCCGTCACCCTCGTACCTGGCGAGCTCCCTTTCCTGCCGGTTTGTGAAGAAGGCATTCCAGGTGTCGAGGTTGTCGGGATCCCAATGGGGATCCATCCGCTGCTCCGGCGTGAGCTCGAGGTGAAGTGGTTCGTGATGGCCGTCTGGCGAGCCGAACCTTGAGGCACAGGAGGAACAGGAACCCCTCCAGCGCTCAGCATCCAGCCAGCGGGCAGCCGGTACCCCGGCGGGCATGGGTAGCTGGAGGCGCACAGCGCCTTGGTCTCCTCGAGCGTCAGAAAAGCCCAGTAAGCGATGTCCATTGTTGTGAGAGAGAAGGTGTGGATGTGTGGATGGACATGGCGGTCGGCCTAGATATAGAGGGACATGGCGGGAGAACATGGTGGGAAGCGGGGGAAATGGCGGGAGAACATGCTGGGAAGCGGGGGAAATGGCGGGAAAACATGGCGGGAAGCGTGGGAAATGGCGGGAAAATATGTTTTAGTCCTAGTTAATAGTTTTAGTATTAAATATTATATTTCTAATGAGTCTATTATTTTTTGTGAATATTTTGGTATATTATATGTATTTTTCCGTTTTTAAATAATAAACTATATTTTTATTATTTTTTGTGAACATTTGTACTAAATATAATACTTGTTAAACAATAGATAATTTCATTTAAGTTGTATAATAAAGTATGATAATAGATTTAAATTATAGATCTTCTTTTTCTGAAAATTTTGATATATAATACATAATTTTCTGAAAACTATAAACCATTTTTTGTTTTGGCGCCAAAAACAACCTTTAGCCCCGGTTTGTAATACAAACCGGGGCTAAAGGGTGACCTTTAGGAACCGGGGCTAAAGGGTGACCTTTAGGCCCGGTGTATATTACAAACCAGGGCTAAAGGGTTGTGGCGCGCGGGAAGTGCGGCGGGCCAAAAATACCTTTAGCCCTAGGTTGTAATACGAACCGGGGCTAAAGGGAGACATTTAGCCCCGGTTTGTATTACAACCTGGGACTAAAGGGGGTGGTATAAATACCCCACCCCCACCCCGGGTCGTGGCACGACCCGGAGAGCCAGATCGCCATTTCTAGAGAGCTTGTGCGCCGCCCGTTCGTGCCGCTGCCTGCGTCGTCCGTGTCGTCAGTGCCGCCGCCGCCCGCGCATGTCTGTGCCGCCCTGCGCCTCACCGTCTCCGCCCCACGCGCCGCCGTCCGTCCCGTCTCCGCCGCCGCCCCGCGCCTCACCATCTTCGCCCCGCGCCGCCTCGCCGTCAGGTGATCGCCGGTGCCCGTGAATTTTTGTTATGTGTTAATTTTGGTTAGTATTAATTAGGTTAGTAATATTAGGTTAGTACGTATTAGGTTAGTATATTAGGTTAGTATTAGGTTAGAATTAGGTTAGTATTAATATTAGGTTAATTTGGTATTACTATTAGTATTTAATAGTTAGTATTAGTATTTAGTATTATATTAGTTAGTATTAGTATTAGGTTAGTATTTAGTTAGTATTTAGTATTATTATTAGTATTAGTTAGTATTAGTATTAAGTTAGTATTAGTATTAGGTTAGTATTTAGTTAGTATTAGTATTAGGTTAATTGTATAGGTTAGTATTATCTAGGGTTAGTTAGAATACTTAGTTAATTAGGTTTAGTTTAGTTAGTGTTAGGTTTAGGGTTAGTGTTATTAGGGCAGTACTTACTGATTTAGTTACTGTTTATGTTTTATGATTGTTTATTGCTATTATTTAGTTATGCCGCGTCCACCTCGTCTGAGCTTACTGGACTCCGTCGGGGATGTCCGAGTCTGGGCTCCGCCGGGTTGGCACTAGGAGGTGCTACATGTCGGGACTCATACCTTGGTGAGGAATCCGGGTATCATCGTCGACCCAGAGCTTCTTTGGTGGCGTCCACGAGGTCCAGGAGCGGTGCAGAGGGAGCCATCCCCCGAGGAGGTGGTACGTCGTCGTATCAGGGAGGAGGACGAGCATGTACGACGATACATGTATTTTTTGGAGACTAGGTTCTCCAATATCTGGCAGGTTCACGGATCTCACCCGAGCTATTCTCCGGTGATGGTTCCTCTTATGTGGCTGCAGAGCTCCCGTAGCACAGAACGCGGCAGCCGCGTTCGCTAGTTTGATATGAGCGAGATGTATTAATAATTGACTTTATATTATGAGCGAGATGTATTAATAATGTACTTTATCTTATATTATTGTACTTTATCGTAATCACTAAGTACTGTATCCGAGTTGTCGTAGTTGTAATATTCTTTTTCTGTATTAGTTAAGCTATGGACGGTAGACAGAATGAAGAGGAGCTTCTCAACATTATAGATGAGGGTACTGGGGGGTCTTATTATGATGGCTCCGAATATCTTAATTTGTCTGGAGGAGACGATGGTGGAGAAAATAGTGGAGACGATGGTGCTGACCATGGTGGAGACCATGGTGAAGACACCATAATAATGACAAACTCCGTCGAGGTATATAAAGCCTCTATCGATTGTTCACTAGTATAGATGCACTAATTGATTCGCATATATGTACTGACGAATGTTTTTTCTCTTAGACCTCCGCTTCCGGCCAATCTTCTACAAGGACAAGAGGCCCGACACACAAGTTGCCCGCTGATGTCCGTTTCAGCATTGACTCCGTAGGGTCAACCGCTGGAGCCCAAAGAATCTGCGAATGCATTTACAAGTCAATGCGGAGTGATTGTTAGAGACAAAGTCCCGGTCACCACGCGAAATTGGAACAAGCCAGGAAAGAAAAAGGATCCAGCTGGGGCTAGTTTTGTAGATGACAGAGCGAAAGATACGATGTGGAATTCTCTCATGACACATTTCACCCTACCAGTCTTGGAGACTGATGAGCTCACACAGCAAATGATGAGGAAAGTCAAGCACTTTGCTCTTAAGAAGATGGCCGAACTATTCAAGGAATGAAAAAAAAGATTGTACCACAAGTATGTCTTGAAGAAAAAAACTCCTTCATTCACTGGCCCACTAGAGTTGCAGCAGGATAACTGGGCCGCATTTGTGGAATACAAGACCTCAGAACTAGCTAAGGCAATGTCAGAAAAAATAAGTTAAATGCAGCCAAAAAGAAATATCACCATCATATGGGCACAGGTGGCTATAGGATTGCCCTGCCTAAGTGGGATAAAGTTGAGGCTGACCTGGAGGCTAAAGGGGTCACTCCAACTACGTCTACTTGGCCCTTGAGGTCAAAAAATTGGGTATTCGGGCATGGGGCATCATTAGACCCAGAAACAGGCGAGATTGTTGCAGTCGAAGAAATTTCTTCACCCAAGAAAGAACTTATTAAAGTGATAAAAGAGTTGAAGAGGGAACGTTTTTTTCCCGATAGAGAGAACGATGAGCTGACAAAGGCTCTCGGGAATCCTGAAAAGGCTGGACGAACAAGAGGGTTCGGACCTTCTTATCCATGGGTTATCGAGTTTCCCGAGCACCTTGACACATACAGAAGCCGATCGAGAAGAACAAAGCGGCAAAAAGAGGAGGATATGGAGCGGTTCGCGAGGTTTGAAGCCATGCTGCAGGAGCATCGCCAAAAGCTTAATGAACTTAAAGGACTCCGTCAGCAAGATCCTGCACCGGACAGTACGGTCGGCCCATCGCAACGGAAAAGCAGCGTGGCTTCCACGGAGGGCCACGGTAATGATGCAATGATGGATGTGTACCCCGTGGATGCAATTAAGGAGAAGACTAGTTGTGAGCTGCATGTTGAACTGAAGAATATATCCATGAAGGTGGCGGTTGGCTTTGCTTTACCTTCTGCACCGGGAGCGACCTACCATTGCAATCCGATTCCAGCTGGCTATGCTCGTGTCGGTGTGGATGGAATTCAACCTATGTGTCAGTCACTACAGCTTGACATCCCTGGAGGTGAAGGGGAGACGACACTGGGAGAAGTCACGAGTGGCTTCATTCTTTGGAAAAAAGAATACATCAAATTTCCAGGCTCGACACCAAGGCCACCTTCTCCATCGAGAAACAATCCATCACCTCCAAGGAAACCGTCTCCTCCCAGTAAAAGTTCACCTCCAAGTGCACCGTCTCCTCCCACTAAAAGTCCACCACCTCCAAGCCAATCCATGACCCCAACACGAGTCCATCTCAATCTACGCAGCCGCCTCTACCCACTAAGGGCCAAAAGCGGAAGAATATCACCGCTCCGTCGAGCGATAACCGACGCCCAAAGCAACAGTTGTCGCCCTCCCAAGAGTACCGCCGGTTCCTCCCAAGAGGGCTTATGACCTGACCGATGAGGAGACCGATGCGGTCGTACGGGCCGAAGTGGATGCTCATTTTAAAAAGAAACAACCTGAGCCAGAGGTCCAAATAAAACCAGAAACCAAGGCGCACTTTAGGAAATTACTGACGCAGCCATCCCAAGCTCAGTTAAATGCGCCAAATGACTATACACAATGTCTTCAGAAGACACTGAAACAGAAGAGATCAAGCGGTAGAGGAAGCATCACAAAAGAGGTTCCCCAGCAGGGGGAACAAGCAAAACAATCGAGTGGTAGCAGAAGCATCAGAACAGACGTCCCCCAGCTAGAGAAACAAACAAAACAATCGAGTGGTAGCCGAAGAACCAAAAGAGATGTTCCCCAGCTGGGGAAACAAGCAAACCAATCGCTCCCCCCCACTCCAGGTGAACATACCCGAACCTCAACTATATGAGGTAGAACCTATGGATCCGGAAACGGCTAGGATATTGGCCGAGCAATGTGGTATGCCTATTCATGAAATTCTTCACGGCGATATGCCCAAGGCTGAGGTAGCACCCAAATTTGTTCACGGGGAGCCTCTGGTCAGTTCTGAGAGGCTTCGGGATATGCCAACACAAATACGACGATTCCATGAATGGTACATGAAAGCATCAAAAGAACAGCAAAATTGGCTCTTAGTGAAAGTTCGAAAATCGCATTACTTCACTGAAGACGAGGTCCCTATTGAATTTACAGAATTATTTTAGTTATTCAATCTAAAGGAACTCGACAAAACTATCCTCAATGCGTATTGTCTGTAAGTGATTACTTTATTTATGTAATTAGGTCTCTATCTCAGCTTGTTCAATTCATTGTCGGTAAGTATACTCACTATATTCTTTTGTACGCTATATATAATGATGCAGAATGAAGATGCTCGATTGTAAAAGAAAGGCTATCAATGGATTTGGGTTTATTGACCCACATCGAGTTCATGGAGCAATACTAAAGGATAAACCACTGGAGGTCGAGCACAACTTGTTGCGGTTTCTCACGAAACAGCATTTTTGTAATGAAATACTATTTCCTTACCACGGCGGCAAGTGAGTTTTTGTACACGTTAACTTTTGCTTACTCGATGTTCAGTGTAAATGATGAGTTACTGACGTATGTAAATTGCGTAGGTACCACTGGATTCTTCTAAGCATTTCACTTGACTTGGGAAGAGTTCACACCATGGACTCACTAAACAAAGACATTGAAAACTATCATAGCATTATCGATGCGCTCCAGAGGTAATTTCAACCATTATCGCACTATATCGGTTTCTTTTGTTCATTTTCTGGGATATCAAGTAGTTATTAACTCATACATTAATTTTCTTTGTCGGATAGGGTTTGGACACAGTTCAAGAACCATGTCCGCGGTCAATGGCGTGATGAGCTATCTTTTAAATCACTCTCGGTAAGTAGTACGAGCTAAATCCGCGCATCTATTTAATTCTAGTTTATGTGCATTTATCATGCTAGAGTTATTATTTGATTGAATTCTATTCTTGTAAAGTGCGCGAGGCAGCCACATGGGACTAATCTATGTGGATTCTACGTGTGCGAGTTCATTCGCATCTGTATTGAGAAGCCCTCGGAAAATGTTCGAGTAAGTAAACAATATATTCACCCTTTATTTTTATTACAAAAAGTTGTATTGAGTCTAATTCATACGATCTCCTTTTTATATAGTTGGACGCGATGCGGGACAAGCTCCTACCAGAGGACCACCTAATAGCAGTCCAAGAGAAATTTGCTGCATTTTTTGTCGACGAGGTCATAGACCCACACGTAGAATACTCCATACGTAGACCCTAAAGCATCCATGTAATGATCTCCATGTAATCAAATAGACATGCTCTGGATCCGGTTGGGACTCCATATATGCTTGTAAGAGAAATTATATTATATATTGCGTCAATGTGTACACGTGCTGTGTAGTAGCATTCTGTATGTATACGAAAACTTATTTCTAATGAAAACACATAATGAAAAATAATTGAACACAAAACACAAAATGAAAAGAAACACACAAAACCCTAAAACCCCATCCCCTGCCACGACAGCCAAATGACCCAAAATACTGCCACGGCAGGGAACCTTTAGTCCCGGTTCGTAACACGACCCGGAAGTAAATGTCCTGCCGCCCAGCGCGCCTCGCAGGGCCATGTGGTTGGACCTCTAGCCCCGGTTCATAACAGAACCGGGGCTAAAGCTTGGACCTTTAGTCCCGCTTTGGTAGTCCCGGTTCGCAATCCGAGACTAAAGGCCCTTACGAACCGGGGCTAATGACCTGGTTTCTACTAGTGTCAGCTGCAGTGGCAACATGCTTCTTCTCGGTGAAGAGCCACAAGGAGACCAACACATCCTTAGGGTCTCGACAGATGTAGACGATCCGGCCACCCGAACCGTCCTCCGCCGCGATGCGCGCTGGCAGGAGGGAGTAGGGAACATGGGTGGCAAGCACGCGCGGCGAAGGGATCCCCACGAAGACGTCGCCGTGCACGTCCGCCGATCGCGCAAAGGTCAACTCGAGGTAATTGACGCAGTCATGCGGGTTGCGGCGACGGAGCGGGTGGTCGTGGGCGCGCGGCTGGTGCTCGGCACGGTGGATTGTGGCGAAGACGAGGGCCTTGAGCCAGGTGGTGCCGGACTTGGGGAAGCTGACAAGAAAGACGTCGGACGGTCTTGGTTAGAACCTCGCACGGACCGACGAGACGCCCGGCAGGACCGGCTCGGGGAACCAGAATCCGCTGTAGTGCCTGAGCGGGGAGGGCGGGCACCGCGTCTCGAGTGGGAGCGAGGAGATCTCCAGCTCGGCCATGTCGTCGGGTGCCGCTGCCACTAATTGATTGATTGGTGTGTGTTCGGTCTTCGGGGCATTGGTGATTCTCTCTGCCATACCTGTAGATTACATCCATATACGGAGTAATATCATACTGTATCATTTTCTTAGAAAATACTAGTGGACCAAGCTTGCCGCGCGGTTCATAGCTGCTTTAGTTTATCATGCACGACATCCTCTTCAAGAGATATACTAATTTATTTCCACGAGCTTCGCTTCCACTAACGCCTAAATTAATAAAGGGTTTGACTATGTCTCAATCGACTGAAATTTTCTTAAGTCTCAATCACCTAAGAAAAGTGCAACCGTAGTTAAAAAAATGTGCAACTCGTTTCAGTTGCACTTTTCTAACAATCACATTTTTCTGCCAGAAAAGTGCAACTGGCTTTCAGTTTTTTTTTTTTTTTTTTTGAACAGACGGTTGCACTTTTTTTTTAGGTGACTGAGAGTTAAAGAAATCTCAGTCGACTGAGAAATAGCAAAACCGATTAATAAACTACGTCACTTCCACTATGTATGATTGCTTACTTACGCGCCTTTGTTTATAGGATTGGATTGAGTAGTACTAGTGGTTATATATCAAGACATCTTTATCGATATGATATCGATCTATCTATTCTTATCTTTTCGAGAATCTTCGTGTGCATAATGAAGGGATGCGACTTAGTTATCTAGGATACCGATCGCAATGTTGAGAGAATCGAAACGGAAGATACGCGCAAAATGGCCAACATAAAAGCTTGCGCGCTCGTCGGTGGCAAGTTTGGATGGCAGCATTGGCGTCAACAACGACCGTACCTATGCTCTTGATAAAAATTCTACGTATGTACTATGTCATAATTTTCCTGTTATGCTTGCTTCCAAATGGGCAGAAAATATTTTCACACAAAATAAGAAAATAAATTCACTAGTTCTGAGGTGCAAGAGAACTTTTTATGTATCAGTCACCTCTCTCAACATTGGATTTATCTTGCGATAGTTACACATGAGTTGCAATTAGGATGTAGCTAAGAATTTAATGAGTTGTAACCTGATAATTAGTATTATAAGTTGCAACTAGCAGGTTGCAACTGAAAATTACCACA
This sequence comes from Avena eriantha, assembly GCA_910589775.1. Lineage (NCBI taxonomy): Eukaryota > Viridiplantae > Streptophyta > Magnoliopsida > Poales > Poaceae > Avena > Avena eriantha. The sequence continues at coordinate 384,822,066 of OU342746.1, forward strand.
AATAGTAGGATAACGTCAGCCGACTGAGACATAGGCACCTGAGATCTAGGCGCTCCCAATAAGAATCGATACAGGCCAGAGGCCCCTCGAAGGAAAAGAAAAGCGCCAGGCAAACCACCATTAAGCTTGACCGAGTACCTCCTCATTGCCATATCCACCCAACACTTTGAGAGACATCTTTTCCAAAAAATCCACTCGACCCTATCATATGCCTTCATCATATCCAGCTTTTTTTTGTGGGGAGTTCATCATCATATCCAGCATGACCGCACATAATGACATTTAGTGGGTTGTAACATGGGGCTGAACACGATAACGATATCCTATTATGTAAATACTAAATACGCTATGAGGCTTATGTAAGCATGCTAGAGTCCGGTTAGCCATTGTCAATGCTATGTGGCTTAGGGAAGCTGAGCCATGAACTAGTTAACCAGGTCTAGATAGATCAAACCAGTGATAAGAGGGGCCAAATTAAGAATGAATTAGCAGAAAAAGCTCTTGAATTCTAAACATTTTAGTACCATAAGCATGTACTTAGAAGAGCCATGGCACCTTCTTGTCCCCATAGCTCCGCTCATGTACTCTTCGCACGATCCTTTACTATTGCAAGTGATGTGGACTGGATACTCCCAGGCTCGAGGGTAATGTGGACAGAGAACTCTTCTGGTCATGGACCCTTGCAAATGATTTAGATGTGTCTTACATCACAAACATATCTATTCGTTTTCAAGGGGGGCGTGATGCAAAAAAAAAAAACGCCCAATCCGAATTTCTTAGAATGGCGATCCGACGACTTTTCCTGCTGCGCCCAACTGCCTTCGTCCTTTTACCGACGAACTCTGCCAACCCTAAAATTGACCCCTTATAAGTACGCGATTTTCTTACCGCATAGAGAGAGAGGCAGTAAAACCCGAGAAGAAAACCACAGAGAGACACATGCCGCCGCCCGAGTAGAATTGTGGGAAAATGCCGCCGGAATCACCACCAGAGACATCTTCACCAACCTTCTTGACATACTGCCTTTGCCGACGAAGAAAGAATAGCTCCGTTGCCATGAGTCTATCGCTGCTGTGAAGGGTTCATCGGCAATGGGATCTATTTCTTTGAGTAACCCCAATGTCAATAGACAAATATGTTTAACCGTTATTAGTAGTGTATGCATCGAGTAACGGGTAACTCTGTTCACCATATGCCTATGCATCGAGTGATGCAGGCCATGAATTATTGATATAGTACTGTATTAAGTTTTACAGCACAAATTCATTCATTGCTTTTGTGTGAACCTCCATCCTACTGCTCCATATCCTTAGTTCATGGACTAGCTGGTTGTGCTTGATTTGCTTCTCGTCCCTATGAACCGATCGTCTACGGACTACGGGCGCCTCATGTGGAGGCGCCGAACGTGAACCCGGTACCTTGCAGCGCTTCCTCGACGGTCTTGTCCAGCCGCTCCGCCATGGCCGGCGTCATGTGGTTGCTCTAGTCTCCGGCGACCCCCTTCCGGAAGAATGTCTCGTTCTTCATGTACTTCTGGCTGCCCTTCTTGTTCACCTCCATGTTCTTGAGGGCGTCGATGCTGCACAGCTCGACGATGTCCCGAGCCACCCCCGCGGCCTCCTCCTCGCCAGAGAACGCGCACCCCGTGAACTCCGCCAGCTTCCTCACGTTGCCCGCCGGGTCACGGAGCATCTCCTCGTACCGGAGGAAGAGCACCTTGTCGGGGAACTTCTGGCTGGCCTCCCAGTACCCTGCGGCGTGGCTCCACTGGGGACCGCAGATGGCCCGGCCGTCGCAGAAGAGCTCGACCGCCTCCTCGATCGTGTACGGCTTCGGCGGGTCACCGCCGCTGGCTTCGGCCGCTAGCTTCTTCTGGGTGAACAGCCACATGGAGACGAGCGCGTCCTTGGGGTCCCGGCTGACGTACACGATCCTGCCGCCGGAGCCACCTTCCGCCGCAACGCGCGCCGGCAGGAGCGGGTAGGGAGTGTGGGTGGCGAGCACGCGCGGCGAAGGGAGCGCCGCCAACACGTCTTCGCCCCCGTCCGCCGCAAAGGCCATCTCTAGGAAGTCAACGCAGTCGTGGGGGTTACAGTGGCGGAGCGGGTGGTTGGGCCCGCGCGGGCGGGTGCTCGACACGGTTGAGCGTGGCGAAGGTGAGCGCCTTGAGCCAGGTGGTGCCAGCCTTGGGGTAGCTGACGAGGAAGACGTCGGACGGCCTCGGCTGGAACCGCGCGCGTGCGGCCGCGATGCCTGGCAGCATCGGCTCGGCGATCCAGAAGCCGCCGTACTGCCTGAGCGGGAACGGCGGGCACCGCGTCTCTAGCGGGAGCGAGGAGATCACGAGCTCGCCAGCCATTCCGTCGTCGTCGGTGGCGGATCGCACCATGTTGCAAACGAACTGCCAAGAAGCCACGTACGGTGGTGTGTGTTATTCTTTTGAGGTCGGACCAGGGTGTGTTGGGCGCATCGATGGGTGCCATACTTGTACCTAATTAACGAAATACTAATACTCATATATAGTCATATGGGAGTAGTTTATTTGGATAGATCAGTAGAGAGTGCTCTCGGCGGTTCAATGGAATAGTATAGTACTGTATTTTAGATGTATGAGTAGTACCTAATGACGCCCACTAGATGCGTGATGTGAAATGACAATGTCGAGCAGCCGAGCAGGTGGAGACTGGAGACCACACGGGAGGAGGAGCCGGCTCGTCTGACTTTGTACTTACAAAGTCCGGGCCCTGACTTTGCTCATATCCACCGCTGAAAGCCCATCCAGCGGCTCTCCTATCCTCTCTGCTGCTTTGCTCCAGCTCAACTGAATCATCGATAGATAATCCTATTCGCCCCCTGTCTAACCTGATGTCGCCGGCGACTCGCCGCCACGGTCATGCTGCCGTCCCGCTGCTCGCGACCACACCCTGGAGCTCCCTTCCCCGGATTTGTTCCGCCCTTCCCTGCCTCTCTCCCATCACCGGCGACCTCCGTGCCCGGCCTTGTCCAGCCTCCCGTCGACGGCGACGCGCCGCCATGGCCACGCCACCGTCCCGCCGCTCCCTGGCCGGAAGATTCTGCCATTTCCCGTCTCCCAGCCGGCTCCGTTCATCTCTCCCTCCCGTCCCGAGTTCCCCTAGCACTCCCGTCGTCGGCGACCTCCATGACCGTCCAGGTACAAATCATCTCGTACAGACTCTAAGTATCCGCTGCAACTGATAGCCTATTTAGGTTTAATGCCCACTAAATTATAGTCTTCAATGTATAATTGCAGATTGATCTGTTAGCATGATGCCCTATTTATGATGTACTGACAGACTTAGTTCTGCTTGCTAGCAAAATCTACAAAAGTTCAGAAAATAGTAACTTCGTAAATTAAAATGGCTCTTGCTTGTTTGCAAAATCTACAACAGTCTACAAAAGTTTAACGAAATGGCCTCATGGTTGCTTGATCAAAATATGCCTTCTCCAATGAATTGTTCAGAGCTAGGCATATTCAGTAATTTAGTGAAGTTTGTAATCTGATCATATCCATACGGGTCTTCCAATAAAGTATGCTCCGCAAAATGATTTTCTTCTATCATAGGCTTCTTTTTGCCCCCCTTTTTGCCCTGCTACAATGTAAACATTCAGATAGTTGTGTCGGAGTAAATTGCATTTGAACAATATAATGGGTGATTGATATACCTTAGATAATGGAAGAGTAGTTGTAATTGGTCTTATCTTTTTTCCTTTGTACTGCCTTTCAGTCCAACTTTTCCTTCTTTTTGAACTTTTGTCTTCCTTATTTACCTCCTTTTTCTTTAGGCGTGCAACAGTCAATGAATCATTTGCTGCTGAAGTAGTCACTTGTACATTCAATAGAATATTTGATGCTGAGGTACTCACTTGTGCATTCAACAATCGTTCTTTCACTTCCTTGCTAAGGTTGTCAAGCGTGTTCTCAATCAAAACACAACATTCTTCAGAATTGGATGCTTCGGTCACCAAGTTATAGAATTTGTGAGATAGGAAATTTGTGCGGTTAACGGCATCTACCTTTGGATCTGCAATTACAATCCTTCCATTATTGTCTTGAACTGACCCTGCTCGTGCTTCTCTAGTCCATCGCTTCAAAATATAGTGCTCTGGAAGTAACTTAATGTTCATCAAATCAAGTACTTTCAAAGCATGTGCACACAATACTCCTAGTCTCTCAAATTGACCACATCCACATGATGATTTCTGTTCCAAATGATTACCTTCAACTTTCCATTCTTCTTGAAATATTGGTTGCTCAAAAGGATAACCAATTTTAACCATGTATTCATACTGTCCATGTAGTGTTTCAGCGCATGTTGCCATAGATCTTTGGTATTCCTTTTGAAGAAAATCAAATATGACAGGAGTATAGAGCTTGCTGACTTGTACCAACATTGGTGTTTTCATTTTGATTTTTGGTAAGTACTGCCTAGCATCAAACTCAGAATTGACCTCAACATCTCTTTTTACTTTGACAGCTCTCTCAAAATGCTGGAAGAATCGGACAATGTCTAAATCTGACTTTAAATGATGCTTTAAGTCATTGTTGAGACTCTCACTTAGTTGTGTGCTTCTCATACCCAAGGTAAAGGCATTTTTCATGAAACATTCAGCCCACTTCTCTTTTACTTTGTAAATGCTATCCAACCAAATCTGTGTGGGCACTTGACCTCTCATATTTTCAAATGCTTCTTCAAATTCTTCTTGCTGCCCATGTTCATACATACAAGCACTAAAGTCGGCAAGAAGAGTAGATTCTTTGTCCATATAACTAGACAAATGTTTGACAACATTTTGCATAATGTGAAAAGTACACAAGCCATGTCGTGCTTCTAGGAAAACACACCCAACTGCCTTTCCCATTGCAGTATCTTGATCAGTATATATGGTTGTAGGATGCTTATGGTTATGTATTGATAAGAAAGTAGCAAACAACCATTTGAAAGATTCAAATGTCTCGTCATAAAGAAGAAAAGCACCGAAGATGACTGTTTCTCTATAATGGTTGAATCCAACAAATACACCAAATGGCCTATTTTCCTTGTTTGTTCCAAAAGTCGTGTCAAAGGTCATAACATCACCAAAATGAGCATAATTAATGATCATCTTGGCATCAGCCCAACAAATGTTTGTTATCTTTTCATCACAGTCTAGCTGAAAATCATATTTGAATGATGGATTCTCTGTAGCCTTGTCTTGAAAATATTTTAGCATGTTGCCCGCTTCACCGTACTTAAGGTCTCTTTGGCGCTTAGTTCTAAAATGATTTTTGAGATCTCGACGACGAGTGTAGCTAAGATTAGATGTTCCACCAACTCGTCGACTAGCAAACTCATGAGCTGCTTTTGGTCCAATACCAGAGTCATCTGCAATTTCAATTTCATGTGCCTGCACTTCAGAGATCATTCGTTGTGATGTCAACAGGTGGCATGCTTCTGGCAATTGAAGTATGTGGTTATGTTCAAGAAAGAGATTAGATATTGCCCAATTTTCATCTTCACGATTGAATGAAAGGGTCATACGAACTGGACATTCAGTTCTAGTCTCAGCTCGAGGATTCTTAACCATACCATCTCTTTTATCTACTGCCTTTTGTCCCTCTTTTGAACAGACATACTTGCAGGAGGTGAATTTACCATCAATATTGCTTTTGTTTTTGTACCTCTGTCTGATGCTGAATCCCTTCCTTCTTCCATAATACCCCCAAAATTTTCGAGCCTCGTCCAATGTGATGTCATGCCAAGCTGAGGTATCCAAGAAGGTGATACATTTTCTCTATTGAATATACAAGTTTAGACAAGAGCTGTCATTTAGTTGCAGAATCAACTTGATCAAGCACAAGTGTAGACAGAACAAGCAGCTGACACACAAAACAAAATATTTTGTTTACACTTACTTGTTTGAATCATCATTGGACTGGTTCTCCATTAGAGATTGACTGCAATAGCTCTTTAACAAATCAAAGCTTTGCACTTGGGTCTTCTAATCTGGATGCTCATATTGGCAGGAACATGAGAGCTGGGAGAAGCAAGGTGAATGAGAAAGTGCGGGAGTAGCACAGGAAGTGGTCCTGTTTTGGCGGGACCAAAGGGAGTGGTCATGTTTTGGCGCCAAAACACAGCAGCTGCATCACATGTTCCCTCCAAAACAGAGAAACAGTAGCAGAGAGGATAGGGGGGCCGCTGGATGGGCTTTCAGCGGTGGATATGGGCAAAGTCAGGGTCCTGACTTTGTAGACGAGCCGGCTCCACGGGAGGAGCGTGTGCTCATGTGCATGTGTCGAAGCGCAGAGAAGTCAGAAACAATGGGCTATTTAGAAGACGTTCGGCTAATGAGTGAGTGGGCGGGTAACTGGCCACATGTTTTTCTGCAAGATAAAAGGCGAACCTCAGACTCCTCCGGTCCTACTTACTTTTCAGTTTTCAAGCTTCAAGATATCCAGCGACTGCAATAAAATCGCTCATGAGATTGCACGCTCCTAGCTAATTTTCAAGTTTCAAGATACTACCAACAAAATGCAATGAAGTCTGGCTACGAAGAATTTTCACTCCGCTCTCCAGCGAATGTCGTCCCGACCATGCATACATGAGCTCCGTGTGAACTATTGTAATCATACTAGTGAAAAACAATAGAACACTCAATTTTACATGCAAAAAGTGTAGCTTCATCATGTGGTGGATGGTTGCCGTGCCCTTTTTCTAGGATCGCATCTCCACGTCGATCAACGAACATAATAAACTCCCAAAGTAACATCAACCACAGAAGCAAGCTTGAATCCGTTGACAGGAGATACATTTCTGAAAATGCAATGCAAGTGTGGTGTGCCGCGCGAATATACTATACATACATGCTTTTCAGTGGACAACCTTGAACCTTTGTAAAACAGCCTTTCCAGTTGAGAACCTTGTTCTATAGTCTCTGTACTAGTATAAAAAAAACATGTGCAAACATTTTCATCGGCTTGAACCACATGTGAAATCTGGATCTTCTACTAAGTTGATAGTATGGCTAGGATTTGGACTGTGTAGTTCGAATATAACCTGCCAAGATAATCAGGTGTAAGAAATAATCCATGTGATCAGCTATGAGTTCTAAGCTCAGGATGTAAAGCTTCTTCTCCGTGATTTGACATGATATTCATAGAACATATGAAAGAGTTAAATGCAAGGAATAGAGAAAGCACATACAACAACATTGTCGCCAGCTCTGAGAATCGGCGCAGGAACATAGAGAGCACATTGTGGTCCCATTGCCTAAAAAACAGTTCATTTTTAGCTCACTTGTGCAAAATAAAAATCTTTATAAAACTGGAATCTATAAATAATTTATCATGCGGAGTGGAGGTCTCAGTAGTTTACCGGCCAAAACCTTCCGATGTTGAAGTTGTTCACGAAAGCAACCCCTTTGTTCCATCCACGAAATGATATGAATGTATCCTTTGCTGCACTCTTGGAGTCAATGTGGATATGGCCTTCATAAAATCCTGGCCCTTCTGAAATGCCTTACAAATGCAAGGAGCAATCAGTTTTTGGAAAAGGAATAGTTTTATTAGAGTCCCCTGGCCCAACAAAGAGTATGCAGCATATTTGTTCGAAACAGCAACCGGATATGAAATCTGAGTACAAATGCAACAAGGGAACATGTACATTGCCAATTATGAAAAAAAAAGGTACAATTCAGTTTATTGTTCCATGTGCATGCATAATTCAACAAGATCATACACGAGAAAGATGCAAACTTTTAGTTACAGCATTTTCAAGTTTCAACTATACTGCTTATTGGTACAATAAGAGGCTAGCCAATAAGAGCCACAATGATCGACTATTGTTTCCTTCCTTTTTTGTGATGATTGATTAATTTTTTCTGACCTAGCATTAGCGATGACAAATAAGGATGTTACTATCTCATGAGATTAAGAAGTGCAACTTAGTAATCTACTCCTTCCATTGCAAACATTTTTTTTTCCGATAAAGGGCAATATGTTAATATGAAAATGATATCAGCACACATAATATGATTTTTTGTGTGCATATAAATGCAACTTCTGACTACTTATTATAGCACAAACAGAGCATTTCTTCTATTCCCATTACTTGGTATGCAACTTATGTTGTCACAAGTTACTAGGATCAAGCAGAAATATTCCAGAGGAAAGATCTTGAGTTATACCTAGCTATTTAATCACGACTGCATGAGAATTGTTTATGCTGACTATTTACGAGAAGCATATACATGGGCTTACCATTTCGATAGAATGACGAAGCAGGTAACTTATTTTGGGAATAAGCATGAATGGGCACTTCACTATTTCTGGCATTAGTGATCTGCTGGATTGGTTGGAATTTTGAAAGGTTGCCCAGTGCATCAAATGAAAGAGGATACATTTTCCAGTGACGGAGAGTAATGCCATCTATTTCAACAGAAGATAGTATCCCCTGTTTTTGGAAAGTGGTCTCTGGTCAGCACAAGAATCTTACAACCATGGTCCATCTGGATGCTGCAATTAAGAGAAGTTCTACAGCACTTACCTTCTGGTCAAAAATATATGGCCCATAATTGACGCGCCCCATATTTTCTACCTGTAAACAAATTGCAATATATGCAGGCAAGGCACAAAATATGAAGGTCTATTTGATTATTCAAAAGGAAAGCAGCAAAGTATTTTTTAATAGTACTCCGATAATGTATGTATAGATACTAAATAAAGTCGTTTAATGTGTTCCCTCTTTTGGCCAGGCTAATACTTTCACATAGGCAGACCGCCAAATAAGCTACTCCCTCCGATCCATAATAAGTGTCAGGGCTTTAGTTCAAATTTGAACTAAAATGAACTAAACCCCTGACACTTATTATGGATCGGAGGGAGTACAAAGAATTATCTAGTCATCGATGTGTACTGAAGGTTTGAATTGGATTTCAAGGTAATATTCTTTTACCAAGTAATTATCATGCAAATTGTTGTGAGGCTATAATAAGTAAATGGTGCAGGCTATGTCGGTCTTCTATCAATAAGGTTTAGGAGTCTCTTCCAAGGTTTTGTTTCTACTAAGTGGAGTACCATTGGTAGACTTTGCAGACATTTTCTCAAAAATTTAAGAATAGTAGCAGGACTATCAAATTGCGATGTCATTAAATCAGTTACCAGCAACTGTAACATATGTGGAAGCAAAAAAGATTTCTCATTTCGTGCTTTACAAATAAAAAATGCAAGCATATTACCAGGATATATAAGCTAGTATTAGATGAGCAGTTTAAGCTTGGTATCTGAAGGGGTTTATTAGACCATCTCTCAATAATGCCAGCATATCTTCGATTTCTGATGCCATCATGTGAGCAGGACACAAAAACCTGGGCTCTGTCATGTACCTGCAGCATAATTTACCTCTTAAGAGCAATGAATTTAAATTCATGCCAGCTAAAGAAATGATGAATGTTAAAACCTTTGGAATCGATAGAATGTTGTAAGGACCTCTTCCTTGGTATTCAGAGAAGTACAGTAGAAACCCAAACATCTGGAATGAAAGAAACATAACCATGAATATACAAAAAGTGAACCTGACTGATAACTTCTGTAATAAAAAAGGGACCAGAAATGTATATACTCGGATAGGTTCCTACCTGCCCTGACAGTTCCATGGACAGTGGCTGCTGTGAAACAGCCACTTTCGGTGGATCACAGATCTTATCAAGTATGTCAAACAAAGAAGCAACCTTTTGCAATTTCACAAGCCCATAATTTCCTCTTTCAATTTTGGCAGGAAGAGGGCGGAGAGGAGTGCTGGTGCATTCATTTATTACTCTTCTCAGTGCTGCTTGATACCACCAGTTGTAACAAGAAACATAAAAACAAAACAGTACCTTAAAATACATCTCAAGCATAAAAATGCTCTTCAAGACTTTTCTAGACATTCATAGCACAACTTAAAACTGGTGATCCCATATCCATGGCATACAGATATGGCATTCCAAACCCATTTAGCATTTGCAGCTTAAGTTGTCATGATAGCAGAAAAGCAGAGCCGAAAATTGCAGGCGAAGCAAATCTATTTTCATATCAACCGTACGAATTACCAACAGCAACTGCTTCAGAGAAGGTACAAACAGGATTTTTTGAATGAATACACATGCTTCAAACAGAAAAGGTTCAAATATAATATAGCATGCCTTTGTATTTTGGATTCTGCACATCTCCATGCTCCTTAATAGGCGCATCCTGGTCAAGGACATCACGTAAATAAGTACACGTGCAGAAATGGTTCAATAAATGAGAGGTCTTATTTGGAAAAATACTTGCATAGTCATAAGAAGTGAGGTCAGCCTTGTACTCGGCCTCGTTTTGACCAGTATTTGCCCCATTGTAAAACCCAAAATTGGTCCCACCATGTGCCATCTAAAAACATATCTCATGAGACAAAAGAATTAGTTGAGCTAAAAAAGCAAATGAAATGTACTAACAAAAAGGTTCCAGTGACAGACATAAAGTACAGCAGAACCATTGCGGCACAGAATATCTTTAAGTGCTTTAGCTGTGCTCCTAGCATCTGTTGTTGCAATGCTTTCACCCCAGTGTGTTAGCCATCCGGTATAAAATTCCCTGAAAAGTATGAGGTTAATATCATTAATAGATGTTACAAAAAAGGAATGTGTGACAAGAAGAATAATGATTTATCAAATGCGTGGTGCACAGACCACGTACGCGGTTAACGGGGCTGATTTTCCTGGAAAGTTGTATTGCTTCTGTAATTTGAATATTGGCCATGGATTATCACCAGTAGAAAAATCAACAGCTGCAATTGAACATATAATTATTTGCACATATGAGCTGAGGAGCCAAACAGATAATGTTGGAGAGTGTCCTAGGAGAGCCTAGAATATTCTAGTGAGTGTTAGTATAGTAGTGCTGTCCTAGGAGTGCCTGGAACATTCCAGTGAATGTTGGAGTCTAAGTTAGTGTCCTACAAGATTCTAGAGTATTCCAGTGTACTAGTTATGATGTACCTAAGTTCAGCTATATATATGAGAGGATGTGGAGGTCCAAGGGACCAGCCCATTCCGAAATTTTCCCCCAAAACCAACATGGTATCAGAGCACAAGGTGGAGGTGCTGCTGGTTCCTGGAGGTGGCCAACGGTGAATCACCAAGTGCTAGAGCTCGCGTGTGTGGAGGTGCCCTGCAGGAGACACGGCGGTGGAGCAGGGGGCGAGCTGTAGGTGAGGCTCAGTGGTGACTCTAGGAAGAAGAAAAAGGCCGGACTGGTGGCCAGCAGTGCGCGTGCGGCGAGGAGAACTAGCGGCGCTGCAGCAAGTTGGAAACAACAGTGGATTAGTGAGGAGGACGCAATTGAAGCCAGCGGCAGCTTGGTGGCTTGGTGCAGAGAAGTAAACCCTACCCTTGTACGTGGCTGACTTGGTGTTGCAGGGAGAGTTGCTACTGCAGCAAAGAGAGGAGAAGGAGCCAGAGCAGCTGTAGATAGTTTAGCAGCATTTGCAGGGAGGAGTGGATTGGAGGCTCACAAAGCAGTCCAAAAGGTGAGCTGGTGGAAAGTGCAGACTCGTGCTGCTTGAATCGGTTGCGTTGGTGGCTTCAGCAGCGGTAGGCAGCTAAAGAGCTGGTGTGGTTTAGAGTTCGTGCTAAGGAGAAGCAGAGTTCGTGCAGCAAGACACATAAGAAAGGGAGAACAAGAGGGCATAGTGCAGCAAGACACGTAAGAAAGGGAGAACAAGAGGGCATAGCGGTGCTCTAAGAATGGAAGAGAATCGAGACATTGAGCAATTGCTCAACAAATTGGCTGAACTGTTCAAGGGCAGAGACAAGGACACGTTGATTTTGACTGCCAAGGGATCAGGGGAGGTGCTTGAATTCTCGACCAAAGATTTGGAGACATTAAAAAAATCAAATAGGAGTGCGGAAAGGACCAATCAAAGTGGGAAAACAACAGTTCTTGGCAATTTTGTTAATCTTGCACAAATTAAAGAAGGTATCTCAAATCAGGCTCCTACATTAGATGAAACTTCTCGTTCAAATTGGATACTAGACTCAGGAGCAACGACACACGTTACCGGTAGGTGGAGTGAGTTTGCATCATATGCTCCACATCCACCCATGCATAAAGAGACCATCCAAACAGCAGATGGAACTTATCAACCTGTCAAAGGTGTCGGCACGGTGAAATGCACTCCGTCAATTACATTGTCTTCGGTCTTATATGCTCTAGCATTTCTAGTGAGTTTGGTGTCTATGAGCTCCTTGGTTGATGATATTGATTGTAGAATCATCGTTGATCGATACAATTGCATAATTGAGGAGAGGAAGACCAGAAGGAGGCTTGGGATCGGTGTGAGACATAAGGGACTATGGTACTTAGATAGACACGAAAGTGATGGAGCAGTGTGCACCGCTTTGGCAGTTGCAAGTAATGATGAGGCAAGGGTGATACTCCAACATTGTCGATTGGGCCATATGTCCTTTGATACTATGAGTAAGGTATTTCCTGAAAAGATGAAGAAGGTGGATAAAGACAAGCTTGTGTGTGATGCATGTATGGAAAACACACAAGGACATCATATGTGAGTCGTGGACTTCGGAGCACATCGCCCTTTGTGTTGATTCACTTTGATGTCTGGACATCTCCTGTGGTCTCTGTTAGTGGAATGAAGTATTTTGTCACCTTCATTGATTGTTACTCTCGGATGACTTGGATATATCTCATGAAACAAAAAAGTGAGGTGTTTGCATGTTTCAGGGATTTCTATGCATATATCCAAAATCATTTCAACATTGGTGTTCAAATTATTAGGACTGATAATGGGACTGAGTATGTGAACCATGAATTTGGCAATTTTCTTTTAGAAAAGGGAGTAATTCATCAAACTTCGTGCCCCGATACTTCTCCACAAAACGGAGTAGCTGAGAGGAAGAATCGACATCTGCTAGAGGTAGCTCGATCACTCATGTTTACTATGAATGTGCCTAAATTCTTATGGAGTGAAGCCGTTATGACTGCTACTTATCTAATCAATCGGATGCCATCAAGAGTTCTTGGGATGAGGACTCCGTATGAAATGATCTATGGAAAAAATGAGTTCATTGTTCCCCCAAAAGTATTTGGATGTACGTGCTTTGTTAGGGACCACAGACCATCAGTGGGAAAATTAGATCCACGCGCTGTGAAGTGCATCTTCATTGGATACCCATCTGGACAAAAGGGCTACAAGTGTTGGAGTCCTAGTGAACGGAGAACATTTGTGAGCATGGATATGACATTCAGAGAGTCTGAACCATTCTATGGAGAGAAGACGGATCTCAGCTCATTATTTGACTTTGACTCTCCTAGCACAAGTAATGCTAGTCGAGAGGGGGAGAGTGAACCATTCAGGACAAGGGAGGATGAACCATCGAGATTTGTGGTTGATTCAATTCCATGTCCTATGAGTGAAGAGAGATGGAGAAAACCAAATGAAGAAGAAGATTTAAGGGTGTATACGAGGAGGCAACCGCATCAACAACAGGGTCAAACAAATGGTGAGATCCAGCTGCAGGGGGAGCAACATCAACAACAGGGTCAAACAAATGGTGAGATCCAGCTACAGGGGGAGCCACATCAACAACAAATTCCAGGGGTCAATGAAGTTGACTCATCTGAGAGTGTGCCATGTGTCACTGATGACTCATTGGATTTGCCCATTGCCTTAAGAAAAGGAACCCGAGCTGGAGCTAGAAAACCTCCAAATTGGTACCCGGAGGAGCATGACATAGCTAAGTATGTATCATATACATCTCTACCTACGAACTACATGGCCTTCATCGCATCATTGCAATCTGTGGTGATCCCAAGAGACTGGAAAGTAGCAAAGCAAGACCCAAAGTGGCGCGAGGCCATGATAGAGGAGTTAAATGCTCTCGAAAGGAATAAAACTTGGGAACTTGTACATCTTCCAGCAGGAAAGAAAGCTGTTGGGTGTAAATGGATCTACAACGTGAAACAGAATCCAGAAGGGAAAATTGAAAGGTACAAGGCAAGACTAGTTGCGAGAGGATATAGTCAAACATATGGGATTGACTATGATGAGACATTTGCGCCGGTGGCAAAAATGAACACAGTGAGGATCCTAATCTCATGTGCAACTAACTTCGGGTGGCCGTTGCATCAGTTGGATGTCAAGAATGCATTCTTGCATGGAGATTTACAGGATGAGGTATACATGGAGATCCCACCTGGTTTCTCTACTCCTACAACATCAGGAAAGGTATGCAGGTTGAGAAAATCTCTATACGGCCTCAAGCAATCTCCACGGGCATGGTTTGAGAGATTTAGACGAGTTGTATGTGGTATGGGATATAAGCAGTGTAATGGGGATCATACGGTGTTCTATCGGCACTCAAATAGCCAGATTACAATCCTTGCCGTATATGTTGATGATATTATAATCACCCGAGATGATGAGGTGGAGATATCACGATTGAAAGACAGCCTACGCAAGGAATTTGAGGTAAAGGACCTTGGGCAACTCAAGTACTTTCTTGGCATAGAAATTGCTAGATCTCCCAAAGGGATTGTTCTCTCCTAGCGAAAGTACGTATTGGACTTGCTTAGTGACACGGGCATGCTTGGGTGTCGGGTTGCATCAACACCTATCGATCAAAACCACAAATTATGTGCCGAATCTGGGGAACCAGTGGATAAGGAGAAGTACCAGAAGCTTGTTGGAAGGCTCATCTATCTATGTCACACAAGACCTGATATTTCATATGCAGTGAGTGTAGTGAGCAGATACATGCATGATCCTAGGAGCGGACACTTGGATGCGGTCAATCAAATCCTCCGGTACTTGAAGGGTAGTCCAAGAAAGGGACTGTGGTTCAAAAGGAATGGTCATCTAAATGTGGATGGGTATTGTGACGCTGACTGGGCAAGTTGCTTGGATGATAGGAGATCAACATCTGGTTATTGTGTATTTGTCGGGTGTCATGGCGAAGTAAGAAGCAGCAGGTGGTTTCAAAGTCAACAGCTGAAGCTGAATACAGAGCTATGTCACAAGGTTTGAGTGAGATGTTATGGGTGAGGAATCTTCTTTCAGAACTGAAAGTGTTGAGGGAAGGTCCTTTAAATTTGTGGTGTGACAACAAGTCGGCGATCAACATCGCAAACAACCCTGATCAACATGATAGAACCAAGCATGTGGAGATTGATCGCTTCTTCATAAAGGAGAAATTGGATGACGGTATAATTAAGATAAATCATGTAACCTCTAGCGAGCAAATTGCAGACTGTTTAACTAAAGGATTAGGAAATAAAGAATGTAGTTCAGCTTGTAACAAGATGGGAATGATAGATATCTATCACCCATCTTGAGGGGGAGTGTTGGAGAGTGTCCTAGGAGAGCCTAGAATATTCTAGTGAGTGTTAGTATAGTAGTGCTGTCCTAGGAGTGCCTGAAACATTCCAGTGAATGTTGGAGTCTAAGTTAGTGTCCTACAAGATTATAGAGTATTCCAGTGTACTAGTTATGATGTACCTAAGTTCAGCTATATATATGAGAGGATGTGGAGGTCCAAGGGACCAGCCCATCCAGAAATTTTCCCCCAAAACCAACACATAATAAAGTCCTTGACAATTACGAAACTAGGCAGATCAAATTATCTTCTGACTCAAATCTCTTAAGAAACCATACTGAGGTTGATATCAAATATTCTTCAGTTTAAGTACAATGAATATTGTTTAACTAAAATCCCCACAGAATAGTCATCATAGAGTTTAGCTTAACACACCATGCATGCATAGAGCAACAAAAAGAAGGTGTAGCTTCTAGGCTTATATAGGATGCAACTTTATATGAGGTGTCCAGAAGATGGGATTTATTAATTACTATAAGAAACATGACTGTAACACCCTAACCCGACATTTAGCACCTCAATGCTACTCTACGTTGCATTAGATTAGCATACGGATGTTGGCCAAAAATATGGCCTTTACGGATTGACCTTTTTAAGCAAAGTGAGGACAAAAAGACCCAGTGAGGTATTACACGTGCATAACCGTCAAACGTGAGGGTAACACTCACGACATCTTTTTACAGAAAGAGCATTCAAATCATCACACAAGTTCATTTGATAGTTTACCAGCAAAAACATCATCCTGAGGAATTGAGCCATTCTTTAAGGTCCCAATGGTGCCCCCATCAGTTGTATACCTGAAAAATGATTTTTGAGTAATCATAATGGCTTCAATAACTACTGTTTACATAGAAACAGACATGTTGATAATAATGCATTTACTTAACCTTTGGTCTGAACCATCATTAAATTAAATAAATAAAAATAGATCGACCAAATGGGAGCATCCTGATGATTTCATCATCAACAATGTACCAGTGAAGCTTAAATATCTCTTGACTCTCTTTTCACCCTTCTGGTTTGTCAATGCAAAACCAGTTGTTCTGGTTGATTGTAAAGTGTCAACAAAGACTAGACATTGTATTGAATAGCGCTTCATACAAAGTGTTTCATGACATGCAATGTTAAACATATATCTGATTTTCCATATACTAAGTGAAAGCATGAAAAAATTATTAGCCTAATTCTGGACGTGAAATTCAAAGAAGACAAAAGTCTAAGATGAAAACAAATACGGTGCTGGTAAGTGATATTTGTGCACCCACAATAAGGCCAGTTGTAGTTGTGGTTGTACTATACAGATGCCTATCTGTGTGCTGCTGCACCAAATTAAATACTGCCCATACCTAGTGAGTAACCCAAGTTGCAATTATACTCTAAGATGGCTATATGAATAATCTGTAAAACGGGTTATAAATTATAGCAGGTTATACTAAAAGTGAACTGCATGCATTTCCATGGTGAAAGTTATGAGCACAGAAACTACGTACAGAATAACGTCATTCCCCAGATATCGCCTGGCCAGTAGAACAAGGTAATGAAGGTATCTCTTGTCGTTTCCAAATGAACCAAATTCATTTTCAATCTGCAAGATCATCCGTAATATTAGTTTTGTTGTTACCTGTATAAATTAGAAGGAAAATGAATATGAATTAGTTAACCAATTTAAACAATGATGAACCTACCTGCACCATGATAATTGGGCCTCCATTGCTGTACAATAGTGGTGCTACTTTTGGGAGTAATACGCTCCACCATCTCTCCACCTAGAGAACTAGGTAACCTTGGTCAATATCTCTCCAGAAAATATAAAGCAAAACCTTAAAATTGATGAAAGCTTTGGGCAGCATACCAAGGAAAGATAGGTTGAATCTGATGATCGCAGTTTAAGAGCTGGCTTTATAGTGAGCAACCAAGGTGGAAATCCCCCCAAGTCCCATTCTGCAATGCACAGCTTACAAAATTTATATACCGTACAGAAGACAGCTCAACTGAAGTGCATGCGCTACTGCCTACCAGTCCATCACAAACCAGTAAACTATAAGTCTGAAACCATATAGACATGTATTAAGAAAACGTACTTCTGAATTGAATAACTTTGAGTATGGAACTAACTGTTAAATTTACAAGAGAATATAAATCATAGCACAAGAAAACTACCTCATACTCCCTCCGTCCCAAAATAAGTGGCGTGGGTTTGTCTAGATTTACATGTATCTACACTTAAAACATGTCTAGATACATCCAAATTTAGACAAACTCAAGTCACTTATTTTGGGATGGAGGGAGTAGTATTTTTTCTTAACTTAAGGTATTCTACTCTGAGAATCGACAGGGAAGATCATAACATGAGAATGAGTATACAGTGTATACATATATAGCCTACTTTTCATCTTCAAAAAAAGCCTTTGCCGATTTCCTTTTTAGCATAGCACGTGCTTCCTCTGCTAACAGAGGAACTGTAGACAAAAGAGCTAGAAAACATTATGTTGCCATATGATCAACAGGCTACATACTACAGAGGATGTAATGGTGACTCTTTCAATTACTGTAGTTATCTGAATTCTGTAGGTCATCTTTGGCCACACTTTTTCCTTCTTTATACAGATATGATTTCTTAATTAGTCACAATAGCATGCTTTAAGAGTAAAATTTCAATACGGAATAGAATTACCTCCACAAATATATGGACCTACACGAAGCATGACCAGCATATCTAATTCATGAGCAAGTCTTAAATACGACTGAATGTCAGCAAATCCCCTGAATTCCCAGCTCCGTGGTTCCGGCTCATGCAAATTCCAAGGAACATATGTTTGGATTGTGTTCAAGCCTAGTGCCTTAGCCCTTAGGAGGCGGTCTTTCCAATACTGCAGGCATATAATATGACGTAGATGTAAGCTGTCAGTAAGATATCTGGAAGAGCTTAGCGACATAAACCAACAAATGGGCAATGATCTATAGATATGGACCAAATTCAGATAGATATGCAAGTGGTATTTTTGCCAACAATATAATTTATGTGCAGAGCCTCTTCAGTCAGTGCGCAGACTGGGTTTAGCACAAAATAGTCCGTGACAGTGAGTATGACAAATGCTACTATATTCTATCAATCAGTAAATGGTGTGCAAGATCAAGGCAGACCAATTTTTTGAACACAGCCAAAATTTCAGACAGTGACATCTTACAAACCGTACTCCTGGATAACTGAACTATATGTGCAGAACTGACTGAAATTGAGATTACTACTAGTACGGAGTAATATTTTTGAATGTGTCAAAAACCACTTCTCATTTAGATGGATATACTCTCCAACTTTTCCGCATACACAATTCTCCCTCGTCATCACGAATTTACAGGAAAGAAGTCCAGATGACCCCCCTATGTATCAGGTTTCGGTCACTAACCCCCCCTAACTTTAAATTGGGGCACTTAACCCCCCTAAGTATGAAATACCAGGCAAATTACCCCCTTAGCCCGCTGTTAGCAGTATTTAGTATTTGATAGCCGTTTCGCTGAGGTGGACAATGGTTTTGGACAGCCAGGACCAAAAGATGTTTCAACGGTTTGGTCTCTCCCTCGCAACCGTGGTCGACCGACGCTGCCACTCGCCTTTCACCGCCGGCTCAGTCCAAAGACTCCTGCCCGCCCCTCCATGCCAGCTCCCACTGCCGGCCTACGTGGTGGTCGACCGAGCGAGGGTGGGGTCTCGCCGGAGAACGCGTTGCGGGAGAGGAAGAGCAGCTTGAGGCTGAGGAGCGGCAAGAGGTCCGGGATGGCACCCGGGAGCGCGTTCCCTTTGAGGCTGAGCATGGGGAGCGTGTCGATCAGCTGGAGTATATCCGTGCCTGAGTGGCCGAGCCCCTCGAGCACCAGTCACGTCACGCGCCCGCTGTAGCGTGATGTTCGCATTTGCCTTCGTGGATTTCCCTTAGGATTTCCACGCCTTCTTATGGAGAAACACAGAGTTGAAAGACCCCAGATGCACTCCGCTTATAGAGATCGCCTCAGGTGACGCCGCGCCACGCTGGAGCGCCGATGCCGCTCCATGGGGTCGGGCTGGCGGAGTATTTCCAGCACGCAAGCACGCCGGACCGGTCTGCTGCCCGACAGAATTCGGTGAATGCTGTGGCGTCGGAGTCCAGCGAGCCGGCATTGGCGTGGCAGACGGAGACGGAGACGGAGAGCATCAGCAGCAGAAGCGACACAGTGCAGCAGCTGCTGGAGAGCAGAGTACTTTTTCCGGCCCTGGTCGCTGGGCAGCAAGCTGAGCTCTGCTGCAAGCCCAAGTTGCAAAACGTACAGCGGCAAGACGAACTGGGAGGTTGTGGTTGTCTGATCCGATGCCACCCCTCTGTCTCTACGCATGCATGTCCATTTCTTTCTTCTCCCTCTCATCTATCTTGGCCAGCGGCAAGAAGACTGTTGCTTAGGCAAAATCCTTTGAGATGCTTCCAGGCTATGTTGGTTGGAATAAAGACTGCTGCTGCTGAATATGTGGAAGGCTGATTATTACTGATGTTGTGAAGATTGCATCTATTTCAACTCGAGCAGCCGATCATCCGCCCAGATCGTCTACAAGCGAGAGTAGAGCGGCAGAGAGAGGAGGAGCAGAACATGCGGGCGACAGGAGAGAGGCGTTGTGGGATTAACTAGCTCGACCAGACCAGGTGCTTGTATGGCTGATCGGTACTGTCCACGGGACCAAAACCACTAACCAAAACAGCCAACCGCTCAGAGGGGGTAATTTGCCTCGTATTTCATACTTAGGGTGGTTAAGTGCCCCAATTTAAAGTTAGGGGGGTTAGTGACCGAAACCTGATACATAGGGGGGTTATCTGGACTTCTTTCAATTTACAGAGTCAACCATTCCACTCCAGCAGAACCAAATGCTGATGTGCCATGTAAGCTAGTCTGAAATGGATTCATTCACCTCGGGGACAATGCGGAAGTAGTGCACGTCGCCGCCGACGATCTGGAACTGCTCCCCGTCCTTCCAGAAAGCGTCCTTCTCGATCCAGAACCTTCTCGAAGCATTGCTGTCCACCTACCAACATCCCCACGCCGACACAGACGAACCAGTGGCCCCAAATCAAGCCCGAAATCAGTCAACGATCGACACAAAATTGCCGGGCCATCGCCTCGCCAAATGAGCAAAGGGGGAGCGGAGCGCACGTACCGAGGAGGCGAGCGCGCAGCACAGTGACAGCGACAGCGACAGCGCTAGGAGGAGCGAGAGGTTCCGGAAGCTTCCGCCGGTCGCCGCCATTGCTGAGCTCCGGTGGTGGCCTCCGCTCACCCGCTGCTGGTGCTGGATGCCTCTGCTTTGTACCGCGGGAGCGTGGCTTACGGGCTACGCCCCCAATCCGGAGCTAGGCTGCGTTGGCGAGGGGAGATCGATGCCGTGAGCTGGAGGCCGCCTCTCTGGTTGGGACAGACGGATACGAGGCTTCACGGCCCGGCGGCGCGGGGACTGGAGGGGTGGTGGAGTCCGGCGGGGGGGTAGGCGACTGACGCTGGGGAGTGCGGTGCGGCTCGGCGACCGGAGTGGTAGTGACGTGCCACCGCACTGTGGTGGACGACGAAGCGGACAGTAGCAAGGTCATTTTGCTCGGCAGATGCTAATTTTATTCTGAGACTTCAGACTCATCAGAGTTTTTTGCTTTAACGTGGCTCATCAGAGTGATATGAGACGATATGATAAGATACGAAGGAAGCTTATATTATTGACCAGGTGGTGACTATGTGGACACGCGCGCTTTGCCACGCAGTCTAAAGTCCATTTACCAGAGCGTGGTGGATGTATTGTATTCACTATTGGTATATATTTTGTTTTGTTTATATTATCATAAATTAAATATACGAGCATGTGCGAGGTTGAGTACTTTAATCGGTAGACAAATGTGTCATTTACGTGTTAGACATGTCTGAAACTGAGAGATTTGACCTTAGACGCAAGAAGTGGATCCTTATTTCATATTGAAGCTCATAAGCAACATAGGAGTAACAGTGTTTTTTAAATAAATAAAAAGGTATATCGAGCAAACTTCAAACAAAAACATATTGAGCAATAAATCAAGTTCGGGACCACGAGAAACTGGGCATGTTGTATGATGAAGGTAAAAAATAATGATGTCAACACAAACTAACTTATAAAGATAACCCGGTAACCTTGCTCGACTACCTCAAAATCGATGCTTGCAACTATTTGGATTGCAGAGCTTTAAGAAAAGGAACAACTTTGTATTCAACACTTATAAATGTATGGATTATTAAATGATGAGTTTAGTCAATATAGACAACCATATTACTGATATACTAATTCTATGCAGGAGTTATACTTGATATATTCTAAATTATTCACTGGTTTAATAAAATTTAAAAGAGAAGGTATGGCTGGAAGTTGCCATGAATCTTTACATAAAAGCATGATCTAATATGTAATCGAGTTTGATAATTTCTGTATATCAAAATGAAAAATAAAAGTTATAATATTTATTTTGGACCCACTTAGCCGATAGAACCCGCTTGTTCATTAATTATAGAGAATGCTTCAAGTCAAGGGCACTGAAATTTTTGTGAACTCGTGTAGAAATTTTAAAACAACATAGAACATTATCAATTTACACAAGCATCTCATGTATTCTCGAGACATGCTAATATATTCAAAAGGAAATTCAGTAGCAGAGTCTCAGAGGGGCCAAAATTAGTTTGTTTTGCTTTATTTCAGGAATGCATACATGTTAATTGTTGAAGTGACATGAAACGCGCCCATTTCTTGCAAGATGCGACCATTTCTCGCATGTTAGCGCTCCACGCTTTTCATTCAGCGATTCTTCCATTCGATTACTGTAGATTCCGGATTATGGGCCAATGCTCTGTGTGGCGTCATTGCATGCCTCGCGAGCCTTCTCTTTTTTAATTCCTTTTTTTCGCCATATGTCCCTGATTTTTCTAGTCAAAGCGGTGAAGATGATGCGACATATTTGCGTAGTCCCACATAAGAGAGTCTCTACCTGTGACGTCCCCTCTCTCTCACCCCCATTGTTCCACGTGCTCACCTCCTCCTTATTTTCCTCACCACCGGCAAAGTGTGGCGGCGGACGGGTGCGCGAGGTGGGGGCGATGTTGAATCGGTGTTGGGATGGTTCGAGGCGGGGAAGCAGAGGTGGGAGCTGGACGGGAAGCTGTGGCCTCGTGACTGGATGGGGCGGAGGGAGCAGAGGTGAGAGGGAGAGCTCGGGAGTGGAGGGGCCTTCTCCTTTTCAATTCCTTTTTATCCGCCACATGTCCCTGATTTTTCTAGTCAAAGCGGTGAGGATGATGCGACATCTTTGCGTAGTCCCGCATAGGAGCGTCTCTACCCGTGCCACCCCCTTTCTCTCACCCCCACCATCCCACGCCATCACCTCCTCCTTATCTTCCTCACCCGAGGAAAAGCATGGTGTCGGACAGGTGCGCAAGGTCGGGGACAATGTTGAATTGGTACTGGGCAGGTTCGAGGCAGGGAAGCAGAGGCGGCTGATGCTGGACGCGAGAGCTGGACGGGAGGCAGTGGCTTCGTGAGTTGAGGGGGGCGGAGGGAGCGAACGTGAGAGGGAGAGTTCGGAAGCAGAGGGGGTGGCGCAGGTTGCTAGGGGAGACGGAAGAGGGGCTGAGATGGGCGGAGCTCGGGATTGAGATGGGGTAGGGGTAGGGGTGGGAACGGGAGGAGCCAGCTTATAAGATTTCAGTCAACATCTGAAACTGTACGGTTGAGATGACTTGGAGTGAAGATCAGACAGCTAGAAACGCGCGCGTGGGCATATGACCTCAAATGACTCGCTTTTGCTCAGGTTTAAGCTATAGTATAATTTATCAACATGACTGGGAAATGTATATAGTTTAATAATTCAGATAATGCTTCCAGCGGAAAAAGTAAGAATTCAGACGGTACAGATGCCACCAAGGACGTTCTCCTCGAGCTTATGTTGGATAAGAGCAACTCTAACAATAACTGTAAATGAAAAAATTGCAAAACGCGTTTACAGTCTCAAACCGATTTTTGGTCCAAATTATGACTGAAAAGACTAAACACTGCAAATCTAATTGTATTCACGGGGCCCATCACTTTTCTTTTCTTTTTCCACTTTCTTCTTCCTCCTCCATGTCTCCTGCGCACGTGAGATCTCCCTCGGCCAGTCGCTTGCCGCGCCGCCCACCGCCCGCTGTTCCCCCGCCGCCCGCAAGCTCCAGCCCCTGTCCACGAGCTCCAGACCATGCGCGCGCGAGCTCCAGCCCTTGGCCGCACGAGCGCCCGCCCTGGCTGCAGCGACCTGCAGCGCTTGCCTGGTCGCTGAAACTGGCTCGTGTTGAGCCGATTCGGACATGGTCAGAATCGAGGCGTGGTGACGGGATTATCGACCGACGGTGCACAATTTTATCTAAGGAGTGCAAATTTCATGGTTGGAGGGACCATGTACAAACGGCTGCCGGCGGATATGAGCGGTGGAGTAGTACCATTTCGGCATGTAACCGCCCTAGGAGCGCTACATCTACCAGCCACGGGGTCGGGTTCTTAGGCCACTGTAAAACATTTACAGGTCGGGATCTTTTTATAGGTTTTGTTAGGTCGATCAACTGCTCGCGAAACTGTATTATCGCTGGTTTGTATATAGGTGCTGGAGCTTTACAGGGATTGTTAGAATTGCTCTAAGGAACTGTTAAAATCCAACAGACACATTCCTATAGGAAAATCACGGAATGTACACATCCATTCACTCTTATCTCTATGTCAACGGTTATGTCTCCTTATAACAGTCACGTCTCGTGTAATAGGCACCAATGGTACCCAGACTCTTGTATAAATAGGGTTTTGCCCACAAGCAATAAATTACAAGTTTCACTTTCAATCTTTCAGTTTTTAACACGTTATCGGCACACGTAGCCTCTGCCAAGAGAGAGCACAAGAAAACGAAAGAAGGTAAGAAAATGGCAAGGATGAACTTGCTAGCCCTTGCTTCTGCATTTGGCCGTTTTCCGAAAAAGCAAAACCGCATAGTGTTTGACGTCTCTGTCTTATCACACCCCCTCCATTCCCACCATTTTCCTCGAGATTCGTGCTGATAGTTTTGTAAATGAGACCTCCCACTACATTCATTTGTAATCCCGTTGTCCTTCGTATTTTGCAGAAGGCCCCCAATAGTTATTTCTTATCTCGTTTTCCACATTTCAGAAGGAAGCGTCACAGAAATCCAACGAAATATTGGAAACATTAGATTACAATGGCCATCGATTAATTCCCATACTAAGAAACTAATGACATTTTTTGTTACATTAGAATATAACCTGTCCAAAATATTTGGGCTAAAATTTTGGATCTTGAGTTTTTTGTTGTGATCCTTTGAACAAAAAAAGGAAAGAAAGAAAAATGAAACAGGTTAGGAGGATCCAGATCAGGAGGATGGGGTGCTGCGTGATTTTCGTCAAAGAACATGAACATACTTCTTTCGGATCGAACATGAACAGACTTTTTTGGATCATTTTTTCTCAGATACAACAATACAACAAAACGAAGAGACTTTTTTTCAGATTGAACACGCATGTACTCCATGATTTCCATCCAAGAACCAACACAACCAAAAACACATCTCCAGGAATAAATTTAGAAGTCTTCCAAGAACAAAGGGAAAAAGCACGCTGGCCACGGATCCAGGACCTACGAGCCCACATCTATGCCCTCCAAGCCCAGATCAGAGGGGCAGAAGAGGACTGCGCCGTCCTGCGTGGATCCATGGAGTCGCCGGCCACCGTCCTGCGCGGATCCATGGAGTCGTCGGCCGTCGTCCTGCGCGGATCCATGGAGTCGCCAGCTGTCGTCCTATGCGGATCCTGTGCGGTGGGTACGTACGGTAGGTGGAGGGAGAGGGGGATGATGTGATAAGGAGAGGGCGCGGG
Source organism: Avena eriantha (assembly GCA_910589775.1). Lineage (NCBI taxonomy): Eukaryota > Viridiplantae > Streptophyta > Magnoliopsida > Poales > Poaceae > Avena > Avena eriantha. The sequence continues at coordinate 384,847,413 of OU342746.1, forward strand.
TGCAGGACAGAAACGTGGTGTACATGTCCACCTTCTTCGCCTAGGGGTGGGATTGTGTACTAGGTCCAGATTGGAGATGCAAAAACGACGGCACAGATTTTGGAATATAGCTGGCTGTTGGATAAGTCGGTGACCCCCACGACCTTTGGAATCGCTGCACTCGTCGTTTTCTCCACGACCCATCGTCTTCATCGTCCCGGTGCTGGCTTCCGCTGCTCCAGCCGCAGTACTGGATTCCGCCACCACGCCAACCGCAGCGGTTTTTGTGGTCATTCTGGTCTAGATGGCCATCGTCGTCACTCCTTCGCCTTGAACCGACGTATCAACGACGGACGCTACCCTCGCGAGACTCCAGTGCCGCGCCTCCATCATCAGCATTTCCATCCCACCGGCCAGCAGCACTGTTCCTGGACGAGGAAGACGACTTTGACGCCACCCCGGTCACGCCTCCGTCGGGCATCTTCTTTGACAACGGCATGGATGCGGGGGTGGCCTTCTGCCCAGCGCAGAGTTGTTAGAATAAAACTACCACTTTTGTGGCTAAATTCCGATAAACTACCACTTTACGTTTTCGTAGCAAAAATCTACCAGATTTTTCGTCTGTTTTCTCAAATCACACTGAACCGCTTCTAAACGCGAATTGACACTGGAGCTGACAGGGCTGGCCCACAGCGGGCGCTGACGTGGCAGGGGTAGACGGCGGCCGACACGGCCGTCCACGCCCATTAGCGGCAGGGGGTGGGACCCACTCAAGGGTGATGTCCTAACGTGTTAGGGTTTCAGTTAGTGTTGTCCGAGCCTCACTCCTCCTCCCCTGTCTCGACGATGGCGGCGACTCCCGGCGGCGGGAATGGTGGAGGCAAAACAAGCGGCAGCGGTGGAAGTGCCGATTCGTTCGCGGGCGGCGCCGGCTCGATCCGCGGTGGCTCGAGCTCGAGTGATTTGCCGCCGCCGGCAGGCTGAGCCTAGAGGCGAGGGCAGCGGCTGCACTGGCTCGGGCGGTGATCTCCTCTCTGTTGAAAAGCAGCCATCGGTGGACTTCCCCTTTGGGTGGAGTCGAGTAAGATTACTCTCCCCATTTCCTCCCTCTGTTGATCACTAAGATTGAAAGATGATGCTACTGTTAGCTGTCCATACTTGTTTAGATCACTGACATTAACCTGAAATTTGCTAATGTCCATAATGTGAAAAGATGATAGGACTGTTAGTCATTTAATTTTGTGAAATGGCATGTGCAAACTAGGTACTGAATATGTTTCCTTTGTAATCTTTTGTAGCCTAGATGATGACATTTGGGAGATCAGATTTCATTTTCATGGTGAAGATAGTCTGGAGAGTACACTTTCCAGATCTGACATAACAGTGTTGAATCTGCTAGCTCTAATAGAATGTTATGGGAATGGACATAGGGACAACATGTATTTTGTGAGGGAAAAGGGGAAAGGACAAGATGGGGTGGTGGCAATTGAAAGCATGGCTAATGTAAAGGGAGATGTTGGCTATTTATGAAGATGACAGTGCTTTGGATATCACTGTGCTCAGAAAAAATACAAAATGGCCTGCTTACCTAAACATTGGAGAAGAAGAACCAGAGTTAACCAGTCAAACTCTCAGTTGACTCAGATGGTGTCAGCTACAACTACATATCAGATGTTGACGAAGAAGTAGTTCCAGTGGCAATTGATTATTCTAATGCGTTGTACATTGGCACTCTAGAAAGCTGTAATTTTCAGAAGGAAAAACAGAATCTTGCTGTAGAAGTTATCAATGAGGATGATTCAGAGAATGGTGATTCAGAGAATGCTGACTCAGACAAAGAGGACTGGATGTATCCTTGCCAGGTCAACATTGAAGACCACAACAGACATGTTGCTGCTGAGTTAGAACTTATTAAAAAATTAAGGACTGAGAAGAGGGATAAAGATGTAGAACCTGAGGATGCTGCAATAATGGAGAAGATGGAACTAATGAAGAAGCAGAGAGAAGACACTTATCTACATTTTGAAGGGGACACAGATGTGGAGGAGTTTTTTGATGATGTAGAAACTGAAAATGAAACAAATGAGGAGGTTGTTGAGGTTGACTACTTTGCCAATAAAAAGGCAATGAAGCCAGGCCCAACTAGCAGGTGTCACCATGAGGAAGAGCAAGCACCATTTCCTTCTTTTTTTGTTTCCAGTGATGAGGACCTCAGTCCAGAAGATATAGGGGAAGGTGATTATGATGGGGCAGTCCAGAAGTTCAGCCTTGCCAGTGGAAAGAAGAGAAAGTTAAAGAAGATGAACAAGAGGATTTGGTATGATCCCAACAGAGTAGACTCACACTTGCAATTCTGCATCAAGCTATGCTTCAAAGATGTTTACCAATTTAGAATAGCTCGCAGAAACTACCACATAGCCTAGCTCAGGAGCTTCCAGTATCACAGGAATAGTCCTGATAGGATTATTGTGTGGTGCACTGAAGAAGGCAAAAAACAGGGGTGTGGTTTCTACATGACAGCCTCCAAGATTGCAAATGAGCAGACTTTTTTCATTAGGAAATTCAATTGTGAGCACACTTGCATAGCTCATGGTGAGAACACAAAGGTGAGCATTGATTGGCTAGCAGCTCAATCTGAGCAGGCAATAAGGACAGACCCCAATACTTGTGTTGATACTTTGATAGACAATGCTAAGTTGAAGTATGGAGTTGAAGTGCCAAAGAGCAAAGCCTACAGAGCTAGAATGAAGGCATATGCTGCTGTCATTGGAGATCAGAAGAAACAGTACACTAGGCTGAGGGATTATTTGAATTCTATATTGGTGACCAACCCAGGCAACAGGTGTATAGTGACAACTAAGGAGCTGGTGGAACATCCTAGCCCTAATCCAAGATTCCATGGGTTATTCATATGCTTCAATGCTTCACTCCAAGGTTTTCTCAATGGATGCAGACCATTCATAGGTAAAACTTACAAGTTACATATTGCAGTGCAATCTATTAGTCTTATTTATGGATTTAATGCTTCACTCCAAGGTTTTATTGTTAACAATTGTAGGAGTAGATGGGTGTTTCATCAAATTGACAACTGGGCAGCAAATCTTAGCTGCAACTGGGAGGGATGGCAACAACAACATCTTTCCCATTGCATTTGGTGTAGTTGATAAGGAAGATCAAGCTAGTTGGCTTTGGTTCCTAACTCAACTTAGGTACTGCATTGGAGAATCTGGCAAATTTGGTAACTACACCATTATCTCTGACAGGCAGAAGGTTAGCAGATTTCCTAACTCTATTTTTTCCTGCTTAGTACTGCATAATCTATATGATTTATTTTAATTGCCTCCCAAATTCACTTGTGTAAGGACTGTTAAAAGCAATTTCAATAGTTTTCCCAAATTCTCCACAAAGATTCTGCCTCAGACATATTTATGCCAACTTCCAGTCAGCGGATTTTAGGGGCCCAGAACTTAAAAAATATATGGATGCAGCTAGTTACTCTTACACAAAGAATGGCTATGATTTGGCAATGGAAGCAATGAAGAGAGATTGTGTAGAGGCATATGAGTGGCTAGTGAAAATTCCAGCTGAAACATGGGCTAGACACCTGTTTGACACTAACTGCAAGACAGACGTAGTTGTGAACAATATCAGTGAAGTATTCAATAGGATGATCCTGAATGTGAGAAACAAGCCAATTAGGACAATGCTTGAAGGAGTCAGAAACAAGCTCATGGTGAAGTACAGTGGCACTAGGGTGAAATCAGATGCAGCAAGGTGGGAGATAACTCCTTTCTATACAGAGAAGCTTGCAGAGGCTAAGAGGTGGTCCAGGGATTGCAATGCTCAGAACTGTGAGATTGGTCTATGGCAAGTAACAAGTTCAAGTGGCAAAGTTGTTGCTATCAATTTGATTAACAAGACATGTGGATTTAGGAAATGGGATCTTATAGGGATTCCTTGCAATCATTCAGTTGCAGCTATCATGAAAGTGCAGCAACATCCAGAGGATTATGTACATGATTTCTTCAAAAAGCCCATGTACATGGAGACATTCAGGCACACAATCTACCCTGTTCCTGGCCCTGAAGATTGGACAACAACCAACACACCAGACATAGACCCACCAGTATTTAGGGAGAAACTTGGAAGGAAGCAGACAAAGAGAAGGCAAGGAAAGTTTGAGGTACCTGCCCCTAGAGACACATCTAGGATGGGATCTATCACTTGTAGTAACTGCAAGCTAGTAGGTCATAGGTATACTAACTGTCAGGTTGCTTTGAGGCCAAGCCTGCAAGTTAGAAAAGATGATCACCAGGTCAGTATTATTAGTTGTACTTGTTTCATTTTACATGGATATGACTTGTATGTTTGTTAAGTGTTGTGCATTTGTATCAGGCTAACAGGCAGGATTACACTGAATCTTCTGGTACTAACAATACTGCCATAGCAAGAAGTAATCCTACACCTAGTGCTACATCTACTCCAATTCCTAGTCATGCTACTAGTGCACCAAGGCCACCTACTCATGCTACTAGTGCACCAAGTCCCAGGCCTTTCTCAGCACCAAGGCTAGTTTCTGCTTCAACAAATACCAACACCAGAGTATCTACCAGGGCATTCAAGCCTACCCAGAAGATGCAAGGTTACCTTAGTGCTGGGAAACATGCCAGTTACAGGAAGAAGGGTCAGAAGCCGGTTGCTGACAGTTCAAATGCTGCAGAGTAGTTCATGTTTATGTTTGCAAAACATGGTATCAAAAGATCAGTGTTGTTCTATTTGTGCTGGAACTATGTATTTGTGCTAGGCCTATCTATGTATGTTGTTCTAAGTATGTTGCAAAACTCTATAAAACATATTCTGTTCTTATATGTCTGAGACTATGCTGAATGCTTCTCTACTAATATTCAGTTGTTATTTGTCATCTTAGTAAGCATTTCATAATATGGTTCAACCTTGTCTCTATGAAACTAAACCAAAGCATTTCATAATATGGTTCAATAACAAACATTACTTTGTTCAACAATAAGCATTACACAAATGGTTCAACCTAAGGATTCAAGGTAACATTACACAGACAGTTCACCTACAAACATTACAGAAATAAAATGGTTCCACACTCAAAGCTTCACCCATCATACATATAAAGGATCACTCATCACAAATATCTTTGATTTTCTTCAGCTTCACTTTGTTCACATCACTTGCATTGAACAACTGATATATGGTATGCTCCATCTTCTTCTTTTCTTCCTTTTGGGCAACTCTATGTGCCTCCCACTTCTTTTTCTCTTCCAGTAGGGCATCTCTTTCAGCCTCCAGCTTCTTTTGTTTCACCTTAAACACATCAGCCTAGGATTTTAACACATTTTTCAGTTCTTCTTTAGCATTCTTCAGCACTTCAACCTCATTCTTCAAAGCTTGTATGTGCTTCTGCTCTTGCAACTCACTGCTCCTTCTCTCATATTTCTCAAAAATCATAGTGGTATTGCAGTCTTCATACATTGACCACAACTTGCTTAGTGCATTGTTGAGAGTGTCAGGATCCACCGAGGACTGGAACCCATAGCTCATTGCTTGCTGAGATAAATTCATGAGTGTAAACAGACTCAGATAAATTCATGAGTGTAAACATATGGTTGTAAACATGGGTGTAAGCAAGAGTCTAAACACAAATATTAACAGACTGAGCTAATTTACTTCTTTATGTCTGTCAGTACCAACATTCCTTTATCTGACAGTATAAACATTTCATTAAAATGCCAGCCGACAGATTAACATGTTGAAGCTATATTTCAGTACAAACATGATTTAAGCTACTTTAGATAAACTAAACTAGGTCCATGATTTAGTAAACTACTTTAGATAAACTAAACTAGGTCTATGATTTAAGCTATATAAACTCATTGTCAGTAACAGATTAAGTAGTGTAATCTAGGATGAAAGGCTTAACTATTTCAATGGCATTAACACATGTAATCTAAGATTAAGTATGTAATGCAGAAAATTTCTTACATTTTCAATCTGACACATATAGAATCTTCTCCCAGTGTCAGTCCCTTCAAAGGCTACGCATTTGCACGGCTCTAGATTGTGCATGTCACAGCGCTCGGCGCCCACGGCTATCCCGCAAAATGTCGGGTCATCAATCACATTAGGAGCATAGTCGAGTGCCGTGAAGTCCTAATCAAAGAATAATTCGACTTTAATCCGACGAACCCTAATTTCGGATGAACCCTAATTTCATATATGGGAATGGGGGATGGACAGGAGCTTACCCCTAGGTACGAGTTGCTCGACTCAGAACCATCGTGCCAGCTAGGCATGGCGACGGCGGCAGGCGGCGGCGCTCTCTGTCTGCGGTGGCGCTAATGGCGGAGCGGGCGGTCAGGGGCGGCTCTCTTTGTCTCAAGAGCGTGGTCGAGCGGGGAAAGCGCTAGGACCGGCAGCTATGACGGCTTAGGACATCGCCCCTGAGTGGGTCCCACCCCCTGCCGTTAACGGGTGTGGACGGCCGTGTCGGCCGCCGTCTACCCCCGCCACGTCAGCGCCCGCTGTGGGCCAGCCCTGTCAGCTCCAGTGTCAATTCGCGTTTAGAAGAGGTTCAGTGCGATTTGAGAAAACGGACGAAAAATCTGGTAGATTTTTGCTACGAAAACGTAAAGTGGTAGTTTATCGGAATTTAGACACAAAAGTGGTAGTTTTATGCTAACAACTCGCCCAGCGCATGGGTATGGGCCATGCCCTACCCGTGGCGGCCTTCTCTTCTGCCAGGTGCACGACTATGGCCCGTGCCCTCCACCCCCATCCAGTCCACCGCTAGAGCCGGAGGTCTTCAACGCGTTGGTCGATTACAACCTCCCGACACCGATGTTGAGCAATGAGGACCCAGAGCACCTCTTGCCGCTGGTCTACGGCCTGGTCCTAGGCACGGAATCGACCGTCGCGGCTCTGACCTTGCCCTGGCTCCGTCGGCTCCGTCTCCATCCATGGCATCACCGCGTGCCTCCTCGCCTCCATCGCCCTCACCTGAGGTATGTCGCTTGTTGCGCTGGTTGGCAGCAGCCATGGTCGCGCACCGCCCCGGCCTCCGCATGGGTGCATGGACACCCGCCTCTCTCAACCTCATCCCCGGTGAGGAAGTGAGAGGAGACAGCTCCTCCTCCACGGGGGGGGGGGGGGGCATCACACGCCTGAAGACGCCGGCACCGGGCGTTGGTCGTTGGTGGCTCAGGGTGCAGGTGGGAGTGGGTTGTCGACGGAGCCCACTACACAAGCCCACATAAAGGCTACGCGGAACACCCACGGGTAAACAAGATAAAATTGTGGGTTTCTATGGGAAGCCCACGTATCGAGCGAACATCAAAAACGCTACTTCGATCCAAATTAATGTTTTCACATTTCTCTAGATTCGAATATATCTAGTCATATTTTAGTGCTAGATACATCCGAATCTAGCCAAATATGAGAACATTAATTTGGATTGGAAGGAGTAGCAATTTCCAATCAAGCAAATAGTATGTCTAGTAAAAAGAATGGCAAGTCACTCAAAAAGTACAAAAGATAATTGATATATTGAAGTGCTAAATGTTGATCGTATTCTGTACTAAAATATGTTTATGAACATTATACAAGCAACAATTGCAGCAAAGTATTTGCGGGTATATGTAGGCATACGTGGGATAGTGGACACCCGCATAAATTTCACGAGCTTCCATGGGACACTCACTTAAATTATGTGGAACTTTGTGGGCGTATGCGGGTCTCCCGCGGACAGTCCCACCTGCACCCTGATTGGTGGGGGATAGTCGAGTGGGGGCGGCAAATTTGGGGATTTCGTAACCCCAATCTCCCTCCTCCCCTCCTTATCCGCTGCTAGGAGTGGCGCCCAACTGGGTTGTGGGCCAAAAGGCCACGTGGGTTGAGGCCCATGTTAAAATCGGCCAGCAGAATGTATATATATATATATAAAAAGAATTAAGTCCAACTCCAGTACCATGGAGTATTTGTCATGTTTTAGGCCTTGTAAATTTGGGATTTCCTTGTTAGGTCCAACTACTAGTACTGTTATATGTACTTATCACATTTTAAACCCTTTATTTTTGTGTAATTACATGCAGTAAACAATTATATTGTATATATGTTGATGTTTTAACCATATTGTGTCTACAAATGATCACATGTTCAATGTGTTTGCACTTTGCAATCCCTATAACATATGAAATAGTATAATAATAATAATTTGCAATTAAGATTGATCTTTCTTGCAAAAGTAAATCGATTGATTAAGTCCAAATATGCCTACTAGGCACCAAATAGACTTAAATTGAATAGAACTAATATGCAAAATTAAAAGTGACTACCTCGGATTTGTATATGGGAACACAAGCTAATGTGCCATCTACTGCATGATGTGCATATTATCCATGATTTATTCTGAGGTCTACATTTCGTCAAAACTGACATTATGACTATCTTCAATGTGCTCTCTCATATATTTAAATCAAATCATAACATAAGATACTAAGACCAAAGGCATTTACTGACATAGGTCAGGCTATGGTTCTAAGTGCTGAGAGATGTACTCCATGAAAATGGTGACTATCTACAAAGTGTTATGATAGATGATTTGAGGTCTACACTAAAACTCAAGTTTTCACTTGATTTCACAAAATTTTGCAAATTTTATTAGAACATAATCATGATGATTTTAATTTACATACAAGTAAATTAATCAAATCTCTGGTTCCCATTCATGTAGGACAAAATGACTACCAAAGAATTTGAAGAGCTTGCGCTCAACGGGCATAACTACCTGACATGGGATATGGATGTTAAGATAAGTCTTCCATCCCGTGGCATTATAGGTGCACTCATACCACCTGAGGATCCTCCTCAGGCCGAAGTTGCACAATTAACTAAGCAACAGAAATATGGTGCATTATACATCATAAGGCACCATATTCACCCAGATTTAAAATCTGAATACTTGATGGAGGAATCTCCAAGCCATATGTGGCAATCACTTAAGACTAGATATAAACAACAGAAGGTTGTTATACTTCCTGAAGCTAGTCATGAATGGACCCACTTAAGGCTCTAGGATTTCAAATCTGTTGGATCTTATAATAATGAAGTCCATAAGATTTGTTCAAAGTTGTATTTGCGAGAAGGGACCTTCAAAATTGGAGAAGATAGAAAACACTATCAACTATGCTCCCTGCTGATAGGATCCTATAGTAACAATATCATGCCAGGAATTACCAAGTTTATTCCAAAGTTATACATGTGCTTCTCCATGCTGAGAAACATGATGAAATTCTTTTCAAGAATAGTCATCAATGCCCAGTTGGGGCCGCTCCTCTGCCTGAGGTACATGCAAACTTTAGAAAAACAACAAGTTCAATGGCCCATTCAAAAGCTAAACCAAGAACTTTAAGGGTAAAACCAACCGCTATCGCAACAAGAAGAACATGCCACATAATTCAGAAAAAGGGAAGGGCATAGGATAATCTTTGCTAGAAATGTGGATGCTACAAGCATACCACCAAGAAATATCGCTCCCCAAGACATCTAGTAAACCTCTACGTGCAATCCATGGGACAGAACAAACCCACCCAAGGAGCAAGATATGAACCACACTTCAATCTTCAACCTGAGAACAACATGGAAAATGGATATTCGCAAGATGTTCAAGGAGAACCAAGCAACACCAAGGAATTCCATCTACCACAGGACTCCATGGATAAGGAGGACATGATGATCGAATACACCTCAAATGACGTATTCAATGGCTTTGACTAGTCGATCAACTCCATTAGATAATATATTTATATACATTCATTGTATTGTTGTAATAAAAACATATTATTATTTTTGTTGTCTTCACCCTATATTGTAAAGCACAATATATATTGTATCAGCACTTGATATCAATAAAGTTGTAAATATTCTATATATCCGATAAAAGTATTTTCATCACTGAAAAAATTCTACATTTTTAATATATATATTCTACGGGAGTCAATCCAAATGGAGGAGGAAATGTGCCTTGTGGACAGTGGTACCAAACTCTATGCTTAGGGACATAAAGTATTTCTAAACTCTTAAGAAGTTAAATGGAGATATTTAACAATTGTTGGACGCGATGCGGTAATTGTTGGCACAAGATGTGCCATATTTATCGAAAAGGCTAGAAAAAGCATGTGCGTTCCCGAGCACGCTCTGCAATCGCTGATGTTGCTGCACGTGGCGTCGAGAGTCCTTCGTGCGTTTTCCCTAGCCTTTCCCACGCGACACGTGATGCTTGCAGAGAGAGGGGTGGTGGTCCTTTTTCCCTTTCTTTTTTAGATTCAAACACGAAAATACGATATCTTTTAAACGAATCATCCAAACTAAGATCCGTTTTCACAATTGCGCTAGTCGCGTCGAGATCTATAAAACTAGATCCCATATGATAGGTTTTTGAAGAACTTTTTGTTTGGCACTGCTCTTTGACCCTACATTGCACTGTCTTCGGTTGTGGTGCATGACATGATGTCCTGGCGGTGCATGGCAGGTGCACTGCCTTTTTCTTCTGATTGCATTGCCTTCGGTCGTGATGTACGGAACGATGTCCTGGCCGTGCACTGTCTACGTACTGCCTTGTTGTATTATCTTGCACTGCCCTCAAACGTAGTGCACGGCGAGGTATGCTGGAAGTACACTACTTGTGCACTGCCTTTTTGTGTTGTGTTGCACTGCCTTCGGTCGCAGTGCACGTGACGATGTCCTGGCAGTGCACCAGCCGTGCACTGCCCGTTTATACTGTGTTACACTGCCTTCGAGCGCAGTGCACGGAGAGGTATCATGGCAGTGCACTACTCGTGCACTGCCTTATTATGTTGCGTTGCACTGCCTTCGGTCGCAGTGCACGAGACGATGTTCTGCCAGTACACCGGCCGTGCACTGCCTATTTATACCGTGTTGTACTGTCTTTGATCGAAGTGCATGGAAGATCCAGTGGTAGTTTACAGTGTTTTCTCTTTTTCCATGGTGTACTGCTCTTTTTACATATACTGCTGCCTACGTATCTGTTTACCACGCACGTCTAATAGCAGAATCAGTACACTAGCAGAGCAGCATCGTGTCCACGTGGCGATCAGGAAGAGCAGGACGGGACTGCTGCGCGCACGCGTGTCCGGCCAGCGTCGCCGTCCTCTCCAGAGCGCGCGCGTGCGCTAGTCTCCCTCCATATTTACCCTCCCTATGGATACCGAAATTATAATTGAGGATGCTTTATTGTATCCGATTCAACTCGTACCCTCATAGGATATAGAGATATCCGCAAAAATAGCTTTCATATTGAAACCCATGAAGACAACAAAGAGGAATATCTCCTTTTTACTGAAGACAACGGATATGGCAAATAAATATTTGAGAAAATTCCTTCTTTATCATCAGGATTCTACTACACATACATAAAATCCGTAGCATACGTTGTGTATAAGGTAATTTTTCAGAATGTCATGCATTCTAAACTTGGCATGATCGCCTTGGTCATTCTGGTATAGGGATGATGAGGAAAATTATCTGAAATTCAAATATCATGACTTAAATGAAGCTAAATTCACACAATTTACGAATTTCATGTGCACTGCATGTGCTACGGAGAAACTCATTTTAAGACCTTCTCATCTTAAAATTCAAGCGGAACCACTCTAGTTTCTTGAACAAATTCAACTTGATATTTGTGGTCTGATCCAACCATTGTCTGGACCTTTTAGGTATTTCATGATTCTAATAGACGCATCTACACGATGGTCTCACGTGTGCCTACTATCCATATGAAACCATGCATTTGCCAAAAAATGAGACAAGTTATTAAATTACAAGCTCATTATCCTGAGAATCGAATTAAAACAATTTGAATGGACAACGCTATTGAATTTTCCTCAAGTGCCTTCAATGATTATTGCATGGCCTTAGGAATTGAAGTTCAACACTCGGTCCCATATGTCCACACTCAAAATGGCTTGGCTGAATCTCTAATAAAGAGAGTTAAGCTCATAGCACGACCCTTACTAATAAATTGTAACTTACCAACTTCATGTTAGGGTCATGCAGTTTTACATGCTGCTGACTTAATTCAATTGCGATCAATTGCATATCACAACACTCCCACTCTGCAATTAGTACATGAAAATCTACCAAACATTTTCCATCTGCGTAAATTTGGATGCACCACATATGTGCCAATCTCACCACCGCAACGTACATCCATGGGTTCATATATGAAATTGGAGATCTATGTGGGGTACAAATCATCATTGATAATCAAGTACCTTGAACCCCTCACAAGGGATCTATTCACAACCCGTCACGCTGATTGCATCTTCAGTGGGGACCATTTCCCGGTATTAGAGGGAGATATCAAGTACCAAAAAGAATGCTTGGAAATCGATTGGAATGCCCAAGGTATTTCCTCAGATCCACGTACTCAAGAAACTGAACTTCAAGTTCAGAAAATAATTAATTTGCAACACATTGCAAATAACCTGCCAGATTCATTTACTGACTATAAAGGTGTTACTAAATCATACAATCCTGCCATAAATGCGCCTGAACAAGTGGAGGTACCAACAAAACCACTAAACCTTATGTTCAAAGGAAGAGGGGCAGAAGTATGGCCATGGAATAGGATTCAGCCACTATCTCGGGATAGTGCCACTGTAGGCTACCGATTGAAGTGTCGGTTATGAAACTATGTACACGTTATAACAAGCTGAAGATTCAATATGATGATCTCGAAAAAATGCTGATGATTATGTTAGATGGGAGGTATGACTAACATATCTTAATATAACCATAAGCTGGATTATGCATTTGAATATATTTTATTTTTCCTAATATGTTAATTTATTCTATTTTTCTGAATACATGTTTGTTTTGATAGCACCAATGGGATTTTGTCTTGTCGTGTCAGTTGAACATCTCTTATTCTGATGTGTAGGAGCTTGTAGATACTTCTACATTGGCTCTTCCTGATAAACTAAGATGCCCAGGCGGGCTCAGAATTAGGCCAGGTCCTCAACAAAATACTTTGGTTGATGACACCACTCTATTATTCTTCAGACCGCTCTTCACCTTAACCCACCAGTATCGAACAAAGTGTAGAAAAAGACTGGATTTCCTGTTATGAACATGTTGACGTATTTTCAGTCCATCTAATAGTCCGTGAAGTTCAAAATCAAAGAACCAACTAAACTATCTACACTAAGAGTAGCTCTAGCGGGACCTGTAAATATGCGAAAACTGTATAAAATCCGCCTGTTTAGGGTTTCCGCAAAAACCTGACGCTCTAGCAGAACCTGTAAAGTCCCGAAAATGTATTGTTTTTTACGTTCCATGGAGAACCCTCTGCCTGAACCCTAAATTACTAGTGCGGGAGGCCGAACCGATCCTGCCCTGTATCGCTCCCTCTATTCGCACACATTGGACATTTCAGTTTCCCCTTTCCGGCCTGTGCCATCGCCGCTGTTCCTGATCTCTGTCCCCACTCGCTTTCTGCCACTGCCGTGCACCGGATCCGAACCCATGGACTCCAGTGAACTCCCGCTCATCGTTGGTGAGGCCGCTCTGCCTCAACAGCCTAGCCCCGGCACCGGATTTGGCTCCGGAACTCCGCCAGCTTGATTGGTTGCCTAGATGATTGCGGCCGGAGGCAATGCGAAAGAGGAAGAGGTTGGGGAAGAATGGTGCTCCAATGGTCGTTGTTGCAGTACTAGCAGCCAAGCCCAAAGCGTGTGTGACGAAGAAGATGAAGCAGGATGTGCACCACGCAGACCTCCCTCCCATGGCTCATCCTCCGCCCGTCGCTCAGCAGCCTCCCCTCGCCACGCAGCAGCTTCCCCTTGCCGCTCAACATCCGCCACCGCCACTGCGTCCCCTTCTATAATGGTCCACACACATGACCCATCTACTGGTGCATCCGCAAGTATGACCTATGCCCTCTCCGCTATACTATAAATGGACCAATGTTGTTCCTAAGCTTAATCATATGTAGTTACAATGCGCATGAGGCCACGACACCATCCATCGATCTGCTTAATGGGAGTGTGGTAGATATCTCTGGCCAGTGGATTCAGTTTGACGATGACGACGGCAAAGAAGAGGAAGCTGAGGCTGAATTGGAAGAGATCGAGGAGGAGGTGTTCCATGCAGCTCAAGCAACATCGACAAAGAAGAAGAGGACGATGAACTACACCGACATTGAGGACACTTGCTTGGTGCGGGCATGGTCACAAGTGTCCATCGATGCGGTGACCGACATGGACCAAACCGGCAAGCGTTATTGGAAGCACATTGAAGATAGGTTCTTCAAACTTATGCCTCGTGTTGCCCATCTAGTCGCTCGATCGTATTGGTTTCTACAAGGCATATGGGATGTCATAAAACTAACTTATAATCGTTGGGCCGGAGCTATGCAGCAAGTGTGGAACAATCCTCCAAGTGGCGTCTCTCCGGATGACTATGTGAGATCGTTGTTCTTCCCTTTTTCATTAACCCATTGTGCAATTAGAAATAATTTGATCACCCATTTTGCAATTTAGGAACAAATTGCACAAGAAAGGTACAAGGCAATGAAGGGATCCAAGAACAAATCGTTCAACTTCACCATTGTTGGAGGTTGCTTGAGCATATGCCAAAATGGAATTTGAGGGATCAAGAAACCACACCAAAGAGGGAGGCCATGAAGGAAATGGATGATGCTAATGATGATGAATATGGAGGAAGGAAGAATGGGAAGTCGGAAGGCAACAAGAAGGTGATGAAGAGGATGAAGCTTGAAGGCGAATCATCCTCTTTGAGGGATAAGATTGATGAGATGGTGAAGTTGAAGGAAATGTTTATGGCAAAGACGTTGGAGATGAAGATGATGATGCATGACAAGAAGATGGTGATGAAGCATTCAAGGTGGGAAGATTTATAAAGTGATGCCAAGTACAAGACCGAGCTAGAGGAGAGGAGGCTCAAGATAAAGGAGGCTATGGTAATGAAGGAGCTCATGGCAGAGGAGAACGAGATCATGATGATAGATACCTCGAGGATGAGTGAAGGATAATTGGAGTTGCATCAAATGAGCTTTCCTACATCTTGGAGAGGAGGAAGCTAGCTCATCAAGGGAGTGGAGCATCGGAAATTGGTGGTGATGGAGTTGTGCATGATGGGCTCGGCGGCAACGGTATGGTTTGACGATCTCTTGCATCCGTCGTGGTGGATGTATGATTTTTTGGATTCGATGATTGGACATTGTCCAATATATGTTTGGGTTGCTTTGATCTCGAAAATTTGATGTAGAAACTATAAACCATTGCATTGCATCGTTTGTTTGTTGAAGTATTGATCACATGCGCTGAAATATTGAACTTTCAATTTTTTTACCGTTCAAAAACAACTCGCGTAGAACGGATCCTGAAGGGAATATGCCCTGAGAGGCAATAATAAAGTTGTTATTATACATATTCCAAGTATATGATAGATGTTTATTTTGCATGCAATAATTGTAATAATTTGGAAATGTTAATACATGTGTGTTTAATAAACAAAAAGAAAGTTCATAGTTATGTCTCTCTTATAAACTAGCTCGTTGATTAACAAGATGATCAAGGTTTCCTGATCATGGACATTGGATGTTGTTAATAACAAGGTCACAACATTAGTGGAATGATGTGATGAACATTCATCCGAAGTATAGCATTACGATCAAAGTCATTGTGTTTATATTGCTATAACATCTAACAAAGTAATCCTAGTCCTTAAACCATGAGATCATGTTAATCACTAATACTGAAAGAGTATCTTGATAACATCAAACGTCACATCGTGAAAGGGTGATTATAAATGTGGGTTCAGTGCTACGAAAGTGTTACGTAGAGGCTCATGGATCAAGAGTGGGATTTGTCCATCCCGATGATGGATAGATATTCTCTGGGCCCTCTCGGTGATATCACATTGGTTAGCTTGCAAGCAAGTGATGAGATCACTAGAATTTTATATCACGGGAACGAGAAAAGAGTACATGTCGGTAACGAGATCAAACTAGGATGATCGAATCTTGGACATGTAATATATCGCGAGACAAAGGGATTTAGCTACTAATGTTAAAGGCTCTCACGATCACAGAAGTCATCGTAGAATGTGTAGGAGTCAGTATGGATCTCCAGGTCCCGCTTCTAATTATTGATCTGAGAGGGGTCTTGATCATGTCTGCATTATTCACGAATCGTAGGGTGACACACTTAAGGGACACTAACACCATTTGGATCAAATGTGTTTCAGACGAATGAATTGTAAAGCGCTGGAATTATTTCAATAGACACCGAAACTGTTTCGGGTGAAATTGCAGAAATTGGTTCTGCATGTAATATTGAAATGTTGCAGGGGGTTTTATGTGAATGTTTGTTAATTAAAGTAATTAACAAAATTATGAATAAATTTAATAAAAGAGTTTTATTAAATGAGAGAGCATTAAATTTTGAGAAATTTAATGCATTTAAAGTGGAGACTTTAAAAGAGAATGTGAAGGGGCATTTTAATGTGGAGGGAGTTACCACCACATGAATGGGGGAGGTGAGGGGTCACCCCATATGGGGCACCGGCCATGGGGAGGGGTACCCCCCTCCTCCTATAAAAGGCCACCCCTCTCACCCTTCTTCCTCACACCTCCTCGTGAAGGATCTCTCTCCTCCTCTAGAATTATTTCCCCATGGTCTCGGATTAGCGAGATACATGTTCCCAGTGGCATTTCGTTTGGAAGGAGTTGCTGCTTCCGCTGCATCGCTGGAGCAAGGAGGCGAAGGTTGTTCGGTGGCATGAACGTGTGTGCGAGTGCGGATGCACTGCTGGTTTGCGGCGCTAGGACTTCCACACGATCTTGAGATCGGCAAGCGTACGACTATATCATCCACGAGTTCTTACTCGTTAACAAAACTTTGTTGTCTTCAAGGGTAAGTTCTCCATGGATGTATATCCACCCGTTGCTTGTATCTAGTAGATAGATTTTGGCGTATAGTTCTCATCATAGGAATTTTTTGTTTTCTATGCTGTGAACCCTTCAGTGGTATCAGAGCCTGATCTATGCGTAGGTGCTTTGCATGGGTAGTACAAATATGTTTATATGTGGGCAATGATGATCATGTTATTGCATCTTTCATATACTTTGGATATTGGTGGCATAGTGGGATGAAGCGGCCCGGACCAACCTTACATGTCATCGCACATGAGACTGGTTCCACGACTGACATGCAACTAGTTTTGCATAAGTGGCTGGCGGGTGTCTGTCTCTCTTACTATAGTCAATATCTGATTTACAACGAGTTGCTAATAATTTGGTTATCATCGTTGTGGTTCCATGTTCGTAGGTAAGAACGGTTCTATCTCCGAAAGCCTAAGCCACGTAAAACTTGCAATTGATAAATTAGAGGCGTTTAGTTTAGATCGTTGCTGGGCTTGTGTCATGATATGGTAATGTTGTAAGTTGATGTATAGTTGATACTCTTACAACACACTTAACGTGTAAGTTCCATAGACCTTGGGCTTACACACAAAGGAATGATAGAGATCATTCCACGATGCATATGATAGTGATCAAATGCAAGAACCATATCATTTCACTTTACACATATGATATCCGCATCTTATATTTATAGTTTGGCGTTTTAGTAGCGTTATAAGATGATCTCTCATTTAAATATCAAGATAGAAATGTGTTCTTCCTTTAGTACGCACCGCTTATGTTTCGCTGTTTCAAGACATCACGTGATGATCGGGTGTACTTGAGTCCACGATCATATTTCGGGTGTAAGAAAGTTTTACATAGGCGAGTACTAAGGTCTTACTTGGCGATCCTAGCATGTACAGACATGGCCTCGGAACACGGACCGAAAGGTTAATCATGAGTCATATAGTTGATATGATGCCCATATAGATGCTCGCCTTTGAAGCTACACCAACTCACGTGATGATCGGACTTGGTGTAGTGGATTTGGTTCATGTAATCACCAAAAAGACACGAGGGATGTTGTTTTTGAGGGGGAGTTTAGTTGAACTCAATCTATCATAAACTTAGTCTAAATAAACTTTACAAATTCTGTTGTAGATGGCACCACCTGCTTTTAATTTCAATGTGTTCATGGAGAAAGAGAAACTTGCTGCGAATGGTAGTAACTTCACCAACTGGGCTATGAATTTGAGGATTCTCTTCTCTGCTACACAAAAGCAATATATGCTAGAAGCGCCGCTAGGCCCCCGACTAGCTCCTGATGCCCCTGACGAGGAAAAGAATGTTTATGTGACTCGTCAGGAGGACCACAAATTAGCTCATTGCGGCATATGATGACCCACAAGTATAGGGGGTGTATCGCAGTATTTTCGAGGGAAGTGAAACCCAATTTATTGATTCGACACAAGGGGAGCCAAAGAATATTTATAAGCCTTAACAACTGAGTTGTCAATTCAGCTGCACCTGAAAACAATCTTGCTCACAACAGTTTATCAGTAGCAACAGTTTTGTAGTAGGAATAGTAAAGTAACAACAGTAGTAAAGCAAAGACAATAGTAACAAAAGCAGTAAACAGTGGGATTCGAGTGCGGTAGGCATAGGGATGGATGGACGGGCGTTGCATGGACAAGTCAATTCACATAGAAAACAGAACATAGGGCAATTGCAGATAAACAAGATAAAGCATCCAAGTACTAGATAATCCTAGGCATGTGTCCCATATATAGTCATACGTGCTTGATACATTGCAAATGTATCTATAATTTTTAATGTTCCATGCTTGGTTTTATCTACTTTCTTGTGTTTGTCCACACTTTGGAGTAATTTTCATATGATTTCTTGGACTAACCTATTAACAAGATGCCATAGTGCCAGTTGCCTGATTTCTGCTGTTTTTGGTTCCAGGAAGTCAGAAAATGAATATTCTCAGAATTGGACAGACAAAAGCCAAAGTTCCTATTTTACCGGAAGACTCACGGAGCCAGAATACGAGACGGAGGAGGGCCAGGGCCTGGCCACACCATGTGGTGGCGCGGGCTAGCCCTGGCCGCGCCACCAGGTGGTGTGGGCCCCTCTGGCCTCCACCGACCTTGCCTCTTCGCCTATAAGAAGCCTCCCGATGCATAAATGCTAGATAATCAAGCCTCCAGCCACGAAAAGTTTCGCAGCGCCGCCGCCACCGAAGGGGAGATTCAGGGGACAGAAAGTCTCTATTCCGGCACCCTGCCGGGACGGGAAGTGCCCCCGAAGCCATCTCCATCGATCTCCACCGCCATCTCCATCACCATTGCTGATTCCCATGATGAGGAGGGAGTAGTTATCTTTCGAGGCTAAGGGTTCTACCGGTAGCTATGTGTTCATCTCTGTCTCTCTATGCATGATCTTATTGAGATCATGAGCTTGTAATCAATTAGATCTACATTGCTACTCCAATGCTTTATTAGATCTCTGCTCTCCCCATGTGTGTGAAAGTGACAGCGTGCTCACCATGGTGGCACTTAGGCTAGAGATTACAAATACTTGTTATAAGTTATATTTGGAGTTGGATGTCTTTATGAAATTGTGGTGTTTGTTGGACTCATCTAGTACTCAAGGTGACAGTGTGGGGTTATCTATATGGGAAAGGCTTACTTTGAGGTGTGTTGTTATAGCCCTACCATCGATTAGAGTGTTCAACCGGAGAGTAGTTAAGACTAGTATCATGAAGAGAATATATTTATATTAGAGTGTTCACTAGTGAAAGTATGATCCCTAGTGTAACAACCTCGGACCCTATGCTCTAAGTTCAAGCCTGGATGAACCAAAAGGGGTTAAAATAGTACAGCGGGGGCCCAGGGGACACCCACGTGTAGACCCATTGGCCGTCCTAACCACTTTCAAGAACATCGGGACAAGAGCGAGCTGCGTAGGCAACATGCGAAGAGATCATATACATACACAAGTGAGTCCGCCTAACCAATGATAGACGGATGTCCGTTAATTAGGAACAACAGTTATAACAGTATAAAATAACAGATCCATCCTCCTTCTCGCTTACCAACGAGAAAGCGGACGAACAACCCATCCGTTGGCAGTTTTATTAACCATTCCATGAGTATTGCACTATTTACTAGTCAGGTATTTAGTCAATTAAAAGCGGTACTTTAGTTATACTTGTCTATGATCGAGAAACTATGCTCTAAGTCGTCCATAACCTCGGACACGGCTTTCAGAAAGATTTACCTTGCAGGGGTGCACAAATAGCAACACACACTCGATCAACCTCGGAAAAACCAACTCAAAACCCAACGAGGCATTCACGACAAAGCGATCACAGGATTCATTAAATATTTCAAGGGGCCACCCCACTAAGCTACCCGCAACGAAGTTGGCCGGCTCCGGAACGGACCCAGGGTTTGTCACGACGGCTGTAAACGACTGGGAACCCGAAAGTGTGACTGGGCTTGTCGATACCGTGAAAACGTGGCACGTTCCAAAACAGTACAGGTGCTCCACGCACAATCTTAAATAAAACAGTAAAGCATGGCATAGGTACAGGATAGTAATAAAGCCCCAAACTACTTGTGGCCCCAAGAAATAGAAACGAATCAAGCTCTGGCTTAGGGGGGTTCATAAGGCCTCCCGGATGTGGATAGTGCGAATAGTCAAGGAACAGGAATCAAGTACTTGGGTTCCTACAGGACACAAGTGAGCATGAAAAACCAAATAACAGATATTGCTCACCGGTGCCTCTTTCATTATTTATCCCATTACTACTCAGGTTAAGTTGTTTAGGTACCTCATTATCCATCAGACACTCACATACCCTACACATGCTATTCTACGACTCACATGGCTCAAACAACTCCTGTAGTAATGGCTCATGGGATGGAGGAACAAGCTTCGGTGGGGTTTAAAAGTAAAGGCTATGCAGTACTTGGGATTCAATTTAATGCAATCGCGACTCAATGATGCAAGAATAAGGTAGAAGCAATAGGTACTATATGTATGCAAGCATGTGGTAGTACTTGCCTGGAAGCTCAATTGAGGCGAGAGATGGATCTGGGTAGTACTCCTGGGATTCCTGATTTTTATTAATTATTTGGTCAAGAATAAATCATTTTATTAATTATTTGGTCAAGTTTTATTGCCATAAACGGTTCTGATTTTTAATATTGATATGATGCATGCTGCAATTCAGAACATGGAATGCATAGTCAGAAAGGGCTCGTCGCGTTGATCGATTTAGACATATTATTTGTCAAATTTGGAGTGATAGATTTAAAGTTATTAATTAAGAAAAAGGCATTTTTAATGCAATTAAACAATTTCGAAAATTTAAATTAGGCAAACGTTAATTTGGATGGCAGATTTGAAATCCTCACATTTTTCTGATCCAAAAACATATATCATTTGTATTATTTGGAATTGTCAATTAAAAGTTATTATTTTCTGGATTGAAAATCATATTAAACATTTCTGTAAAACATTTTTATCAAACAGAAAAGATCTCAGACTTTTTGCACACAGAGACAACTAGCCATAGACACAGACAGGTGCGGCCTGCGCTGAGCTGGTGCAAACAACACGCGGCATAATTTTCTTACCGCTCGTTCAGTCAGCCACAGCAGCTGACCAGCGGGGCCACGGCTGCCACGGGGCCACACGCGGGCGCACCAGTGGGGGCCTGCCACGTGGGGGAGCTAGGGAGCGCGGGTTGAGGACAAGATTTTATCGGGTGCCTTTTTGTAAAACAGCCACAACATATGACATGTGGGCCTTGTCTAGAGTGCGGGTTGAGGGTTAAAAGCACCGGGTACTTTTTTGTAATTGTACACAGAAGCACACAGGTGGGGCCAGGTGGAGCGCGGTTTGAGTGAAACAAAAAGCCAGGGGGTATTCGCAAAAAGGCTCGCGGGTACTGTTTCTCTTCTCGTCAGTTTTCTGACGAATCTGACAGACAGAGCGCGGCACGGCGGGGGATCGAACTCGCGAAGCGGCCCGCGCGCGCGGCGGCTACCGCTGGGGCTAGCAGGGGTTGGTGTTGGGTACCACCTACGCGACTAGAAGGCCCTACTGCGTTGCGACGGCGGAGAAGTAACTGCGGCCGCCGTGCACTGAGGGCGTTCGACGGAAAGATTGACACGACCAGGAAGCCAAGAGGAACAGGGGCATGTCTAGGGGGGTCAGTGGCTCACTGCGGGGCTCTCGGTGGCATTGGATCGGCTTGGTACGTAGGAGAGCGACGGCGATGCTGGCGGACGGCGAGCTAGGGTTTGCGTCGGGCTCGACGACGTGCAGCAGGTACCGGTCGCCTCCTCCTCGCTGCTGTGTACGGGGACGGTCCAGAGGGTCTCCTCGGTCTTGCCCAACGCCTCAACGCCACGCCCGCCTTCAGCTATGGTGGTGGTGGAGCGATGCCGACGGTGGGGTAGATGGAGGAGGGGAGAAAGCAGCGGCAGGTGGGGAAGGAAGAGTAGATGGGCATGGCCTTGTGGATCTGGTGTGCAACCAGGCAAGGGAGGGTAGATAAGAACGAGGGATGAGGGGCACATGGGGTGGCTCGGTATAAAAAGGTGGCGATCACCTTTTTCTCCACCCTCTCTCTCTCGGCCGGTGGACCTGGGGCTCGAGGGGAACCCGGGATGTTGTCCAGCTGGGGCCAGATGGCAGCGAGGCAAGGTGGCTCGGGTGGGCTTGCTTGTTGGTGAGAGATAAAAGCAAAGAGGGGAGGTGAGGCTCGGCTAGGGTTTAGATGAGGGTTGGCTTGGGAGGCTCGGCAAGGGTAGGGGTTAGGTTTAGCCGAGGCTAGGAGTAAGGGTTAAGGTTAGGTTTTTTTTAAATGCCCTCCCTAGATCAAGCATGGGGTGATGAGGAGGTGGAGGAGTAGGGTTTGATATGGTATGAGACAAAGGTAGGGAAAAAGAAGTGTAAAACAAAAGCACAAGCTAGATGGGATAGAATGGAGTAGAACCAAAACAAGGGAAAGAAAAGAGTAAGAGGAAGATGTAGGGTTTCTTTTGTATAGTACAAGCAAGATCCCACCCATGCATGCATTAAGTTGGTGGTGGAAGTGAGGTTAGGGGATGGTTCCAAAATAGAAGAAGAAAGGGAGAGACACTTAGTTGGATCATGGGAAAAATACCCATGCCCCACTCAAAACCTAATAAAAACCAAAGAAAAAGAAAATAAGATGATCTTGCATGGCCCATGCATGTATAATAAATGCATTATTTACTATGGTGAAAACAATGGTAAAGGAACATGGCATATATTTAGCACATGCTTCAAAATATGGGGTTAAGACCAAGCCAAAAGAACAAGAGTGGTGTCCCAAGTAGAACAGATGGAAATGCTCATATTTGAATATAATGTGGGCATGCTAGTGTGTATGTTCCACTAGGTAAGTATATAGCCACAATTATATTCATACATGATCAAATGCTCCAAAACAAACCATATCGAAGGTAGACAAGGAAAAATACTCACATAACATGCAAAGGTGGCCATGTGGCTCTCCACATATCAACATTGTGAAAACAACATGATGCATATATGGGAGCATGTGGAATTAGAAGTAGATCCATCCCAACCCCCATGAGCGAGAGGTAAACCCAATTAAATGCAAAGCTCACCTAGAGTTGGATGGTGGAAGTATGGGGTGGTGACAAAGAGAGGTGGTGGAGTTAAATAAAAGATATGCCCCCAACTCAACTTGGGCATGAAGCATTTATCAAGAACCAAATACAATATAGTAAGAACCAAATACAATTGATAAATGCATATGGGGCAAGATCCAAAAGAAAAAAAAGGGTTTTATATGATGCCCAAATGCAAGGTGGCATGATGACATGAGCATGATATAATTATGATGCAACAATTATATGTAGGAAGTAGCATTTTATTATTAGACCATGTAGCATTACAGCTGTTAGACAGATGGGATGCTACAACTCTCCCCCACTAAACAGGAATCTCGCCCCAAGATTCTAGGAAGAAGAAGAAGACACGAAGAGGTTAGGATACTTGGCACGGAGCTCATCCTCGCGTTCCCAAGTGGCTTCATCAACGGAATGGTGCGACCACTGCACCTTGCAGAACTTGATGGACTTGTTGCGAGTCCTTCTTTCTACAACTTCTAGGATTTTTGTGGGGTGTTCTTGATAAGAAAGGTCTTCTTGGAGATTGATAAGCTCGTGGTCCACGGTCCTGCCGGGATCCTTGAAGCACCTGGAGTGGACGGGAGCGCTATGCTCCCCTTGGCGGAACAGAGCAACTGGAAAATCCAAGTCCTTCGCGAAAACATCATGGACCTTGAGTTTTTCAGGGAGCTCAAGAGCATAGGCAACTTCTCCTCTTCTTCCACGAACTTTGAAAGGACCGATGTATCTAGGAGCCAGCTTTCCTTTGATACCAAACCGGTGCGTGCCTCTCATGGGAGTGACACGAAGGTAAACGAGATCACCAGGGACATATTCCATGTCCGTGTGCTTTCTGTCATAGTTGCTCTTCTGGCGACTTTGAGCAACCTTTAGGTTTTCGAGAATGATGTGAACCTTCTCCTCCGCTTGAGTTACAATGTCGGGGCCAAACAATGTTCTTTCGCCTGCGCCCGACCAACCAATCGGAGTTCTGCATTTGCGGCCATAGAGAACCTCAAATGGTGCCATCTTTAGACTCTTCTGGAAGCTATTGTTGTAAAAGAATTCAGCATAAGGAAGGCATTCTTCCCACTTCATGCCAAAAGAGATGACGCAAGCATGGAGCATATCTTCCAGAATCTGATTGATCCTTTCAACTTGTCCTTGCGACTGAGGGTGGTAAGCTGTGCTGAAGTTCAACTTTGTTCCCAAAGCATGTTGGAAACTTCCCCAGAACTTGGAAGTGAAGACGCTTCCACGGTCTGAACTGATCTCAAGAGGAACCCCATACAGAGAGACAATTCTATTGATATAGAGCTCAGCCAACTGAATTGCAGAAATTGTTTCCTTGACGGGAAAGAAGTGAGCCACTTTAGAAAGCCTGTCGATGACAACAAAGATTGCATTGTTGCCCTTCTGCGACCTTGGAAAACCAGTTATGAAGTCCATCTCAACTTTCTCCCATTTCCATTCTGGAGGCTTCAATGGTTGTAGAAGACCGGAAGGTTTCTGATGGACCGCTTTAACTCTGCGGCAGACATCACACTCCGAGACATACTTGGCACAATATCGTTTCAACCTAGGCCACCAATATTGTGTTTTCAAGTCCATGTACATCTTCGTGGTGCCAGGGTGGATAGAAAGAACAGAATCATGCGCCTCCTTCAGAACTTGCTCTCTCAAACTCGGGTAGTTTGGAACAAACATCCGGTGTTCAAAGAATAGAGCGCCTTAGTCGTCGATGTGGAAGGACTCATACTTCGGAAGCTGAATGTTGGAGATGATCTTTTTTGTGTAAGGATCACCAAGTTGAATGGAGCGAACTTTTTCTTCCAAGAGAGGGGTTGCTAGAAGATTCAGAAGATACCCTTGATCCACAATTTCAAGGTTGAGCTGACGGAATTCCTCGCACAAGAGAGGTTGTTGTTCTTCCACCATGAGGTTGTTGACATAAGCTTTTCGGCTGAGAGCATCGGCCATGACATTAGCTTTGCCCGGAGTGTAGTTGATGGTCAAATTGAAATCATTAATTGCTTCAATCCACCTCCTCTGATGAAGATTGAGATCAGGTTGTGTGAAGATATACTTCAGACTCTTGTGATCAGAAAAGATCTCACAACGGTTGCCAAGCAAGTAGTGCCTCCATACTTTCAAAGCAAAGACAACTGCTGCAAGTTCGAGGTCATGTGTAGGATAAGTGATCTCATGCGTCTTCAACTGTCGAGAGGCATAAGCAACAACTTGTTTTTCTTGCATAAGGACCGCACGCAATCCTTGCAAGGAGGCGTCACAGAATATCTAGAAAGGCTTTGATGTATCTGGAGGAATCAAGACTGGTGTGGAAGTGAGCATCTCTTTGAGTGTTTCAAAGCTTTCTTGACATGCAGGAGACCAAAGGTATTTCTTGCCTTTCTTGAGGAGATCGGTAAGTGGCTTCGCAATCTTCAAGAAATTCTGAACGAAGCAACGGCAGTAACTAGCCAAACCAAGGAAACTCCGGACTTCTTTGACATTTTTGGGTGGAAGCCACTCAACAATTGTCCAAACAGTCTCCGGGTTGACGGCAATGCCATTGGCAGAGATGACGTGACCCAGATAGGTGACTTCAGGCAGCCAGAACTCACACTTGGAGAACTTTGGATACAGGCAGTTCTCACGAAGCTTGTTTAGGACACACCGAAGGTGTTCTTCATGTTCTTCCTTTGACTTAGAATAGACTAGAATGTCATCTAGATATACCACGACAAACTTATCAAGATACTCCATGAAAACCGAGTTCATAAGCCTCGAGAAGGTGGCAGGTGCATTGGTGAGACCAAAAGACATGACCGTGTACTCATACAGGCCATAGCGGGTGGTGAAAGCTGTTTTGGGAACATCTTCCTTGCGAATCTTGATTTGATGGTATCCACTTCTCAAGTCAAGCTTAGAGAATACCACAGCTCTAGCTAGCTGATCGAAGAGATCATTAATCCGCGGAAGGGGATATTCATTCTTGATTGTTTTAGCATTGAGAGCCCGATAGTCAACACAAAGTCTATCAGTGCGGTCTCGCTTCTTCACAAAGATGGTTGGGCTACCCCAAGAAGAAGTGCTGTGCTGAATGAAACCCAACTTCTCTTGTTCATCAAGCTGATGTTTGAGTTTAGCCAACTCAGCAGGACCCATTTTATAAGGCCGCTTGGAGATAGGAGCGGTACCAGGTTCAAGCTCAATCACAAACTCGACCTCTCGGCTAGGAGGCATACCTGGTAACTCTTCAGGAAAAACATCTGGAAACTCACGGACCACCGGAACACTCTAAATAGCATCCATAGCATCATCATTCAGAGCCGCCAAAGGGAAAAGCTGAATTGCAGGAGTCAAACTTGGAGAATAGATTATATGGCCTTCAGGAATTTTCAGAGAAACCGAGCGTTCAGTGCAATCAATCACAGCTGCATTTGCTGTTAACCAATCCATGCCCAAGATAACATCAATGTCAAAATTGCCCAGAATGATTAAGGAAGCCGAGAACAAAGAGCCACCAATCTCAATTTGATTGCCATGGCTGATTTTAGAAGCCCTCATGTTTGATCCAGGAGATTGCACCATGAGGCGAGTTGGTAAAGCATCAGAAGGTAACCCATTACTCTCCGCAAACTTGTATGACACGAATGAATGTGATGCACCAGAATCAAATAAAACTCGTGCAGGAACTGAGTTAATAGGAAGCATACCCATCACAACTCTAGGTGCATGCTCGGCTTGAGCGACGTTGACACAGTTGGCACGAGCAACAGTGGACCTGGGCTTGGTGTTGATGTTGAGAGCCCGCGGTGGAGGTGCACGAGCCATAGAAGATCTTGCTGCAGGTCTTGGAGGTGGTGGAGGAAGAGCTTTGTTGTTCATGGGACAACTCGAGTGTTGATGCCCAGTGTTCCCACAAGTGTAACAAGCACCAGGTGGACATGGAGCAGCATAGCCAGGGACTCTGCCAGGCGCTCTAGGGTAGTTGTGGTTGTAGCCCCTAGGAGCAGCGGTGAAGGAGTTTGGTGGCCTTGCCGCATAGCTTGAAGATCTTGGTGGAGCCGGGAGTGGCGGTGCGGTATTAGGAACCCACACGCGGCGCTTAGAAGGAGCTATCATAGCTGAAGAGCTTGCTGCATCACGACTGTGTTTCTTGGACTCCTCAAACACTTGCCTACTTGCTTCTTCCTGTTGAGTTATATGTTGGAGTTCTAGAAAATACCCCGGCCTTGCATGAGTGATTGCATATTTGATAGATGCATTGAGCCCTTGCCTGAACCTCTTTTGCTTCTTCTTGTCATCAGAGATCTCATCGCCACCATACCGAGAAAGATTCATGAAGTTTATGATATAGGTATTGGCATTGTCATTGCCCTGCTTGAGGTTGAGAAACACTTCCTTCATCCTTTCCATGACAATTTCTGACAGATATTGCTCTTTGAAAGCCCCAGTGAACTGCTCCCAAGTAGGCTGAAAACCAGAGTGGTTTGCCTTGAGGTAATTCTCCCACCATAGAGCTTTGTCGCCCTTCAGAAGGTGAGTGGCATATTTTACCCATTCTTGCTCAGGAACATCCGCAGTCATCAACAACCTTGACATCTCACGCAGCCAATCATCAGTATCTAGTGGCTGATCAGACACCTCAAAGTGGCACGGGTTAAACTTCAGAAAGCTCTTGATGTCTCCTCACTTGGGAGGTGGAGGTAGTGGAACAAACTCATTCCTCCTGACACTTTCTTCAAAGCGCTGCTGGTTCTGTTGCATTGTTCCCAAGGCATTAGCAATACTTGCCAACGCAACCCCCAGTTCATGTGGTATGTCCTCCTCAGAACGGCGTGGTGGTGCCATCCTGTGATTGATATAAAACTCAAGTCAGTACCATAATGGAGAATAATAATAATCCAAAATAGTACCAAAATGGAATTAACCAAGATTAAAGGATACAAATTACTAAGATGATATTAAAATATCAACAAAGTTCAAAGCACCTAGAAGATATTAAGCATATCGCACACGACTGAACAAGGAGTGTGGTACACAAAGCTATCAAAGAAAAAAATTCCGCAAATTTCGGCATTAAAATACCGCTATATGCGCAAAACCACTTAACGAATCAAGATTAGTAACTCTACCAATTCAATATACAAGAGCGAATGATAAAAGTAGTGGTATGGTCGCGACTCCATCCCGCACTCAAATCATTACTCCGCACATGAATAAGTAAAACACATATCCCAACTCATTTCCTTCTTAAGATGAACCTAAAGATTGACAACTATGGAAAAACAAACACCCCAAACAAGATAGCATCGGATAACAAAGAGTAAGACAGACCGCGTCGGTTTACAACGAATCAGATAGATCGCGTCGGTTTACAAAAGCCTGTCGGTATGGAATGTACCAACAGTTGATAATCAAAAGGCAGATAGGGACAACAAGTTGGATGCAACAGATAGACAAGGAATTGCACACACACACACACACTCACACAACCTATGGTACTACGGAACCCAGAACACGTGAATCCTAGTTTGAATTTTTAGAAGAGGATTGAAAACGTTACACTTCCTTACCAGAAAAAGGGTGGGGGGTGGGTAAGAAGAAAAATGGAAGCAGTCCTACTCTCACGTTTTGTTTTTCCCTAGTATACATAGCTACCAAAAAATATTTGCTAGACTGACAACGACCATTTGGCTGAGACCCTGAAGGGCGGGATGGCTCTGATACCAATTGTAACAACCTCGGACCCTACGCTCTAAGTTCAAGCCTGGATGAACCAAAAGGGGTTAAAATAGTACAGCGGGGGCCTAGGGGCCACCGACGTGTAGACCCGTCGGCCGACCTAACCACTTTCAAGAACATCCGGACAACAGCGAGCGGCGTAGGCAACAGGCGAAGAGATCAAATACATACACAAGTGAGTATGTATGCAAGCTACCTTACAACAGTCCTCAGAGCCATTCCATCTAAAAGAAATAGAAATATTGCAACGCCATACGGCAAGATCCAAATATCCTAAAATAGAGATAATAGTGTAGGATAGTTCCTCATACATCAATCATCAGAGTATCAGGCGGAAGCGGAAAACAAGATCCGAGTACAGATAAGAAGCAAATCGGCATAAGATGCCACATAAATAAACACATCCCGCCCACAGATCTCATGGATCCCCATCCCCAGAATCTCTACACCGAGTGATCGTTGCCAACATCATCTGTCTCCTCCACCCAGTATCCATCTTGCGAATACACCTGTTCATCTGAATCAAACAATTTATCGTGTGAGACCCTAGGGGTACTAAGCAAGTCTTTATGCCTCTAAAGGGGACATATACCTGGGGTGACGCAATTGCAGTAAAAGATAAAAGCTAACAAGCCTATAGATACTCGCTAACCATCCGCCTAACCAATGATAGACGGATGTCCGTTAATTCGAAACAACAGTTATAACAGTATAAAATAACAGATCCATCCTCCTTCTCGCTTACCAACGAGAAAGCGGACGAACAACCCATCCGTTGGCAGTTTTATTAACCATTCCATGAGTATTGCACTATTTACTAGTCAGGTATTTAGTCAATTAAAAGCGGTACTTTAGTTATACTTGTCTATGATCGAGAAACTGTACTCCAAGTCGTCCATAACTGCAGACATGGCTTTCAGAAAGATTTACCCTCCAGGGGTGCACAAATAGCAACACACACTCGATCAACCTCGGAAAAACCAACTCAAAACCCAACGAGGCATTCACGACAAAGCGATCATAGGATTTATTAAATATTTCAGGGGGGCACCCCACTAAGCTACCCGCAACGAAGTTGTCCGGCTCCGGAACGGATCCAGGGTTTGTGACGACGGTTGTAAACGACTGGGAACTCGAAAGTGTGACTGGGCTTGTCGATACCGCGAAAACATGGCACGTTCCAAAACAGTACAGGTGCTCCACGCACAATCTTAAATAAAACAGTAAAGCATGGGATAGATACAGGATAGTAATAAAGCCCCAAACTACTTGTGGCCCCAAGAAATAGAAACGAATCAAGCTCTGGCTCAGGGGGGTTCATAAGGCCTCCCGGATGTGGATAGTGCAAATAGTCAAGGAACAGGAATCAAGTACTCGGGGTCCTACGGGACACAAGTGAGCATGAAAAACCAAATAACAGAT
Source organism: Avena eriantha (assembly GCA_910589775.1). NCBI lineage: Eukaryota > Viridiplantae > Streptophyta > Magnoliopsida > Poales > Poaceae > Avena > Avena eriantha. The sequence continues at coordinate 384,878,223 of OU342746.1, forward strand.
ATTGCTCACCGGTGCCTCTTTCATTAGTTATCCCATTACTACTCAGGTTAAGTTGTTTAGGTACCTCGTTATCCATCAGACACTCACATACCCTACACATGCTATTCTACGACTCGCATGGCTCAAACAACTCCTGTAGTAATGGCTCATGGGATGGAGGAACAAGCTTCGGTGGGGTTTAAAAGTAAAGGCTATGCAGTACTTGGGATTCAATTTAATGCAATCGCGACTCAATGATGCAAGAATAAGGTAGAAGCAATAGGTACTATATGTATGCAAGCATGTGGTAGTGCTTGCCTGGAAGCTCAGTTGAGGCGAGAGATGGATCCGGGCAGTATTCCTGGGATTCCTGATATTTCCCCTGCTCGGCGTCTATTCGAAAGAAGAACCAAACAAACAAGGGCCAACATAAATAAGGTGCACAAGCATATAAATAAAATACGACAAGCAAACACGCATGCCATGATGAATGATGCACCAATTACATGGCAATAATGTAGCATGGCAAGGGTGAGGTGTGGGGACAAGAATAAATCATTTTATTAATTATTTGGTCAAGTTTTATTGCCATAAACGGTTCTGATTTTTAATATTGATATGATGCATGTTGGAATTCAGAACATGGAATGCATAGTTAGAACGGGCTCGTCGCGCTGATCGATTTAGACATATTATTTGTCAAATCTGGAGTTATAGATTTAAAGTTATTAATTAATTAAGAAAAAGGCATTTTTAATGCAATTAAACAATTTCGAAAATTTAAATTAGGCAAACGTTAATTTGGATGGCAGATTTGAAATCCTCACATTTTTCTGATCCAAAAACATATATCATTTGTATTATTTGGAATTGTCAATTAAAAGTTATTATTTTCTGGATTGAAAATCGTATTAAACATTTTTGGAAAACATTTTTATTAAACAGAAAAGATCTCAGACTTTTTGCACACAGAGGCAGCTAGCCACAGACACAGACAGGTGGGGCTTGCGCTGAGCTGGTGCAAACAACACGCGGCATAATTTTCTTACCGCTCGTTCAGTCAGCCATACCAGCTGACAAGCGGGGCCACGGCTGCCACGGGGCCACACGCGGGCGCGCCAGCAGGGGCCTGCCACGTGGGGGAGCTGGGGAGCGCGGATTGAGGACAAGGTTTTATCGGGTACCTTTTTGTAAAACAGCCACAGATATGACATGTGGGCCTTGTCTGGAGTGCGGGTTGAGGGTTAAAAGCACCGGGTACTTTTCTGTAATTGTCCACAGAAGCAGACAGGTGGGGCCAGGTGGAGCGCGGTTTGAGTGAAACAAAAAGCCAGGGGGTATTCGCAAAAAGGCTCGCGGGTACTGTTTCTCTTCTCGTCAGTTTTCTGACGAATCTGACGGACAGAGGGCGGCGCAGCGGGGGATCGAACTCGCGACGCGGTGCGCACGCGCGGCGGCGGCTACCACTGGGGTTAGCAGGGGTTGGTGTTGGGTACCAGCTACGTGACTAGAAGGCCCTACTGCGTTGCGACGGCGGAGAAGTAACTGCGGCCGCCGTGCACTGAGGGCGTTTGATGGAAAGATTGACGCGACCAGGAAGCCAAGAGGAACAGGGGCATGTCTAGGAGGGTCAGTGGCTCACCGCGGGGCTCTCGGTGGCATTGGATCGGCTTGGTACGCAGGAGAGCGACAGCAATGCTGGCGGACGGCGAGCTAGGGTTTGCGTCGGGCTCGACGACGTGCAGCAGGTACCGGTCGCCTCCTCCTCGCTGCTGTGTACGGGGACGGTCTAGAGGGTCTCCTCGGTCTTCCCCAACGCCTCAATGCCACGCCCGCCTTCAGCTATGGTGGTGGTGGAGCGATGCCGACGGTGCGGTAGATGGAGGAGGGGAGAAAGCAGCGACAGGTGGGGAAGGAAGAGTAGATGGGCATGGCCTTGTGGATCTGGTGTGCAACCAGGCAAGGGAGGGTAGATAAGAACGAGGGATGAGGGGCACATGGGGTGGCTCGGTATAAAAAGGTGGCGATCACCTTTTTCTCCACCCTCTCTCTCTCGGCCGGTGGACCTGGGGCTCGAGGGGAACCCGGGAGGTTGTCCAGCTGGGGCCAGATGGCAGCGAGGCAAGGTGGCTCGGGTGGGCTTGCTTGTTGGCGAGAGAGAAAAGCAAAGAGGGGAGGTGAGGCTCGGCCAGGGTTTAGATGAGGGTTGGCTTGGGAGGCTCGGCAAGGGTAGGGGTTAGGTTTAGCTGAGGCTAGGAGTAAGGGTTAAGGTTAGGTTTTTTTTAAATGCCCTCCCTAGATCAAGCATGGGGTGATGAGGAGGTGGAGGAGTAGGGTTTGATATGGTATGAGACAAAGGTAGGGAAAAAGAAGTGTAAAACAAAAGCACAAGCTAGATGGGATAGAATGGAGTAGAACCAAAACCAGGGAAAGAAAAGAGTAAGAGGAAGATGTAGGGTTTCTTTTGTATAGTACAAGCAAGATCCCATCCATGCAGGCATTAAGTTGGTGGTGGAAGTGAGGTTAGGGGATGGTTCCAAAATAGAAGAAGAAAGGGAGAGACACTTAGTTGGATCATGGGGAAAAATACCCATGCCCCACTCAAAACCTAATAAAAACCAAAGAAAAATAAAAGAAGATGATCTTGCATGGCCCATGCATGTATAATAAATGCATTATTTACTATGGTGAAAACAATGGTAAAAGAACATGGCATATATTTAGCACATGCTTCAAAATATGGGGTTAAGACCAAGCCAAAAGAACAAGAGTGGTGTCCCAAGTAGAACAGATGGAAATGCTCATATTTGAATATAATGTGGGCATGCTAGTGTGTATGTTCCACTAGGTAAGTATATAGCCACAATTATATTCATACATGATCAAATGCTCCAAACCAAACCATATCGAAGCTAGACAAGGAAAAATAATCACATAACATGCAAAGGTGGCCATGTGGCTCTCCACATATCAACATTGTGAAAAGAACATGATGCATATATGGGAGCATGTGGAATTAGAAGTAGATCCATCCCAACCCCCATGAGCTAGAGGTAAACCCAATTAAATGCAAAGCTCACCTAGAGTTGGATGGTGGAAGTATGGGGTGGTGACAAAGAGAGGTGGTGGAGTTAAATAAAAGATATGCCCCCAACTCAACTTGGGCATGAAGCATTTATCAAGAACCAAATACAATATAGTAAGAACCAAATACAATTGATAAATGCATATGAGGCAAGATCCAAAAGAAAAAAGGGTTTTATATGATGCCCAAATGCAAGGTGGCATGATGACATGAGCATGATATAATTATGATGCAACAATTATATGTAGGAATTAGCATTTTATTATTAGACCATGTAGCATTACAGCTGTTAGACAGATGGGATGCTACACCTAGGCCTTGTTTCTAAGCATTGATACACCGTTTGCAACTAGATCTGTTACATGTTTGCTTGCTTCCATCTTTATTTTAGTTTTGCTTTAGTCTTTTCCACGCCATCAATTTATTTTCTAGCACCGTTACCACTTATAATTATTCATACCACTCGTATTTCAATATCTCTTCGCTGAACTAGTGCACCTATACACCTGACAAGTGTATTGGGTGTGTTGGGGACACAAGAGACTTCTTGTATCTTGATTGTAGGATTGCTTGAGAGGGAATACCTTTGACCACTTCCTCCCTGAGTTTGATAAACCTTGGGTAATCCACTTAAGGGAAAACTTGCTACTGTTCTACAAACCTCTACACTTGGAGGCCCAACAACTGTCTACAAGAATAGAAGTGCGTAGACATCAGTGCTCGCAATGAGAACTTGCACAACATCTTTTGTCCTGCCAGCCCGTTTGCAGCGGGGCCTCTAGGGAACTACTGGCAATTAAGGGCTCCTTTTAATAGAGCACCGGAGCAAATCATTAACACTCCGTGAACGCATGTGATCCTCACATCAAAGCCATTCCCTTCCGGTTATCCCGATTTCTGTCACTTCGGGGCCATAGGTTCCGGACAACAACATGTGTATACAACTTGCAGATAAGACCAAAAACAATACTATCATAATGAATCAATAACATGTTCAGATCTGAAATCATGGCACTCGGGCCCTAGTGACAAGCATTAAGCACAACAAAGTCATAAATCACTAATAAAAGATACTAGGCACCATGCCCTAACAATCTGATGCCATTACATGAACGATCTCATCCAATCCCTACCATCCCCATAGCCTACAGCGGGGGATTACTCACTCATAGATGGGAGAAACATAGATGGTCGATGGAGAAGCGATGGTGATGATGATGGCGATGATCTCCTCCAATTCCCCGTCCCGACAGGGTGCCAGAACGGAGTTTCTGGTGCTGTTTCGTGGAATCTGGTGGTGGCAGCGGAGCAGAACTCCTTCTGGAAAAACGTCGAACCCCCCGAAGTTTTTAGGTCAGAAGGCTCCTTATAGGCAAAGAGAGAGGCCGAGGGGGTGCCTAGGGGGGCCACACCACCCCCTGGCACGGCCTGGCCCGCGCCACCAGGTGGTGTGGCCACCCCCTGGCTCTTCTCCGTCTCGTATTCTGGCTCCTGAAGTCTTCGGGTGAAATTGCATTTTTGGCATATTTTCCGGAATTTTTCCTGATAGTTGATTTTCTGCACAAAAAGTAGACACCAAGGCAATTCTGCTGAAAACAGCGCCAGTCCGCATTAGTTGCATCCAAATCACACAAGTATAGAGGAGAAACAATAGCAAAAGTCTTCGAGAAAGTAGATACGTTTTGGACGTATCAACTACCCCAAGCTTAGCTTATTGCTTATCCTCAAGCAATTCAGTTGAAAACTGAGTGCGATAAAAGAACTTTCACGAACACATTTGCTTCATATGATGTAAATATACTCAGCAATGTGATCAACTACTTAGACAGTTCATAATAAAGAGTATGCAACTGAGTCTACTTAATAGTCATTGCAAGCTATGAAGAGATTCCAACTCAAGAATAATAAGTACCATGAAGCACAAACATAAGCAACATTACAATGCTCATAAAAAGGTATGATAGAGTGGTGTCTCGCTTGCCCTTTGATTATGAATGCCAAGGCACCTCTGAAGTTCAAGTGATGACTAGAAGTAAAGATATCAAGGATACAAGCATCAAAGTCATAACACAAATAATCAAGTAATGGAACAAACACAAAGAATGACAACTATGCTCTCAAAAAGGTGCTCAAAGAATATGTGGAGACTCAACAAGTAGAAGAAAATGTTTTGAATAATTTTGAAAGGCTTCCAAATGCTGAAAGTATGGTACTCATTAGCTTTGAGCTCTCATTGCGCCTATCATAAGCATCTTTAATGTGGTTAAGGTGAAACTGAGGTCCAATCCGAGTTATATGCTTGACAGACTATAAACTGAAAATCCCAAGTCCCTTGAGTACGAGGGTCGCTCCTCATGCTACTCAACTTTAGTTACCGGTAAGTTCTTGTCATCGTAAGTATGTGCGTATCATTGAGAACCGCCAACGGGGTACCCCTTGCCCGATGATACGGAAGAATCCCCATATCAAAATGACAAGGTAAGCAGACAATGAGTATCTCAGCAATCTTCTTATTTACCATGGGAAAATGGTGCTTTTTTCTCTCTTTCCTCTTTTCATAAAACTCCTTTTTTTCTTTTTCTCAATAGCTATCTCTCTCTTTTTTTTATAAGAAGAATGCTTCATAGATATCATTATGGTTACGCTGCAGGTTTCCACCATGTCAGCATGGATTAGACCAGCGGCCCAGGCGTTTCTCTAACACACATACATAACTCCATGGACTTACAAGCTCCCCTTTTATTTCACACCAACGACATCCGTAAAAAAAGAGCAAGGTATCAACTGGGTATATAATTACAAGTGTTGAAAGTGTTCCCCGTGACAACACGGTTCTGCTAATCCCTAGCTTATAATTTGCAAGCATATAACTTTCATGGAGAGTTCACAATGGTTCAGGTTTATTAAGTGCAGGAAATAAAGTGTGCCATCAAGTTTGTGAGAGCTTTACTAACTAATTTTCCCATAACAAGCAAACATTTTATTCGGAAGAAAATAAGACATATTGAATATGCACGGAAGTAGCAAATGATGCTAATAGGTAGGTATGGTGGACACTTCGGAAATATTTGGTTTAGGGAGTTGGAGACATGAGTAAAACACTCAGTGGAAGTGAAGGCTAGCAATAGTAAGGGAGTGACAAACGAGAGAGCAATAGCTGTCATTATCATGCTTGCAACAAAACAGGACTACTCATGGCATGAAAGTGATTCAAGATCCTCAAGGCAAAATAATTCATCAAGGCTTAACTGATTATCATAGTCCTGTGCATGCGTGAGCATGTGCCAAGTCAATTCAAATGAAACATTTAGAGGAGCATACCATGGTGTCATACCAATTTATGAATAGAGCAATGCAAGCAAACATTTATAAGACATGCTACAAACTATTAGCAAGCTGAAGCTAATCATAAGAAAGCAAGAACTACTAAGCATCCAAAGATAACATACACCCTACATGAACGGACTAAGCATGCCCACAGTGATGAGTATATGTACAAAAATGAAAACAAATAGAGTTCGTTACCAGCCTCTTACCACGCCTCAAGTTGTCATTGATCCTCATTATTGCTCTTCACTTGTGTGGCTTGAATAATAATATGAAACCAATATCCACTGAGGACTGCCGAACCCTGTAGCAAGCTCGCAAAAACCAAAGAAGAACGAAAAATATTTTTGGTGTTTTCGATTTTTAAATAAGAACCAAAAGAGAAAAACAAGCAAAGCAAAATCTTTTTGGGTTTTTCGAATAGTTCAAACAAAGCAAAAAGGGAAAAACAAACCAAGGCAAAAAGAAGAAGCAAACCAAAGAGAAAAAACAGAAATATTTTTGGTCTTTTTGTATTTTTAGAAAGCAAAAGCAAAAGCAAAGGAGGACGAAAACTGAAAAGAGAATGAAAACATGAATATACAAAGTACCGACGCAACATGATATGGAGATGAGTGCGGTGTCGGCGTACCTCCCCCCAAGCTTAGGCTTTTGGCCTAAGTGGGTATCAATCCCAAGCTGGCCAGGATGAAGTGTCACCTTGGTACGACGAAGAGGTCCTATCATCCTGGTGCGAACTCGAGTACGTCCCGCCGTAATGCGTGGAGTAATCATAGGAGGGCACATCCTCCTGGTGCTGCTCGTGGAAACCCAGCAAGCGAAGCTGCTCGTCCACCTCCTCCTTGGAGCGCGACCACGGTCTCCTGTGAACACTAAACAAAGCAGGCTGTGGCAAAAGGATCTCCCTTTCATCCCTGTTAGTGAAAAGCATCCTATATACTAGATTGTTCAAATCAGAGGTAGCAGTGACAAAGTGATGAGTTTTCATGGCAACAAGGTCAAGCCTCTGTGGTGCCAGCATAGCATCATAGGGATCCACTAAAAGACCTAATGCATTGACTAATGCATTGACTATGCGCGATGCAATGATGCCCCCATAGGTAGGCCCCCTAGCAGCTAGGCGGCGAGCAATAAGCGAGCTAAGATTGTACCGACTATCATTGTTAAGCGCAACAGCAAGGAATGCTAAATGATAGTTGGAGATATTACTTGTGTTCTCCCTACCCAGTACACTAGTAGCAAGATAATATGCAAAGTATCTAAGGGCAGGGAGTTGGATATTTCTTATCTTTCCGCGCTGCGCCACGCGGTCATCATCATTGGTCACCCCTCGGTAAAGCTCCAACAAATCAGCGGGTCGCCCTTGAATTTTCTTCACAGTCCCTGTCATACGCACACCTACAATACTGCAAAATCGCTCCAAAGGCATGGTGAAGGGCAGATCATAGATTTTAAAAGAGACAGTAGACTGATAGGGTGTGTTAGTAAACGTGAAGCTCTCAACAAAAGTTTTGGTGAGCATAGCGTATTGTGCACTCTCATCTTGCATATATGAGGTCAAACCAACCCTCTCAATCAGTAGCAAGAAATCATCAAGAATACCTGCAGCTTGTAAGAAAGTAAAACAAGGAAAAGAGGATGGTGAGCATCCCCATCATCCCTATCACTGCCAATACGAGTTGCAATGAGATCTTCATTGTATGATGGCCTAGCTTGAGAGGCTATTCTTGAGGGCCTCGACCTCCTAGGTGCATCACTCTCAAATATCTCTCCAAAAGTATGGTTGTTCATGCTTGGTATTCTGAAATTTAAACACCTATTAAACAAGTGATTGCAAAGTAAATATAATGAAGGATTCTACTCATAGGGACTTGCAAGAGGCCTAAACATGCATCAAAACTATATCTCTAAGCATCAAACAAGCTTACAAGCTCTCATAACCAGTCACCTACAGCAGCAAAATACTCAACATATAATCCACTAAACACAAATCTACTTGGACAAGGGGAGGAGTCACATACCTAGGAACAAATTCTCCAAATTTCAGCAAGAAAGATGGGCTGAGCAAGGAGATCGAAAAAAATCGAGAGCAAGCACAGCAAGAACGCGATTTTGAGATATGAACTGGAGCTTACTCGGGAGAGAGAAGAAAGTGGCAAGTGAGAGAGTTAGTGGGGGGCCAGGGGTGGCCCACACCAGGGCATGGAGCCACCCAAGGCTGGTCGCGCCACCATGTGGTGTGCCTGCCTGGTGGTCCCCCTGGTACCTCCCAGGTACTCCTCTGCCCTTTTTTCACGTAAAAATTTAATATGAATTTTCTGGAATTTTTCGAGACACTTTATTTTTGGGCAATTTTCAGAAATAGAAGAATGATTTTTCTGACAGACAGATTTTTCTTTTCTTTTGGAAACATGATGCAAGGACAAAACAAGGCTAGAACTACAGAAGTTCTAACATGCAAGCAACTAACAACAAAAAGAAAACTAAACGAAAGCAAAAACTAAAATGCAAAGGATAGAAATAAACGGAGATAATCATAATGAAAACATTGTTTTGTTCAATGGAATCCTTTTGTTAACAAGGTTGATCAAGTCTTGCTACCAAAACAATTGCATATGAGACAAAACTTTGTACTCCACTAATGATTATGTTACCTCAACCTTGATAGCAATGGTCCCAATCATAATAGTTTCAAATTTTTCTCTTGGTATGGGACAATATATTTCTCCAACTTGAATGCCTTCAACATGTTCAATTGAATTCAAACCATAAGTCCTTTCAATCTTCTTGGGGAAATAGATAGTATGTTCCTTGTCATTAACATTGAAGGTCACCTTTCCTTGATTACAATTAATAACAACTCCTGCAGTATTAAGAAAAGGTCTCCCAAGAATAATAGACATATTATCATCTTCAGGCATTTCAAGCACAACAAAATCAGTTAATATCAAGCAATTATGAGCCACTTGAACAGGTACATCCTCACATATACCCATAGGAATAGTGGTAGATTTATCAGCCATTTGCAAAGATATATCAGTTGGTATTAATTTTTCAAGTTGAAGCCTCTTATAGAGAGAGAAAGGCATAACACTAACTCCAGCTCCCAAATCACACAAAGCAGTCCTAACATAACCGTTCTTAATAGAGCAAGGGATAGTTGGAATCCCTGGGTCTCCAAGTTTCTTAGGAACCTTACCATTGAAGGAATAATTAGCAAGCAAAGTAGAAATTTCTTCGTTAGGGATCTTCCTTTTATTCGAGACAATGTCCTTCATATACTTTGAGTAAGGAGGCAATTTAATAGCATCAGTCAAAGGAATTTGCAAGAATAAAGGCTTCATCCACTCACAAAACTTATTATAGTGTTCATCTTCCTTTGACTTGTGTTTCTTATCAGGGAAAGGCATAGGTTTTTGGACCCAAGGTTCTCTTTCACTACCATGTTTCTTAGCAATAAAATCTTCTTTGGTGTATGTAGTATTCTTAGTGTGGTTTTCAGGTTCTTCTTCAACTTTTTCTTCATTAGGAACAACATTTTCTTCATTACCACTTTCAGTTTCAGCATCAGAGATAGATATACTATTAGGATCAATAGCAGGTTCAGAGGGTTCTACAATAGTTTTATGTTTCTTTTTCCTTTTCTAATGAGTAGAACCACTATTTTCAGCTTGTTGAGAATCCTTCTCAATTCTTTTGGGATGCCCCTCAGGATATAGAGGATCCTGGGTAGCAGCACCACTTCTAGTTCGAATTTCATAAGCATGTTTTTCTTTAGTAGCATTAACTAGCAAGTCGTTTTGCACTTTAACGAGTTGATCTATTTGAGTTTGAACCATTTGAAAGTGTTTAACAATCATTTTAACATCATTAGAGGTTCTTTCCACAATATCTTTCAACTCAACAATATCTCTAGTGTTTTCCATTAGATGATTTTGCACCCTTTTATTAAAGTTATCTTGCTTAACAATAAAGATATCAAATTCTTCTAAGCATTGATCAGGAGGTTTAGAGTAAGGGATATCACCTTCATCAAAGTGTTGGAGAGAGTGTACCTCAATAGTGGATGAGTAGGGAATAAGCTTACATAATTCTTCTATAGGAGGTAAATTCTTGACATCTGCAGCTTTAATTCCCTTCTCCTTAAGACATTTCTTAGCTTCCTTCATCACTTCATCATTTAATTCAATACCTCCCCTCTTCTTTGATGTTGGAATAGGCACCAGAATAGATGGTTCAGGTACAATTGCTTCATGTATAGCTTGTTTAGGAGGAGTCCAATCTTCATAATTCTTGCTTATTTTAGCCATTAATTCCTCAGCTTCCTTAGGAGTCCTATTCCTGAAAACACAATCAGCACAACTATCTAGGTATGTCCTAGATTCCTCGGTTAGTCCATTATAAAATATATCAAGAAGCTCATTCTTAGGTAATGGACTTCCAGCCTGGGCATGAATCAAAGCACAAAACCTTGCCCAAGATTCGGGCAATACCTCTTTTTCTCTTTGTTTAAAATCAAAAAGTTCCTGCAAAATAGCATGTCTAGCACTGGGAGGAAAATATTTCTACAGGAAAGTACTAATCAAGCACTCAGGGTTATCAATAGATCTAGGAGGTAAATTACTAAACCAAGTTTTAGCTTCTCCTTTCAGTGAAAAGGGAAAAATCTTAGCAACAAAGTAAGTACGCATCTTAATGTCATCAGAAAACAAGCCACTCATGGTAGAGAGTTCATTCATATGTGCTACCGCACTTTCATTCTTAGTCCCACAAAAAGGTTCTTTCTCGACAATAACTATGTAAGATAGATCGAGAGAGAAATCATAATCTTCATCTATAATGTTTATGGGAGAAGCAGCAAACTTAGCATCAGGAGACAATTTGGGTCTAATAGTACGCCTCTCAAGGAGACTCTTAGCAGCGCTCCTATCATGGGTGTTCTTACATTCTTTAATAAATTCATCAGTCATCTCAACATAACCATCTTCAATATCATAACTTTCACTAGACTCGGGTGAACTAACAGGTGTGGTAGTGTCTTCATTAGGAGTTTCGATATTTCCAGCTATAGTTCTAGCAATCGTAGCGTCTAGGAAAGGACCTAATGAACCAATATTATCAAGCACAGTAGAAGAAGCATCATAAGCATCAGAAGTTTCAGATTCAGCAGTAGTGTAGCATCCCATCTGTCTAACATCTGTAATGATACATGGTCTAATAATAAAATGCTACTTCCTACATATAATTGTTGCATCATAATTATATCATGCTCATGTCATCATGCCACTTTGCATTCGAGCATCATATAAAACCCTTTTTCATTTGGTTCTTATCTCATATGCATTATTAACTGTATTTGCCTCTTGATATATATTGTAGTTGGTTCTTGATATGTTGCTTAATGGCCAAATTGAGTTGAGGGCATCTCTTATAATTTCCTTCCATCTACTAACTTGCCATATCACCTTCTCTTTGATGTCTTCTTAATTCCAACCATACATATGTATGTGGCCTTATTGCTTTGTTGGTATCTTAGTTCTTGCCACACACATTTACATGGAACCATCTTCTTTTCATCAACTTGGTAGGTGGGTTTGAACCAAGCTATACAAAATGTACCACATATTTGTCTTATGTTTTGTTTATGCATGTTGTGTACATATTGCATGTCCCATGCAATAATGGTACCACTATCCTATCTCCTTCTTGGTTTTTCTTCTTTTAGTGTGTTCTTGCATATCTCAACCTAGAAACATTCAAAATCAAACCCAATTCAACTAACAACCTTCTCTAGCCTTTTTCCTTGCATGGCTATTATTTCATGTGCATGCAATATGAAAACCATCTCTAGCATCTCCCTCTTTTGGTGTGGTTTTTGAAATCAAACCACTTGAGCTTTGTTTGAGTCCACTCACACTTCATAACCTAGCTAAATCTCTCTCTCTCTCTATCTAATCTACCTAGCTTTACCCCCCTAAACCGAAGTAAAACCCAGCCCAAAACCCACCTACCCTAAACCCTCTTTCTTTTCTCTAGCTTGGCCGAACCCTCCCTTCGCAAGGCAGCCCCTCGGTGCACTCTCTCTTCCTCTCGCTGCACCTGGACCCAGCTGCAGCGCGCCCCAGCCCAGCCGAACGCCAGCTGCACGCTTCTCTCTCTCCCTCCTGTTTATCTTCTTGGCCACGCACCTCACGTGCTGCCCTCTACCTCCTCTCCCTTATCCTCGAAGCCTTTTTCTGCACGCAACAATCACCACAGAACCCCCCACCAGATCGTTTCCCTCTACCTCCTCCCCTCGCCATGTTACCTCTCTGTCCCGAAAACCCTAACTTGAGTTGAACGTTGTTCTGCTGCCGAAGAGCCGGAGAGTGGACGCGGGGGTGTCGGGGAAGATTTGCTGGACGTGGCTGTTGTGGTGCACCTCCTCGGAGCTGGGCCAGGACGCCAGAAGCTGCCTCGCCGCCGCCACGCCGTGCGAGCTCGCCTGCCGCCGTTGCCAAGCCCAGCCACAGATCCTCGTCGCTCCTCTGCATCCGGCCTCGACGAGCACTTAGGTGAGCTACCCTCGCCCTGTTAGACATGCCTGAGCCGCCGTTCGCACCCCGTGGCCGCGTCGCCCTCCGTCGAGCACTCTGCGCACGCACCCGTCGTCGCGGTCACCGCCTGGAAGTGGACTCACACGACGCGCTCTCGCCTGAACCCCTCTGTTCCGGCGCGTTTTCCGGCCAGGCCGACCCACCTCCGTTCGCGCACCTTGAAGAGGAAATGTAGAGCCAGCCGTCCTTGTGATTTTTCGTTTTTGAGCCGCCGCTGTCCGAGCAACAATGGCGTCGCCACCATCCTCGCTTTGTCGCTAGATCCGCCGCCGGCACGGGCCTTTTCCGTCAGGGTGCAGCAGCAGCAGAGGCGCCTGGTGACCTCCTGTTTTGCGCGATGCCCCGTCCGCTGTAGTCCTCCCGCGACGAAATACCCTAAACAAAAGATGAAGCCCTTGATCTCCTCTACACTTTTGCTCTGTGCGGTACCGCCAAATTCGTCTTCGTTTGATCGCAATCCTCTCGCAAAGTTTGATCCTGCTAGCTCGTGCAGTGGATCGAATTTCAGATTCGCTGGATTTTTTGCACAAAACCCCCCGGCATGTTATGTTCGTCACGGATAGACCCCCCCCCCCCCCCGCGTGCGCCCCTGGGTCGCCCACGTGTCAGTTGCCCGCTGGCCCGCGCGCGCGTGTGTCCCGTCAACACCTGGGCCCGCTAGTCAGTGAGTGTGGGTAAGATCCACCGAGTGAGAAAAGCCCCTCATAGAGCCGCTGCGCCAGCTGGCGTTGACTCAGCGCTGGCGCCGCTCGTCAGTGACTCGGGCTAGACCCACCTGAGTACAAAAAGTTTTTGTGAGCCTTTTTCCGAAAAAAAAACATTTCCAGAAAATGCATATATGTTTTTAATATTCAGAAATTGATATCTTTATTTTGGTAATTGCAAATAATACAAATGATATATATTTTTGAATCAGAAAAATGTGAGGATTTCAATTATGCCATTCAAAATAATGTTTGACTATTTTAAATTTTCGAAATTGTTTAATTGCATTAAAAATGCCTTTTCTTAATTAATTAATAACTTTAATTCTATAACTCCAAATTTGACAAATAATATGTCTAAATCGATCAGCGCGATGAGCCCGTTCTATTGATGCATTCCATGTTCTGAATTGCAGCATGCATCATATAAATATTAAGTGGACAGCAAGTTATATGGGAGCAAAACATGACTAAAACTTAATAAAATACATTATTCTTGTACCCCACACGTCACCCATGCCATGCTACATTATTGCCATGTAAATTGTGCATCATTCATCATGGCATGCTTGTTTGCTTGACGCATTTTATTTATATGTTTGTGCACTTTATTTATGTTGGCCCTTGTTTGTTTGGTTCTTTTTTCGAATAGACGCCGAGCAGGGGAAATATCAGGAATCCCAGGAGTACTACCCATATCCGTCTCTCGCTTCAACTGAGCTGCCAGGCAAGCACTACCACATTCTTGCATACATTTAGTACCTATTGCCTCTATCTTATTTCTTGCATCATTGAGTCGCGATTGCATTAAATTGAATCCCAAGTACTGCATAGCCTTTATTTTTAAACCCCACCGAAGCTTGTTCCTCCATCCTATGAGCCATTACTATAGGAGTTGTTTGAGCCATGCGAGTTGTAGAACAGCATGTGTAGGGTATGTGAGTGTCTGATGGATAACGAGGTACCTAAACAACTTAACCTGAGTAGTAATGGGATAACTAATAAAAGAGGCACCGGTGGGCAATATCTGCTATTTGGTTTTTCATGCTCACTTGTGTCCCGTAGGACCCCGAGTACTTGATTCATGTTCCTTGACTATTCACACTATCCACATCCGGGAGGCCTTATGGACCCCCCTGAGCCAGAGCTTGATTCATTTCTATTTCTTGGGGCCACAAACTAGTTTGGGGTTTTATTTACTATCCTGTACTTATGCCACGTTACTGTTTAATTAAGATTGTGCGTGGAGCACCTGTACTGTTTTGGATGTGGATTGTTTTCGCGGTATCGACAAGCCCAGTCACATTTTCGGGTTCCTAGTCGTTTACAGCCATTGATAAAAAACCTTGGGTCCGTCTCGGAGTCGGCCAACTTCGTTGCGGGTAGCTTAATGGGGTGGCCCCCTGAAATATTTTATGAATCCTGTGATTGCTTTGTCGTGAATGCCTCGTTGGGTTTTGAGTTGGTTTTTCCGAGGTTGATCGAGTGTGTGTTGCTATTTGTGCACCCCTGCAGGGTAAATCTTTCTGAAAGCCGTGTCCGCGGTTATGGACGACTTGGAGCACAGTTTCTCGATCATAGACAAGTATAACTAAAGTACCGTCTTTAAATTGACTAAATATCTGACTAGTAAATAGTGCAATATTCACGGAATGATTAATAAAACTGCCAACGGATGGGTTGTTCGTCCGCTTTCTCGTTGGTAAGAGAGAAGGAGGATGGATCTGTTACTTTACACTGTTATAACTGTTGTTTCTAATTAACGGACATCCATCTATCATTGGTTAGGCGGATGGTTAGTGAAGTGAGTATCTATAGACTTGTTCGTATTATGTTTTGATGCAATTGCGTCACCCCAGGTTATGTCCCCTTTAGAGGCATAAAGACTTGCTGAGTACCCCTAGGGTCTCACACAATAAATTGTTTGATTCAGATGAACAGGTGTATTCGCAAGATGGATACTGGGTGGAGGAGACAGATAATGTTGGCAACGATCACGCGGTGTAGAGATTCCGGGGATGGGGATCCGCGAGATCTGTGGGCGGGATGTGCTTCTTTATGTGGCATCTTATGCCGATTTGCTTCTTGTCCGTACTCGGATCTTGTTTCCTGCTTTCGCTTGATACTCTGATGTTTGATGTATGAGGAGCTATCCTAAACTAATATCTCTATCTAGGATATTTGGATCTTGCCGTATGGCGTTGCAATATTTCTATTTCTTTTAGATGGTATGGCTCTGAGAACTGTTGTAAGGTAGCTTGCATACATACTCACTTGTGTATGTATTTGATCTCTTCGCCTGTTGCCTACGCCGCTCGCTCTTGTCCTGATGTCTTGGAAGTGGTTAGGACGGCCGACGGGTCTACACGTGGGTGGCCCCTGGGCCCCCATTGTACTATTTTAACCACTTCTGGATCATCCAGGCTTGAACTTAGAGCGTAGGGTCCGAGGTTGTTACAAGTAGTAGCAGTGTGTGTAGCATTTTTATGTGGTGGTGTAAGGAACTTACTCAAAACAAACAGTGAATCAAGAGCAGCAGAGGTGTTCAGAACCGTGCCTCTTCTTGTAGTGGATGGTAAAATAGGAACCTTGCCATCACGAGACTTACCCATGATGGATGGAAAGCAGCGAACAATAGAGAATCCAAGTGAACTTGATAAATAAAGCTATGCACCCCGGCAACGGCGCCAGAAAATAGTCTTGATGACCCACAAGTATAGGGGATGTATCGCAGTATTTTCGAGGGAAGTGAAACCCAATTTATTGATTCGACACAAGGGGAGCCAAAGAATATTTATAAGCCTTAACAACTGAGTTGTCAATTCAGCTGCACCTGAAAACAATCTTGCTCACAACAGTTTATCAGTAGCAACAATTTTGTAGTAGGAATAGTAAAGTAACATCAGTAGTAAAGCAAAGACAATAGTAACAAAAGCAGTAAACAGTGGGATTCGAGTGCGGTAGGCATTGGGATGGATGGACGGGCGTTGCATGGACAAGACAATTCACATAGCAAACAGAACATAGGGCAATTGCAGATAAACAAGATAAAGCATCCAAGTACTAGATAATCCTAGGCATGTGTCCCATATATAGTCATACGTGCTCGCAATGAGAACTTGCACAACATCTTTTGTCCTGCCAGCCCGTTTGCAGCGGGGCCTCTAGAGAATTACTGGCAATTAAGGTGCTCCTTTTAATAGAGCATCAGAGCAAATCATTAACACTCCGTGAACACATGTTATCCTCACATCAAAGCCATTCCCTTCCGGTTATCCCAATTTCTGTCACTTCGGGGCCATAGGTTCCGGACAACAACGTGTGTATACAACTTGCAGATTAGACCAAAAACCATACTATCATAATGAATCAATAACATGTTCAGATATGAAATCATGGCACTTGGGCCCTAGTGACAAGCATTAAGCACAACAAGTCGCAACAAAGTCATAAAGCACTAATAAAAGATACTAGACACCATGCCCTAACAATCAGATGCCATTACATGAACGATCTCATCCAATCCCTACCATCCCCATAGCCTACAGCGGGGGATTACTCACTCATAGATGGGAGAAACATGGATGGTCGATGGAGAAGCGATGGTGATGATGATGGCGATGATCTCCTCTAATTCCCCGTCCCGACAGGTGCCAGAACGGAGTTTCTGGTGTTGTTTCGTGGAATCTAGTGGTGGCGGCGGAGCGGAACTCCTTCTGGAAAAACGTTGAACCCCCCGAAGTTTTTAGGTCAGAAGGCTCCTTATAGGCGAAGAGAGAGGCCGAGGGGGTGCCTGGGGGGCCCACACCACCCCCTAGCGCAGCCTGGCCTGGCCCGCGCCACCAGGTGGTGTGGCCACCCCCTGGCTCTTCTCCGTCTCGTATTCTGGCTCCTGGAGTCTTCGGGTGAAATAGGATTTTTGGCATATTTTCCGGGATTTTTCCTGATAGTTGATTTTCTCCACAAAAAGTAGACAGGAAGGAAATTCTGCTGAAAACAGCGTCAGTCCGGATTAGTTGCATCCAAATCACACAAGTATAGAGGAGAAACAATCGCAAAAGTGTTCGAGAAAGTAGAAACAATAGCAGAAGTATAGATGGCACCACCTGCTTTTAATTTCAATGTGTTCATGGAGAAAGAGAAACTTGCTGTGAATGGTAGCAGCTTCACCAACTAGGCTATGAATTTGAGGATTCTCTTCTCTGCTACACAAAAGCAATATGTGCTAGAAGCGCTGCTAGGCCCCCGACTAGCTCCTGATGCCCCTAACGAGGAAAATAATGTTTATGTGACTCGTCAGGAGGACCACAACTTAGCTCATTGCGGCATACTGTATGGGCTAGAGCCAGAACTTCGAAAGCTTTTCGAAAATGGCAATGCCTTTGATACCATGGGTGAATTGATAATGATTTTCGATACCCATGGTGCCGTAGAGAGTTATAATGCTTCAGAAAAGTTCTTTAGTTGCATGATGGAAGAGAACAGCTCCGTAAGTGAGCACGTACTCAAAATGTCTGGGTACGCCGATAAGCTTGTGTCCTTAGGAATAACGATTCCCATTGACTTAGGCATACATCGTGTTCTCCAATCTCTGCCACCTAGCTACAAGAGCTTCGCGATAAACTATAACATGCAGGGCATGAAGAAGACTCTCCCCGAGCTTCTTTCAATGCTTAAAACTGCAGAAGTGGAGATTAGGAAAGAACATCAAGTGTTGATGGTCAATAGAACCACCGGTTTCAAGAAAGACAAGAAGGGTAAACAGAAGGGAAATAAGGGCGGCAAATCTGTTGCTGTGCATGAAAAGAAATCCCGGGCTGGCCCTAAGTCTGATACCGAGTGCTACTATTGTAAGGGGACTGGCCATTGGAAGCGCAACTGCCCCAAGTTTTTGGCGGACAAGAAAGCCAACAAGGCAAACAAAGGTATATATGATATACATGTTATTGATGTGTACTTTACTAGTACTCACAGTAGCACCTGGGTATTTGATACCGGATCGGTTGCTAACATATGTAACTCGAATCAGGGGCTGCGGAACAAGCGACCGCTAATAAGGGCTGAGGTCAAGATGCATGTCGGTAATGGATCAAGAGTTTATGTGATCGCCGTCGGAATGCTACCTCTCCACCTACCATCGGGATTAGTTATAAACCTAAATAATTGTTATTTGGTGTCTGCACTGAGCATGAACATTATATCTGGATCTTGTTTGATGCGATGTGGTTATTCATTTAAATCCGAAAACAATGGTTGTTCAATTTATATGGATAATATCTTTTATGGTCATGCACCCATGATGAATGGTTTATTTCTGTTGAATCTTGATAGTACTCATACGCACATCCATAATGTTGATGCTAAAAGGATTAAACTTAATGATGATATATCTGCATATATGTGGCACTGCCATCTAGGTCATATTGGCGTTAAACGCATGAAGAAACTCCATTCCGATGGACTTTTGGAATCACTTGATTTTGAATCATTTGATACATGTGAGCCATGCCTTATGGGCAAGATGACTAGAACGTCGTTTTCCGGTTCAATGGAACGGGCGACAGATTTATTGGAAATCATACATACTGATGTATGCGGTCCAATGAGTGTGTCGGCGCGAGATGGATATCGTTATTTTGTTACTTTCACGGATGATTTGAGTAGATATGGGTATATCTATTTGATGAAACACAAATCTGAAACCTTTGAAAAGTTCAAAGAATTTCAGAAAGAGGTGGAAAATCATCGTAATAGAAAGATCAAATTTCTACGGTCTGACCGTGGAGGTGAGTATCTAAGTTACGAGTTTAGCACACATGAAAGAGTGTGGAATAGTTTCACAACTCACGCTTGCCGGAACACCACAACGTAATGGTGTGTCAGAACATCGTAATCGTACTCTATTGGATATGATTCGATCTATGATGTCTCCGACTGACTTGCCACTGTCATTTTGGGGTTATGCACTGGAAACCGCTGCATTCACTTTAAATCGGGCACCATCTAAATCCGTTGAAACGACATTGTATGAATTATGGTTTGGAAACAAACCTAAGCTGTCATTTCTTAAAGTTTGGGGATGCAATGTTTATGTGAAAAAAATTCAGCTAGATAAACTCGAACCCAAAGCGGAAAAATGCGTCTTCATGGGATACCCTAAAGAAACAATTGGGTATTCCTTCTATCACAGATCCGAGGGCAAGGTTTTCGTTGCCAAGAATGGATCCTTTCTAGAGAAAGAGTTTCTCGTGAAAGGTCTGAGTAGTCGAAAGGTAGAACTCGAAGAGGTTATTGAACCTTCTCTTCATGAAATGGTGAGTAGCGTAGCACCGGAAGTCGTTCCGGAGTTGACTTCACCAAATGAAGAAGGAACTAATGATAATGATCATGAAACTTCGAAAGAGAACACTACCGAACCTCGCAGGTCTATCAGGACACGTGCAGCTCCTAAACTATACGACAATCCTATTGTGAATTTCATGGTTGATGAAATGGATGACCCTGTGACGTATGAAGAAGCGATGATGAGCCCGGATTCCAACAAATGGCTAGAAGCCATGAAATCCGAGATGGAATCCATGTATGAAAACCAGGTTTGGACCTTGGTGGACTTACCTCATGATCGAAAGGTCGTTGAGAATAAATGGATTTTCAAAAGAAAAACTGATGCTGATGGTAGTGTAACCGTCTATAAATCTCGACTTGTCGTGAAAGGGTTTCGACAAATTCAAGGAGTTGACTATGATGAGACATTCTCTCCCGTAGCGATGCTAAAATCAGTTAGGATTATGTTAGCAATTGTTGCATATTTCGATTATGAAATATGGCAGATGGATGTCAAAACTGCGTTCCTCAATGGTAACATTGAAGAAGAGTTGTATATGATACAACCAAAGGGTTTTGTCGATCCAAAGGATGCTAACAAGGTGTGCAAGCTTCAGCGATCTATCTACGGACTGAAGCAAGCATCACGGAGTTGGAATCTTCGCTTTGATGAGGTGATCAAAGAGTTTGGATTTGTCCAAACTTATGGAGAGGCTTGTATTTACAAGAAAGTGAGTAGGAGCAATGTGGCATTTATGATATTATATGTGGATGACATATTATTGATTGGAAATAATATAGATCTTTTAAACAGTGTTAAAAGTTATCTAAACAGCAAATTTTCTATGAAAGACCTTGGTGAAGCGTCATATATATTAGGCATAAAGATCTATAGAGATAGATCGAGACGCCTAATAGGGCTATCGCAAAGTACATACCTTGATAAGATTTTAAAGAAGTTTAAAATGGACGAAAGTAAGAAGGGGTTCTTACCTATGTTGCAAGACAAGACATTGAGTAAGACTCAAAGTCTAGCTACGGCGGAAAAAAGAGAGATAATGGATAAGATCCCCTATGCTTCGGCCATAGGCTCTATAATGTATGTCATGCTATGTACAAGACCGGATGTGGCACATGCTATTAGTTTGACTAGTAGGTACCAATCTGATCCAGGTTTGGAACACTGGATAGCGGTCAAGAATATCCTTAAGTACTTGAGAATAACTAAGGAAATGTTTCTTGTATACGAAGGTGAAGAAGAGCTGGTCGCTAATTGTTATGTCGACACTAGCTTTGACACTGATCTAGATGACTCTAAGTCTCAATCCGGATACGTATTTCTCATGAACGGAGCAGCAGTTAGTTGGAGGATCTCCAAACAACCCGTGGTAACAAGGTCAACAACGGAGGCGGAATATATTGCTGCTTTAGAAACAGCACAGGAAGTAGTTTGGATGAAGGAGTTCATTACCAAACTGGGGGTGGTTCCTAGTGCGTTGGATCCAATGGTGATCTATTGTGACAACAATGGAGCCATAGCCAACGCAAAGGAACCAAGGTCTCACAAGAATTCCAAACATATTAAGAGCCAGTTTCACTCCATCCGTGAGCATGTCAAGGATGGAGATATAAATATTTGTAAAGTACATACGGATCTCAATGTAGCAGATCCGTTGACTAAAACTCTCCCTAGAGCAAAACATGATCAACACCAGAACTCCATGGGTGTTAGATTTATCACCATGTAACTAGATTATTGTCTCTAGTGTAAGTGGGAGACTGAAGGGAATATGCCCTGAGAGGCAATAATAAAGTTGTTATTATACATATTCTAAGTATATGATAGATGTTTATTTTGCATGCTATAATTGTATTAATTTGGAAACGTTAATACATGTGTGTTTAATAAACAAAAAGAAAGTTTCTAGTTATGTCTCTCTTATAAACTATCTTGTTGATTAACAAGATGATCAAGGTTTCCTGATCATGGAAATTGGATGTTGTTAATAACGAGGTCACAATATTAGTGGAATGATGTGATGCACATTTATCCGAAGTATAGCATTACGATCAAAGTCATTGTGTTTATATTGCTATAACATCTAATAGAGTAATCCTAGTGCTTAGACCATAAGATCATGTTAATCACTAATACTGGAAGAGTATCTTGATAACATCAAACGTCACGCCGTGAAAGGGTGATTATAAAGGCGGGTTCAGTGCTACGAAAGTGTTACGTAGAGGCTCATGGATCAAGAGTGGGATTTGTCCATCCCGATGACGGATAGATATTCTCTAGGCCCTCTCGGTGGTATCACATTGGTTATCTTGCAAGCAAGTGATGAGATCACTAGAATGTTATATCACGAGAACGAGAAAAGAGTACATGTCGGTAACGAGATCAAACTAGGTATGGAGATACCGATGATCGAATCTCGGACATGTAATATATCGCGAGACAAAGAGATTTAGTTACTAATGTTAAAGGTTCTCACGATCACAGAAGTCATCGTAGAATGTGTAGGAGTCAGTATGGATCTCCAGGTCCCGCTTCTGATTATTGATCTGAGAGGGGTCTCGATCATGTTTGCATTATTCACGAACCGTAGGGTGACACACTTAAGGGACACCAACACCATTTGGAGCAAATGTGTTTTAGACGAATGAATTGCAAAGCGCTGGAATTATTTCAATAGACACTGAAACTGTTTCGGGTGAAATTGCAGAAATTGGTTCTGCATATAATATTGAAATGTTGCAGGGGTTTTATGTGAATGTTTGTTAATTAAAGTAAATAACAAAATTCTGAATAAATTTAATAAAAGAGTTTTATTAAATGAGAGCATTAAATTTGGAGAAATTTAATGCATTTAAAGTGGAGACTTTAAAAGAGAATGTGAAGGGGCATTTTTATGTGGAGGGAGTTACCACCACATGAATGGGGGAGGTGAGGGGTCACCCCCCATGGGGCGCCGGCCATGGAGAGGGGTACCCCCATCCTCCTATAAAAGGCCACCCCTCTCACCCTTCTTCCTCACACCTCCTTGTGAAGGATCTCTCCCCCTCTAGAATTATTTCCCCATGCTCTCGGATTAGCGAGATACATGTTCCCAGTGGCATTTCGTCTGGAAGGAGTTGCTGCTTCCGCTGCATCGCTGGGGCGAGGAGGCGGAGATTGTTCAGTGGTCTGAACGTGTGTGCGAGTGCGGATGCACTGCTGGTTTGCGGCGCTAGGACTTCCACACGATCTTGAGATCGGCAAGCGTACGACTACATCATCCACGAGTTCCTACTCGTTAACAAAATTTTGTTGTCTTCGAGGATAAGTTCTCCATGGATGTATATCCACCCGTTGTTTGTATCCAGTAGATAGATCTTGGCGTATAGTTCTCATCGTAGGAATTTTTTTGTTTTCTATGCTACGAACCCTTCAGATCCCGTAAATCTGGACCGGATCACAGGTCCAGATTTACGGGCTCCGTTCTACGCGAGCTGTTACAGGGTCCGTTAGAGCGGCTCTAACATATGATGGTCCATGCCCTACCTGGAAAGGCATGCGAGGAAATTGTCAATCTGTGTGTCCGTAAGGAGACGTGTAGGGTGGCGTGGGTGTTGTTCCTCCGGTGTGCAGGTCAGCTGTTGCACCCAATTTTTGAGCAGGGCGAGGGAGCCCTCGTAGGATGCGACAACATTGGGTGTTGGAAGCGGGAGGGATGCGGCGGTGCTAGGCGTTGGTAACGGAGGGATGTGGTGCACTGGGTGTCGACACGTAGGGATGCGAACTCGCTGGGCATCGGCGTCGTCGGAGGGCTGCGACCTCGATGGGCGTTGGCGTCAGAGGGCTGCGACCTTGGTGGGCGTCGGTGTTAGAGGGTTGCGACCTCGGTGGGCGTCGGCGGCAAGATTCTGCGAGAACTACTGCAGGCGTTTCTTCGCTAATCGTGTTTAGCGATAAATAATTAATAATTACTCCCTCCGGTCCAGTTTATTAGGCACACACGTAGTTTAAGAACAATTTTGACATTAATTTTGGTCAATAAATTTTACATAATATGTCACAAAAATTATACCATTAGATTCATCTTCAAAAATAGTTTCCAATGGTATAGTTTTTGGGACATATATTGCATATTTTATTGGTCAAAATTAATGATCAAATATTTTCTTAAACTACGTGCGTGCCTAATAAACCGGACCGAAAGGAGTACCATGGTATGTGGGAGCGTTGCGGGAGTCTGCCTAGGCATATTGAGCGTCAAACACGGGAGAGGTCTAAAGCATTGGATATACTAGACGAATAGGCGAGCTTCGCCTCGCCGCATGTACGGCGTTGTGGCATGGCATGGGTACCGTGGTAGTATTGCATGTTTTTTGGTCAACCGAACAAAGTATTCATGTCAACCGAAAATTTCATGGATGCCCAAAATAGAAAAATACAAAATTATAAATTTAATTGTTACAAAGTCAAATGTGCATGTTCCGCTCTGAAGAGCAAATTTTTTTAGAATCTGATCTTTGAAGAGCTCTTCGTTCTCAAACGTAACCGAGATCAAAAGGCAGAGCCGGTTGTAGATAAAAATGCTCTCCAAAATGCCATTATCATTTTAAGAATCCACTAAGACTCACTCACAAGTATCACCAAATAACAAAATCGATCTTCAAATGGGTCCGAGAGTGACAACTCAACAACCACACGAGGTTTTTTTCTCGTTGGGTTTCATACATTAAAGCAAATAAAACAAAATAAACCTACTTTTTACAGAATGGCTATATAGACGTAAAACAGAGTGACATTATCCAGAGACAAATGACTTGTTGTTTTCTCTTTTTTTCTAGAAATGAGTGAATTCTTTTATGTTAAAGCTCCAGAAACTCTCGCATAATTTGCACCTTTTTACTTTGCTCCTCATTGTATTGTCATCTCTCGCTTGCAAGTGTTTTTTGAAGACTCTTTCTCATGTTGTCGCATTCTTGATATGCAACGGTGTATCACTTTTTTTAATAAACCTACTGGCCCTTGTACAATAATCTTTCTCTCCCCATGCAAGAAACAATTACACGCATGCATGTTGCAAAATAATCATGTTATTCCATGTTCATCCATATGATCTAATAGGAATATAAAATCTAATAGCATGCAGTTGTATGCTTAATTATCTAAATAAATATGCACATTTCATCACTAAAGGAGTGACATATCCTCTACTTTTGTTTGGAAAAAAATGAGAAAGAGCAAATGACAATGATTTCACAACTTTAGTACACAAATCAAATCAGGCATATTGAAGTGTACATCAACAAATGGATCAGATGGAATGATCTATGTGTTATTGATCGATTTGCACTGCTAGGAAAGGCCCTTTTGTAGCACCAGCCGCATCTCATCAAACTTACCATATAAAAAACTATTTGGCTGGATAGTACAATGAAAAGGTAAATATGTTCACTTCTAGGAAGGTAATTCCTACCTAAGCTTAGAATCTTTATACAAGATCAAGACATGTTTAAAAAAAGGCTGCATATATTGACACTGCCACCTAAAAAGGAGTACTGATAGGGCATGTTGTACCTTGACAGCTTATCAGCTTAATAGCTCTGATTCCCATGTAGCTTAAAAATCTACTCAGAAGAAAGGACTTGTTCTTGAGGACTGTCCAATATAAACACATGTTAGAAAAGAGTTGGCACTACTATCAGAAATATATGCATGAATTGCAGTCAAACACCATATCCCGATCCATCCTTATGTGCACAATAAGATGGTCAACATAGAAGGGAAGAAAACAAATGTCGATCATGATACTAAATATTGTACCCACTGAATGAAATCAGGGAAGATAATGGTCTAACTTGGATTCTATTACTTGTATGAGAGAAATTTCATGTCTTACACTGAGCATGCATTCTTTCCACCAAATAATCCATAATTTGTAAGAGACTCCAGGTGTCAGGACATTATAAGAAAAAAATATATGCTAAGAAAG
Organism: Avena eriantha; assembly: GCA_910589775.1. Lineage (NCBI taxonomy): Eukaryota > Viridiplantae > Streptophyta > Magnoliopsida > Poales > Poaceae > Avena > Avena eriantha. The sequence goes on from OU342746.1 coordinate 384,904,222, forward strand.
GGAGATGTGTCACATCAAATTGAACTTCTGACGTTTATTCAGAAATCAAACATAAAGCGAGCACAAAAGGTAATGAATCAGTTAATACGATTTATATAAATTTGGGAGTACTTCACAAGCTAACATCAGCTACTGAGACAGTTTTAGGTACATATTAGTTAACCATGGTGGTCTTTGATATGCGGGTACAGAATGCAAACAAACTATACAAGCTAAGTTATCCATGAGTTATCTTCACAACGACACATGAACTTGTCCGATATTTGTAGCATTGTGCTCAATGGATGCAGTGACACTATATGTTCCAAGGTAGTCAGCAGTTGCAAGAAAGACCTTATGTCCATTTCCTCTCTAAGTGTCAGATTCCGCCTACACAAAGGTGAGATATTTTAATGTCAGGCAGCAGCTTGGTCCCATGTGAAGTCCTTAGTAGCATAATTTAGTTGTTTAAGTGTCAACTTATTCCATCATACAAATACTCCATCCGTTCAGATATATAAGACGTTTTAGCTTTTTAAATCGAATGTCTCTAGACGTCTTTTAGATAATACTCCCTCCCTTCAGAAATATAAGACGGTTTAGCTTTTTAAAATAATGTCTCTAGACGTCTTTTAGTGTATAGGTTCGTAGAGGTTCGGAGTGAACCTATACACTAAAAAGCGTCTAGATATACATTCATTTCATAAAACTAAAACGTCTTATATTTCTAAACGGAGGGAGTACTTGCAGATTCTGTGTATACGTGTAAAAAAGAACTACTCCCTCCGTCCCAAAATAAGTGACGTGGGTTTGTCTAGATTCGAATGTATTTAGACACGTTTTAGCATATAGGTACAAGCGAATCTAGACAAACTCAATTCACTTATTTTGGGACGGAGGGAGTACTAGTTGCAGGTTGTATACATGCAGATTCTGTATAATAATTCTTTTTATAAAATTCAGACAAAAGCTATCTCACATATTTCCCAAAATCCTCCAATTAATAGGAATCATAAAATTGCAGAACGTAGCAGTACAATATACATGGACATAACACATGCATTACAAGACGATTAGCAAAGGTTACGAAGGACAAATGCTTTTGTTCTCTCTTCTTTTGCTTGTGTGCTTAAAGTCTTCAACTCTCCTGGTGATAGGTGTTGTTGGTAAACTGAACCAACATGGAACCATGTAAGATAATTAAAATGCATGCTCCATGACCCTGAAGCAAACAATCAGCAAGATAATTAATACATGTAAGGTGCCTAGATAGTACATGAAGAGTAGAAGCATTTTCTGACTGCTCAGAGCAGTACATGTAACACCGGCACGGGGGTTTTAGTTCCAAAAAAATCTCTCAAAGATGAAGCTCCATGAAACCCAAGTCTCTCAAAGGTGAAGAATAAACATCACATGGAACCCTCTAGATCACTTAATAATGACATCTGATAAATACCTACGCCAAGGGTGAGTTGACTTCAGTATCTTGTAAGTCAACTAGATCGGTGATTGCGCTCATGCGCTTATCAACAGCTGAAATACAAAATTCAAAACATATTAGTATAAGTAAAATGGAATTATATCAAACGATTTTGTTTACATGACTATAAACCATGTATACTTTCTTTTTTGCCTAAACTACTTGTGTAGATGATATATTACAATGCATATGTTTCTTTTTGCAAAATGCAGTTGTACAGTTTCAAAAAAAAATTGAGAGAGTGTACTGAAATATATTGTCTGAGAGGATACAACAGCCATATATCATTGAGTACAGTTGGCAATGAGATTCAAAAGAATAACCTGTTAGTTGCTAGTGAGTAAGATATATCCTACAGACCACCAGCCTATTGCTAGAGTTGCTTACGGTTTGAAGCCTTCAACTTTGCTTGAGCTGACTTAGCTTTCACCTATGAAACTTGCTTGCCTACTGCATGTAGTTTTTTATTACAAACTATCGAACCAAGTTGGTACTCCTATGTCATTTTCATCCCATTCTATGAAATTTTCATATTACGATGGGAAAAAGACACATAATAAAGTTATCCAACGCATTGTCACTCCTTGAATGATCAAGTACATGTTTGATTGAATAGAAATCATATAGTGCTCTATGTCTTTAGCAATAAATGAATACAAATATCTGATTTAGTATAATTTAATCCTAACGACTATGATAATGAATTTAATCTCTTTATTTAGGAAAATAAAGGGATTAAGAGGAATGGCATCCCAGTGGCAGTGAACCACAAGGAGGCATAGATGCATGACAGAATGCTTAGCTAGCTACCAATCTGAACTGAACGACTCAGCTACCGATCTGAACTGACGAGAAGAAATTCCTATGGTACCTGACCTTCGACGACGGCAGATGGGAGAGGACAGTCCAAGGGTGGATAGGACTGCACAGGGTAGAAAAGCTATTGGAGAGGGTAGGGGACGGCGTGCTCCGTGAGCTTGGAGGGCTCTCCGGCAAGCGCCCCTGCAGTGTTCCGACGAGTTGCCCCGATCCGACGGGTAAGGAGGATAGATGAGCCGGGAAGGAGTGGCGGCGTTCTCTATCCCGAAGCTCCTGTGGCGCCGCGGCGGCGGCACGGCAGCGGTCTACCCGCTGAAGAGAGGAGACAAGAGGGACGGTTAGAGCAAGTCTAATAGCACCATTAAAGGGGGGCAAACCCTTAAAATAATCGTCACTATAAGGGTTTCGACGAAAAAATGGCGCCGACCAGCACCCTTAAATCAGACGATCCGTGCCCGACTCGTAAACCCTCTTCTGGCATGTACATAGGAGGGTGGAGAGGGCGACCCGAGCGCCGGCCCTCACTCGCACCAACCCTAGTGCGCGCTGAATCTTCAGGACAAGATCGCCCACATCCACCGCCCCCTCTCGCGTCGCCCCCGCCGCCGCCGCTAGCCACCCGAATCCACCTCCCCCGCCGCCACCGCCAGGCACCCATTTCGGCCATCCTCTCTACCTTCCGCGCCCCGCCTCCCCAAGCCCCCGCCGCCACCCGCTCCATCGAGGATGAACTCAGACGACCACCATGATCTGTTTGATTCGTCCTCCTCGTCGGAAGATTCCGGCATCGAGGAACTGCTCCACGATGACACCGACTGCGAGGTGGCCCTTCTCCTCCTCGCCGTTAAGGAGCACGAGGACCGGTGGAAGATGTTGGATCGAAGACGCGGGTCGATGAAGGGCCGCACCTACATCCAGCGCAACCGCTTCCTCGGCCATGCCAACTTGATGCAGGATTATTTCGCTGAGGTACCTACATATCTGCCCAATCTTTTCCGTAGGAGGTACCGGATGCGGCGTAGCTTGTTCGTCAGAATCGTTGAAGATATCGAAAAGAATTCGACATACTTCACGCAACGACGCAACTCTACCGGCGACCTAGGATTTAGCGCCTACCAAAAGATCTCGGCTGCCATGCGAGTGATTGCTTATGGCGTTCCCGCAGACTACACCGATGAGTACCTTCGCATAGGCAAAGATACAACCACCGAGTCGATGCGTAGGTTTGCGAAGATGGTTATCAGGTTGTATGGGGAGAAATATCTCCGAGCTTCCAATGAGGAAGATACCAAAAGGTTAATGGCGATAAATGAAAAAAGGGGATGGCCGGGCATGCTTGGTAGTATAGATTGCATGCATTGGACATGGAAAAATTGTCCAAAAGCATGGCATGGAATGTATTGTGGGAAAAACCATGATCCTACCATTGTGCTCGAGGCAGTTGCTTCGCAGGATTTGTGGATTTGGCACTGTTTTTTTGGACTGCCCGGAACACTCAATGACATCAAAGTTTTACAAAGATCCCACTTGTTTCAAAAACTTGTAGCCGGAGATGCACCTACTTGCAACTACAAGGTCATGAATAATGAGTATTCAATGGGATATTATCTAGCCGATGGCATATATCCCGAATGGGCAACTTTTGTGAAGTCCATCAAAGATCCCCAACATGAAATAGAAGCTATATTTGCCAAGGCACAAGAGGCAGCCCGCAAGGACATTGAGAGGGCTTTTGGTGTTTTACAAGCAAGGTTTGCTATTGTTCGAGGTCCAGCTCGATTTTGGGACAAGAAACCCCTTGTCAACATCATGACCTGTTGTGATTCTACATAACATGATCATCGAGGATGAGAGAGGGTTAAACTTGTCGTGCTTCTACGACGATGTGGGCACCCGAATGCGCCCCGAACGAAACCCCAACCTCCTTGAAGATTTCTTGAAATCCATCAGGAGATTGAAAATAAGGCAACTCATAAGCAGTTCGTCACTGATCTCATCCAACACCACTGGCAGCTGTATGGCCAACGCACTCACGCTCGTTCATGATCTTCCCTTGTTTTTTTCGGCTGTGTGAGATGAACAATTCGACCAATTGTTGTAATTTGATTGAAAAGTGTTGTAATAACTTGGATGATATTTGTTTGATCGCGTGAACTATTATTTGATGTGTTTAATTGTTGTATTGATGTGTTTACTTGTTGTATTTCTATTTGCATGTGAAAGATAGGCTAAAAACCCTTTTTTGCGGACTGAAATGCACCGACGGAGATCAACGCCCTTACTCACAACCCGTGAAACAGAATATTGTTTCACGGGTTGTGAATAAGGACGCTGATCTCCGCCGGTTTACGGGTTATGAATAAGGACGCTGATATTTTGTTTCACGGGTTGTGAATAAGGGCACTAATCTCCACCGTTTTACGGGTTGTGAATAAGGACGCTGATCTTCGCCGGCGCATTTCAGCCCATAAAAATGGGTACAGACACCCTTACTCGCGTTTTACGGAACGAATAGGAGCGCTGTTAGTCATGCTCTTACACCCTAGAGTCGAACAGGTGAGGTTCGTTTTGGACCTGTTTTTTGGCGGTGCGGCCCTTTATTCTAATGGTAAGGGTCAGTGGGCCGTACCGAACCCATCGCATCTTGAGTGGTACTCGCTTGTCATCTCCTCCATTCCCCGCCGACGGCCACCATGTCCATCCCCGGGAACGGCCACCTCCCCGCCTCCACCGGCCTCCCGGACCACTCCTCCGCCTCAGACTCTGACGCTGAGGCCGACGCCGACTACCTCCCCATCTCCGGCGCCGCATCAGACACCGACACAGACACCGAGCCCGACCCCGACCTTGCATCTCACCACCGCCTTGATGCGATCGACAACGGCATCTCCGCGCTGGATCTCGCTTCCGACGAAGAAGTGAGCGACGAAGAAGAGCATAGCGTGACGGAGGCCGCGGCCCGGGCTTCCTCGGAGGACGAGCGCCGGCGACGCGCCCAGCTGCCCGCGGGCGCCGCGGCTCGGATCGTGGATGCGATGCGCGGCGTGGCCTTCCCCGGCGCGCCGCCGCCGTGGGCGGGCAGCGTCCCCGATGATCAGTGGCTCGATCGCCTCCACTCCCTCCGCGGTGGGTCCAACTAAACAGGGCAGATGCATTCTCTTCTCTCTGAGCTTGTGCTCTTGCTTGTACGCATTCAACATTCCTGATTCCTCTATCGCGTTTAGTTCCAGTCGAATCGCTGCTGCTTCGGAATTTCGTGTGCACATCGCCAGTGATAAGATCAGTGTGGAGCAATATTAATGCTGATTTTTTCTTCAGATGCATTCTTGTCCCTTATTGTTCAGAGTTCCGACGTACTATTGCTCTAGTGATACGCAAGTAGCTAATTTATTTGTGATCTTGTTATCCACACTAAGAAACAGATAATCCCCCGGGGGATTGTGTGAAACCACCACCTTCACTCAAACTCCTCTAATCTCCTTAAAACCTCAATCCCCAACAATCCACTAGATATAGGTAGTGTATTGAATATTGGATAAAATACACTAAAACTTGGAAAAAAGTGGAGATAAGAGCGGATTAAACAGTTCAATATTCTAGAACCAAATATGTTTTTAACCAAAGGTGGGGATCTGGGGTTTGGGGTTTGGTGGGGATTGTCCCCTCTAATCCCCACAAATACACTAGTACCAAACAGATTTAGGCCTCGTTTTGTAGGCCGGTTTTTACTGGGTTTTAGGTGTACTAGATCATGTAGGCCCGCGTTGCTGCGCCCGTCCATTAAAAAAATAGATAGTTATAAAATGGTAAAATTCTATTTAAATTGTATTTGAGGTAAGCATTTGTATGGTAGTTTATGTTTATCTAATGTTGGTTTGGCTGTTGGACGTGATTTGTGTGCTTTGTGGTCTAGTAGAGTGTGTCAGTAGGCCCAAGTGGCGTCAACATAATTTGGTGTCCAACGTATGGACCGAGAATAGAAACGGACAGCAACATCGGAGTAAGAATTTAAGTGTAGGAACTCACCTGGCAAGCAGCCATTGGTGAAAATTCGACCAATAATAGGGACCCAACGGAATGAGAGGATCTAAACAAGAACAAACGAAACCTGCAAATACGTTTATTTCTGCTTTAAAAAGTGTGACAATATTATCTGAATAACTGGTGGGTTCATTGGAAAGAGAATTAGGGATCACCTAGCAGACAACCGTTAGACCTGGAGCTTGCTGCGGAGTGGACAAGAAATTGAGGCAAGATATTTCATAGCATAGTAGAGGAACTATAGTAGCATACCATCATCATTTGCCGCTATCAAATTGCCTAGGATTACTGCTATTAAGGATTCTAAAGAGCTGCAAATTAACATGGTATTGAAGATGAATGACGAGCGACACATCAGGTCGCCATGAATAGAGACGCGAGGGAGCGCATGTTGTCGCATCCGCACATGAGATGGATGCCTTGCTCCACCTTCTGGTTCCGTTATTGAGTGTTCGCATGTAGGCTGGGTCAGACACATCTCGATTTGGCTGCATTGGCGGACGTCTCTTTTTTTCTTCTACCATTCGCTTCCAGTAGGCACAACAGCGACATCCCATGCATTGTACGACTGTGCAGTAAACCAAGCAATGGGCTGTAGCGTGAATTCCAGCCCAATTAACCAGAGATGGCTTATTTGATGCCCAGATAAGCGTTTCTAAGGGATAATTCGGCCCATGCGGGATTGGAGGACCATCCAACGGCCAGAAAGATGCAGGTGACACGATCTGACGGTCAAAAAAGGCTCAGTTCATGAGATGGCTCCTCTTTGACTCAGTTTTAATATCCCTAATACGGATACTTCTTGTAGCAAGAATTCGAAATGTTATCACAAGCTGAAAGATTGAAGTGAGCAAGAGGCTCTGGCTAATAGCATATGGATTTATGGAGCTCCCTAATGGCAATTTCTTCATGGGTGTAAATTGCGCATTTGTTGTCCCACTGTCCCACTGCTGTAAAAATATCATGTAAGAGTTGACGGTAAAGTAATGTTCACAGAAAATTAGAGAGGTTTTGGCCCAACAAAATTATCATAATAGAAGGACCGAAATCGGTAATCTGTGCCACCCATAATTAGAAGGGGAAACATAAACGATGCTATAACTGATAATGCACATGATAATTTAATGTATAGCTACCATCTTGCCTAAGCATGCTGAAAGCAAATCATTCCCACATTCTAATTTCATAGAACACATAAAAAATGAACTTGATTATATAGAGGATAACGTGGTATAGCCATTTCTCTCAACAAAAAAGGTTCAACGGGTGACGAAATAAGTTCTGAAATTTCACGGAACCATAGAACTTATGGGACTTGTTTTCCCATTGATGGTCCAGGGTGGAAAACCTTCTACACTGTTGGATGCACATTCGGTAGCAATTTTTTTTCTATAACCTATGAGCCATAGTACTGTCAAATTAAACTCCTCGAACTGCCTACAAACAAAGTATCAAGTTTAGTTGGTGTGCTTAACTTCCTATGTGAAGTAGAAGTGCAGAACTCCCTAATGACAAATGAGATGAATCATATTAAATATACCTTGTTAATTTACCTTGTATCAGGTTACTTGCTACTACCAACACTGAATCGTAGACTTGGCTGCCGCTCCGCTTGAAGATTCTTATTCTGAACAATTGGAAACAACCAGCAAGCACAGCAACCATGCATGATTTCGTGTTCGGATCGACCATGCATACCACTGTTGGATATTCCGAAAAGAGTAATATTGGCCAGAGAGAAGATTCAGGCATGGAAAAAATAAAATAAGATTGTACCGGTATTAATTGGAGACTCGGTGGGGATCATCAAGGGCTGCAGGTTGAGAGCCAACTACGCACCGGTACTGAGAATCCTGGTGCCTCACAAGAAAATCATGAAGTATTCTTTACATGTAAACATGCATCTAGCTTAATTATTTATCTAGAAACAGTTTTAAATCTAGATACCAAATTTACAAAGAAACGATGGTACACTCTATTGGCATTGGCTCAAGAAATCTAGCAAGCTTGTATATGCCAAAACGACAAATGTGTAAATTATTCAGACTTAAGCATCAACACCTTCGGTTAATGAAGGGAAGGAGGTTAGATATTCAGAACCTAAGCATTATTCCTTCGCTTAATGGTGAGAGAGAGACGAGGGCTAGATATACCATGAAGACAATCTGAGATTTAGCATGTATTGAAAACATGCAACATGCAAATCCTCTCCATGAGGAACATCATCCAATTTCATCGGCTAACACTCCAGTTAGTAAATGTTAGCAAAGTTAGCATGGAGAAACATCTAAGATTTTGTGGTGCCGCTTGTGGCATTGCAGACCAAATTTCGATCCCTTCATTCGGCTCAAAACTGATAGAGCTACAAAACTGGATTTTCTTTCCACGTCAGGCTTAAGCGGATTCATGGGGATTTTTCGATGAAATCAACGTGTAGGAAAATAGAGCAGGAACTAATTGGTGAGTGTTTCTTGCCTGTGTAGTAAGGGCAGCAATATAGTTCATCCACTCTACCTCGCCGACGGCTACATCTGCTAAATCATCTTCACCGGCCGAACACAATCTTTCTTTGATTCATTGATTGTTCTGAAAAGGACCACAAGTTATGTGAAGCTGTGGAAATTCGAAGGATTAGAGTGAATTTCTTACCTTTCCAAAGATTTGTGGAGGGCACGGAGAGAGGACGAAACAACATCGCTGCCTCGGGCCTCAGCCATTGACAGCCTCCACTGTCCCCCGCCAACGGCAGCCAACATCGTCTGTGGTAGTAGAGCAGCTTCAGGTGAGGCCGTGCAGCCAGATAAAGAGCAGCCGCCGGCGCTGCTGGGAGACGCGTAGCCACACAGGGGACCAGCCGGTGAGGCCGCGAGGAACTACAGCCAGCAGCCCCCGTCGATTGAGTGCGCAGGTGGCCGACCTGCACATACCGTCCGCGTTGCTCTTGCCGCCATGGTGGCACCGCCGCCGGCCCGAGTCCTCCGCATACTGCCGGCTTTGACAGATAGGGGATCCAAGACGGCAGTTTTGGCTTCCCAAGAATAGGATCCCCGAGGTCGGGCAGCGTGAGGAAGGAACCTCCACCGCTTTGACCGAAACATCGCGAGCCACCGCATAGGCCAATCAGGAAAGACTACACGATAAGGAAAGAGGCAACGTGGCGACATAATGGAAACATGTGGATCGCTAAGAGGGCGCTCCTCAGGATCGCTGAGAGAGCTCCCTTTATCTCAGGCTTAAGCCTTTAGATAATTTCCCGGGCCTACCCTGTGATCCCCGGCATGCACAACCAGGCTGTTTTGTAGCCTAGGTTTGGTCGGGTGCACCCTAGATATCCCCTTGAAAACACTTCCATCCCCGTGTATATCGGAAAGCGACCCTGCCCTCGTGTTTTGGTCGGCGCCTAGGCTGCTCCGTACGGCAAGGCAACAACACGAGTTCCTACTGATTATACTCCGTTCCTCTGATTTGTGTAAGTGTGTTGTAGGGATTAGTATTGAAGTGGTTTTGAGAGGATTGGGTCTGGAGAATGCTTTCACCAAATCCCTGTGTGGTTGATCCCCGCTAATCCTCTCACAACCACTGCTACAAAACAAGCCCTTAAAGTGGAATCGATTGACGAGACTATAAGTGCACGAGCTGTTGGTAACTGGAATCATAACTCGCTTGTTTGAACTCAAGTTAGGTCAGCAACGAGCGCGGGCTAGCTCCGCAATGATCCATCGAGTGCAAGCAATGCAACGAGGGCGCTGTGGCTGAGCTAACGTCTCATGCCATCTATGATCTATCCAACTATTTCAAGCACAAGGGGCACACGGTTCTATCCTCCGTTTGGAATGTTAATGAACTTATCCATATCAACTGGCAGAAGTAGGCGATGAAATAAAAACAGCTGCCAAAGTTATTCTGCAAATGGTAAGAATAGGCAACCAAATCAGACATCTGCCGTCCAGTGTTGGGGGTGAGGAAAAACCAGGAGGCTCCTCTGTCCTTTCGCGGGCACAGAGGCACATCCGGAAGTGTAATACATACTAGATGGATCTAGCGCGCTTTGCTACGCCGTTCTTTGCTACTGTCGTTTCATTTTCCTATGGGGGTTTATGCCTGTTGGTGACAACCCCAATTCGGAGAAGCTAAAGCTAGTTTTTTAATGACAAAATTATAGCTAGTACTATGGATGAAGCATGACAAAATTATAGCTGGTACTATGGAAGAATGCTTCTTCGAAAGATCATTTTAAGGACGACCATCTAGAGACAAAGGAGATGAGGGTAATATGAGCCACACCAACGGCTAGCAATGCAATAAGCTAGCAGAACGCAGCGATGTTAATCTGGGTTGCTTATGAGTTTTTTCTTGGCCCTTGTCTCCAGCGTCTTAACTATTTGGACATATAGAGATGTAAACACCAGCTTCATAAATATTATTGGTTTCATTTATAAATTTCGAGATAACATTTATCCACTTGCAGAACATGTATGAATTGAACTACTCTTACTATTAAGGAAACACCACAGATGCAGAATCTTACTTTTCAACTAACTCTTCCAGTGTGCCTTTTAGTGATGACGTTGTGACTCGACTTGGAGATTAAGAGACACAAAGTTAATTTAAGGTGGTACTACAAACAATAAGTATTTGGAGACAACATAATTCACACATTGTCCGTGAAGGAATAAGAACAACGCCACATCCAAGCTCTTTATGAGAGCCTCGTATAGTAGTTTTGCCGAGAATAATATCTAGTCATTTCATCATGCAAAATGTTTGGCAGCCGCAAAAGTGGAGAAATCATATATTAAAATATTTGGCTCAACACAAATAATGATTCAGACATCCCACTAAACTTGATGATATTGTATCAATCGGGTAGAGACACAAATTCTAATGGTGAGAACATCACAGATCCATAAAAAAACAGAGCAGGCAAATCATCAAACACCTAGCAGCAATGACAGGTTGATGGCGTGACCAATCTAAATATCAATAGCTCAAAACTCTATTTTTTATTCTTTATGGAGGATTAACATATGTATTCAATGCTTAACTTTCGGTACAGGATGCAAAACATCTCAAGAAAAGACATAAAACTAAGAAGTGAGTCTTCTAGTCAAGGGGATGAAACTAAAAAGTATCCCAAAAATAAAGCCATGAAAATACTAATGCCAATCATGAAAAGAGTTTCTTATTCTATAGGTTCATCAAATTTGCTTGAAAGTTTATTTTATTCATCATTTGTTTTATCACACCATCACTTATTGTTTAGCATATTTATAGATGTGTAAAAGATATAACTTGATAATACACTTGCATATTATGTTTCATTGAAAGGAATTGAGCTTATAAACTCTACATGATAATGAAGGAAGCTAAGGCATCAAACTTCAAAGTTCATGTTTAGTTTTATCACCTTTATACTCGAGGACAAGTATGGGTTAAGCTTGGAGATGTTGATACATGTAAAATGCATATATAAACTTTATAGTTTATTATGTTAAAATTCTTATTATTTTACAACTTTATTATATTTATTGGGACTATCTACTAATGGTTGAAAAAGTGCACAAGTTCTTGTTTTACAATTTGTTGTGTAAAAAAGACGAATATAGAAGAAAATCGCTCAATATGACAGTATTTGGAGTTTCCTAAAATCTGTCCTGCTGAACATTATGGACTCCTAAGAGTTTGAAGATGACGTCAAATAAAAAAGTAATAAACATGAAAGTTGTGGATAATTTCAAGCCATACGATTTAGAGTCAAAAATCATCCAAAACGGAGTTCTGACGTTACAGAAAATCCCAGATTACTGAAGGATACAAAAGCAGTTTCGGGATTCCAAAATTGGCGACGTGGTTGACTCAAACTCTTCCATATGAGATGAATTCGGCCAAGCCACGAATTTGGAGACTTGTGGGCCTTTTTAGGAGTCACCATTAAGGTTCTAGAGGTTCCCAACAGCCCTTGGATAAGGATTTTGATCCGATGGCCCGCTGAAGTCTCCACCACTATATATTGAGGGGAAACCCTACTTTTAGAGACAACCACCACAAGCCATGAATTTGCCTCCCCCTTGGCCTCTATCTACAAGGGGAGGGATCATCTACATCACCAAGAAGCTCCAAGAAAGAAGGAGGCAAAGGGGCAGTGCTCCCCAAGCGTAGCCCCGCCATAGGAGGGCGTCGGCGCTTCCTCCTCTCCTCGCATGGCCGCCTCTCCCCCTTGGAGAGGCACATATCCATCATCATCTACAGTGAGATCCCCTCCATATACATACTGTAATTTCTTGGCAAACATGATGTATGAGGCAATATTTTACTTTTCCATGATCTATTGCATCTCTATGTTGATGTTTGAGTAGTGATTGTTCATGGCAATTGTGATCTAGTTCTTTTTGGTTGCATACTAGTTTGTTATCTTCTATGATGGTCTTATGTACTGATATACGAGTGCACACATATGTTGGGGGATGCATAAGCTTATCACTGTTATATGTTGTTAGGAGGAGGAACAGAGGGAGTTGAACAGAAACTGTGTTCTAGGTCTTATATGCATGTTATATTAATAATGGTTAATTAACGGGGAATATATTGGGGACCTTAAAACTTAAAGCAATGGTTGGATATATTTTTCTTAATTAATCCCTTGTTAGCACATTAATTTGGCTTAGGGACAAATCACTAGGGTGTGTGGTAGTTTATTTACTTGACTACTCCGTGATTTAGGGCTCCACCTAGAAGAAACAATAGACTTTATCCATATAAGTTAGTTGTGATGGTTAGGAGCGTCACCTGCTAGACACATGTACTTAATTAATCCTATTGTTGCTCTAGATTATAGTGTGCCTTGGGATTTTAATTATGCTTTATTGTGTTTAGTACCGATGCATCTAGCTATAATTTGTGTTTCACTAATTGTGACTATACCTGGGCATTTTTCGGGCCGGGTCGGGCTCGGGTCGGGCCTGACAAAGCCCGCCCGTGCGAAAGCCAGGCCCGAGCCCAGCCCGGCTGTCGGGCCTGAAACTGGAGCCCGAGCCCGGCCCGCCATGCACGTATTCCTCCGGGCCGTCGGGCCTCGGGCCGGGCCTTTCCCTATTTTGCCCATTCCTCTGGTCCGAGCCCGGCCCGTGGGGTTGTCAGGCCTCAATACTGCAGCCCAGGCCAGGCCCGTGGGCCTGAAAAGCCCGGCCCGGCGGGCTTTTTTGGGGCCGGGCTGGGTTGCCCATGCCCAGATCTGATTGTGACAACCAAATGAATGAAACAACAATTTCCCTAAACATTTACTCCCTTGAGAAAACTTGCCATCACTCCACTTCACTAGATCTATTTTACTTGCACTAGTTTATTCATAGTAATTACTTCCAACAATTTATCACATTCTAGTTAATAGTAAAAACAACCACACATACACACTCTAGATCCTAGCTTTGCATAAAAGGCCATATAAGTGGGTTGTAGGGCTTTAGAGAATAGATAGTTTACCTTCAGCTTCTCGTGGGTTCGACATTCAAATACTTATCAAATTGTATTACGGTGATCCCCTGCACTTGGGGGTTATCAAGATACTTTTCTGACGCCATTGCCGGGGAGCGTAACGCCAGGCTTCCATTCTTGTTTGTATTGCTAGTTTATTTTTAGTACCTTGCATATAAAACTAAAACCCTGATGTCTACGCACTTCTATTCTTGTAGACAGTTGTTGGGCCTCTACGTGCAGAGGTTTGTAGAACAGCAGCAAATTTTCCCTTAAGTGGATCACCCAAGGTTTATCGAACTTAGGGAGGAAGTGGTCAAAGGTATCCCCTCTCAAGCAATCCTGCAATCAAGATACAAGAAGTCTCTTGTGTCCCCAACACACCCAATACACTTGTCAGGTGTATAGGTGCACTAGTTCGGCGAAGAGATAGTGAAATACAAGTGGTATGGATATAAGATAACGGTGCTAGAAAATACTTTGATGGCGTGGAAGAGACTAAAGACAAACTGAAATACAGATGGAAGCAAGCAAACATATAATAGATCTAATTGCAAACGGTGTATCAATGCTTAGAAGCAAGGCCTAGGGATCATACTTTCACTAGTGAACACTCTCATATAAATATCTTCTCTTTATGATACTAATCTTAACTACTCTCCGGGGACACTCTAATCCATGGTAGGGCTATTACAGCACACCTCAAAGTAAGCATTTCCCATCTAGAAAACCCCACACTATCACCTTGAGCACTAGATGGTTCCAACAAACACCACAATTTCATAAAGACATCCAACTCCAAATATAACTCATAACAAGTATTTGTAATCTCTAGCGTAAGAGCCACCATGGTGAGCACGCTGTCACTTTCACACACATGGGGAGGGCAGAGATTCATTAAAGCACTTGAGTAGCAGAATAGATCTATATATTACAAGCTCCTGATCCCAATAAGATCATGCATAGAGAGAGAGAGAGAGAGATGAACACATAGCTACCGGTAGAACCCTTAGCCTCGAGAGAGAACTACTCCCTCCTCATCATGGGAATCAGCAATGGTGATGGAGATGGTGGTGGAGATCGATGGAGATGGCTCCGGGGGCACTTCCCCGTCCCGGCAGGGTGCCGAAACAGAGACTTTCTGTCCCCTGAATCTCCCCTTCGGTGGCGGCGGCGCTGCGGAACTTTTCGTGACTGGAGGCTTGATGATTTAGGGTTTATGCATCGGGAGACTTCTTATAGACCAGAGGCAAGGTCGGTGGGCGGCCAGGGGGCCCACACCATGCCCTGGCACGGCCTGGGGGACCCGTGCCATGGGGTGGTGTGGCCACCCTATGGCCCCTCTCCGACTCTCCTTCTGGCTCCGTGAGTCTTATGGGAAAATATCGACTTTGGCTTTGGTTCGGTCCAATTCCGAGAATATTGATTTTCTGACTTTCCTGGAACCAAAAACAACAGAAAACAGGCAACTGGCACTGTGGCATCTTGTTAATAGGTTAGTTCCAGAAAGTGTATAGAAATACTCCAAAGTGTGGACAAAACTAAGAAAGTAGATAAACCCAAGCATGGAACATCAAAAATTATAGATACATTTGCAATGTATCAACATCCCCAAGCTTAACTCCTGCTCGTCCTCGAGTAGGTAAGTGATAAAAAGAAAGAATAATTTTTGAGGTGACATGCACCATCATAGACTTGATCAAAGTATTTGCAAAACATTCAAAGCTGGGATCATAGGACTTCAATCATAACATGAAAGACAAAGTTCTAGCAATAAGCAAAGAAACTATGATGCAACATGAAAGGGCACAAACAAAAGATTCATGAATAACAATGCTTTGCAAGACGTTTTTTTGTTTCACATAAAGAAAACATAGCATAATAGTATTTAGCTTGTCCCTCATAGAGTAGCAAATATAAATGCATAGGACACCTTCAAGGTTCATAAGAGTGACTAGATACAAATAGTTTAAAACAAGCAATATCAAATTATGCATCAATCAACTAGTCTTGGGACAATGCACATAGAACTAAGAATGGCCACTATGCTCTCAAAGTAGGTGCATAAAGATAGAAGGTGGAGACTCAATATATAATTGGAAGAAAGGCCTTCATAGAAGGAAGTAGGGATTCAAGTCTCATAAAGAGCTTCCAAAAATTATGGTACTTATAGCTTTAAGCTCTAATTGCCCCTATCATAAGCATCTTGAAGTGATTAAGGTTAAAGTGACACAACTAAGAGGATATGCTTGACAAGTTATAAACCGAAATCTTATGCCCCTTACTTACGAAGACCGATCCTCATGCTACTCAACTTCAGTCACGAGTAAGCTCTTGTCATTGTAAGTACATGTGTATCATTAAGAACCGCCAACGGGGTACCCCTTGCACATGATACGAGAGCTTTCCCATAATCAAAATGAAAAGGCAAGCAGACAATGAGCATCTCAGCGATCTTTTTATTTGCTATTTGCATAGGTTTTTATTGAGGATGCTTCATAGAGTGCTCATTATGGTGCTGCTGCAAGTTTCCACTATGATTAGGCATGGCTTAGGCTAGCGGCCCAGGCGTTTCTCTAACACACATACAAACTCCATGATCTTACAAGTTCCACTTTTATTTCACACCGCCGGGATCCATAAGCAAAAGAACATGATATCAACGGGGTACAAAGTACAAGTGTAATGTTGAAAGCGTTCCCCATGATACATGGTTCTCCTAATTTCAACTTATAAATCGCAAGCATATACGCAACAAAGAAGGACCCAATGGTTCAAGTTTATTAGATGCAAAAAAGTAAAGTGTGCCATCAAGTTCGTGAGAGCTTTAATCACTAGTTTTCTCATAACAAGTTTAATTTGGAAGGTAAACAAAAGCATGAATATACTTGGAATAGCATAAGCTAGTAGGTAGGTATGGTGGACTCTTTGGAAAAACTTGGTTTAAGGAGTTGGATGCATGAGTGGAACTCATACTTGGTTACGGAGGCTAGCAAAAGACTGGGAGCGACAAACTAAGAGAGCAATAATGGCCATAATCATGCAGAGCGACAAAACATCATTGATCAAAGCATAAAGTGATACTACAAGTTGAAAACTAAAGGATCATCAAGGCTATGGTGACTTGAGATAGTCATAACATGGTGTGAGCATGCGCCAAGTCAACCCAAATAAAGCATCAAAGGAGAATACCACTATACTATGCTTTAATATGCTAAAACAACGCATGATTCATCCAAGACACATTAAGCAATCTTAATTGTTTATAACAAGTCATGCTACAACAAAGAATACTAAGAATAAAGCCAAAACAATATCAAGCATGGCATGACAAAGTATAGGCCACAGTTAAAAACAAGCTCTTTTTACCACATAAGCATGAACTTTCCTACTCTTTTCCAAACCAAACCAAACTATTGCAAACCAATGTATGAAAGAGGGGTCCAACCAATTTATTCAGAAAACTAAGCAAACTAAAGCAAATGAAAAACCAAAACGAAAACGAAAAAGAAGACGCTCCAAGAAAAACACAACTGTGCATGAAACAATAAAAATGAAGTGTTTGGAAGAAACCTAAGATTTTTATTGATGAAGAAGGGGATGCCTTGGGCATCCCCAAGCTTTGACGCTTGTACTTCTTGGATATTTCTTGGGGTGACACGCGTGGCATCCCCAAGCTTGAGCTTTAGTCCATCCTTCATCTCATTCCTCGTTCTTTCCATACACCTGAAATTTTTCCTTCATACAAAACTTCAGACAATCTTTATTAGCAACATTAGTACACTCAAGATAATAAATCTTTAGGTTCAGTTCCAACACAAATAAAACTTCCAATAAAACACAATCTGCTGTAGCAGTTCTCTCAAAAAACTCAATTCCCCAAAAGAACTCAAAAAGGAACCAACAAGAAACAAATGCAAATAATGGCAGAAATCTGTCAAAACAGACCAGCAGGTAAAGATGAATTTTTTCGAAGACCTTCTGTTGCTCAAATAAAAAAGTGTTGAACTAACGAAAGTTAGATAACAACCTGGGGCAGAAGCACAAAAATTCACGCCTCAAAAGTACGTACAAAGATTTTACACGAATTTTTACAGTGAAGCATAAAAATCTGTTTCGGGACAGCAACTTTCCCAATCATTACTTCTCTCTCATTAGAGGTTACTCTTGGCACAAAAAGCAAATAAAAAGGATAAGGAGTGGTTATTACTGAGGTAATAACTTCCAAGACTCATCTAAAATTTTTGGGTTATCTCCCAATAAGTACTTTTCGTTAACGCCTTTAAGTTAGGCATGATAGTTTGAGAAGATGCTCACATAAGAAATATGAATTGAAGTAAAAGAGAGCATCAAGAAGCAAATTCAAAGCACATTTAAGTCTAAACCACTTCCTATGCATAGGAATCTTGTAAAGAAACAAGTCATGAAAGCACAAAGCAACAAGCATAGGATAGCAAAACAAGTGCAACTTCAAAACTTTCAACATAAAGAGCGAAAACTTAATATTGTTGAGATACATAAAACCATGTTTCCCTCTCTCATAATAACTTTGAGTAGCATCATGAATAAAATTAACAATATAACTATCACATAAAACATTCTTATCATGAGCCACATGCATATAATAATTATTACTCTCCACATAAGCATAGTCATTATTATTAATTGTAGTGGGAGCAAATTCAACAAAATAGCTATCATTATTATTCTCATCACCATAATCATCAAATATAGGAGGCATATGGTAATCATTAATTTTCTCCTCAACAGTAGGTGGACTGAAAATATCATATTCATCATTGTAATCATCATATATTGGAGGTTTGGTATCATCATAAGCAATAGAATAGCTATCTTCCAAAGCTGGGGAACTAAAAAGATCATTTTCATAAAAACTAGCTTCCCCAAGCTTAGACTTTTCCATAGCGTTAGCAATAATGGTGTCCAAAGAATTCATACTAACAACATTGCTATTAGCATGCAAATAAAGTTCCATAGGTTTTTTAATTTTCGCTTCAAACACTTCATGTCCTAACTCAAGATAAATACTATAAAGCTCTCTAATTTTTGTTGTTGTTTTCCATTAAGCCTAACTAGTGAATACAAGAAACAAAACGACAAAATTGCAGAATCTAAAGGAAATAACTTGGAGCACTCACATCGGAGGATGTGAGTACCTTTTACCTTACCTCCCCGGCAACAACGCCAGAAAATAGCCGTTTGCCGTGGGAGGTTCTTCTTCTTTAATACTCCGGTGTGAATACCTTTTACCTTTCCTCCCCGGCAACAGCGCCAGAAAATAGCTTGATGTATACGCACTTCTATTCTTTTAGACAGTTGTTGGGCCTCCAAGTGCAGAGGTTTGTAGAACAACAGCAAATTTTCCCTTAAGTGGATCACCCAAGGTTTATCGAACTCAGGGAGGAAGTGGTCAAAGGTATCCCCTCTCAAGCAATCCTGCAATCAAGATACAAGAAGTCTCTTGTGTCCCCAACACACCCAATACACTTGTCAGGTGTATAGGTGCACTAGTTCGGTGAAGAGATAGTGAAATACAAGTGGTATGGATATAATATAATGGTGCTAGAAAATACTTTGATGGCGTGGAAGAGACTAAAGGAAAACTGAAATACAGATGTAAGCAAGCAAACATGTAACCGATCTAATTGCAAACGGTGTATCAATGCTTAGAAGCAAGGCCTAGGGATCATACTTTCACTAGTGAACACTCTCATATAAATATCTTCTCTTTATGATACTACTCTCCGGTTGGACACTCTAATCCATAGTAGGGCTATTACAGCACACCTCAAAGTAAGCCTTTCCCATCTAGAAAACCCCACACTGTCACCTTGAGCACTAGATGGTTCCAACAAACACCACAATTTCATAAAGACATCCAACTCCAAATATAACTCATAACAAGTATTTGTAATCTCTAGCGTAAGTGCCACCATGGTGAGCACGCTGTCACTTTCACACACATGGGGAGAGCAGAGATTCATTAAAGCACTTGAGTAGCAGAATATATCTATAGATTACAAGCTCATGATCCCAATAAGATCATGCACAGAGAGAGATGAACACATAGCTACCGGTAGAACCCTTAGCCTCGAGAGAGAACTACTCCCTCCTCATCATGGGAATCAGCAATGGTGATGGAGATGGTGGTGGAGATCGATGGAGATGGCTCCGGGGGCACTTTCCCGTCCCGGCAGGGTGCCGAAACAGAGACTTTCTGTCCCCTGAATCTCCCCTTCGGTGGCGGCAGCGCTGCGGAACTTTTCGTGACTAGAGGCTTGATGATTTAGGGTTTATGCATCGGGAGACTTCTTATAGGCCAGAGGCAAGGTCGGTGGGCGGCCAGGGGGCCCACACCATGCCCTGGCACGGCCTGGGGGACCCGTGCCATGGGGTGGTGTGGCCACCCTATGGCCCCTCTCCGACTCTCCTTCTGGCTCCGTGAGTCTTATGGGAAAATATCGACTTTGGCTTTGGTCCGGTCCAATTCCGAGAATATTGATTTTTTGACTTTCCTAGAACCAAAAACAGCAGAAAACAAGCAACTGGCACTGTGCCATCTTGTTAATAGGTTAGTTCCAGAAAGTGTATAGAAATACTCCAAAGTGTGGACAAAACATAAGAAACTAGATAAAACCAAGCATGGAACATCAAAAATTATAGATACATTTACAATGTATCAAACCCACACAAAAATTAGAAAATGGAAAATATCAAAAATACTTATTTTTTGGGCATAAGCATGGACATAAATGATGATTTGTCTAGATACTTGCATAGTTTTGCGATTGCGAAGAAACATAGAGAATCCAAAGAAGGTAAAATACTAGAGCATTGGTTGAAAAAATTAGATTATATTTCTACTGAGTTGCTTGAATATCATAGTGATGTAACTTGTTGCTCTAAACAAGATGATAGACACTTTAAATTTCATTGTATGTTCCATGAATATCATGTCATTTCCTCCTACAATAGAGGTGATTATGCTCATTTAGGGACGGAACAAGTAGGGCAATTTGTTACTTTTATGGAAGCTTATGAATTAAAAACCTTCATTGATGAAAATTTTAAAACTAGTGTTGTAGCTTGTAAAGTTGATATGGGAATTACTCTTCTCCTTAATTACTATATATCCAACTTAAAGGAAAATATTTATGTTGTTGACTACAATAATAGGGATATTGCTGCACAAGAGAGCACTAATGTTTTGCATGAAGAGGATGATAAAATCATAAGCTTGGGGATGCCCATGCAACCCCAAGAAGAGGATTGATGGCTCGGTAACGGCACCAGAAAAATGCTGGTGCGGTGTTGATGTAGAGCTCGTTGGGAACCCCAAGAGGAAGGTATGATGAGCACAGCAACAAGTTTCCCTCGGTTATAAAACCAAGGTTTAATCGAACCAGTAGGAGCAAGGAAACACCCCAAAGGTGTTGCTAGCTGAGCCTTGGCAGGGCGCACTACCGGTCCTAGTAGCAACGTGGAGACCTGCACAACACAACCACAGAACTCTGTCCCCAACTTGCGATGAGGTTGTCAATCTCACCGTGTTTTGCTGAAAACAAATGACTAAACGTATCGAATGGAAAGAAGTAAAAGTTTGCAGAAAGTAAACACAAAATAGTAAATAGTTTGTAGATTGAATGTAAAAGAAAAGACCGGGATCCATAGTTCACTAGAGGTGGCTCTCCTTAAGATAGATAACATGCTAGGTGAACAAATTACAGTGGAGAAATTGACAAACATCGAGAAAGCAATACATGCATATACTAATCATCTTGACTCCTTTGAGACTTGATTGGGCATTACAACATTATACATAGACCGCCATCCAACTACATCTATGACTAACAATCCACCTTTAGGGTATCATTCGAACCCCCTCCAGTATTAAGTTGCAAGTAACAGATTATTGCTTTATGAATTGCGTGTAAAGTAAACAATACGATTGTTCTATGAACAAATGATTGTTGTTTTCTCCCTAGTAGCAACGACACATCTAGTACCTTAGAGATTTCTGTCACTTTCCCAGATTACCAGAGGTATGAACCCACTATCGAGCATAAATACTAACTCTTGGAGTTACTAGCATCTACTTGGCCAAGATAGCTACTAACAACGGAAAGCATGCAAGATCACAAATAACAAAGACAGGATAAAATCAATAATCAATCTGAAATAGCATCTCAATATCCATCGGATCCCCGCAAACACAACATGTATGATTACAAATAGATGATCTTGATCATGAACGGAGCTCACAAGATCTAGACATGAAAGCACAAAGGAGGAGAACCATCCATCTAGCTACTACATGGATCCGTAGTCTAAGGATAAACTACTCACGCATCACACCGGAGGCTTGCATGATGATGAAGAAGGCCTCCAAGGTGAATTCCCCTCTCCGGCAAGGTGCCAGGAAGAGCTTCATATCCCTCCCGATCTAGGGATGGAAATGACGGCGGCTACAGACTCTTTCGTGGATTTTTGATCGGGGACTTAGGATTTTCGTCCCGAGGGCATCTTATAGGCGGAAGAGGAGGCCGAGGGGGTGCCTGGGCTGGCCACACCACCCCCTAGCGCGGCCAGGCCTGGCATGTGCGGCCAGGTGGTGTGGTGGCCCCCTGGCTCCTCTCTGTCTCGTATTCTGGCATCTGATGACTTCCGGAAAAATAGGCACTTTGGCTTTTGTCTCGTCCAATTCCGAGAATATTCATTTTCTGACTTTCTTGGAACCAAAAACAGCAGTAAACAGGCAGCTGGCACTGTGGCTCTTGTTAATAGGTTAATCCAAGAAATCATATGAAAAGTACTCCAAAGTGTGGACACAAGAAAGTGGATAAAACCAAGCATGGAACATCAAAAATTATAGATACATTTGCAATGTATCAAGGATAAATAAGAATAAGTGGAGGAAGAATGGAGTAGCTACCCATCTTCTACTCCCAATAATGGTAATGAACAAATTCCCATGGAAACACCTTCTTATACTATTGCAAGTAATGATGATATTTATTCTGATAAGCCCATACTTGATGAATCTCTTGATGTGAATGCTTTATTTGGAGAATCGTATGATAGTTTGGTAGATAATATATTTGTAAAGGATAAAAATGATTCCATTAGTACTAGTCCTTCCATTAAATATTATGAGGAATATTGCTTTGACTTATAAAAATGATAGTGCTATGGATGATGATTCTTTATTGCCTGATAGTCCTACATATGGAACAATTGTGTCTAATATGTGGGAGGATAATAATGATATAAATGAGATAGATGACTCCTTATGCTCATTAGATGATAAGTCTTTATATGGTGACTCTATTAAAAACTATGAGGGTGAACTTACCTTTGATGCTTGCAACTATTATGAAAGAGGAGGAGATAAGAGCCATCCTTATATTTCCATATTATTTAAAATACAAGCTATTGATTATTATATGCATTGGATACCACAAAGTTGCTGATACTTATTCATATATAAAATTCCAATGCATAGAAAGAAATTTAGACTTAAATGTTACTGTCTATGTGCTTTGTGGTGTGCTCCATATGCTTTCAAATACTATTCTCTTTGAGCACTCCTTGATATACATGTAACATATAAAATAACTTTAGTGTTATTTAACAATTAGTGTAATATTTTAACTAAATATAAAATTTAGGAGAGCAAATGATAAAAACAAGGGAAAGTAACATGAAAGCGATGCCGGACGAGCAGCGAACTGCTACGGCCACACCATGTCACACCAATGGGGAAAAACAAACAAAGGCACCAGACGATGACACATTGGCTCCATGGCACACATCAGCGCCATGAGCATGCTACATCATCATCACACAAGACAAGTAAAGGGCTACATGACACCAAGAATGAACACAAGAAGTTTCAACAGTAATGCACAACTAGCAATGAAACACATGTAGACGCCTCCTAAATTCTCAAGATAGCCCAAAATTCCCATAAAAAGAGAAACATACAAGTTCAGGATTTTACATATGATTGGTCCAACTCAAATATGTGCTTGAGCCATCAAAATTGATTTCTCAACTTCTTTGTTTGACGCCTTGGTTGAAAGAGATCTAGCCTAAAACATTCTATATGATCACCGAACCTTTTTACTTTCTTTTCTAAATGCGTGACTGATACCAATAACTATGTTGTACACTCTTCCACCGAAAATGCTGAACTGACAGCGAGCACAACTGAGCTCGTTTCCTGGACCGCGCGATGGCATTGCGATTGAGGGCAGTCACATGTATTCGTCGTCGTATGCATATTTTCTATCATGGGCGTTTCAGAGCAATGGCCCACATCTGTGCTGCCATTTATTGATGTTTTGACGGGTTGGCGTTATCGGTACTACTACCTGAAGTGTTGATGGTGTGAACCTACGAGATTGGGTGGCGACATCCACACTCGGCGTAGTGTCCCTCGTCGTGGTCCTCGAACTCAGCGACCCCGCGCTGGCCGTTCGGCATGGAAGTGCTTGTCGCCCCCGCCAGTCTGCCGCCTCATGGTTCCCCTGAGCCTGGCCATCCGTATCCGCCGCCTCCGTGTTAGCCGCTAGGTATGGTTGTATTTTACATGCTTGGGCGTGATGGAAGTAACAAGTTCCTAAAATTTATGTCACCATGAGCTGAGGATCTCCAGATCTGAGTTGAATCTTTTGGGTTTGCCATGGACATGTTCCTCAATTTGTTCCGATTTGTTGGATTGGCCATGGACGGGATCCTCAAATTGGTCTTGTTATCTAGATTGGCCATGGGGCATGATCCTCAATTTGGTTTTATTAACTGGGTTTACCATGTGCATGTTCCTTAATTTTGTGTGGCCTCCACCGAGCTCTAGCCTGCCAGAGAGGAAGGCTGTCACGGGGTGTTCATATTTGACATAGAGCACATTAATGGTCCAATCCCCAGACCAACTGGACGGTCCACAAAAGAGCTCATATGAGCCCGAGTGCAAAAACGCACTGTCCATTCTTCCACTAACTAGAGAGAACCATGCTTGAAGTAGAAAGAACCAATTACGAGTGTTCATAGTGGTCTAATAAAATCATTGATACTACCTCCATTTCAATGAATACGACTTATATTTTTTTCAAAAGTCAAATCTTACAAAGTTTGACCAAACATATAAAAAAAATCAACACCTACTATATAAATAAATTTATTATAAAAATATATTTTATGGTGAATCTATTGATGTTGACTTAGTATTATAATTGTTCATATCTTTTTCAAAGCATTGATTAAACTTAGAAGTCATAACTTTTGACAAAATTTATAATCCTTATTTTTTTGGACAAATGGATATTAATGTGATGGCACGGACAATTGAATGGCTAAATGAGGTTACCAACTTATCTAGCCAATATACCATAGCTAGAAAAATAAATTGCTATTTACAATTAATTATGATAACTTATTTTTGTTTCATGCATCAGGACTTGAAGTTTCTTGCCTTGTAAAAGAGTGAGCAAAATTACAACCTGCAATTGTAAATACATTGCTGAAATATGCAAAGGAAACACTGCTGACAATATTGGCGTGATGTAGTAAAGCTTGTTGACAACTTCAAGGGGTGGCAAAGGTTAAGATGGGAAGAGAAGACATGTTTTTATTCTGGTCGGATAATTGGTCTTTGGAGGCCTGCTGCAGACCAATCAAAAGCAGTTTTCCAAGACTGTTTTCATATGTTCTAAACGAGAATATGTCAGCTGCCTCTATCTATTCCTGTGAAGACATCAGTAGCCTGTTTTATTTACCTTTGTTCAGGATTGCATATGAGGAGCTCGGGAGCCTTCAGCAACTTATGCAGACAAACGCAATCAGTGAGAAGAATGATTTTTGGTCTTATTCATGGGGGGACAATTATGCCTCGGCAAATTTTTATGCTTCATCCATGCACACATTGTGGTGCCGAAAGTATATCATTGGATATGGAAATATGGTTGCATCATGAAGACTAAAATGTTTGCATGGCTGCTATTACATGATCGTTTGAATACGTGTGATCTTTTGAAGTGTCGCCACTGGAAGGTCACGGATGACACGCATTGTGTTCTTTGCCCTCTACGTACCTATGAGGATAGGATCCACCTGTTCTTCGATTGCAACTTCAGCCAAAGGATTTGGAACTACTTGCAGATAGATTGGTCTGAGGGCAGTGGAGATCTTCAGCTTACAGTTGCTTCGGCTAGAGCAAAGTTCAGTAAACCTTTCTTTACGGAGGTCATGATTATGGCATGTTGGAATATTTGGCTAGTCAGGAATGCAGCGATTTTTAGACAAGAACGACCCACTTTTGCAAGATGGAAGGCTACCTTCGAGCATGATATGTCTTTGCTGAAATACAGAATTAAATCTAAGCATAGAGATAGCCTATCGGCTTGTTTAGGGGATCTTCCGTAGGCTTTTGTATTTGTACATAGAGGTAGGTCTTTACTTTTCGATCTGTCTTTTATTTTATTTTGTACATATGACACTTTGTTCTATTTGAAATAAATTTGTTGTGGGGCTGTTGCCTCACAGTTCCGGGTCAAAAAAATATTGTTCATAAAAATGTTGAAATAAATATACATCGGCCTTGCATCATTCTAATCTTTTTGTTTTCACCACTGCACCATGTCTTCATTTTAGTGCAGTTCGTGGTAGTGTAATTAGTACTTCGGGTCGTCGGTGTACTTAATATTTCATCTCCAGTGTACTTGTATTTCGTTGTTAATTAATGTACTTTGTACTTCACCTTTAGTGTACTTAGCACTTCGTCTTCTCTATACTTTAGTAGTTTATCTTCAATGTACTTAGTAATTCGTCTTTAGTGTACTTAGTACTTTATCGTAAGCGTATTTAGTACTTCGTGTTTTGTTTACTTCAATACTATGTACTTTGTTTTGCGAAAATTCAGTGACCAAAAGTAACAAACATTAAAAGTAGATCTTTGGACCACCTAGCGACAACTACAAACACTAGCGCGTACAGGACGCATGCTGCTGTCCTCGTCCCTCCATCACCGAAGCCGAGCAAAACTTGTCGTAAAAGAGCTTGTTGTAGTAGACTGGCAGAAAGTCATCGTGCTAAGTCCCTAAAAACCAGCGCACCAGAGCATCAACCATCGCCGGAGATGACAAACATATATCAAAAGATATTGACCTCAAACCACATCAACGAACACGCAAAACGACTTGGTACCAAGAGATCCAACATACAAACGACTCCATGCATCCTTCGTTGGCACTAGATGCACCACCCCGAGCGAGGATAGGACGAGAAGAATCTTATTCTTACTTCAAGGTATTCGCCTCACCATCTCGATGAAGACACTGAAAAATAACCTAAAGAAAGGATGGGAACAGTCCCGCCGGCGAGAGGCCATGGTCTTCCACGTCTCCAAAGTCCCAAGGTCACCGAAGGCGGACGGACGACAGCTTCACCAGCAAGGGGGAAGGAACCCTAGATGAGTTTTAGACGGCGGCTCCCGATCGCCTCTCTCTTCTAACTCGTACCGTTTCACCAAGGGTGCCTTCTTGTACTTCGTCGTTAATGTATCTGGTAACTTTTAACTTTAGGTATTAATACTTCATTTTCAATATACCTGTACTTTTACATTTTGAAAATACGCCAATATTGCTATGAACTTGTGTTGCACCTTGAAAGTACATCCCTCCACGTCCAAACCCTAGAAGTATGCCAGCGCGAGCCGAATGCTTCGCATGCGACTCGTGTCAGCACATAGCTCCACCAACAGACCCTTCGTGAAGGTCGGCCTTTTGCCATGGTACCTAACTTCTTGTGGTTTTTTATGTCTGGGCTGATTTATTAAGTCTCGTATGATTCAAAAAAATACATTTGAACCAAGGTAGATGGGGTTTTTTAGGTTCAGCTTTTTTAGGCGAATTTTAGCTTCAGCTAAACAAGTCTTCCCACGTTGCGAAGTGTGACACCAACGAAATAGTGGGCCATGTGCATTTGAGGAGGCCTATTCAAAGCCCACTACACGGCATGAGGCAAGCTCTGCACTTGGATAAACCTTGGGTGATCCACTTAAGGGAAACTTGCTGTTGTTCTACGAACCTCGGCACTTGGAGGCCCAACTGTCTACAAGAATAGAAGCGTGCATAGACATCAATGGGGTGTGGGGCTCTGGCTGGGGGAAACTTTTGACCGATGATGGTGGTCACGGCATCGAAGATGCTTCGGCGTCATTTCCCTTATTGTAGGCAATGTTGAGGTTCATCCCCACCCCTCCCCTCCCCATAGATCTCGGGTGAAAACCCTAAATCCATCGGATTGGGTGATAGCGGAGTTCTAGCGTCGTTCCCTCCACGGGGGCGTCGCCTTGTGACTTTGTGGTGATGGGCGAGCAGTGTCGGAGCAGCGTGTTCTTCGGGTGACTTCATCCTGAAGCTTGCATCTTGATGGGTGGTTGCTGCTGCAGATGGCGAGGTTTCTGGGCGGCTCGTGCATAGAGGTGACCGTGTGCGAGGTTCTTCTCCTCGTCAGCCTTGTCGTGCGTGGCCATGTGTGCTCTAGGGAGAGCTACTCTGCTTGTCGACGGTACGATGCCCTTCGAACCAGGGCGAGAAGACAGGGGTCTTCTTCGGAGGTGGAGGCATACGACGTGATATCGACTGTGTGTCGGGAGTAGACAGAGACATGATCTTCTCAGGTGGCTTGTGTGTCCCACGACGTTTCCTCTCGAGCTATGCGCGCGGATGGACGAAGGCCTCCCTTCTCAAGCTACATTTCGTGTTGTATTTTCTTGCTTGTGTGTCTTGCCTGTAAGCTGACTTTCAGCACCTTGTATCTGCCGTTTCAGCGTTATTAATTGCGTTATTAATTTAACACGGGGCTAAAGGCTTCAGTTTAAAAAAAATTAATGGTCCAATCCCCATACCAACTGGACGGTCCACAAAAAGAGCTCATATGAGCCGAGTGCAAAAACACCCTGTCCACTCTTCCACTAACTAGAGAGAACCATGCTTGAAGTAGAAAGAACCAATTACAAGTGTCCATAGTGGTCTAATAAAATCAACCTTGACCGAGAAGGTTCCTAGCGTTGATACCGGTTGTTAAATACCATTGATACTACCTCCATTCCAATGAATAAGACTTACAAATTTTGTCAAAAGTCAAATTTTACAAAGTTTGACTAAACATATAAAAAAAATCAACACCTACTATGTAAATAAATTTATTATAAAAATATATTTTATGATGAATAATATATTTTAGGGTGAATCTATTGATGTTGACTTAGTATTATAATTGTTCATATTTTTTCAAAACATTGATTAAACTTAGAAGTCATATCTTTTGACAAAATTTATAATCATTATTCTTTGGACAAATGGATATTAATGTGATGGCACAGACAATTGTATGGCTAAATGAGGTTACCAACTTATCTAGCCAATATACCATAGCTAGAAAAATAAATTGCTATTTACAATTAATTATGATAACTTATTTTTGTTTCATGCATCCTAAAGGATTTGAAGTTTCTTGCCTTGTAAAAGAGTGGGGCAAAAATTTCAACCTGCAATTGTAAATACATTGCTGAAATATGCAAATGCATTGCTGAAATATGCAAATGAAACGCTGTTGACAATATTGTTCATAAAGATGTTGAAAAAATATACATTGGCCTTGCATCATCATAGTCTCTTTGTTTTCACCACTGCACCATCTCTTCATTTTAGTGCAGTTCGTGGTAGTGTAATTAGTACTTCGGTTGTAGGTGTACTTAGTATTTCATCTCATGTGTACTTGTATTTCGTTGTTAATTAATATACTTAGTACTTCACCTTTAGTGTACTTAGCACTTCGCCTTCTCTATACTTTAGTAGTTTATCTTTAGTGTACTTAGTAATTCGTCTTTAGTGTACTTAGTACATTGTCGTAAGCGTATTTAGTACTTCGTGTTTTGTTTACTTCAATACGGTGTACTTTTTTTTGCGAAAATTCAATGACCAAAAGTAACAAACATTAAAAGTAGATCTTTGGACCACCTAGCGACGACTACAGACACTAGCACGAACGGGATATGCGCCGTTGTCCTCGTCTCTCCGTCACTGGAGCCGGGCAAATCTTGTCATAAAAGAGCTTGTTGTAGAAGACTGACAGAAAGTCATCGTGCTAAGTCCTAAAAACCAACGCACCAGAGCATCAACCATCGCCGTAGATGACAACCATATATCGAAAGATATTGACCTCAAACCACATCAACGAACACGAAAAACGGCTTGGTACCAAGAGATCCGACATAAAACGACTCCATGCATCCTCCGTTGGTACTAGATTCACCACCCCGAGTGAGGATAGGAAGGGAAGAATCCTATTCTTAATTCAAGGTATTCGCCTCACCATCTCGATGAAGACACTGGAAAATAACCAAAAGAAAGGACGGGAATACTCCCGCCGGCGAAAGGTCGTGGTCTTCCATGCCTCCAAAGTCCCAAGGCCACCGAAGACGGATGGACCGACAGCTTCACCAGCAAGGGGGAAGGAACCCTAGATGAGTTTTAGACGGCGGCTCCCGATCGCCTCTCTCTTCTGACTCGTACCGGTTCATCAAGGGTGCCTTTTTGTACTTCATCGTTAATGTATATATATGGTATTTCACTTTTATTTTACTTATTAATACTTTATTTTCAATATAATTGTACTTTTACATTTGAAAGTATGCCAATGTTGCTATGTACTCCTTCTGTCCACAAATAACTGACTATTTATTTTTTGGATGGAGGGAGTACTTGTGTTGCACCTTGAAAGTACATCCCTCCACGTCCAAACCCTGGTGCGCGCAGCATGTGACACGTATTAGCACATGACTTCTCTGTCCCTTCATGAAGGTCGGCCTTTTGCTAGTGGTACCCACTTCTTGTGGTTTTCTATGTCTGAATTGATTTATAAGTCTAGTATGATTCTGACAAAATACGTTTGAGCGAAGGTAGATGGAGTTTTAGGGTCAGCTTTTTTTAGGGGAATTTTAGCGTCAGCTAAACAAGTCTTCCCACGTTGCGAAGTGTGACACCAACCAAATATTACTGGGCCATGCGCATTTTGGGGAGGCCCATTCAAAGCCCACTACACGGCGTGAGGCGAGCTCTGTTCAGCCGAGCTCAACTCCGGCCGCGCTGTCCCTGTCGATGCTGCCGGAGAAATCGCCACAGTCCCCGGGTACGCCGCATCCTCCCTCCCATCTCCGCTCGATCACACGTGAGCTCTGCGTAGAGGCTCAGGTGTATCCCTCCGGCGTTGCTCCTCAGTAGATTCCCTTCAACTGGGATGATGTGATACCACTAGATCGGGAAATTTCAAACTCACAATTGAAATAGGAATAGTAAAAGAGTTTATACGATTGATTCCAGATGTGTAGGTGGGTTTATGACCTTACAATTTTCTTCCTTCATTGCCGTGCGAAAGTTTATGCAGTGATTTTTAGTCAGCTCTCCAGGTTTAGTCGGGCTGTGGATTATTTGTGTCCGCAGGGTGTTACCCACTTGCTGTTTCCCTGCAAGGACATGTTTAGATTGTGGAGTGGGTTGTCGGATTATCATATTATGTAGGTTCAACTAGATAATTTGTTGATCTGGGCGATGTTTTCGTATGGATGGCTGTGTGAAGCTTTAGCTCTCCATGCTGCGGTTGGAGACTCATGTCAACCTGTTAGCTCTTCATTCCATCCTTAAATGTTTTAACCTCAACATTACACTGTCAAACACCTTGATCTATGATTCTAACTTGTGAGGTTACCTGCAAAAAGGGGAAAAAAAACTTGTTAGGTAATGTGTTTCTTGATGTTAACTTTTGTTCTGATGTGTACTTGTGCCATGGTGGATCTATGGCTCGCAGTTCTCTGCGGACAAAAAGTTCTGATTCCGAACGAACATGGGGAGAAGCTTGTCGGTTTATTGCATGAAGCGTGTTCCAAGGAACTTGTGATCCTTTGCCATGGATTTCGAGCTACAAAGGTAAGTCTGTACCACTTGTATGGAACTTTTATAGGCCCTGTTTGTTAGCTCTCTGTACTTTCGAATATACTGAGAATACTACAATTTTTAAAATTACCAAAGTATTAAATCATGTGTGCTGTTTGGCTACCACTAAAAACTGTAGTGTAAATACTGCAGTAACTCCAAAACTGTGGTATTTCCTCTGTATTCCAAGCGAGAAGCGACCTGGTCACTGTATAAACACATGATGGCAGCTTGGAACAGCGAGCGAGGTGTCCCTGTCGTTTTTCTCGATTCTCGGTTTCTAATAAGAGGTCATGGGTTCTTTAAAAATACCACATTTTTGGAGATACTGCAGTACTAATAGTACAGTTTTTAGTGGTAGCCAAACAGCCCACAGAATTTAATACTTCGGTAATTTTAAAAG
The DNA here is from genome assembly GCA_910589775.1 of Avena eriantha. NCBI lineage: Eukaryota > Viridiplantae > Streptophyta > Magnoliopsida > Poales > Poaceae > Avena > Avena eriantha. Next base: position 384,936,425 of record OU342746.1, read on the forward strand.
CTGCAGTATTCTCAGAATACTTCAAAAGTACAGAGCTATCAAACGAGACCTTACAAAGTGAATCAGTTATTCAGTTTCACCTGTCTAAAATTCTCACTTTGCTGTCTTTCTTTTCCATGTGTGATATGACTGTCTGAATCTTTGGTTCTTCGCAGGATGACAGCATCTTGGTCGACCTTGCCGCTGCACTAATAAGGGAAGGAACTAATGCTTTTCGGTTTGATTTTGCTGGAAATGGGTAAGCTATTTGTAAAGACATTGCGGTGGCCACCAAATAGCATTGTAATATGATACTGACTTTTACTTGCAGTGTTTAAAATGTTTCTGAGTTGTGAAAAGGTACTTTTCATACATGTTCTACTATGTGAGCACTGAGCCATAAGAAACTGCCACAATTCAACCATAAAATTTGTATATTTAATTTTTTTTAGAGAAAATTGTATGTTCATATCAGTGACACCATGTTCCTTGAGTACTGTGCTGGCTGACTGTCACTTCAGATTACCTTCCGTTATTTACTTATAGGTGCCTTTTTTCCCCAGGGAAAGTGAGGGTGGTTTCCAATATGGGAACTACCGAAAAGAGGCAAATGACTTGCGCTCTGTAGTTTCTTACTTCTCAGAACAAAAGTATGATATAATTGCCCTTGTTGGGCATAGTAAAGGTATTGTAATCTTCTGTCATGTGTAAGTGTTTCTTATACCCATCAAGGTGGTTTGTTGTATTTTTGTGTGAACATACTGCAGACTTCCATTAACATGCATAGTCAACATGAAAAGTTGGTAGAACTCCTTGGTCTACTTCTTTCTGTATTTCCTGCCTTGTGGAAGGGCCTCTACAGGTGTATATATAATGTCATGCGTTATATCCTGATCTCCCTTTCTTTGTTGAAGTTTATGTACCGCCCATGCTTTCATACATGTTTACGTTAGACAGTTCACCTTCTGTATTTTCACTACTTGTATTTCTTACTTATAGGAGGAAATGTTGTGCTTTTGTATGCTTCCATGTACCATGATGTTACTGCCATTGTGAATATTTCTGGCCGGTTTGCATTAGAGCAAGGTATTGAGGGGCGTCTGGGGAAGAATTTTATGCAGAAAATAAAGAAAGAAGGATTCATAGATGTCAGGAACAAAAGAGGTGCAAGTTTGATACATTTGATATGGCATTTATTTTGTGTAAGTACTACCGCAAATAATAAGGCTATCACCTGACATTTATTTTTGTTAAAATACTACAAATCTTAAGCCCATCACATGTCTATAAATCAATAAATTTTTGCCATGTTTATCCTTGGTACCCAAGTTTATCCCTAGTAAAATAGCTGCGTGTCGAATCTAGTAGTGTATCTGCATCACAGGGGGAACTGGGGCGTCGCCCAGTTGGTTGCTTGCCCGCAGTCTATCTGCGCGCACACCGGCGACCAGAGTTCGAGCCCCCTGCTCCTCGTTTTAGCACCTAGAGCTCCTCCTTTCTTAATATACAATGCCGAAGGGGCTCCTCCCTCCTGCTGGTCTCGTATCTGCATCACAGGCTTTATCTGGTGAAACATGTTAACAAGATCAAGATATGACACGTGATTTGGCATCAATGTGATGTCTCACAGTACATGACAGTCGTTTATTTCTCCTTCGGTACCCATACTTATTGCACCGAATTGTGCAGCTTAGCCAGTTACTTGTAAGCGCCATCATCCTTATATCAACCGTAGGCTGGATAATTATTCTGTGTCTCTGCTTATGTCTATAGACTGAACCTGCAAAATACAGTAACTGGGAGATTTATTTTGCAGATGGCAGCCCCATGTTATTCTTGATTACCTTATCACACCATTTTCGTTGTTATGCACTTATGCAGGGCAATTTGAGTACCGGGTGACAGAAGAGAGTCTACGAGATCGGCTGAGCACGGACACCCTTCTTTCGAGCCGCTCCATAAGCAAAGACTGCAGGTTCTAAGCTAGTACTCTCTTACACCTGACTGAATCAACTGGCATGGACAACCCAATCCTAAAGGAGAACATGTACCGGCGATCTGCAGGGTACTCACGGTTCACGGCTCCAACGATGAAACTGTCCCAGCGAGAGACGCCCTGATGTTCGCCACGAATATCCCAAACCACAAATTGCACATCATCGCGGGAGCCAACCATCGGTACACAGGCCACGAGCGAGAGCTGACTTCACTTGTGCTGGATTTCATCAAGCCCCGCCCTCGAACCGCGTCGTCCTTGCGTCCAAAGCTATAGAGGTGTTTGACCCTGCAGGGCCGCGTTTATATTTAGCTGATGTTCTGATACCAGTTAGATTATGTATGCTGTATCTTCTGAAAAGGGAAGCCTTTTCAAACAAACTGTTGTATCTATAGATTAGTTGGCTGTGTGAAGTCGATCGCTGAGGTGAAAGTATCACTGAATTCGTCTTGTTAAAGACTTATTACTGTACCCATTTTTAAAAAATGAGAACTTCATTTTTTTTACTTTTCAAGAAATTCTAAAATAAATATATACAAGCACATATAGATGTTTTCATTGAAATATGTTTTTGGCTGTGATCCGCATAAAAATAATACAAATGTGAAGAGCAAAATCAATTTTTTAGAGCCAAAATCAAGTCTTGTTAACGGCTTTGGGAAAAGAGAAGAAAAAAAGGTGCCGGTGAGCTCCTCGCCGCCGGCTCCGGCCCCTCTCCAAATCGGACATCCCCTCGAACCAAACAGGCGTCTCCACGATACCTATCCCCCCACGGCCCACGCGGAGCTCGTCGCAATATCCGACGAACACGGCCGGAGGGGATTACGGAGGGGGCGGGTATCCCGGGGAACTGCTGCAGCAGAGCCACCGGCGGCTCGAACCGTACCGTTGTCCATCCCACGCAAGTCTCTATTCCGATGGAGTCAATGCCGCGCAGAAGCAGCACGGCAAGGTCGACGAGCGTTTGCGGCGGCAAACCGATCTGCAAAAGGAGAAGACCAGAGCTCCAGTTTCTAGATCTTCCGGAGGTATGTTTGAACTTAGATCCTTTTCCTCGCCACCGCCTTGGTGGCTTTGTTGTATTTGGGCCCTGTTTGGGAGACCTCCATCTTCACTAGACAGCGCAACTTCACCTGCAAATTTCAGAGTTGTAAAAACTGTTTGGGTCAAACAGCAGCTTTGAGAATCTGGGATGGAAAGACAATAATGGCTATGTTTCTTATCTGTGATAGACATAATTCGTTTTCTCTGTACATGATCATCATATGGAAGGGGATTCTGCTACCTGGGTAACATATATAAGGCGTAGTCAAGTCGTTAGCCAGCGGGAAGAACCGACTAGGTGCTGCCATGCCGGTTGCCAAGGGGGAAGAGAACGAGACGCTACCATGCCGGTTGGGAGGGGGCAAGCTTTTTAAATCTAGGTCGATATGACCGCAATATCAGGCGATATATAGGTTGATTGGGGGTCTAACATATCATTTCGCTAATATCATTTTCACACATATCATTTCACTAATATCGACCGCGCGAGGTACGCCACCACCACCAAATGGGAACCCCTAGGGTTTGGAGGGGGCGTTACATGAGCAATCCCTCGATCGAAGGAAGACAAAGGAGTTAGGGGCGAGCCAGGCACAAGGTTGGGTTTTTCTCTAAAGGCATATTGCCAGTAATTACCAAAAATTGTAGGTATGTTTAGAAACTGAAAGGGTGCGGGGGATGGAGCAGCCAAATAGATCATTTTGCTGCTCCGGTCGTTTTCACTGGCGTGGGAAGAGCAGGGTCTAATTCAACTCCAGCAAAACTGTGGTGCTGGGGCGTTTCGGGGAAGCGCCTCCTGCTCCAGTGACGGAGTTGAGAGCAGGAGCTCTTGAAAGCAGGGCTTACTTGTGATATTGTGCCCAACTGCCCATGCAGGACATACAGTGCAAGGTTCTGTCAGAGTTGCCGCTCAAGGAGGTTATGAGGACTAGTATTCTGTCCAGCAAATGGAGGTCTGTCTGGTCGATCCATCCCAAACTGAGATTCATTGGTGCCACAATGTGCGGCCACATGATTGCCACCGGGTTGATACAGTACACTTCGAAGTTTGTTCGGAATGTCAATACTGTCCTTCAAAGACACAGTGGCATGTTTGTGGAAGATTTCGAGGTCCAGTTTGAGTTTAACAGAGCGCTGATTGTTCATCTCGATAATTGGGTTAGGTTTGTTGTGGCATCTCAGACAAAGAATCTAGCTTTTGATCTAGTACCGGCTGAATTCCATGGTCGTAATGGTCGGTATTTATTCCCTATTGAGTATCTGGACAGCAGAAGCACATCCTGTCTACAGTGTATTCAGCTTAGCTTTGTGTTTATCAAATTGCGGTCTCGTTTCAATGGTTTCCCCAATTTAAGAAAGCTCGATCTCAACTTGGTACATGTCACAGCAAAGGATCTTGAAGATATGTTATCTAGTTGTTCTAAGCTTGAATGGTTGAGTATAGTTAGGTGTCATCTGGATGATGAACTAAAGGTGGATCGTCCATTATCTTGCCTGGTGCACTTGCATGTTGCATACTGTGATGTAACCAAAATACAATTCAATGCCGAGAACCTCAAAACCTTCGTGTACAGAGGGGAGTGGCATCCTATTGACCTCGGTCAATCGCGAGAGCTGAAAGATGTGCACCTTCATCTTAATGGACGCATAACTCTCGAGCATGCCCTCACTACATTACCCACTGCTTTTCCAACTATTCAAAGCTTGACTCTGATAGCTACTACTCGATTGAAGGTGTGTTGTCCCAGCTGTTTATTGTCATTATTTAAATTTCATCTTGCGTATTTCTTATTGTAACCTTTAACAGACGCCTGGGTTGCTAGAGAACCCCAGGTTTTCCAAGCTGAAGTACTTACATTTGGATTTAATTATCACTCATAAAGATGCGGGCAACATTCTCTCTTTAGCCTCTTATTTGAGAGCTGCTCCTCTTATTGAAAAGCTTGAGCTGAATGTAAGTACCTCATGTTCATCTTACCTACTTTGCTAGTAGTCGTCATTTATTTTGTATGCGTGTTGCATTCAGACTTTCAAGATTTTGTCATCATGTGTTCCAAATTTCGTTGACCCTCTAATTTATGTTTTTGCGACCTTTGTAAAATCATACAAGATCATTACACCATGCTTACACTGGTTTGGGAGAAATTACACCATTCTCCCATACTTAGGATTATCTTCTTTCATTTTTTCACATAACTCATGAGGCGTTAATTCAATCTTGTACCTCATGGTTTGGATGTCATAGATAATAGGATGTAAGTTGGGGACCAACCCCAAGGTGAAGGATTGAGGTTTGACTAATATGATGTATGCATCACTTTGCCTCTGCATATTTGCCATATCGCCTTGTTCAGGTTTCTGGAACCTATGAGACTATGCGTGAGTGTGACATTAGACTTGATTTTCTTGTATTTGGGCTCAAGAAAGGTGTTGGGGAACACGTTATAGCTATTTGTTTCTGGTAAAAAAACATGACAGGAACATGTATGTCTCTGTTTCTCTCTGGCCTTTTCAACGTTTAAGCAAGCAATCATAAACATAGTATCGTTTCTCACATTTAATGATTGATTTTTATGAATACCCAATAGCTGAATTTCTGCCAGATAAAGCTTTGTTTTAAATGATCATTATCATTGCTATAGATATATCAATTGGTTAGTACTACATGATAAATCTGCTCATCATTTTTTTTGACCCGAATCTGCTCATCATTTTGTTTCCGTATCTGCCGCAGTTTGGTAGTTTCGCCATTCCTCATAATAGACAGCATCCTATCAGAAGCCTTCCAGGATGTCAGCATAACTATCTCAGGAATCTGCATGTCATGGGATTTATGGGATCCACGGGCCAACTTGAATTCCTGCTACACCGTGGAAAATGCACCCGCACTCGAGGTTTTAACTCTGGATACAGATTGCAAATACAATGAGGATCATCAAGGAATACGAACATATTTAATACCAGTAGGAGTGGTTCGAAGAATTGGCAAAGATTACCTTGGTGAAAGATTATTACAAGCTACAAAGCTTTATGTTCTGTAAAGCCATGAGACGACACGCTGAGCAATTCTTGTACATGAGACACTATCTAACTTGTATTTCTCTATACATAAGCTTTAAAGAATTTGGTGCTGCTTATTACCAAATGATTTCCCCATTGTAGTGATTGAAACAAACAGTAATTAACAAGTACAATGTGATGCCGCCAGTTGCAACTGTAGGGCTGTAGGTCATTGGAGAGATGGAGTGGACTAGTATCAAACTTTTTAACTGAAAACATAGTGAAAACAAGGTCTTCTTTCCAAATTATAATTTGCAGGTAGAGGAACAATCAGCTCAATACGGTGACAAAATGGAAATCGTGTTTTACAAGAAGCGTTCTATCATGGGAAAACAAAACATCATGACGAGTGAACAAGCAAGTCGAACAAAGATTCAGTAAAATCATATAAAACCCAATTTTAACTGGCAGAGAACAACTGAAATAATTACCGATAGAGAAGAACGAAAATCCAGAAGCTAAGCCATGAACGAAAATCCAGAAGCTAAGCCATGAACAAGCTAATCCAGAAGCTATTTGTCTTCTGGCAAAAAGAAAATCATGATAGTGTTCTACTTCAGGAGCATGTCACCATTTTATCTCTCGCATTTTCACCTGTTAAGTAAGCAATCATAAACAGTACTGTTGCTCACATATAGTCATTGATTTTTGAAAACTAAGCTAAATTATGACCAGATAGGTCTTTGTTTACAAGTCATCGCTATCATTGCTATAGATCTATCAATTGGTTAGTACATAATAAATCTGCTCATCATTTTGTTTCCTCTATCTGCTGCAGTTTGGTAGTTTCGTCATTCCTCATAATAGACAACATCCTATCAGAAGCCTTCCAGGATGTCAGCATAACTATCTCAAGAATCTACATGTCATGGGATTTATGGGTTCCACAGGCCAATTTGTATTCCTGCTACATGCCGTGGAAAATGCACCCGCGCTCGTGGTTTTAACTCTGGATACAGATTGCAAATATAATGAGGATCATCAAGGAATACAAACATATTTCATAGGAATGGTTCGTAGAATTGGCAAAGATTACCTTGGTGAAAGATTATTACAAACTACATAGCTTTATGTTGTGTAAAGGTAAGTGCTTTAATATCATGAGACAACACGCTGAGCAATTCTTGTACATGAGACACTATCTAACTTGTATTTCTCTCTGTGTTAGCTTTAAAGAATTTGTAGCTGTTTTGTTTTCCAAATGTTCCCCTTGTAGTGATTGTACACTGCGAGGTACTGATTGAAACAAACAGTAAATTAACCAGGACAATGTGATGCCGCCAGTTGCAACTGTAGGGCTGTAGGCCTGTGGAGATGGAGTGGACTAGCTATATGAAACTTTTTAACTGAAAGATAGTGAAAATAAGGTCTTCTTTCCAAATTATAATCTGCAGATAGAGGAACAATCAGCTCAATACGGTGACAAAATGGAATTCCTGTTTTACAAGAAGCATTCTATCATGGGAAAACAAAACACCATGACCAATGATCAAGCAAGTCGAACAAAGATTCGGTAAAATCATAACCCAATTTTAACTGGCAGAGAACAACTGAAATAATAACCGATAGAGAAGAACGAAAATCCAGAAGCTAAGCCATGAACACTAAGGTGCAAGCATGGCGATCAACTCCTTCATAACAGAGGGGCAGCTCCTGACCAGATGATCAAAACCATCGGTGGCAGCGACAGCCTTGAGGTTTCCTGGAGCGGCAAGAAAATCGTAGCACGCCTTCTTCAGCCCGTCACAACGGTGGAGCTCGGCCAGCGCCAGAATGGCCGTCGTGGTGTTCACTTGGATGAACCCACAAAGCTTATGTTCACACATGAGCTTCAGCCTCTGAAGATCATACCTATCCGCCGCACCGAGCAGGTGCTGCCACATCACCTGTTCATCATCTCCCTTCTCCAGCTTTGGTTCCGAGTCGGTGTAAATGAACGCAAGCATTGCCCTGAAAACTTGAGCCTCCATGTCTTGTACGTGTATGGCGCCGGCAGTCAGCGTGCCCTCCTTCATCGGGCCCAAAAAGTTGAGCGTTGAAGACCCTAGACCGGGCCGCGAGGACGCTCCGGTGTGCCACGAACGTCTCACCGCAAACCTTGAACGTCACGTCGGTGCCTTCCTTGGCCATCAGGAGATCGGCGAAATGCTGCTGCATGTCGGGTGGTGGCATATAACAAATGGCGAGACAGTGCGGGCGCCCTTAACCACAAGATCGCACCGGATGGTGAAACTGTCACCCTTGAGATGTTCTGAATTTTCGAAGTCATCTCTCCTTATAAAGTTGGGGCAGCACCTACCAGGAGATTTTGTAGAGAAGTTGTATACTTTGCGCGCGCCAATGTGTGATGGCTCGTGCTCGATGGCCTGGTCGATGAAACTAAACCTGCACTTCGCCTTTACGGGAACTGCAACATCCTGAGCAAGGATGAGAGCAGCGGAGATGAAGTCGGGGTACCCCAAGAAGCCGTTAGGGTAGTACCTCAGAAACCAGAGATACCCTCCAACTCTGAAAATGTAATTGTCATTCTGTACTTCCGCCTTGGTGCGCGAGTAGCCTTCCACCACGAGCAGGTGGTACCCACTGGGAGAGCCGGCGTCGTTGATGGCCGACGAGGATGGCCATAGTTTCCCGTCGCGGATCAGGGATACGCCTGCGAATGACATGGGTGGCGATATGATCGAACAGCGAGTGGAAAGAGGAAGATTGGAATATGGATGAGAGTACAATCTCAACCCACGCACCTGTGCAAATAGACGTGAGAAATGAGCACGCGTGCTCCATGCGTCTCCTCGTTTTCGTACGCACGCGTTTATAAGAGAATCCAAGTAGGCTGAAGCTGGCCGCCGCCCGTCCGTCTCCTCGAGAACACTGGAAATGTAATTGCCTCCATTCTCGAGGGCAAATGAATTGATAGTTCGGTACACAAGTGTCGTTTCAGTGCACGAGCGTCACAAGGTTCTCGCTACCCGATTGACAATTTTTACCAACGTGTACTCGGATTTGTGGTGATTTTGCCCACGAGTAAATGAAAGATACCTTGCAACTACCGTCCAAATTTTGTGGGCAAAATATGAATCAAAATTCAACAAATATATTTAATTATCCTTTGAAGTAATACTGCACACAAACCTAGTGTTAGCATAATGGTACGAAATACGGCGATTCTTCCGTGCACAGGACCTGACTTGCATGTTTTGTTCGTCGGATTCACCATGTTGTGTTTTGCCTTCGTGCGCCTATGTTTTTTCAGTTTTAGAGCAACTTCAACAAATGCTGGAAACAGGCCGCGCGTTAAAATAACCGTCAATTTAGCGCGGGCGGGGCTAAAATTGGCGCGCACAAAAAATTATCCAGCACGATGAACCCGACGCACCAAATATACTGCTTCAGCGAGCGCATGCGGCAAATCTCCAGCGTGCGCGGCAATGCTCCAGCGCATCGTGTGGACGGATGTTTTGCGCGCTATATTTTAGGGCATCTAGTGGAGGCGTTTTCCGTTTCGCACTGCAAAACTGGATCATATGCGCTGCATAACAATTTTACAGCGCTAAATTTTACAACGTCTGTTGGAGTTGCTCTTATTGTGTCTTGACAGTCCCTCCTCAAAATAGGCTTTCACTCCAATTTGTAAATAAACCAACAATCCACACGATGTTACAAGGTTCAAACAAATATGAAATAAGTCCGTTAGGGCAACAACACAGACATGCCCAAACGGAGAGAGCAAAAACAGCCTCTCAAAAGCGAGAGAACCAAAAAAAGAGCACTATAGACACTCTAGACGAAGTAAAAGAAGGTCCATCCTTGCCTTGTCCCATTGTGTAACGCCAGGAATTTGAAAGCAGAGCAGATACACGACAAACACCGGCCAGAAGAAGCACGCCCCTTCTCAACATGGTTTGCTCGGTCTCTAGAAATTTACCGAGATCTTGGGTCTACCATTCCTGGGCCAAGGCTTCTCTAGTAAATTCTGTAGGAACCGAGTCGCGGGGCAGGTGAACATTATGTGGGTTCCCGACTCGGGGATCCCGCATAATGGACATAACCCATCCATCGGCCCATGTCACTTTGCAACTTCCACCCCGAAGGGAAGACGGTCATGCAACAATTACCATAGAAAAATCTTCACCTTCAGGGGTATAGGAGCCTTCCAAAAATGTTTGGTCCAAGGGAGAGCCGGCCATCTTAAGAGGGCTCGGTAAGCAGAACTAACCGTGAAAACCCTTGAAGGGGTTAGGTGAATACACACTGTCTGCTACGTTTGAGAGCGAGGATGGTAAACACTTCCTAAGCTCTAACCACGCCATGGTTTTCTTCAGGCCGAAGGTTCTACATAACAAGATGTTCCATGTCCCCTCCTGGACCGCGACAGCTACCCTAAGCGATAGTTCATAGCTAATCGCGAAGAGGTTAGGTTAAACCTCCCGTGAGGAGCATTCCCGATGCCATGGGTCCATCCAAAACATGGCACTTTCTCCATTCCCTATGGAGAAATTATCCCTAGATGGATCTCATGCTTAAATTTCCCGGATAAAGTGCTAGAATTGGGAGCCTCTCCGATGATCACAGTCTATGAGAAGATGTCCCCTCAGATATTTGTCCTTCATCAGCTAGAGCCACAGACCACCGTCGTCTCTTGAAATCCGCCAAACCCATTTTATCATAAGAGCCTTATTAAAGTGGAGGGAAGCTAAAATGCCTATACCAAAGCTTCTTGGGGCGCAAATATTCCCATTTGACCATGTGATACTTTTGGTGGACCTTAGGGTCATGCCATAAGAAGCATTACAGTCCTTATCAAAGGTCTCGTGAACACCCTCCTATATGAGATAAAGGCACAACACATACATAGGGGGATGTATAGGCAGGAATCAATCAAGATAGTCTTGCTGCCTTTTGACATGAACCTATCACACCAGGGTTCATATTTTGATATAACTCTTCCCACAAACATTCCAAATCTTTGATAAGGATCCTGGTGTCACGGATCGGCATCCCCGGATAGGTAATGGGGAATGAGGTAAGACAACAATTGAGGTTTTCGGCTATCCTCTACCGATCCTCAGGTGAAAACCCTAGTGCCACGACCATGCTCTTATCAAAGTCAATCCTAAGGACAAACATTTCCTAGAAGCAAAGTAGGAGGAACTTGAGACTCTCAATGTCCGAGTTAGAGCCTTCTTGAAAGGGTTCCGTAGCAGAAAAAAATTCCTACCTTGGAACCTCCTAACGCCCAAGATCTATCTATGTAGTAATGCGGGTAACGACCAGAGCGTATAGAATACATACCCTTGTAGACTGCACGCGGTTAACTTTCCGAGGGGAACGTGGCTGAAGTAGTCGAACTCGTAGCCGACGTCAAGGTCGCGAAGCTCCTCGCAGGTCACCCCTTGCCCCTTCTTCATCGTGTAGTAGCTCCGGCTCATGATATCTAAGGTGCCTCAAGTGAGGCCCCTTGTGGTTTCATATACATACAGTATACGACGACGACCTCCAACTCCTTGATCCCTGCCGGGAGTGCGGAAGTAGATCTCCGGCTTGGAATCCCTGCAGCGTAACGGCATGTTGTAGGTGCATCGTCTCTTGCACGAATAGTCCTTTCTTGGGACCGTACCAGCACATGGAGACAACTATGTAGAGAGAGAGGGAGGAATTCTCTAAGAAAAATGCCTTAGAAAACATCTCAAATTGTGTGTCTAATCCCACCCATGGGCACCCCTTTATATAGGGGGAGCGAGGTGTGCCCTCCCCTTTGGGTTTCCCATGTGGGACTAATCAAGGGAGAAGGGGGGAGGCGCCATGGGCCTCATGGGCCGGCCGGCCAGGGGTGAGACCCACCCTGTGCATAGCCCTAGGCTAGCCGGGTGGGGACCCTTGAGGCGGCTAGGCCTTGGCCCTTTTGCCCTTGGCCCTTCCCTCTTACGGTTTCCCCTCATGGGCCCTTTTTCTCTAGGTAGTTTGGCCCATTAGTGGAATACCCTTTCAAATTAGATTTAATATTATATTTAATATTAATTACATTAATTAATATGTAAATACATATTACAAAATCTGATTTGACTCGAAACACCTTTCGGTTTCCTTTCGATTTCCTCCGAACGACTTCGGAACTTTCCCGGAACGATTCCAGTTCTCACGGAACTTTTCCGGTTTCCTTTTCTCTTTCATATGGTGATTCCAACTTATAGAGGATCTCTAGATCATCGTACCATTAAGTGTATTTCCCCACGGCTCGGGAATGGCATAGACATGATCTCTATCAATGATCAATAGAGGATCGGGATACCCATAATGACCCCTGTGCATTCCACGATGATAATGTCGCTTGAACCATAAACAGTCGTTTTCCATTCCCTTTGCCACTTGATACCTAGTTCACCCGAGATTTGGTCTATGGTATCTCCATACCTTCGTTCGATCTTGTTACCGATGAACTTGTTTTCTCGTTTCCGTGTCGTTGCATTCCATGACCTAGTCACACGCTTGCAAGCTTCGTTAATGCAACATCACCGAGATGGCCACTAATGTATCTATCCATTACATGGATGGGCAAATCCTGGTCTTGATATGTACTCCTCTACACGCCCCTTTGGGAAACCTGAGTGGCACCTTTTCGATCATCCAGTCATGGAATGATACTTGATAACCACCTAAGCTCCCTCCAGAACGGTGATTTGCATTGTCATAGTCTAAGGACAGGTTGTGAGGTTTCCTTAGTTTTATCATTAATGGTGAAATTTGTAACTAGATCTCATTAAGATACAACTGGTTGAGTTTTTCTATCACATCATTCAACTAATGACGTGACCTCATTGTCAATTGGCATAAATGCGCATGATCTCGAAACCCTAGATCATCCTCATGACCAATGAACTAGTTTGCTAGAGGTAGCTAGAGACTTGATTTGTTTGCATACCACACGTGTATTAACGTTTTGTTTTATTACAGTTATAGCATAGTATGAAACTATTATGAACTAATGGAGATATGATAATGAAAACCTATTTATTATTTGCCTCTAGGGCATATCTCCTTCAGCCTCCCACTTGCACTAGAGTACAAATAATCTAGCTCGCATTTTACTCATCATAAACCATATAACATATGAGTTTATAGATCATGCATGCTCATGGGAAACGTTCTGTCCATGTTCTGTTTTACCAGATCATTATGTCTTTGCAAATCATTAATGTCTTTCTAACCTTGACATTCATACCATTATCTCATAATGGGTTGAATTATTCGTTTGGCGACAAAGTGAGACTTTGTTTCTAGTGTTTATAATGACAATTTTTTTCACTGTTGTCATATAAACTTCTAAACATACTTTGCAATCTTTTGTGTATATACGGCAGTTATGGCAGCAGAACGAGGCCGGTTTCTAGGAGCCTATAGTGACTTTAGATCAACCTCGAGGGCTTTTTCATGGGAACTGTGCCCTGGGACACATTATTCTACGTTAAAGATGAACTATTCCCACCATAACAATATACATCACATCAGATGGTGCCTTTATACTTCTATATCTATGTAGATCCCAGTGCATGAAATGCAACTACTTACTTTGATTCTCTTGCCATTTAAGTACAAACTTAATTCTGGTTCAGTGATTAACTCAAGAATCACTTCATGACATGTTCTTACAGTTAAAAGCATGTCCTTCCAACCGGAATCTCGGGTCACATTGTGTCGAGTATACAATATGGTTGCATGGAAGAACCTATGACTGGGGCATAGGAGATGCTACACATCTCTTCCTTTCTTTTAACCATCGTTGTAATACTAAGACTAACTCAATGCTTCATACAAGTGAGAACCACTTTCCTTTCCCTGTTCCATTCTGAACTACTTCAGAATCTTATCTAGGATATTCTGAACATCTTTAGAATCAAGTCCAGGAAGCATTCGACTATGATGTTTATTAAACTTACCAATCTATCTCGATAAATCTCATTGTTTAATAACTTGTTCAACTTCATTCATATTTACTAACTTAAGTGTTATCAATACCAATCACATCATTCATATATGTTGTCCACATATCTCGGAATGATTTCATGCTCCCACTCAAATATGGCATCTGTGGGGCCCCCGGATTAATCCTCCGAGAATCCCTGTTATGCATACAACCATGATCCCATGATCAGTTAGTCGTGGCACATAACCGACAAGTATCATTACAACATCCGAGAATATACCGAATTACAAGACTTACATAAATGCTGTTATGGCTACATCAATAATCATCAGCGGAACTTCATCAAGCGTAGAGCCCGAGCCATGCCTTAACCTACAGGCAACTGACTGGGAGAACGTCCTAGCTCACATCGTCGCCAACCTCATCTTCTTCTTGATATCTGACCAATTTAATAGCCAGGGACAAAGCCAGTGAGTACTTTGAATGTATTCGCAAACCACCTTAATAGAATAATAAAACAAGAGGATATGCAATATAGTTGTGGCAGTAGGTGGGCTCCAAGGGAGGTTCTTTTCTAAAATAGTTTCTCTTGTAGATATAGCATCTACATATCTTTGTTGAAAACTTTTGTAAACATTTTGGAAACCCTTTTGAAAAGTTTTTGGAAAACATTAGGACTGGGTCACCCATTTGTTCCCATCTTCAGGTCGTCCCACGACCAAACTCCTTTCATTCATTTCTGACCATCCCATGGTCAAAACCTTTCTCCTTTTCGACCATCCCATGGTCAAAATATTTTCAAAACCTTTGCTTTTCCAAAATCCTTTTTCAAAACAAAACCAGCACCGCTCTACAACAACCTTCCCAACCGTCCATGACCGTGGACGCGGCTATTCAAATAGATTTACACTCTACAGAGTTGTACACTTTACCCACACCATCCGGGTACACTAGTCTGATCTTCACCGATCGTGGGTCGAGTAGCCGATCAAGACTCTCTGGATGTCCACTCCAATATAAGTGCCTACCCTATGAGTGTTAATCCCCTCAAAACTAGGACGTTGGGTACCGAGGACCAACTGGAGCACTTTTTCCACTTCTCAAGTGTGTGCTTTTAATGAGGGGCTCATAGTAACACGTGGAGGCCAGCGACCCTTCGTTCCTTCTCTAGGTCGATGTCCCACATGGACCTTTATCGGAGAAGGCCCACCCTCCAGGGATCCCCGATCCCCTGTAGTTGTTGCGAGGCAACTTATACCAGAGTAAACAAACATCAAATCCAGCCCTATCCCCATATCAGAGTAATGTGGTTGCACGGGTTAATTATTCTAGCAAAACTGCAAAGAACCGGGTGCGTTTTTGTAAACCTTTTTCCTCCATCTTTCCTTCATCATTTTGTAAAACAAAACCTTCTTCTTTTTCAACATCTCCTGGGAGGTCCCACCTCACCAAGGTTTTATCATAAAACATTTGGTAAAAACTTTTTCCGGGGTCTTCCCATCCTCTAGCTTTGCTTCGGCTAAATCGGGGTCTCCAAAGGGGTATGGTGGATATGCACCATCTACTCTACTAGGGACAATTAGGTATCACCAAGGGGGTTGTAATTAATAGTACAGAAGTGTAATAGTTCGGAGGAGCCAAACCACTACCATATATATATATATATACATAAACATAAAGTAAAAGATGCAGTTCTAATAAACAGTAGTTAAAACATGCATAAGTAAAACAGTAGGACAAGGCTTATGAGCAAGAAGGTGGCTTGCCTGATGATCATCAATATGGCGATATGCCCCTGGACTTCATCTTAGAATACCCATAATAACCAATAATAATAAGATCCCTTCTTCTCAGCGTCAATACTAGCGCAACTATCCTCGTCATCGAGTATACATGTAAACAAGCAAGACCACAATCAAAACAAGGCATACAAACATCAATGCTTACAGCAAGCAACAAACCATACAGGTTTACAAATTAGTAGGTCTTAGGGAGAAAGGATTAATGAGATTGGTCTTGTATTGGAAGTATGGAAGAAAAATCCCTTAGGATTAATAGTCTAGGAATTACCTAAAAGGTGTTTTGGACCAAGGACATATTCTGTATGATACTATTGTATAAAAATGATACCAACAGATAGGTGTTGATAAAATGAAACCAATAAAAGTGGTTTCACTATTTTATCACTTACCAAAGATTTATAGTGATTATTATAGTGAATAAGACTCTAGTTTTAGGAAATAATTCACCAGAAAAGTTCTGGAGCTCCAAAAATTATTTCCTTGGATGGTTCAGTAGGTTTTGATGTACTTGTTCACTGAGAGTTGGAATCGCTCCAAAATAATTACCAGAATACCCTCAAGAAATTCCCAAAAGTAGTTCTGTAGACAACTTGTCTTTTTAACCAGATTAAATATACAGAAGCTTTTGATTTGATTTAAATGGAACAAGGTAGGTATTTTGAATACCTTTCTGTAGAAATTGGAATCAACCTTTTTGGAGCTGTATAACTACTGTAGTGAATTTAGAGGTGAATAAACCATGCACAGAATAGTTTAATTCACAGAAAAACATCCAAGGCTTAATAAATCAGGAGCTCCTGGATTTGGATAGGTAGTGATGTAACACATCCAGGATAACTAGACTTGGGTAAATTGGACCCATGGTTTGGTGTAGGGAATTTTCTAAATTCATAAATGAATTGTTTTTGTTATTTTTACTCAAGCTAACCTACGCATGAGACCAAGGTCCAGAGATGGGTACATTCAAAGGCTACCGGTGGCACTTGATTTCATTCCATTTGGAGATGTGAAGCTCATATAGGAATTTAATTAGTAGGATAGACACTTTTTGGTGGAAATAATGCCCATAAATAATGGAAATTACTTTGGGAAAATGGCAAGCTCTGTAGGTTGCAAAACACACTAGGGTAGTTGCTAAAATTTGTGATATGGGAAAAAGGGGCAATTTCCAATTTTATTTCTATTTAAACCAAACAGCTAGTTTTTGATCCAGGAGTAATTTAAATAAAGGGAAAAGAGGACTGGGGCGGCTGGGCTGAATCCGCAAGGGAGTTGGGCCGGCCAGAGGAGATTTGGCCCACGGCGCACGAGGCTCGCGTGGGAGAGGGGTTTTGAATCTGTGGGGGCGAGCCCAGCTGTCGGCGACGGAGGCTGGCGAAGTGGTATGGGCCGCTGGTGGCCGCTCGATCGAGTGGTGATGGACGGCTGTCCATCGTCGTCTCCCCAGAGCGCGGCAGCGACGCCCAGAAACCCTAGCTGCCGGCAGGGAGGCACAGGGAGCTGGCCAACGGGGCGGAGAGGAGTCATGGATGGTCCAGGGAGGTGCGGCAGTCGGCGACGAGTCCGGAGATGGGCGGCAAGGCAGGGTTTGCTGCCGGGATCGGGCTCGCGTGGGGATGCCTGAGAGCGACCTCGTCGGAGCTCGACGGCAGCGACGGTAGAGGTGTTCCTGGGCCAAGAGAAGACTAGGGTCAGATAGAGAAGGAGAAGGGGGCCACTGCAAGGGGACATGCAGAGGGAGAGAGCAAGAGGGGGAGGGACCTTGCTTGATTTTTGGAGAGGAGCCGTGGCTTCTTCTCCTCCTTCTCTTGGGTAGCATCGAGCAAGGGAGAGGGAGTGGGGGTGCTGGGGTGGTAAGAGGGAGCAGAGGGGGCGAATGACAGGCAGGGGGAGGCACTGGGTGGCCTCTGGCCTTTTTAACCGAGATGGAGTAGTCCATCATGGACTTGGTCCATTGGGCATGGAGGAGGGGAGGGGAAACCAGGGGCTCGTTACTGTGGGCTTGGGGGGTGGTATTTGGTCTGTGCTGAGGGCAGAGGAGAGGTGGGAGGGCTGCTGCAAGCTGATTGGCTCTCATGCTTGTCTTTATCTCTCTCCTTCTCCCATCCAAGCACATGGGACAAGGGGGAGGGGCTGCTACAGTAGCTTAGCTACAGTGCATACGACCAGAAGAGTGTGAGTTGTGCTGGGGAAGCTTACTTGACCAGTGTCGTGGTGGTGTCACGGCAAATGCATGGATAGGCTAAAGGTGGGGACTAATACACGCTAGGGGAATCCAGGGAGGGATAGTGAAGTGATTCTCCACACAGAAGTTTGTATTTGCTTTGTTACCAAGATTACAAGTGCTCCTAGAGCTGTATTGGCGAGAGGAGGAAGAAGGAGCCCTCTTACTCTCACACACAGATCACACTTAAAACCCTCGCCAACTCAGAATAGCGGAACCCCTTCTACTGAGATCCTAGCCCTCCTTATATAGAGGGAACTAGGTCTCTGCCTAGGGCATACGTGGAGGCATATTCCTAAGAATATTCCTCCTCCCAAAGTAGTAAGCCGACCGGGGTGCTTTTTCCCCCGCGTCACACAGGTAGAGGCTACGTGAGCCTCTGCGGCGCCTGCGTCAGCCGACATGGGCGTCGTCACCCTTGTCAGCCACGCCCCGGTGGTCCTGCCCTTGTTTGCTTCGCCCAGGTAGTGCGTACCGGGGCTTCTTTTGACCAACGAGATTCCTTCCTTCTCCTAGAAGCTAGATGTGACCTGGATGATAGTTGATCCGGCCACACCCGTTCCTGCATACAAGTAAAACAGGCATTTCCGACTTACTCCTTGAGTCGGTTGAGACTTAGTTAGGCGAACGCCCCCTGGTCCATGTTACCCTGTGATTCGGCCTGCCTTGAGGTGACCCGGCCAGCATCCGCTTTGGCCTTGCCGAACCTCGGCTAACTCAGCCTTTATACCCCGGCGTGACCCTACCCGGGGGTATCCCCCCAACATTAGTCCCCGAAGCTGGTGCGGTCTTAGCTGCCTTGGCCGCTAAGGCCACATCAGGTTCAATTCTGAGCTTTGGTCGTTATTTCCGAGTTACTTCTTTATCTCGGATTATATGGATTTACGTTCCCTTCGCACATTCCAAGTTTTCATTTGCCGGCCGGGTTACCACTCTAACTCGGACCTCATGGTTTTACTTTCCCTCTACACATTCTAAGTTTTCACTTGCTGGCCGGGTTACCACGGTTCCATCCGGGTCTTGCCTCCTTCTCTCGTACGCCAACCCATGTGGAGGCTAATCATTATGTTGTCTTATTTTAAGGGCCAGCAGAGTAACCGCTGCAGTGATTGTCAGTTATCACTGTGCGCGGGTCACGTCACGCCTGCCTCCTCGTTTACCGTATCCACGCGTCACGTCATGGGATCAGTTTCGTTTTGTGGCCTTCTGTGTGGCTTCGTGCTGACTGGTTGACGCGGGTAATACACGGCCACATCATGTGGCGCGCCTGCAGACCCCGATCCCACTTTCCCCTCGTGGGAGAGGTTAAATAGGGGAGGGGCGCACTCCTTAGGATTTTTTCCCCTTCCGCGCCCCTCTGCCCCTTGCTCTTCTTCTTCTTCTTCTTCTTCTTCTTCTTGTTCTTCTTTTTCTTCCCCGCGACAACGCTGCCGCTAGTACTTCTCCGTTGCAGCGCCGCCGCCGCACTGCTTCCCCGCACCTCTGCATCGCCGCCACTGCAACGCAACTTCCTCGCCACGGGTCGTTGCCAATCTAGGCCTCTGCCCCCCGCCGCCGCTAGCCCCAGCGAGGGTAGCAAAGACCAGATGACGGAGGAGGAGCTCGTCGTCGCTGAGCAAGAGATGGAGGAGGACTCCACGGCGGCAGACCGTGGTGCGCGGGCCGGGTCTTGGGTCTGCCAAGATGACCTGGATTGGCTCTACCGCACCAGACGCATCCCCGCCGGTGTCGCCACCCATCTCGCCTCTGCCGAACTGCCCCCTCACCCAATCCGGGTGAGTACGTCGTGTTCTTGTCCCACTTCCAGCGGGGGTTCGGTTTGCCGGTCAGCGACTTTTTCCGGGATTGGCTTAACACCTACCAACTCCAGCCGCACCACCTTCCTGCCAACGCCATCACTTCTCTTTCCGCCTTTGCTTCTACAATCGAAGGTTATGCCGGACTGTGGCCCACGAAGGAGCTATGGATCCGGTTTTTGGCCTTCGTCGTAACGTCATCCCAAACATCCAACTCGATCCGGAGGACAAGCAGCTCACTCAATTCAGAGCTGCTTCCATCTCACCCTGGAGGTTTTCTGTTTTCCCCCGGGTCACCGGGCTAGAGTCCTGCAAAGGGTGGGCTATACCACCCCAATTGTCTAACAATTGGAATGCTACTTGTCCTAGTAAGATATTGGCTACTTTATATATATTATGGTTGCATCATAATTATATCATGCTCATGTCATCATGCCACCTTGCATTTGAGCATCATATAAAACTTCTTTTCTTTTGGTTCTTCTCTCACATGCATTATTAATTGTATTTGCTTCTTGATATTATATTTGGCTATTGATATATTGTTCAAATGCCCAAGTTGAGTTGGGGGCATATCGCTTATTTCCATTACACCACCTTTCTCTCTCACCACCCTACAATTCCACCATCCCATTAACAATGAGCTTGTCTTTCTTTTTCTTTGATATTTTAATTCTAGCTCATGTAGTTTGGGGTGGATTAAATCCTCTAAATTCTTGTGCTTGGTTTTATCTCCACTTCTTGGATAAGCATAGAGTAATGCCATAAGATTCATATTGTTTTCACAAATAATCAATGGTATTATTATTTATGCATGGGCCATGCACTAGTCTTCACTACCTTCCTCTCCTTTGGTTTTTCTTTGGTTTTGTTGGTTCCTATCTTTGTGGAAAACATCTCCTACGACTCCACCATTCTCATATCCTCTCCCACATTCTTTTCTTTTAATTTATTTTCTACATGCATGATCATATGAGCTTATCTTTTTCCACCTATTTTCTTTTCTTCCTCTTTCCTTCTTGTTTCCATTCCTTCTAGCTCAAGTTAGTCCAAGCCCCATGATCTTTCTTGAGATGTCCTCATAAACAAATTAACAACTAAACACCTAATAATAATCTAAACCTAGTTTTCTCTTCTTTATTCTTTTAATCCTATTTCTACTAAGCCCTGACTCTAAAAGCCCCCCCCTCTCTCTCTAGCTTGATCATCTCCTCCCTCTCTCTCTAACCTGCTGAGCAGCACCCTAGCTAACCCTAACCCTAGCTAACCCTAACCCGAGCCATGCCCCATCTACCTAGCCTAGCTACCCCTCCCTCTCTTCTCTCTCCCTGACCGAGGGTCCCCTCCAGCCTTCTCCCTGGCCTCTCTCCTCCAGCCCCACCTGCAGCCTCAGGCCCCCCCTCCAGCCGGCCGAGCACGTGCTCGAGGAGGAGAAGGAAAAAGGTGGCCCGAGGCCACCTTATCCCTGCCGTGCCCCAGCTGCCCTCCTCCCTCTCTCCCTTCTTTTCCTCCCTCCCCACGTCTCTCTGGCCTCGCCCAGATCTGGCCCGAGTCGCCCCTCCTCTCCTCCTTCGTCCTCTCCGACCACCAGCAGCCAACGCCGGTCGCCGCCAGCAACCACCTCGCCCCGACGATCTAGCCGGCGTGCGCGACGTGGAGGTGTCCTGGAAGACCGAGGACCGTCCCCTGCCCCAACTCGTACGCGCCGACGTGGACGAGAAGCTCCCCAGCGCCACCAGTACCTCGCCGCTCCCCGAAACCCTAGTTCGTCGGAGCGCCAGCAATCTCCACGCCTCGCTGATCCTCGCGCCGATCCAAGCCCGCCAGGCGACCCGCGGTGAGCATCCCCTCCTCCCTGACATGGTCCGCCTCGCCGTACCGCCCTAACGCCTCCGTACGTTTCGTCGAACACCCACCGCGCGCTAGAGCTCGCCGGCATCTGCAGATATCCCGCGCCGCGCAGCCCCTTATCTAGCCCGCGCCCACCTCCCTGTCAACTCCCCTCACCTACCGCCCCGGCTAGCACCCTCAGCGCGCACGCCCGCGACCTGGGTTCGAGTCCTCGCTCGCGCCGCGCGCCGCGATTCCTCGCCAGACAAAGGAAAACGATAAACAGTACCGGGCCGTGGTCGATTTGCAAAATGCCCCCCACCTTTTTGATTACTGCGACCCGCGCTCCTTTCAGCCCCACCTGTCAGCCGCGCTAGCACCTTTGCAGAAAACCCCTCGGCTTTTCTCGGCCGCAACCCGCGCTCCAACCCCGGCCCACCTGTTAGCCCCTGTCTCGCTCTCCGCTGACACGCGGGCCTGCGCCAGATGGCCCACCCCGCAGCCTCAGTGGCTAGGCGAGCCCGCGGTGACAAAAGGTTTTCCCGCGCGCGTTGCCCAGTCAGCACCAGGCCCACCCGTCAGTGTCTGTGTCTCAGTTTGCCTGGGTGAGAAAAGTAATTCCTGAGTCTGTTTTTATTCAAATCTTTTCCAAATTTTATTTAAATTCAAAGTCTTTTCAAATTTAAATAAATTTTTGAATACAAATCCAAATTTTGCATATAATATATGTTTTGGAATCAGAAAAATGAGAGGAATTCAAATATGCCCTTCAAATTATATTTTGCACACTTTAAATTTCGAGTTGATCAAAATTACAAAAAATGCCTTTGACTTAATTAATTAATAACTTTTGTTTTATAAGTCCAAATTTAACAAATGATATGTCTAAATCGACCAGCGCGACGAGCCCGTTCTATTTATGCAATCCTTGTTCTGAATTGAAGCATGCATCATGTTGTCATTTAAAATCTGAACCGTTTATGACAATAAAACTTGGGCAAATAAATAATAAAGTGCCTTATTTCTTGTATCCACACCCCACCTTTGCCATGCTACTTTAATGCCATGTAAATTGTGCATCATTCATCATGGCATGCTTGGTTGCTTGTTGAACTTTAATTCATATACTTGTGCACTTTATTTATGTTGGCCCTTGTTTGTTTGGTTCTTTTTCGAATAGATGCCCAGCAGGAGAATTACCAGGAATCACAGGAGTATTACCCAGACCCATCTCTCGCTTCAACTGAGCTGCCAGGCAAGCACTACCACATGCTTGCATACATACAATACCTATTGCCTCTATCTTATTCTTGCATCATTGAGTCGCGATTGCATTAAATTGAATCCCAAGTACTGCATAACCTTTACCTTTAAACCACATTAAGCTTGTTCCGGTCCCATGAGCCATTACTACAGGAGTTGTTTGAGCCATGCGAGTCGTAGAAAAGCATGAGTAGGGTATGTGAGTGTCTGATGGATAATGAGGTACCTAAACAACATAATCTGAGTAGTAATGGGATAACTAATGAAAGAGGCACCGGTGAGCAATATCTGCTATTTGGTTTTTCCTGCTCACTTGTGTCCCGTAGGACCCCGAGTACTTGATTCCTGTTCCTTGACTATTCTCACTATCCACATCCGGGAGGCCTTATGGACCCCCCCTGAGCCAGAGCTTGATTCATTCTTATTTCTTGGGGCCACAATTAGTTTGGGGCTTTATTACTATTCTATAGTTATGCCATGTTACTGCTTCATTTAAGATTGTGCGAGGAGAACCTGTACTGTTTTGGATCGTGACACGTTTTCGCTGTATCGACAAGCCCAGTCATATTTTCGGGTTCCCAGTCGTTTACCGCCGTCCACACAAACCTTGGGTCCGTCTCGGAGCCGGCCAACTTCGTTGCGGGTAGCTTAATGGGGGTGGCCCCCTGAAATATTTCTGAATTCTGTGATTGCTTTGTCGTGAATGCCTCGTTGGGTTTTGATTTGGTTTTTCCGAGGTTGATCGAGTGTGTGTTGCTATTCGTGCACCCCTGCAGGGTAAATCTTTCTGAAAGCCGTGTCCGCGGTTATGGACGACTTGGAGCACAGTTTCTCGATCATAGACAAGTATAACTAAAGTACCACTTTTAAATTGACTAAGTACTTGACTAGTAAATAGTGCAATACTCATGGAATGGTTAATAAAACTGCCAACGGATGATGGGGGTTGTTCGTCCGCTTCCTCGTTGGTAAGCGAGGAGGAGGATGGATCTGTTATTTATACTGTTATAACTGTTGTTCTTAATTCATGGACTTCCGTCTATCATTGGTTAGGCGGAAGGTTAGCGAGTCTCTATAGAATTGTTAGGTATTATCTTTTGCTGCAATTGCGTCACCCCAGGT
Source organism: Avena eriantha (assembly GCA_910589775.1). NCBI lineage: Eukaryota > Viridiplantae > Streptophyta > Magnoliopsida > Poales > Poaceae > Avena > Avena eriantha. The sequence continues at coordinate 384,960,462 of OU342746.1, forward strand.
TGTGTCCCCTTTAGTGGCATAAAGACTTGCTGAGTACCCCTAGGGTCTCACACGATAAATTGTTTGATTCAGACGAACAAGTATACCCGCAAGATGGATACTGGGTGGAAGAGACAGATGATGTTGGCAACGATCATTCGGTGTAGAGATTCCGAGAACGGGGATCCATGCGATCTGTGGGCGGGATGTGTTTATTTACGGGGCATCTTATGCCAATTTGCTTCTTATCCTTACTCGGATCTTGTTTTCCGCTTCCGCCTGATACTCTGATGTGTGATGTATGAGGAGCTATCCTAAATTATTATATCTATCTAGGACATTTGGATCTTGCCGTATGGCGTTGCAATATTTCTATTTCTTTTAGATGGAATGGCTCTGATGTACTGTTGTATGTGGCTTGCATACATACTCACTTGTGTATGTAGTTGATCCCTTCGCCTACCAATTACGCCGCTCGTTCTTGTCCCGTTGTCTGAAAGTGGTTAGGACGGCCGAAAGGTCTACCGTGAGTGGCCCTGGGCCCCACCGTACTATTTTAACCACTTTCGTTCATCCAGGCATTAACTAAGAGCGTAATTCACCGAGGTAGTTACAATTGGTATCAGAGCCGTCCCGCCCTTCAGGGTCTCAGCCAAAATGGTCGTTGTCTGTCTAGCAAATATTTTGGTAGTTATGTATACTAGGGAAAAACAAATCGTGAGAGTAGGATTGCTTTCATTTTTCTTCTTACCCACCCACCCACCCTTTTTCTGGTAAGGAAGTGTAACGTTTTCAATCCTCTTCTAAACTTCAAACTAGGATTCACGTGTTCTAGGTTCCGTAGTACCATAGGTTATGTTTGTGTATGTGTGTGTGTGTTAATTCCTTGTCTATCTGTTGCATCCAAATGTTATCATCATCTGCCTTTTGGTTATCAACTATTGGTACATTCCCTACCGACAGTCCTTTGTAAACCGACGCGATCTTTTCTGATTCGTTGTACACCGATGCGATCTATCTTACTCTTTGTTATCCGACGTTATCTTGTTGGGGTGTTCTTTTCCGTAGTTAACAATCTTTAGGTTCATCTTAAGAAGAAGTTGTTGGGATATGTATTTTACTGATTCATGTGCGGAGTAATGATTTGAGTGCAGGATGGAGTCGCGACCATACCACTACTTTTGTCATTTGCTTTTGTATATTGAACTAGTAGAGTTACTAATCTTGATTCGTTAAGTGGTTTTGCGCATATAGTGGTATTTTAATGCCAAAATTTGCGGAATTTTTTTTTGTTAGTTGTGTACCACACTCCTTGTTCAGTCGTGTGTGTTATGCTTAATATATTCTAATTGCCTTGAACTTTGTTGATATTTTAATATCATCTTAGTGAATTGCATTCTTTAATCTTGATTAATTCCATTTTGGTACTATTTTGGAATATTATCATTCTCCATTATAGTACTGACTTGTGTTTTATATCAATCACAGGATGGCACCACCACGCCGTTCTGAGGAGGATATACCACCTGAACTTGGGGCTGCTTTGGCAAGTTTTGCAAATGCTTTGGGCACTATGCAGCAGAACCAGCAGCGCTTCGAGGAAAGTGTGAGGAGGAATGAGTTTGCTCCGCTACCTCCACCTCCCAAGCGAGGAGACATCAAGAGTTTTCTCAAGTTCAACCCACGCCAATTTGAGGTGTCTGATCAGCCACTTGATGCGGATGATTGGCTTCGTGAAATGTCAAGGTTGCTGATGACTGCGGATGTTCCCGAGCAAGAATGGGTCAAGTGTGCTACTCACCTTCTGAAGGGAGATGCAGCTCTCTGGTGGGAAAATTATCTCAAGGCAAATCTTTCTGGGTTTCAGCCTACTTGGGAGCGGTTCACTGCTGCTTTCAAAGAGCAATATCTGTCAGAAATTTTCATGGAAAGGATGAAGGAAGTGTTTCTCAACCTCAAGCAGGGCACTGACAATGTCAACACCTACATCAGAAACTTCATGAACCTATCTCGTTATGGTGGTGATGAGATCTCTGATGACAAGAAGAAGCAAAAGAGGTTTCGGCAAGGCCTCAATGCTTCCATCAAATATGCAATCACTCATGCAAGGCCAGCATCTTTCCTGGAACTTCAACACACAGCTCTGCAGGAAGAAGCAAGTAGGCAAGTGTTTGAGGAGTCAAAGAAACACAGCCGTGATACAGCAAGCTCTTCTGCTATGACAGCTCCTTCTAAGCGTCGTGTCTGGGTTCCTAACACCCCACCGTCGCTCCCTGCTCCACCAAGACCTTCAAGCTACGCACCAATGCCACCAAACTCCTTCACTGCGGCTCCCAGGGGCTACAAACACAACTACCCTGGAGCGCCTGGCGGAGTCCCTGGCTACGTTGCTCCACGTCCACCTGGTGCTTGCTATACTTGTGGAAACACTGGGCATCAGCAATGGAATTGTCCAATGAACAACAAAGCTCTTCCACCACCACCCCCAAGACCTGCGGCAAGTGCTCCTATGATTCGTGCACCTCCACCTCGGGCTCTCAACATCAACACTAAGCCGGGGTCTACGGTTGCTTGTGCCAACTGTGTCAACGTCGCTCAAGCTGAGCATGCACCTGGAGTTGTCATGGGTATGCTTCCTGTTAACTCAGTTCCTGTACGAGTTTTGTTTGATTCTGGTGCTTCGCATTCTTTCGTTTCTCACAAATTTGCAAATAAGCATGAGCTTGTTATCGACCAACTGGATAAAAAGTTAATGGTTCTTTCTCCCGGGGCAAGATTGTTATCTACTAAGATTAGCCATGGCAATCAAATTGAGATTGGTGGTTCTTCTTTTCCGGCTTCCTTAATTATTCTGGGCAATTCTGATATTGATGTTATCTTGGGCATGGATTGGTTGACAGCAAATGCAGCTGTGATTGATTGTGCTGAACTTTCGGTTTCTCTGAAAATTCCTGAAGGCCATATAGTCTATTCTCCAAGTCTGACTCCTGCAATTCAGCTTTATTCTTTGGCAGCTCTGAATGATGATGCTATGGAAGGTATTCAGAGTGTTCCTGTAGTTTGTGAGTTTCCAGATGTCTTTCCTGAAGAGTTGCCAGGTATGCCTCCGGATCGCGAGGTTGAGTTTGTCATTGAACTTGAACCTGGCACCGCTCCTATCTCCAAGCGGCCTTATAAAATGGGTCCTGCTGAGTTGGCTGAACTTAAGTGTCAGTTGGATGAACAAGAGAAGTTGGGTTTCATTCAGCACAGTACTTCTTCTTGGGGTAGTCCAACCATCTTTGTGAAGAAGCGAGACAAGACTGATAGACTTTGTGTTGACTATCGGGCACTCAATGCTAAAACAATCAAGAATAAATATCCCCTTCCGCAGATTAATGATCTCTTCGATCAGCTAGCTAGAGCTGTGGTATTCTTTAAGCTTGATTTGAGAAGTGGTTACCATCAAATCAAGATCCGCAAGGAAGATGTTCCCAAAACATCTTTCACCACCCGCTATGGCCTGTATGAGTACACGGTCATGTCTTTCGGTCTCACCAATGCACCTGCCACCTTCTCGAGGCTTATGAACTCGGTTTTCATGGAGTATCTTGATAAGTTCGTTGTGGTATATCTGGATGACATTCTAGTCTATACTAAGTCAAAAGAAGAACATGAAGAACACCTTCGTTGTGTCCTAAACAAGCTTCGTGAGAACCGCCTGTATGCAAAGTTCTCCAAGTGTGAATTCTGGCTGCCTCAAGTCACCTACCTTGGTCACGTTATCTCTGCCAAGGGCATTGCCGTCAACCCAGAAACTATTAAGATAATTATGGACTGGCTTCCACCCATAAATGTCAAAGAAGTCCGAAGTTTCCTTGGTTTGGCCAGTTACTGTCGTCGCTTCGTTCAAAACTTCTCAAAGATTGCGAAGCCTCTTACCGATCTCCTCAAGAAAGGCAAGAAATATCTTTGGACTCCTGCATGTCAAGCAAGCTTTGAAACACTCAAAAAGAAGCTCACTTCCACACTAGTCTTGGTTCCTCCAGATACATCAAAGCCTTTCCAGATTTTCTGTGATGCTTCATTGCAAGGATTGGGTGCGTTCCTGATGCAAGAAAAGCAAGTTGTTGCTTATGCATCTCGTCAGTTGAAGACGCATGAGATCAACTATCCTACACATGACCTCGAACTCGCAGCAGTTGTATTTGCTTTGAAAGTATGGAGGCATTACTTGCTGGGCAACCGTTGTGAGATCTTTTCTGATCACAAGAGTCTGAAGTATATCTTCACACAGCCTGATCTCAACCTTCGTCAGAGGAGGTGGATTGAAACAATCAATGATTTCGATTTGACCATCAACTACACCCCGGGCAAAGCTAATGTCATGGCAGATGCTCTCAGCCGAAAAGCTTATGTCAACAACCTCATGGTGGAAGAACAACAACCTCTCATGTGCGAGGAATTCCGCAAGCTCAACCTTGAAATTGTGAATCAAGGTTATCTTCTGAACCTTCTAGCAACACCTCTCTTGGAAGAAAAGGTCCGTTCCATTCAGCTTGGGGATCCTTACACTAAAAAGATTATCTCCAACATTCAACTTCCGAAGTACGAGTCGTTCCACGTGGATGACCAAGGCACTCTTTTCTTTGAACACCGGATGTTTGTTCCGAACTACCCGGGTCTAAGAGAGCAAGTTCTCAAGGAGGCGCACGATTCTGTTCTTTCTATCCACCCTGGCAGCACTAAGATGTACATGGACTTGAAAACACAATATTGGTGGCCTGGTTTGAAACGATATTGTGCCAAGTATGTCTCGGAGTGTGATGTTTGTCGCAGAGTTAAAGCTGTCCATCAGAAACCTTCCGGTCTTCTACAACCATTGAAGCCTCCGGAATGGAAATGGGAGAAAGTAGAGATGGACTTCATCACTGGTTTTCCAAGGTCGCAGAAAGGCAACAATGCAATCTTTGTTGTCATTGACAGGCTTTCCAAAGTAGCTCACTTCTTTCCAGTCAAGGAAACAATTTCTGCAGTTCAGTTGGCTGAGCTCTATATCAACAGAATTGTTTCTCTTTATGGAGTTCCTCTTGAGATCAGTTCAGACCGTGGAAGCATCTTCACTTCCAAGTTCTGGGGAAGTTTCCAAAATGCTTTGGGAACAAAACTAAACTTCAGCACAGCTTACCACCCTCAGTCGCAAGGACAAGTTGAAAGGATCAATCAGATTCTAGAAGATATGCTCCGTGCTTGCGTTATCTCTTTCAGCATGAAGTGGGAAGAATGTCTTCCTTATGCTGAATTCTCTTACAACAACAGTTTCCAGAAAAGTCTAAAGATGGCACCATTTGAGGCTCTCTATGGTCGCAAATGCAGAACTCCGATTGGTTGGTCCGGCGCAGGTGAAAGAATATTGTTTGGTCCCGACATTGTAACTCAAGCGGAGGAGAAAGTTCATATCATTCTTGAAAATCTAAAGATTGCTCAAAGTCGCCAGAAGAGCAATTATGACAGAAAGCACACGGACATGGAGTATGTCCCTGGTGATCTCGTTTATCTTCGTGTCACTCCCATGAGAGGCACACATCGCTTTGGTATCAAAGGAAAGCTAGCTCCTAGATACATCGGTCCTTTCAAAATTCGTGGAAGAAGAGGAGAAGTTGCTTATGCTCTTGAGCTTCCTGAACAACTCAAAGTCCATGATGTTTTTCACATCTCTCAACTCAAGAAGTGCTTCAAGGATCCCGGCAGGACCGTGGACCATGAACTCATTAATCTCCAAGAAGATCTGTCTTATCAAGAACACCCCACAAAAATTCTTGAAGTCGCAGAAAGAAGGACTCGCAACAAGTCCATCAAGTTCTGCAAGGTGCAGTGGTCGCACCATTCCGTTGATGAAGCAACCTGGGAACGCGAAGATGAGCTCCGTGCCAAGTATCCTACCCTTTTTGAGTCTTCTTCCTAGAATCTCGGGGCGAGATTCCTGTTTAGTGGGGGAGAGTTGTAGCACCCCAATTGTCTAACAATTGGAATGCTACTTTTCCTAGTAAGATATTGGCTACTTTATATATATTATGGTTGCATCATAATTATATCATGCTCATGTCATCATGCCACCTTGCATTTGAGCATCATATAAAACTCCTTTTCTTTTGGTTCTTCTCTCACATGCATTATTAATTGTATTTGCTTCTTGATATTATATTTGGCTATTGATATATTGTTCAAATGCCCAAGTTGAGTTGGGGGCATATCTCTTATTTCCATTACACCACCTTTCTCTCTCACCACCCTACAATTCCACCATCCCATTAACAATGAGCTTGTCTTTCTTTTTCTTTGATATTTTAATTCTAGCTCATGTAGTTTGGGGTGGATTAAATCCTCTAAATTCTTGTGCTTGGTTTTATCTCCACTTCTTGGATAAGCATAGAGTAATGCCATAAGATTCATATTGTTTTCACAAATAATCAATGGTATTATTATTTATGCATGGGCCATGCACTAGTCTTCACTACCTTCCTCTCCTTTGGTTTTTCTTTGGTTTTGTTGGTTCCTATCTTTGTGGAAAACATCTCCTACGACTCCACCATTCTCATATCCTCTCCCACATTCTTTTCTTTTAATTTATTTTCTACATGCATGATCATATGAGCTTATCTTTTTCCACCTATTTTCTTTTCTTCCTCTTTCCTTCTTGTTTCCATTCCTTCTAGCTCAAGTTAGTCCAAGCCCCATGATCTTTCTTGAGATGTCCTCATAAACAAATTAACAACTAAACACCTAATAATAATCTAAACCTAGTTTTCTCTTCTTTATTCTTTTAATCCTATTTCTACTAAGCCCTAATTCTAAAACCCCCCTCTCTCTCTCTAGCTTGACCATCTCCTTCCTCTCTCTCTAACCTGCTGAGCAGCACCCTAGCTAACCCTAACCCTCTCCCTAACCCTAGCTAACCCTAACCCGAGCCATGCCCCATCTACCTAGCCTAGCTACCCCTCCCTCTCTTCTCTATCCCTGACCGAGGGTCCCCTCCAGCCTTCTCCCTGGCCTCTCTCCTCCAGCCCCACCTGCAGCCTCAGGCCCCCCCTCCAGCCGGCCGAGCACGTGCTCGAGGAGGAGAAGGAAAAAGGTGGCCCGAGGCCACCTTATCCCTGCCGTGCCCCAGCTGCCCTCCCCCCTCTCTCCCTTCTTTTCCTCCCTCCCCACGTCTCTCTGGCCTCGCCCAGATCTGGCCCGAGTCGCCCCTCCTCTCCTCCTTCTTCCTCTCCGACCACCAGCAGCCAACGCCGGTCGCCGCCAGCAACCACCTCGCCCCGACGATCTAGCCGGCGTGCGCGACGTGGAGATGTCCTGGAAGACCGAGGACCGTCCCCTGCCCCGACTCGTACGCGCCGACGTGGACGAGAAGCTCCCCAGCGCCGCCAGTACCTCGCCGCTCCCCGAAACCCTAGTTCGTCGGAGCGCTAGCAATCTCGACGCCTCGCCGATCCTCGCGCCGATCCAAGCCCGCCAGGCGACCCGCGGTGAGCATCCCCTCCTCCCTGACATGGTCCGCCTCGCCGTACCGCCCTAACGCCTCCGTACGTTTCGTCGAACACCCACCGCGCGCCAGAGCTCGCCGGCATCTGCAGATATCCCGCGCCGCGCAGCCCCTTATCTAGCCCGCGCCCACCTCCCTGTCAACTCCCCTCACCTACCGCCCAGGCTAGCACCCTCAGCGCGCACGCCCGCGACCTGGGTTCGAGTCCTCGCTCGCGCCGCGCGCCGCGATTCCTCGCCAGACGAAGGAAAACGATAAACAGTACCTGGCCGTGGTCGATTTGCAAAATGCCCCCCACCTTTTTGATTACTGCGACCCGCGCTCCTTTCAGCCCCACCTGTCAGCCGCGCTAGCACCTTTGCAGAAAACCCCTCGGCTTTTCTCGGCCGCAACCCGCGCTCCAACCCCCGGCCCACCTGTCAGCCCCTGTCTCGCTCTCCGCTGACACGCGGGCCTGCGCCAGATGGCCCACCCCGCAGCCTCAGTGGCTAGGCGAGCCCGCGGTGACAAAAGGTTTTCCCGCGCGCGTTGCCCAGTCAGCACCAGGCCCACCCGTCAGTGTCTGTGTCTCAGTTTGCCTGGGTGAGAAAAGTAATTCCTGAGTCTGTTTTTATTCATATCTTTTCCAAATTTTATTTAAATTCAAATTCTTTTCAGATTTAAATAAATTTTTGAATACAAATCCAAATTTTGCATATAATATATGTTTTGGAATCAGAAAAATGAGAGGAATTCAAATATGCCCTTCAAATTATATTTTGCACACTTTAAATTTCGAGTTGATCAAAATTACAAAAAATGCCTTTGACTTAATTAATTAATAACTTTTGTTTTATAAGTCCAAATTTAACAAATGATATGTCTAAATCGATCAGCGCGACGAGCCCGTTTTATTTATGCAATCCTTGTTCTGAATTGAAGCATGAATCATGTTGTCATTTAAAATCTGAACCGTTTATGACAATAAAACTTGGGCAAATAAATAATAAAGTGCCTTATTTCTTGTATCCACACCCCACCTTTGCCATGCTACTTTAATGCCATGTAAATTGTGCATCATTCATCATGGCATGCTTGGTTGCTTGTTGCACTTTAATTCATATACTTGTGCACTTTATTTATGTTGGCCCTTGTTTGTTTGGTTCTTTTTCGAATAGATGCCCAGCAGGAGAATTACCAGGAATCACAGGAGTATTACCCAGACCCATCTCTCGCTTCAACTGAGCTGCCAGGCAAGCACTACCACATGCTTGCATACATACAGTACCTATTGCCTCTATCTTATTCTTGCATCATTGAGTCGCGATTGCATTAAATTGAATCCCAAGTACTGCATAACCTTTACCTTTAAACCACATTAAGCTTGTTCCGGTCCCATGAGCCATTACTACAGGAGTTGTTTGAGCCATGCGAGTCGTAGAAAAGCATGAGTAGGGTATGTGAGTGTCTGATGGATAATGAGGTACCTAAACAACATAGAGTAGTAATGGGATAACTAATGAAAGAGGCACCGGTGAGCAATATCTGCTATTTGGTTTTTCCTGCTCACTTGTGTCCCGTAGGACCCCGAGTACTTGATTCCTGTTCCTTGACTATTCGCACTATCCACATCCGGGAGGCCTTATGGACCCCCCTGAGCCAGAGCTTGATTCATTCTTATTTCTTGGGGCCATAATTAGTTTGGGGCTTTATTACTATTCTGTACTTATGCCATGTTACTGCTTCATTTAAGATTGTGCGAGGAGAACCTGTACTGTTTTGGATCGTGACACGTTTTCGCTGTATCGACAAGCCCAGTCATATTTTCGGGTTCCCAGTCGTTTACCGCCGTCCACACAAACCTTGGGTCCGTCTCGGAGCCGGCCAACTTCGTTGCGGGTAGCTTAATGGGGTGGCCCCCTGAAATATTTCTGAATTCTGTGATTGCTTTGTCGTGAATGCCTCGTTGGGTTTTGATTTGGTTTTTCCGAGGTTGATCGAGTGTGTGTTGCTATTCGTGCACCCCTGCAGGTTAAATCTTTCTGAAAGCCGTGTCCGCGGTTATGGACGACTTGGAGCACAGTTTCTCGATCATAGACAAGTATAACTAAAGTACCACTTTTAAATTGACTAATACTTGACTAGTAAATAGTGCAATACTCATGGAATGGTTAATAAAACTGCCAACGGATGATGGGGGTTGTTTGTCCGCTTCCTCGTTGGTAAGCGAGGAGGAGGATGGATCTGTTATTTATACTGTTATAACTGTTGTTCTTAATTCACGGACTTCTGTCTATCATTGGTTAGGCGGAAGGTTAGCGAGTCTCTATAGAATTGTTAGGTATTATCTTTTGCTGCAATTGCGTCACCCCAGGTTGTGTCCCCTTTAGTGGCATAAAGACTTGCTGAGTACCCCTAGGGTCTCACACGATAAATTGTTTGATTCAGACGAACAGGTATACCCGCAAGATGGATACTGGGTGGAAGAGACAGATGATGTTGGCAACGATCATTCGGTGTAGAGATTCCGGGAACGGGGATCCGTGCGATCTGTGGGCGGGATGTGTTTATTTACGGGGCATCTTATGCCAATTTGCTTCTTATCCATACTCGGATCTTGTTTTCCGCTTCCGCCTGATACTCTGATGTGTGATGTATGAGGAGCTATCCTAAATTATTATATCTAGGACATTTGGATCTTGCCGTATGGCGTTGCAATATTTCTATTTCTTTTAGATGGAATGGCTCTGATGTACTGTTGTATGTGGCTTGCATACATACTCACTTGTGTATGTAGTTGATCCCTTTTCCTGCCAATTACGCCGCTCGTTCTTGTCCCGTTGTCTGAAAGTGGTTAGGACGGCCGAAAGGTCTACCGTGAGTGGCCCTGGGCCCCACCGTACTATTTTAACCACTTTCGTTCATCCAGGCATTAACTAAGAGCGTAATTCACCGAGGTAGTTACATGGGCCCGGACTTTCTTTTACGTCCGGAATACCGGCACTGAAGACTTAATCCGGCTGCTCCCCTATACTCCGGGTCCACCTAACCCGGAACTGTGGGACGTCGTTCCCAAGAAGCCCACGGCCTTGGCCAACCAGGTCAACAAGAGATTCGCGGAGCTGAAGAAGCTGGGGTTGCGCAATGAGGACGCTATGATCACGTTCGTGCACAACCGATTTCCCCCCCTCCAGAAGCACACCCACAAGGTGTGCCACATGAGCTTCGGTCGTGACCCCAACCGGACCTCATCCTTCGAGTTGAGCAACATGGAGATATATCGCCGGGTAAAGGCTCTCTTCACCACCCACAAGGACTTCTCCTCTGAGTGGACTTGGGGAATTGAGAATTATTGCCGTGACAGGCTTCCTCCCGCGGTAAGCTTCGTGGTGCAAACTTACCCCAAATTAACTATATGTCAGTTATTGTGGCATTTTTCACTCTGTTGTTCGTTCCTTTTTTTTTCAGCAATTCCTTCAGCAGACCCTCAAGGATGGCACGGATCCGACCCTTAAGTGGGCGCCAGACCGGGAGACCCCGGATGAGGAAGAGCCGTACCAGGAGATGTTCCTCCGGATGACCGACGCTACAAAGCGACCCACGGGTAAATCCTCTTCTATTAGAGATTGGCCCGATGATGAAGATGGCTCAGATGTCGAGGTGATTGAACCTGTTGATGCTGTCCCCCTTTCTTTTGCATTTCCCGCATCAGCTAATCCCGGTGGGCATATCCACGAGGACCCTCCCCTTGCTATGGGCGAACCTGTTCCGGTAGCGCCGAAGAAGAAGCGCAGAGCGGCACCAAGTTCTTCCTCCGGACCTTCTCAGCCCGCCAAAAGGCGAAAGAAGTCTGGAGACAAAACCGCCTCCAAGCCAACAGGCAAGGCCCCAACACGAAGGGTTCAGAAACCCAAGGAGCCCCAAACCTCGGATGCGTAAGTCATTTTTCCTTTTGCAACTTGCTCTTCCTTGCATTGTTGTAATTTCTCTTCTGACATTATTTGATCTGGCAAGGCTGCGGTGGAGGTCCCTCAGAGTGGATCTAGCATCTCTTCGCCGCTCCGGCCTAGCCCTTCTCCTTCTCGTGACGATGAGTCACGCCCGCTGAGCCCTATTCCTGAGGGTTCTGCGGCTGCTCCGGGTTCTGTTCCACCTCGTCAAGAGGAGGATAACCTTGGAGCGGGGGAGACCGGCCCAGCCGAGTGACGGCATCCACCACTTCGGCTTCACCGCAACCAGTAGCCATCGAAGCTACCTCGGCACCAGCACCAACTCCAGCACCAGTAACCAAATCAGTACCAGCACCAGTTCCGGCACCAGCACCAAGCCCGGTAGCAAGAAAATCAGCAGCTGCACCAAGTCTAGCATCAAGAACACCAACGCCAAGCTCCTCCGCCTCGTCCGAGTCTTCTCAACCTCGGCGAGGAACTATCCCGGCAGCTTCTAAGGGAAAATCCGCTGCAACTACTTCCTCTTCTCAGCAAGCAAAGGGAAAAAATACTCCTGATGCTACCAAATCATCATTCGTCGAGGCTAGGCAGCGTACCCTTGCATCAATGCTTCCCAAGAAGGCTCCAGCAGCGAAGGATGCCCCTGCCGAGCCAACCGATGCACAACAGATGGTTCTGCATACTAGCCCGACCCTTGCCTTGGTTGAGAGGAAAGAGGCGCACACGAAGGGCTTGGTGGCGCCCCATATGCCCACCAGCGAGCGGTACCCTCCGATGTTGATTGAATTTGTCAACAACTGGAACAAGGCTGAGTTCATCCATGACGACAATCTCCCGGAGAGGTTCGGCCCCGCCGAGTTTTCCGCCCAAATGAACACAGCCGCTAAGGCAATCAACCTCGCCGGGCGGATGATGGAGGTACGTCGCTTCCCCTTTACATGTTGTAGATAATGATGATATAACCATTAGTCCCCGAGCCTCCGGGGGAGTAACTCGTTACTCGGCCGGATGCTCTTTAAAAAACTAACGTAGCTCCATGAGAAACTCGAATATGCACACACCTAGAGCCGGGTTAAGTTCCACTTGGCCCGGATCTTAGTGCACTTCGAATATGCACACACCTAGAGCCGGGTCAAGTTCCACTTGGCCCGGATTTTAGTACACTTCGAATATGCACACACCTAGAGCCGGGTTAAGTTCCACTTGACCCGGATTTTAGTACAGTTCGAATATGCACACACCTAGAGCCGGGTTAAGTTCCACTTGGCCCGGATTTTAGTACACTTCGAATATGCACACACCTAGAGCCGGGTTAAGTTCCACTTGGCTCGGATTTTAGTACACTTCGAATATGCACCAAGCTAATTTATGTTTCTGTATCCCTTTCAGGTGACCACCAATCGCCGGAGTGCAGAATTCCAACGTTTGCTGGATACCCACAAGATGCTACGCGCAAAGCAAGCTGCACTTCTCGCGGAATACGAGAAAAGGGGTAAATTTCTTCCTTAGAGCTTCTTCGTTTTTCTTCGTCTTCCTCTGCCGAACTAATCTCATCCTTCGGTTTCCGCAGCTGGGGTGGAGGCTGAGAACACGATTATGCGGAAGAATCTAGAGCAGATCAAGGGTAAGTCATTTTTGTCCGACCTTGCAGTGCTTTCCATTTCCTTCTCTCCTTGGCTCGGCAAATATTCATACCTCAGCTCTGCCGGGTCAACACACTATTTCAGCATCGCTTGAAGATAGTGTGCCCGTTCCTGATATGATGCTTCATTTTCTCGAACAAGCAGGACAGCACCAAGCCGAGCTTAAGAAGAAAGATGATGAGCTCGCCCTCCTCTGGACCAAGGACGATAAGATCGCCAGGCTCAAGGCTGAGATGGAGAAGATGAAGGTCCAGCACTAATCCGAGCTCAAAAAGGTTGGCCAGGATTACACAGAAGAGCGCGCGCGCCTCAATCTCCAGATCGCCAAGGACCAAGATCTACTCAAGGAATCCGACATCCAGCTTGGGTCGGCGAATGCTGAGCTTGAGTAGCTTCGGAAGAGACGTGATGACTGCACCAGGGAGTTGACCCGGATCCTCAGCCATATATCACGTAAGTTCCTTTCCCTTTTCCGACCTACTTCTCCGGGTTACTTCATATGTATTTTATTGACCTTCTTATTTTGTCTTGTTTCAAGGCAAATTTCCAGAGGGCACTGCTAGTGCAAGCGCAGCAGTTGGAGACTTCCGCCGAGAAAGGGGTACTCCTGCCGCTCCTGATGGTGAAGAGATTCCTTATGACCTGGAGGACCTGTTGGTCAGCTTGTCATTTCGCGTGGAGCTCATCAAGAATTATGGCAAGGACATCCTCGACGTTGCAGTTCGCATCTTCAACATGTTCTGGCCTAGAGAAGATACTCCGGAGACCACCGCAATCCTCGTTGAGAAGCTAATGGAAACCGAGACCCAGCTCGACCTCTAGAGAGAGTCCGCTGGACGTGCTGCAGCTGATACCATTCTTCACCACATACTCACGTGGTATGAGAAGATCGATCTCAGCCTCCTGACACGCCTGCACACAGGATCCAGATGAACCAATGACCCGGAGTGGGTAGCTCGGCGCCAGGCTTGCGCCCATAGCCTCATCGAATACGCTCCCATTCATGAATGGGCTGAGGGGCCGAGCTTCCTGGAAGCCGCTGAGGACGAAGAGGTGGAGAACGATGAAGATGGCTTGCACGGTGATGGAGAAAATGACGCCTTGGATATTGAAAACGACGAAGATGATGCCGAACTTCCTCCTCCTGCTGCTCCTTGAGCGAAAAAACTTGAAAATTTATCAGATCCCCGGTATGCCGGGTGGAGTTGTATCCCATATACATGTGATATTTTGCTACTAAGTTCTTATGCCGAATTAACTTGGGCATAGTCCTCGAGTTTCTTTTTCTTGTTTGTCCAATCTTTTGGCTCGGCTCGTGTCTACCTTGATTCGGTTTTACGACTTATGAATCCGAGCTTCAAAAACTGTCTTAACAATACTGGGAAACTTTTAGACTTAGCTCAAAATAAAAATGCATAATAACTTGAAAAATAAATACGAGGTTAGTCCGAAAAACAAACGTCGGCTCGAATAAATTATTTTCCTTAGTCGTTTTTCATGTGCTACGCAATTCCAAACTTGTTCTCTTGCTTGCCATGAAGCCAATTCTTGTTGGACAGCAGCAAGTCGAAGAGTTGGGTTCTTGGTGCTCACACATTACTAATCCGAGTTAAGTAGAACAACTTATTCCAGCTAACGCACAAAAGACAACAAATATTATTAAGGCAGTCCCCGAGTTACTGCTCGAGGTGCCAACACTTCATTGATAAGCTCATTGCTGGCATACATACCGACACATGAGAAGACTCGGATACATACACTTTTTTGCTAAGTGTCGAAAGGGCGAAGGAGAGCTACATTCCACGGACGTTTAGATTCCTCGCTGGACCTGTCCGCCTTGTTCTTTTCCTGTGGCTTTGCATCTACAAGATAATAAGAATCATTGTGCAATGCCTTGCTCATGATGAATGGCCCTTCCCATGGGGGAGATAATTTATGCATGCCAGCCGTTCGTTGTATCAACCGGAGCACCAGATCGCCTTCCCGAAAGACTCGGGGGCTTACTTTCCGGCTATGATAGCGTCGGAGATTTTGCTGATATATGGCGGATCTGGACAGTGCCAGTTCTCTCGCTTCTTCCAGCAGATCAACATCATTTTGCCGGGCTTCTTGCACTTCGGCTTCTGTGTATTGGGTGACTCTAGGCGAATCATGCTCTATGTCGGCTGGTAATACAGCTTCTACCCCATATACCAGAAAAAACTGCGTATAGCCTGTTGATCAATTCGGAGTCGTTCTTAAACTCTACAGTACCGCTGGTAGTTCTTCTATCCAGCACCCCGCTGATCTTTGCAGCGGCTCAATGAGTCGGGGTTTTATCCCGGATAATACTAATCCGTTGGATCTTTCCACTTGTCCGTTCGATGCGGGGTGGGCTACCAAGGCTACGTCCAGCCGGATCTTCTTGTCCCGGCAGAAACGCGCAAATGCTCCTTCCGCAAAATTTGTGCCATTATCAGTTATGATACTGTGAGGATAACCGTACCTCAAGATGATATCCTTGAGAAACGTTACAGCCGTAGCTCCATCACATTTTCTTATAGGCTTTACTTCAATCCACTTCGTAAACTTATCCACCATTACCAAAATGTGAGTCATATTTCCCCTCGCTGGTTTGAATGGGCCGACCATATCCAAGCACCATACGGCAAATGGCCAAGTAATTGGTATGGTCTTGAGTTCTGACATTGGCATATGTGTCTTGGTAGCATACCTCTGACAACCATTACATTTTCTCACCAGATCATCTACTTGCTCTAAGGCACTTGGCCAGTAGAATCCGTGCCGGAAGGCTTTTGCTACCAAGCCTCGGGACGAGGCATGATGCCCGCATTCCCCTTGGTGTATATCTCGGAGGATGTTAAGCCCTTCTTCCGGGTCAACACATCGCTGGAGGACATTGGTCACACTTCTTTTGTATAGTTCGGAATTGATGATCGTGTACGCCTTTGCCCTCCTCTGTGTTTGCCTGGACAGCACTTCCTGAGTGGGTAACGTTCCATCTTTTAGGAATTGAAATATAGGTAGTGCCCAAGATGGTATTGCTCGCACAGGGAACATATCCTCATCAATCTCCATCTGAGCCACTGGCATAACTTCAACCAGATCACGCTGGGCAGTCCCCGGGTCTTGCGAAGCAGTCCCCAGGTTCACTGAAGCAGTCCCCGGGTTTGCCGAGGCAGTCCCCGGGTTTCGCGCACCACTTCCCATGTCAATGTACATGGGCACAACTCCAGATTCCGTGTCCTCCGGGACATAGATTGAGTCGGTTTCTGGGGAGGGCCTGATGGATGGTTTCCTGAGGTGCTCTAATGCTACACCCGGTGGAATTGCTTGTCGGGTTGACCCGAGCTTTGACAGCATGTCGGCAGCCTCATTTTCCACCCAGGGTACATGGTGAAATTCGCATCCCTCAAAGTAACCAGATATCTTCTGCCCATGAAATCTGTACAGTGCCATGTTTGGATCAAGGGCATCCCACAGTCCCGACACTTGCTGCACCACCAAATCCGAGTCGCCAAAGCATATGATCCGACGTATCCCAATCTCTTTTGCTACCTTGAGCCCGTGCACAAGTGCTTCATACTCAGCGACATTGTTTGATGCTGCTAAATGGATCTACAACACATATTTCAACTGGTCCTTCTTTGGTGAAGTAAGTACAACTCCGGCACCTAGCCCGGTTTTAGTTTTTGATCCGTCAAAGTGCATTCGCCAATAGTTCAGATCTGGGAGTGGCGGTTCGTATTGCACCTCGGCCCAATCCACGAAACAGTCCGCCACAACTTGAGATTTGATGGCTTCTCTTCTGTCATATTGCGGCACATAAGGAGCTAGCTCAATTGCCCATTTTGCAATTCTTCCACTCGCATCCTTGTTACTCATTATCTCGGATATGGGGGCCTCACATATGACCTTGATGGGATGCTCCTCGAAGTAGTGCTTCAGCTTCTTAGCAGCCATGTACATGCCATATGCCACCTTTTGATAGTGTGGATAATTCTGCTCTGAGGCTGACAACACCTCGCTCAAGTAATGCACCGGCCTTTGCACCGACTTACCTTCCTCGTCGCGCTCCACCACTATCACTACACTTAAAACTCGGTTGGTTGCGGCTATATAGAGCAACATTGGCTCCTTTGATAGTGGTGAGGCTAGCACTGGTGCAGTGGCTAACATCTTCTTCAGGTGGGAAAAGGCTTCATCGGCCTGCGGTGTCCAAACAAACTTATCCGACTTTTTCATAAGTTGGTAGAGAGGCAATGCCTTTTCTCCCAACTGACATACAAACCGACTTAACGAGGCCAGGCAACCTGTGAACTTCTAGACATCGTTAAGACACTTCGGCAGTTCCATTCGTTCGATGGCCCGGATTTTGGTTGGATTAACCTCGATACCTCGGCTAGAAACAAGAAAGCCGACCAATTTCCCAGCCGGGACACCAAAGGTGCATTTTTCCGGGTTAAGTTTCATCCGGAACCTCCTTAGGTTCGCAAACGTTTGCCTGATATCGTCAAGGAGCGTTTTGCTTTCCTTGGTCTTGATAACCACATCATCCACGTACACTTGTACATTTTGACCGATTTGGTCGTGCAAACATTTTTGCACACATCTTTGGTACGTTGCCCCTGCATTACGTAAACCAAACGGCATGGTGCGATAGCAATAAGCCCCATACGGGGTAATAAACGCAGTCTTTATTTGATCATCCGGATTCAAAGGTATCTGGTGGAAACCAGAATATGCATCAATGAATGACAACAATTCACATCCAGCAGTTGAGTCTATGACCTGATCTATTCTTGGCAGCGGAAATGGATCTTTTGGACACGCCTTGTTCAGGTTCGTGTAATCGATACACATTTGCCAAACCACTCCATGTTCGGATCATCCTTCTTCTTCTCCACCAGTACCGGATTAGACAGGCAATCCGGGTAAAGAACTTCCATGATAAATCCCGCATCTAGCAACCGAGCTATTTCATCCCCGATGACTTTTCTCCTATCTTCGGCGAAGCGGCGGAGAGGTTGCTTCACCGGCTTAGCTCCGGGTCTCACATTGAAAGAGTGCTCGGCCAACTCGCTCGGAACACCTTGCAAGTCCTGTGTGGACCAAGCAAAAATGTCCCGATTCTCACAGAGGAAGCTGATGAGATCGCTTTCCTATTTATCACTTAACCCGGCACCAATTGTTACGGTGCGCTCTCGGAACATGTCATCAACAGGAACCTTCTTGGTATCTTTCGTGGCTTGGAAGGAGACACTTCCATGCGGGTTACTCAGTGCCGGCATATACTGCTGCGCGGCATTGGCCTAGTCCGCGCAGCAGTATATGCTGGCGCTGAGTAACCCGCATGGAACTGTCTCTTTCTAGGCCACGAAAGATACCAAGAAGGTTCCCGTTGATGACATGTTCCCAGAGCGCACCGTAACTATTGGTGCCGGGCTAAGTGATAAATAGGAAAGCGAGCTCGTCAGCTTCCTCCGTGAGAATCGGGACATTTTTGATTGGTCCACACAGGACTTGCAAGGTGTTCCGAGGGAGTTGGCCGAGCACTCTTTGAATGTAAGACCCGGAGCTAAGCCGGTGAAGCAGCCACTCCGCCGCTTCGCCGAAGTTAGGAGGAAAGTCATTGGGGATGAGATAGCTCGGTTGCTAGCTGCGGGATTTATCATGGAGGTTCTTTACCCGGATTGGCTGTCTAATCCGATGCTGGTAGAAAAGAAAAAGGATGACCCGAACGTGGCAGTGGTTTGGCGCATGTGTATTGATTACACGAACCTGAACAAGGCATGTCCGAAAGACCCATTTCCGCTGCCAAGAATAGATCAGGTCATAGACTCAACTGCTGGATGTGAACTATTGTCATTCATTGATGCTTATTCTGGTTTCCACCAGATACCTCTGAATCCGGATGATCAAATAAACACTGCGTTTATTACCCCGTATGGGGCTTATTTCTATTGCACCATGCCGTTTGGTTTACGTAATGCAGGGGCAACATACCAGAGGTGTATGCAAAAATGTTTGCACGACCAAATAGGTCAAAATGTATAGGTGTACGTGGATGATGTGGTTATCAAGACCAAGGAAAGCAAAATGCTCCTTGACGATATCAGGCAAACGTTTGCAAACCTAAGAAGGTTCCGGATGAAACTTAACCCGGAAAAATGCACTTTTGGTGTCCCGGCTGGAAAATTGCTCGGTTTTCTCGTCTCCAGCCGAGGTATCGAGGTTAATCCAACCAAAATCCGGGCCATCGAACGAATGGAACTGCCGAAGTGTCTTAACGATGTCTAGAAGTTCACAGGTTGCCTGGCCTCGTTAAGTCGGTTTGTATGTCGATTGGGAGAAAAGGCTTTTCCTCTTTACCAACTCATGAGAAAGTCGGATAAGTTCATTTGGACACCGCAGGCCGATGAAGCCTTTGCCCACCTAAAGAAAATGTTAGCCACGGCACCAGTGCTAGCCTCACCACTATCAAAGGAGCCAATGTTACTCTATATAGCCGTAACCAACCGAGTTGTAAGTGCAGTGATAGTGGTGGAGCGCGATGAGGAAGGTAAGTCGGTGCAAAGGCCGGTGTATTATTTGAGTGAAGTGTTGTCAACCTCAAAGCAGAACTACCCACATTATCAAAAAGTGGCATATGGCGTGTACATGGCCGCCAAGAAACTGAAGCACTACTTTGAGGAGCATCCCATCCGGGTCATATGTGAGGCCCCCATATCCGAGATAATGAGTAACAAGGATGCAAGCGGCAGAATTGCAAAATGGGCAATTGAGCTAGCTCCTTATGCTCCGCAATATGACAGACGAGAAGCAATCAAATCTCAAGCTGTGGCGGACTTTTTTGTGGACTGGGCCGAGGTGTAGTACGAACCACCGCTTCCTGATCCGAACTATTGGCGAATGCACTTTGATGGATCAAAGACCAAAACTAGGCTAGGTGCCGGAGTTGTACTCACGTCGCCGAAGAAGGACCAGTTGAGATATGTGCTGCAGATCCACTTCACGGCATCAAACAATGTCGCTGAGTATGAAGCACTTGTGCATGGGCTCAAGGTAGCAAAAGAAATTGGTATATGTCGGATCATATGCTTTGGCGACTTGGATTTGGTGGTGCAGCAATTGTCCGGAGTGTGGGACGCCCTTGATCCAAACATGGCAGTATACAGATTTCATGTGCAGAAGATTTCTGGTTACTTTGAGGGATCAAAAACTAAAACCGGGCTAGGTGCCGGAGTTGTACTTACTTCACCAAAGAAGGACCAGTTGAAATATGTGTTGTAGATCCATTTAGCAGCATCAAACAATGTCGCTGAGTATGAAGCACTTGTGCACGTGCTCAAGGTAGCAAAAGAGATTGGGATACGTCGGATCATATGCTTTGGCGACTCGGATTTGGTGGTGCAGCAAGTGTCGGGACTGTGGGATGCCCTTGATCCAAACATGGCATTGTACAGATTTCATGGGCAGAAGATATCTGGTTACTTTGAGGGATGCGAATTTCACCATGTACCCTGGGTGGAAAATGAGGCTGCCGACATGCTGTCGAAGCTCGGGTCAACCAGACAAGCAATTCCATCGGGTGTAGCATTAGAGCACCTCAGGAAACCATCCATCAGGCCATCCCCAGAATCCGAGTCAATCTACGTCCCGGAGGACACAGAATCCGGAGTTGTGCCCATGGACATGGACACAGGAAGTGGTGCGCAAAACCCGGGGACTGCTTCGGCAAACCCGGGGACTGCTTCGCAAGACCCGGGGACTGCTCAGCATGGTCCGGTTGAAGTTACGCCGGTGGATCAGATGGAGATAGACGAGGACGTGTTCCCCATGCGGCCAATACCGGCTTGGGCACTGCCTATATTTCAATTCCTGAAGGATGGAATGTTACCCACTGAAGAGGTGCTGTCTAGGCAAACACAGAGGAGGGCAAAGGCCTACATGATCATCAATTCCAAGTTATACAAAAGAAGTGTGACCAATGTCCTCCAGTGGTGTGTTAACCCGGAAGAAGGGCTTGAAATCATCCGAGATATACATCAGGGGGAATGCGGGCATCACGCCTCATCCCGAGCCTTGGTAGCAAAAGCTTTCCGACACGGATTCTATTGGCCAAATGCCTTAGAGCAAGCAGAAGATCTGGTGAGAAAATGTAATGGTTGTCAGAGGTACGCTACCAAGACACATATGCCAATGTCGGAACTCAAGACCATCCCAATCACTTGGCCATTTGCCGTATGGTGCTTGGATATGGTTGGCCTGTTCAAACCAGCAAGGGGAAATATGACTCACATTCTGGTAATGGTGGACAAGTTTACGAAGTGGATTGAGGTAAAGCTTATAAGAAAATGTGATGGAGCTACGGCCGTAACGTTTCTCAAGGATGTCATCTTGAGGTACGGTTATCCTCACATTATCATAACTGACAATGGCACAAATTTTGCGGAAGGAGCGTTTGCTCGTTTCTGCCGGGATAAGAGGATCCGGCTGGACGTAGCCTCGGTAGCTCACCCCGCATCGAACGGGCAAGTGGAAAGATCCAACGGATTAGTATTATCCGGAATAAAACCCCGGCTCATTGAGCCGCTGCAAAGATCAGCGGGGTTCTGGATAGAAGAACTACCAGCGGTACTGTGGAGTTTAAGAACAACTCCGAATCGATCAACAGGCTATACGCCGTTCTTTCTGGTATATGGGGCTGAAGCTGTATTACCAGCCGACATAGAGCATGATTCGCCTAGGGTCACCCAATACACAGAAGTCGAAGTGCAAGAAGCCCGGCAAAATGATGTTGATCTGCTGGAAGAAGCGAGAGAACTGGCACCGTCCAGATCTGCCATATATCAGCAAAATCTCCGACGCTATCATAGCCAGAAATTGTGCCCCCGAGTATTTCGGGAAGGCGATCTGGTGCTCCGGTTGGTACAACGTACTACTGGAATGCATAAATTATCCCCCATGGGAAGGGCCATTCATCGTGAGCAAAGCATTGCACAACGATTCTTACTATCTTATAGATGCAAAGCCACAGGAAAAGAACAAGGCGGACAGGTCCGGAGAGGAATCCAAGCGACCATGGAACATAGCTCTACTTCGGCCTTTCTACACCTAGCTAAGAAGTGTATGTATCCGGGTTATCTCATATGTCAGTATGATGTCGGCAATGAGCTTATCAATGAAATGATGGCACCTCGAGCAGTAACTCGGGGACTGCCTTAATAATGTTTGTTATTTTCTGCGCGTCAGCTGGAGTAAGTTATTCTACTTAACTCGGATTAGTAGTGTGTGAGCACCAAAAACCCAACTCTTTGACTTGCTGCTGTCCAACAAGAATTGGCTTCATGGCAAGCAAGAGAACAAGTTTGGAATTGCGTAGCACATGAAAAACGACTAAGGAAAAGAATTTATTTGAGCTGATGTTTATGTTTCGGACTAACCCCGTATTCATTTTCAAATTGTTATACAGTTTTATTTTTGAGCTAAGTCTAAAAGTTTCCCAGTATTGTTAAGACAATTTTTCAAGCTCGGATTCGTAAGTTGTAAAACCAAATCAAGGTAGACACGATCCGAGCCAAAAGATTGAACGTACAAGAAAAAGAAACTCGGGGACTACGCCCAAGTTAATCCGGCATAAGCACTTAGTAGCAAAATATCACATGTGTTTGGAATACAATTCCACCCGGCATACCGGGGATCTCATAAATTTTCAAGTGTTTTTACTTAAGGAGCAGCGGGAGGAAGTTTGGCATCATCGTCGCCCTCTTCCATATCCGAGGCAGTGTCCTCTTTGTCCTCACCCGAATCATCTTCAACGTTCTCAACTTCTTCTTCGCCAGCGACTTCCAGGAAGCTCGGTTCCTCAGTCCATTCGTGAATGGGGGCATATTCGATGAGGCTATGGGCGCAAGCCTGGCGCCGAGCTACCCACTCCGGGTCATCTGTCCATTTGGATCCGGTGCGCAGGCGTGTGAGGAGGCTGAGATCTATCTTCTCATACCACGTCAGAATGTGGTGAAGGATGGTATCGGCTGCAGCACGTCCAGGGGACTCTCGCCAGAGGTCGAGCTGGGTCTCGATTTCTGAAAGCTTTTCAGTGAGCTGTGTGACTCTCTCTGGAGCCTCATCGGCGGGCCAGAAGGCGTTGAAGACTCGGATTGAAACATCGAGGAGGTCCCTGCCGTAGTTCTTAATGATTTCCACGCGAGACGACAGGCTGACCAACAGGTCCTCCATGTCAAAGGGAATGCTCTCACCCTCAGGAGCGACCGGAGTACCCCTTTCGCGCTGGAAATTGGCGACAGTAGCACTTGCAATAGCAGTACCCTCTAGAAAGTGGCCTGGGAAACAAGGCAAAGGACAAAGTTGAGAAAACAAGACATCTGAAGTAACCCGGAGAAATAAGGCGGATAAAGGAAAAGAAATTACGTGAGATGTGACTGTGAATCCGGGTCAATTCCTTGGTGCAAGCATCACGCCTCTTCCGAAGCTGCTCGAGCTCAGCATTTGCCGACTCAAGTTTGACCTCGGCTTCCTGAAGAAGCTCATGGTCCTTAGCATTTTGGAGCTTGAGGCGCTCACGTTCTTCGGTGTAGTCCTGGCCAGCCTTTTTTAGCTCGGTTTGGTGCTGCGCCTTCATTTTAGCCATCTCAGCCTTGAGCTTGGCTATCTCATCGTCTTTGGTCCGGAGGAGGGAGAGCTCATCATCTTTCTTCTTTAGTTCGAGTTGATGCTGCCCTGCTTGTTCGAGAAAATGTAGCATCACGTCAGGCACAGGCACACTATCTTCAAGCGATGCTGAAATAGTGCGTTGGCCCGGCAGTGCCGTGGAATGAATGTTTGCCGAGCCAAGGAGGAAAGCCGATGGAAACCACGGTAAAGACAGACAAGAAGGACGTACCCTTGATCTGCTCCAAGTTCTTCCGCATTATCTTGTTTTCAGCTTCCACCCCAGCTGCGGGAACCGAACAATCAGATTAGTTCGGCAAACAAAGTTGAAGAAAAATGAGGAAAGGATAAGAAAGAAATTTTCCCCTTTTCTCGTACTCCACGATGAGTGCAGCCTGTTTTGCGCGAAGATTCTTGTGCGTATCTAGCAAGCGTTGGAATTCAGCACTCCGGCGGTTGGTGGTCACCTAAAAGAGATACAGAAACTTAAGTCAGCCTAGTGCATATTCGAAGCGTACTACAAATCCGGGCCAAGTGGAACCTAACCCGGCTCTAGGTGTGTGCATATTCGAAGTGTACTAAAATCCGGGCCAAGTGGAACTTAACCCGGCTCTAGGTGTGTGCATGTTCGAAGTGCACTAAAATCTGGGCCAAGTGGAACTTAACCCGGCTCTAGGTGTGTGCATGTTCGAAGTGTACTAAAATCCGGGCCAAGTGGAACTTAACCCGGCTCTAGGTGTGTGCATGTTCGAAGTGTACTAAAATCCGGGCCGAGTGGAACTTAACCCGGCTCTAGGTGTGTGCAGTGTACTAAAATCTGGGCCAAGTGGAACTTAACCCGGCTCTAGGTGTGTGCATGTTCGAAGTGTACTAAAATCTGGGCCAAGTGGAACTTAACCCGGCTCTAGGTGTGTGCATGTTCGAAGTGTACTAAAATCCGGGCCAAGTGGAACTTAACCCGGCTCTAGGTGTGTGCACGTTCGAAGTTCTCACGGAGCTACGTTAGTGTTCTAAAAGAGCATCCGGCCGAGTAACAAGTCACTCCCCTGGAGGCTCGGGGACTAATGGTTATTATCTACAACTTGTCAAGGAGGAGCAACATACCTCCATCATTCGCCCAGCGAGGTTAATAGCTTTTGCGGCCGTGTTCATCTGAGCGGAAAACTCGGCAGGACAGAACTTTTCCGGGAGATCAGATTCCTGGACTATCTCGGCCTTGTTCCAATTCATAACAAATTCCATCAGGCTCGGAGGGTACCGTTCACCCGTGGGAATATGGGGCGTCACCAAGACCTTTGCATGCGCTTCTTTCCTCTCCACCAGGGCAAGGGCGGGGCTGGTGTGCAGAACCAATTGCTGGGCTTCGGTTGGCTCGGCAGGCGCGTCCTCTGCCGCTGATGTCTTCTTGGGGAGCATTGACACAAGGGTGCGCTGCCTAGACTCGACGGCAGTGGGCTTGGTAGTGTCTGGAGCCTTCTTGCCTTTGGCTTGCTGGGTAAAGGAAGCTGTAGCAGTGGTTTTCCCCTTAGAAATTGCCGGGGTAGTTCCTTGCCGAGGTTGAGAGGACTCGGAGGATGTAGAGGAACTAGGCGCTGGTACTCTCGCTGCTGGGCTTGGGGCCGGCGCCGAAGTTTTCGCTGCCTTAGTTGGTGCTGATGCCGAGGTTGGAGTTGGTGCTGGTCTGCTTGCTGGTACTGGAATTGGTGCTGGGGCCGAAGTAGCCTCAGTGGCTACTGGTTGAGGCGTTGTCGAGGTGGTGGATGCTGTTGCTCCGGCTGGGCCGGTCTTCCCCGCTCCAAGGTTACCCTCCTCTTGCCGAGGTGGAGCTGAACCCGGAGCGGCCGCAGAACCCTCAGGGATAGGGCTCAACATGCGTGACTCGTCTTCACGATAGGGAGAAGGGCTAGGTCGGAGAGGGGAAGAGATGCTAGATCCACTTTGAGGGACCTCCACCGGAGCCCTGCGAAATCAAATAACGTCAGAAGAAAAATTACGACGAAGTAAGGAAGAACGAGTTACAGAAGAAAGAAGGACTTACGCATCTGAAGTTTCGACCGCTTTGGGTTTCCGAGCCCTTCGTGCTGGGGCCTTGCCTGCCGGTTTGGGGGCAGTCTTGTCCCTGGACTTCTTTCGCCTTTTAACAGGCTGAGAGGGTCCGGAGGAAGAACTCGAAGAAGCCCCACGTTTCTTCTTCGTTGCCACCGGAACAGGCTCGCCCGTAGCGAGAGGGGGATCCTCGTGAATATGACCGCCGGGGTGAGCTGATGGCGGAAAAGCAAAAGAAAGGGGGACAGCCTCAAAAGGTTCAATCACCTCGATTTCTGAGTCATCTTCATCATCGGGCCAATCTCTAATAGAAGAGGATTTACCCGTGGGTCGTTTTGTGGCGTCGGTCATAGGGAGGAACATCTCCTGGTCCGGCTCTTCCTCATCCGGAGTCTCCCGGTCTGGCGCCCACTTAAAGGACGGATCGGTGCCGTCCTCAAGGGTCTGCTGAAGGAATTGCTGAGGAAAAGAGCGAACAAAAAGAGTCAAAAATTGCAACAATAACTGACATGTAATTAGTCTGGGTTAAGTTTGCAGCATGAAACTTACCGTGGGAGGAAGCCGGTCACGGCAGAAATGCTCAATCCCCCAAGTCTAATCAGTGGAAAAGTCCTTGTGAGTGGTGAAGAGAGCCTTAACCCGGCGATAAATCTCCGAGTTGGTCAGCTCGAAGGATGAGGTCCGGTTAGGATCGCTGCCATAGCTCATGTGGCACACCTTGTGGGTGCGCTTTTGGAGGGGTGAGATTTGGTTACGCACAAAGGTGATCATGGCATCCTCGTTGCATAGCCCGAGCTCCTTCAGTTCCACGAACCTTTTGCTCACTTGGTTGGCCAAGGCTGTGGGCTTCTTGGGGATCACATCCCACAGGTCCGAGTTAGGTGGACCCAGAGTGTAGGGAAGCAACCGGATCAAGTCTTCAGTGCCCGTATTCCGGACATAGAAGAAGGTCCGGGCCCATCCTTTGCAGGACTCTAGCCCGTGACCCGGGGAGAAACAAAAAATCGCCGGGGTGAAATGGAGGCCGCTCCAAATTGAGTGAGCCGCTTGTCCTCCGGATCAGCGTGGATGTTGGGAATGACGTTGCGACGAAGGCCAAAGAACCGGATCCATAGCTCTTTCGTGGGCCATAGTCCGGCGTAGCCTTCGATCGTAGAAGCAAAGGCAGAAAGAGAGGTGATGGCGTTGGCTGGAAGGTGGTGTGGCTGGAGTTGGTATGTACCGAGCCAGTCCCGGAAAAAATCACTCACCGGCAAGACAAAGCCCCATTGGAAATGGGACAAGAACACGACGAACTTGCCCGGATTGGGTGAGGGGGCCAGTTCGTTGGAAGGAAGGCGCGCAGCGACGCCGGCAGGGATGCGTCTGGTCCGGAGGAGCCAGTCCAGGTCATCCTGACAGACCCAGGAGCCGGCCCACGCACCGCGGTCCACCACCGCGGCGTCCTCTTCCATCTCCTGCTCAGCAACAATGAGTTCCTCTTCAGTCATCTGGTCCTCGAGGCCCTCGCTGGCACTGGAGGCGGCGGGGGACAGTGGCCAGGACTGGCGCGGACCCATGGCAAGAAATTTGCGTCGCGGTGGCGGCGACACGGAGGTGCGATGGAGAAGCACGGCGGCGACGCTGCTATTTGGCGATGCTGGTGGCGGCGCGGTTGCGAGGAAGAGGAAGAAGAATAGCAGCGGGCAGAGGGGTGCGGACGGGGAAAAATCCTAAGGGACACACCCCTCCGCTATTTAACCACTCCCATCAGGGGTGAGTGGGATCGTGCCATGTGGACCGGCCACACGCTGTGGCCGTGTATCACCCGTCCGGACCAATCAGTGAGGAGCCACACGGAGGGCCACAGGGCAGAGAGAGTCCTATGACGCGACGCGCTGATGCGGTAAACGAGGAGGCAGACGTGACGTGACCCGCGCACAGTGATAACTGACAATTGTTGCGGCGGTTACTGTACTGTCCCTTAAAGTAAGACGACATAATGATTACCCTTCACATGGGTTAACGTATGAGAGAAGGAAGCAAGACCCGGATGGAACTGTGGTAACCTGACCGGCAAGTGAAAACTTGAATTGTGCGAAGGGAACATAAATCCAAGCAGTCCGGGGTACAGAGGTAACTCGGCAATAACGACCGGGGCACAAGATTGAACCTGGTGTGGCCTTAGCGGCCAAGGCAGCTAAGACCGCACCGACTTTGGGGACTAATGTTGGGGGGATACCCATGGGTAGGGTCACGCCGGGTATAAAGGCCGAGTTAGCCGAGGTTCGGCAAGGCCAAAGCAGATGCTGGCCGGGTCACCTCAAGGCATGCCGAATCACGGGGTAATCCGGACCTGGGGGCGTTCGCCTAACTAGGTCTCATCCGACTTAAGCAGTAAGTTGGAAGTACATGTTTTACCTGTATGCAGGAACGGGTGTGGCCGGATGAACCATCATCCGGGTCACAGCAAGCTTCTAGGAGAAGGAAGGAATCTCGCTGGTAAAAAGGAGCCCCGGTACGCACTGCCTGAGCGAAGTGAGCAAGGACATGACCACCGAGGCGTGGCCGACAAGCGTGACGACGCCCGTGTCGGCTGACGAGGGCGCCACAGAGGCTCACGTAGCTAAAGCATGTGTGACGCGGGGGAAAAAGCACCCCGGTCGGCTTACCACTTTGGGAGGAGGCATATTCTTAGGAATATGCCTCGACGTATGCCCTAGGCAGAAACTGAGCCTCCCCTATAAAAGGGGGGCTAGGGCTTCTGTAGAAGGGGTTGATCTCTCTGCGATTCTGCTTTGGGCTAGGGTTTCAGGTGTGATCTGTGGGTGAGAGTACGAGAGCTCCTTCTTCCTCCTCTCGCCAATACAACACTAGGAGCACTTGTAACCTTGGAAGTAAATCAATACAAACTCTTGTGTGGAGAATCACTTCACTATCCCTCCCTGGATTCCCCTAGCGACTATTAGTCCCCACCTTTAGCCTATACATGGCATCTGCCGTGACACCACCATGACATGCTCTTTAGAGAACTAACATAGCTCCATAAGAACTTCGAATATGCACACACCTAGAGCCGGGTTAAGTTCCACTTGGCCCAGATTTTAGTACACTTCGAATATGCACACACCTAGAGCCGGGTTAAGTTCCACTTGGCCCGGATTTTAGTACACTTCGAATATGCACACACCTAGAGTCGGGTTAAGTTCCACTTGGCCCGGATTTTAGTACACTTCGAATATGCACACACCTAGAGCCGGGTTAAGTTCCACTTGGCCCGGATTTTAGTACACTTCGAATATGCACACACCTAGAGCCGGGTTAAGTTCCACTTGGCCCAGATTTTAGTATACTTCAGATATGCACACACCTAGAGCCGGGTTAAGTTCCACTTGGCCCGGATTTTAGCACACTTCGAATATGCATCGAGCTAACTTGTGTTTCTGTATCCCTTTCAGGTGACCACCAATCGCCGGAGTGCTGAATTCCAACGCTTGCTGGATACCCACAAGATGCTACGCGCAAAGCAGGCTGCACTTATCGCGGAATATGAGAAAAGGGGTAAATTTCTTCCTTAGCGCTTCTTCATTTTTCTTCATCTTCCTTTGCCGAACTAATCTCATCATTCGGTATTCACAGCTGGGGTGGAGGCTGAGAACATTATTATGCGGAAACATCTAGAGCAGATCAAGGGTAAGTCATTTCTGTCCGACCTTGCCGTGCTTTCCACTTCCTTTTCTCCTTGGCTCGGCAAACATTCATACCTCGGCTCTGCCGAGCCAACACACTATTTCAGCATCACTTGAAGATAGTGTGCCCATGCCTGATATGATGCTGCATTTTCTCGAACAAGCAGGGAAGCACCAAGCCGGGCTTAAGAAGAAAGATGACGAGCTCGCCCTCCTCCGGACCAAGGACGATGAGATTGCCAGGCTCAAGGCTGAGATGGAGAAGATGAAGGCCCAGCACCAATCTGAACTTCAAAAGGCTGGCCAGAATTACACAGAAGAGCGCGGGTGCATCAACCTCCAGATCGCCAAGGACCAGGATCTTCTCAAGGAGTCCGGCATCCAGCTTGGGTCGGCGAACGCTGAGCTTGAGCAGCTTCGGAAGAGACGTGATGACTGCACCAAGGAGTTGACCCGGATCCTCGGTTATAGATCACGTAAGTTCCTTTCCCTTTTCTGACCTACTTCTCTGGGTTACTTCATATGTCTTTTCTTGACCCTCCTCCTTTGCCTCGTTCCCAGGCAAATTTCCAGAGGGCACTCCTATTGCGAGCGCAGCAGTTGCCAACTTCCGTCAACAAAGGGGTACTCCGACCACTCCTGATGGTGAAGGGATTCCTTATGACCTGGAGGACCTGTTGGTCAGCTTGTCATCTCGCGTGGAGCTCATCAAAAATTACGGCAAGGACATCCTCGGGGCTGCAGCTCGCATCTTCAACATGTTCTGGCCCGGCGAAGAAGCCCCGGAGACCACCGCACTTCTCATTGAGAAGTTAATGGAAACTGAGACGCAGCTTGACCTCTAGAGAGAGTCCGCTGGATGTGCTGCAGCTGATACCATTCTTCACCACATACTCACATGGTATGAGAAGATCGATCTCAACCTCCTGACACGTCTGCACACAGGATCCAGATGGACCAATGACCCGGAGTGGGTAGCTCGGCACCAGGCTTGCGCCCATAGCCTCATCGAATACGCTCCCATTCATGAATGGGTTGAGGGGCCGAGCTTCCTAGAAGCCGCTGCGGACGAATAGGTTGAGAATGATGAGGATAGCTCGGACGGTGAAGGAGAAGATGACGCCTCGGATATTGAAGGCGGCGAAGATGATGTCGAACTTCCTCCTGCTGCTCCTTGAGCGAAAAAACTCGAAAACTTATCAGATCCCCGGTATGCCGGGTGGAGTTGTATTCCAAACACATGTGATATTTTGCTACTAAGTTCTTATGCCGGATTAACTTGGGCGTAGTCCTCGAGTTTCTTTTTCTTGTTCGTTCAATCTCTTGGCTCGGTTCGTGTCTACCTTAATTCGGTTTTATGACTTACGAATCCGAGCTTCAAAAATGGTCTTAACAATACTGGGAAACTTTTAGACTTAGCTCAAAAATGAAACTGCATAATAACTTGAAAATAAATATAGGGTTAGTCCGAAAAACAAATGTCGGCTCGAATAAATTCTTTTCCTTAGTCGTTTTTCATATGCTACGCAATTCCAAACTTGTTCTCTTGCTTGCCATGAAGCCAATTCTTGTTGGGCAGCAGCAAGTCGAAGAGTTAGGTTCTTGGTGCTCACACATTACTAATCCGAGTTAAGTAGAATAACTTATTCCACCTAACGCACAGAAAACGACAAATATTATTAAGGCAGTCCCCGAGTTACTGCTCGAGGTGCCATCATTTCATTGATAAGCTCATTACCGACATACATACCGACATATGAGACGACTCCGATACATACACTTCTTAGTTAAGTGTAGAAAGGACGAAGTAGAGCTATATTCCATGATCGCTTAGATTCCTCTCCGGACCTGTCCGCCTTGTTCTTTTCCTGTGGCTTTGCATCTATAAGATAATAAGAATCATTGTGCAATGCCCTGCTTACGATGAATGGCCCTTCCCATGGGGGGGGATAATTTATGCATGCCAGTAGTATGTTGTACCAACCGGAGCACCAGATCGCCTTCCCGAAAGACTCGGGGGCACACTTTCCGGCTATGATAGCGTCGGAGATTTTGCTGATATATGGCGGATCTGGACAGTGCCAGTTCTCTCGCTTCTTCCAGCAGATCAACATCATTTTGCCGGGCTTCTGTGTATTGGGTGACCCTAGGCGAATCATGCTCTATGTCGGCTGGTAATATAGCCTCTGCCCCATATACCAGAAAAAACGACGTGTAGCATGTTGATCGATTCGGAGTTGTTCTTAAACTCCACAGTACCGCTGGTAGTTCTTCTATCCAGCACCCTGCTGATCTTTGCAGCGGCTCAATGAGCCGAGGTTTTATCCCGGATAATACTAATCCGTTGGATCTTTCCACTTGTCCGTTCGATACGGGGTGGGCTACCGAGGCTACGTCCAGCCGGATCTTCTTATCCTGGCAGAAACGCGCAAATGCTCCTTCCGCAAAATTTGTGCCATTATCAGTTATGATACTGTGAGGATAACCGTACCTCAAGATGATATCTTTGAGAAACGTTATGGCCGTAGCTCCATCACATTTTCTTATAGGCTTTACCTCAATCCACTTCGTAAAATTGTCCACCATTACCAGAATGTGAGTCATATTTCCCCTTGCTAGTTTGAACGGGCCAACCATATCCAAGCACCATACGGCAAATGGCCAAGTAATTGGTATGGTCTTGAGTTCCGACATTGGCATATGTGTCTTGGTAGCGTACCTCTGACAACCATTACATTTTCTCACCAGATCTTCCGCTTGCTCTAAGGCATTTGGCCAGTAGAATCCGTGCCAGAAAGCTTTTGCTACCAAGGCTCGGGATGAGGCATGATGCCCGCATTCCCCCTGATGTATATCTCGAAGGATGTCAAGCCCTTCTTCCGGGTCAACACATCGCTGGAGGACATTGGTCACACTTCTTTTGTATAGTTCGGAATTGATGATCGTGTACGCTTTTGCCCTCCTCTGTGTTTGCCTGGACAACACTTCCTTAGTGGGTAATGTTCCATTTTTCAGGAATTGAAATATAGGTAGTGCCCAAGCCGGTATTGCTCGCACAGGGAACACATCCTCATCAATATCCCTCTGATCCACTAGCATAACTTCAACCGGATCACGCTGAGCAGTCCCCGGGTCTTGCGGAGCAGTCCCCGAGTTCAGGGAAGCCGTCCCCGGGTTTGCCGAGGCAGTCCCTGGGTTTCGCGCACCACTTCCCATGTCAATGTCCATGGGCACAGCTCCGGATTCCGCGTCCTCCGGGACATAGATCGAGTCGATTTATAGGGAGGGCCTGATGGATGGTTTCCTGAGGTGCTCTAATGCTACACCCAGTGGAATTGCTTGTCGGGTTGATCCGAGCTTCGAAAGCATGTCGGCTGCCTCATTTTCCACCCGGGGTACATGGTGAAATTCGCATCCCTCAAAGTAACCCAATATCTTTTGCACATGAAATCTATACAGTGCCATGTTTGGATCAAGGGCGTCCCACACTCCCGACACTTGCTGCACCACCAAATCCGAGTCGCCAAAGCGTACGATCCAACGTAACCCAATCTCTTTTGCCACCTTGAGCCCATGCACAAGTGCCTCATACTCAGGGACATTGTTTGATGCCGCGAAATGGATCTGTAGCGCGTATCTCAGCTGGTCTTTCTTTGGCGAGGTAAGTACAACTCCGGCACCTAGCCCGGTTTTGGTTTTTGATCCATCAAAGTGCATTCGCCAATAGTTCGGATCTGGGAGTGGCGGTTCGTATTGCACCT
Organism: Avena eriantha; assembly: GCA_910589775.1. NCBI lineage: Eukaryota > Viridiplantae > Streptophyta > Magnoliopsida > Poales > Poaceae > Avena > Avena eriantha. The sequence continues at coordinate 384,993,684 of OU342746.1, forward strand.
CGGCCCAATCCACGAAAAAGTCCGCCACAACTTGAGATTTGATGGCCTCTCTTCTGTCATATTGCGGCGCATAAGGAGCTAGCTCAATTGCCCATTTTGCAATTCTGTCACTCGCATCCTTGTTACTCATTATCTCGGATATGGGAGCCTCACATATGACCCGGATAGGATGCTCCTCAAAGTAGTGCTTCAGTTTCTTGGCGGCCATGTACACGCCATATGCCACCTTTTGATAGTGTGGATAGTTCTGCTTTGAGGCTGACAACACCTCGCTCAAGTAATATACTGGCCTTTTCACCGACTTACCTTCCTCGTCGCGCTCCACCACTATCGCTGCACTTACAACTCGGTTGGTTGCGGCTATATAGAGCAACATTGGCTCCTTTGATAGTGGTGAGGCTAGCACTGGTGCCGTGGCTAACATTTTCTTCAGGTGGGTAAAGGCTTCATCGGCCTGCAGCATCCAAACGAACTTATCCGACTTTTTCATGAGTTGGTAAAGAGGCAATGCCTTCTCTCCCAACCGACATACAAACCAACTTAACGAGGCCAGGCAACCTATGAACTTCTGGACATCTTTAAGACACTTCGGCAGTTCCATTCGTTCGATGGCCCGGATTTTGGTTGGATTAACCTCGATACCTCGGCTAGAAACAAGAAAACCAAGCAATTTGCCAGCCGGGACACCGAAGGTGCATTTCTCCGGTTAAGTTTCATCCGGAACCTCCTTAGGTTCGCAAACGTTTGCTTGATATCGTCAAGGAGCGTTTTTCTTTCCTTGGTCTTGATAACCACATCATCCACGTACACCTGTACATTTTGACCTATTTGGTTGTGCAAACATTTTTGCATACATCTTTGGTACGTTGCCCCTGCATTACGTAAACCGAATGGCATAGTGCGATAGCAATAAGCCCCATACGGGGTAATAAACGCAGTCTTTATTTGATCATCCGGATTCAGAGGTATCTGGTGGAAACCAGAATATGCATCAATGAATGACAACAATTCACATCCAGCAGTTGAGTCTATGACCTGATCTATTCTTGGCAGCAGAAATGGATCTTTTGGACACGCCTTGTTCAGGTTCGTGTAATCGATACACATGCGCCAAACCACTGCCACGTTCGGGTCATCCAATCGTATTAGACAGCCAATCCGGGTAAAGAACTTCCATGATAAATCCTGCAGCTAGCAACCGAGCTATCTCATCCCCAATGACTTTCCTCCTATCTTCGGCGAAGAGGCGGAGAGGTTGCTTTACTGGCTTAGCTCCGGGTCTCACATTTAAAGAGTGCTCAGCCAACTCCCTCAAAACACCTTGCAAGTCCTGTGTGGACCAAGCAAAAATGTCCCGATTCTCACGGAGGAAGCTAATGAGCTCGCTTTCCTATTTATCATTTAACCCGGCACCAATTGTTACAGTGCGCTCTGGGAACATGTCATCAACAGGAACCTTCTTGGTACCTTTCGTGGCCTGGAAGGAGACACTTCCATGGGGGTTACTCAGCACCGGCATATACTGCTGGGCGGACTGAGCCAATGCCGCCACCTCTTGAACTTTCCTTTTTTCCTGCGTAATCACAAGTGACTCGGCTAAGTTTGACCTAGCTGACGCACACTCCATTGAACATCGGAAATCCCCTGCAATGGTAATCACCCCGTTTGGTCCGAGCAACTTCATCTTCAAGTAGCTAACGTGACAGCTTGCCATGAACTTATTCAGGGCTGGCCTCCCGAGTAACGCGTGGTACGCACTTTCCAAGTTTACCACCTCGAACCCCAAATTTTCGGTTCGGCAGTTATCCCTCGTGCCGAACAAGACGTGAACCCGGACCTTGCCTATGGGCTCACAAGAAATGCCGGGCACAATACCATGGAAAGTTGTCCTCGTGGTCTGCAGCATGTTCTCCGAGATACCCAACTTGTGCATTGTGTCCGCATACATGATGTTAATGCTACTGCCATTGTCGATCAACACCTTTGAGAACCTTATGTTAATGCTAGGTCCAATGAGTGTCGGATCCAGCACCAACGCATACGAAGCAGGGCTTGGCATGAGCTTGGGATGATCCCTGATGCTCCAGGTGATTTCCTGATCGGACCAAGGCATGTACCTCGTCACTGCAGGCATTACTGCATTCACCTCCATATGCCTACGCTGCAAGCTCTTTCTATCTGTTTCCTCAGTGGTGAACACACAATAGCTCTGATGGTGCTCTCTATACTCGTTTCTCCCCTCATTTCCGGGGTATCTCTGATCTGGCTGATGCTGATTTTCTACTTGATGCACTGCATCTCTTCTCTCATTGTTATCATACCTCGGCAGAGGGGGAGGCAACATTAGCTGTTGCGTGTTCGCTCCAGAGAGCAATTGCTGTCGGGGTAACTCCTGCCGATGCTGATCATTCCGGGGTGCCTGAGCATTCCCCGAACCACCTTGTTCAATCTTGCGCATCCACTCACATTGCCTCATCGTATGACCCGCTGGGTTATTCGGATTTGGCGTGTGAAACTTACACGGCTGGTCCAACATCGACTCATAAGTATACCTCGGATGGTCTTTCCTTTCTTGCCACTTCTTCTTTTGCTCTGGTGTCCAAGTCTTCTTGCCATCGTTTCTCGGAGTCCACTGCCCTCCAGTTTTTTGGCGTTGACTGCCCCCTGCTCCGGGCTGATCTTGATTTACAGCTGCAACTTGGTGCGAACCGTATCGATGATCCGGTCTATCATCTCTCCTTTTTCCTCTGTACTCATTCCTCCGGGATGATCCGGCCCCATCTCTCTGATAGTACTCATCGTTTGACTCATTTGATACGAGCCTAGGTTGAGTCGGATCACCCAACGCATACGAATCTGCAATCCGGATCATCTCTGCCAACGTAGTTGGCATTTTCCTTTGCAACTTCTGCCACAGCTCACTTGCATATCTGCACCCTTGGGAAAACCATGCTATGGCCTGTGATTCTATCACGCCCTCACACGAGTTTCTCACAGTGCACCACCGGGTTAAAAACTCCCGATCGGTCTCATTTGGCCTTTGCTTGCACATAGCTAGGGTCTGCGGCCTATTTGGCCTCTGATACGTACACGAAAAATTGCTGATGAACATTTCCTTGAAATCTATCTAGCAGTTGATGCTTCCTGGTGGCAAATTGTTCAGCCATACCCTTGCCGGTCCTTCCAACATCTGGGGTACATATCGTATAGCCCATCTCAGGTTGCCAGTGGCAATTTTCACAGCTGTAGCATAATTTATCAGGCAATCCTAAGACTTTGTACTGCCGTCATACGTCTTCGTGCCCCTGGGTAGCTGGAAGTTGGGTACCGGTGGCTCCTTTAGGATCCGGGGTCCAAAACATGCTGGACCCGGTGGACCTTGACATTCAATTTGTTCCGACCTATACAGTCGATCCAGTTTCAACCTGGCATCATCCGGCATCAAATCCCTGCTTCCTAATCTTGACCCTATCACATGATAATCCGGCCTTGGGTATCCCGCGTTTGCCATTTCCGAATCTCCATCATTATACCTGTCTTGCTCTCGCGGAGCACCTTTCTGTTGCATACCTCGGCCGACACTTTGCTCTTGCCTCGGTATATTCCGCTGCTGCAGTTGTCCTGCTCCAGCCGAGTTTCGCTGTCCGGCATTGCCGTTGACAACGTTCCCTTGACCGGCATTGCCTGGGTCGCGGTTACCTCGGCCAACTTCACCTCGGCTCACACTCCATCGATCATCATTTTTCTATGCTTCTTTTCCTTTCCCTGCCCGCGTTGGGTCGTAGGGGACGATCTGTTTGTTCCGTCTGGCCGAGGTTACTACCTCTTCTCTCCTTGGACCACCATGAGGAGACGATGCGGCTCCAGCGGATTTCTCCGGGTTACCCACCGCCGAATGGACGATCTTGGATGCTCCAACTCTCTCTGGGTTAGCTCTGAGTAGTTCCTCGTTTTGCCTGTTCGCGATCCGAACCAGCTCATTAACCCTATCCTGTTGTCTTTGACGGGCTTCACCCGTTAGACCCTCTAACTCGGACGCAACTGCATGCGCTGCTCTGAGGTTCTTTGCCGGGGTACTATACCTCGGCAGCCCCACGGACAAACAGTTTTCTGATTCCTCAATTCCAATATCACCCTCTCTGTTCATCTTGCTCATGAGATTTCTTCCCTTCACTTTTACAGCGTCAACCTTGTTCGCCTTTGCGTACTCACGCAACGTCATATTCAACGACTGTTGTGCCGCGGCTATCGTTTTTGCGCCCTCTAGTATTTTCTGCCTAGTTTCTTCCAGCTCGGCCTACGCCCGAGCCGGATCTACTGCTGCTACTACAGGGTTTGCCAAGCTATCCATTGCTTCCCTCAACACGTTCTCTGGCCTCTCAAGTGGAGGACCTCTACCTTTCCTCGGTGCCTTAGGCGTTACCTCCGGATCTGGCGCCGGATCCTTGCTCGCGCCCGCACCTGGCGCAGTCATCATCACCTCTGCATGGTCCTAGGAGCGAGCGATACGCGTTCCGGGAACCACGGTGAGGGGTGGCTCCCCCGCCTCGACGACGTGACGCGGATGAACACACGACACGTCTACAGCAACGTAGACCTTGTGCGCGCCGAGCCTGACGAAGAGGCCATTGCATGGAAGAGGACGCGTGCCGAAGCAGCCAGCGTTGTCGCTGACGAAATCCAGCGCTCCAAAGCGCTGAACGAGCCTAGAGACGATGCATTCGCCGGTGCCGATAAAGTTTCCCGTCCGGATCTTGACCCCTGCTAGCGCCGCCAGCCCCACGGCGGGCGCCAACTGTCATGGTGGTGTCACATCAGATGCCATGGATAGGCTAAAGGTGGGGACTAATACACGCTAGGGGAATCCAGGGATGGATAGTGAAGTGATTCTCCACGCAATTGTTTGTATAGCTCTGTTACCAAGATTACAAGTGCTCCTTGAGCTGTATTGGCGAGAGGAGGAAGAAGGAGCTCTCTTACTCTCACCCACAGATCACACATAAAACCCTAGCCCAAACGGAACAGCACAAAAACCAACCCCTTCTACTGAAACCCTAGCCCCTCTTTTATAGAGGGAGCTCGGTCTTTGACTAGGGCATACGTGGAAGCATATTCCTAAGAATATGCTTCCCCCCAAAGTAGTAAGCCGACCGGGGTGCTTTTCCCCCGCGTCACACATGCTTTGGCTACGTGAGCCTCTGCGGCACCCGCGTCAGCCGACATGGGCGTCGTCACCCTTGTCGGTCACGCCCCGGTGGTCCTGTCCTTGCTTGCTTCGATCAGGTAGTGCGTACCGGGGCTTCTTTTGACCATCGAGATTCCTTCCTTCTCCTAGAAGCCAGACGTGACCCGGATCATAGTTGATCTGGCCACACCTGTTCCTGCATATAAGTAAAACATGCACTTCCGACTTACTGCTTAAGTCAGTTGAGACCTAGTTAGGCGAATGCCCCCTGGTCCGGGTTACCCCGTGATTCGGCCTGCCTTGAGGAGACCCGGCCAGCATCTGCTTTGGCCTTGCCGAACCTCGGCTAACTCGGCCTTTATACCCCGGCGTGACCCTACCCGGGGGTATCCCCCAATAGTCGGAAATCCCCAGCAATGGTAATCACCCCGTTTGGTCCGGGCAACTTCATCTTCAAGTAACTAATATGACAGCTCGCCATGAACTTGTTCAGCGCTGGCCTTCCGAGTAACGCGTGGTACGCACTTTCTAAGTTCACCACCTCAAACTCCAAATTTTCGGTTCGGCAGTTATCCCTCGTGCCGAACAACACGTCAACCCGGACCTTGCCTATGGGCTCGCATGAAATGCCGGGCACAATACCATGGAAAGTTGTCCTCATGGCCTGTAGCATGTTCTCCGAGATACCCGACTTGCGCATTGTGTCCGCATACAAGATGTTAATGCTACTGCCATTGTCGATCAATACCTTTGAGAAACTTACGTTAATGCTAGGTCCAATGAATGTCGGATCTAGCACCAACGCATACGAACCAGGGCTTGGCATAAGCTTGGGATGATCCTTGATGCTCCAGGTGATTTCTTGGTCAGACCAAGGCATATACCTAGTCACTGCAGGCATCACTGCATTCACCTCCATATGCCGGCGCTGTAAGCTCTTTCTATCTGTTTCCTCAGTGGTGAACACACAATAGCTTTGATGATGCTCTCTGTACTCATTTCTCCCCTCATTTCCGGGTACCTCTGATCCGGCTGATGCTGATTTTCCACTTGATGCACCACATCCCTTCTCTCATTGTTATCATACCTCGGCGGAGGGGGAGGCAACATTAGCTGTTGCGTGTTCGCTCCGGAGAGCAATTGCTGCCGGGGTAACTCCTGCCGAGGCTGATCATTCCGGGGTGCCTGAGCATTCCCCGAACCACCTTGTTCAATCTTGCACATCCACTCACATTGCCTCGTCGTATGACCCGCCGGGTTACTCGGATTTGGCGTGTGAAACTTACACGGCTGGTCTAACATTGACTCGTAAGTATATCTCGGGCGGTCCTTCTTTTCTTGCCACTGTTTCTTTTGCTCCGGCGTCCAAGTTTTCTTGCCATCGTTTCTTGGAGTCCACTGCCCTCCAGTTTTTTGGCGTTGACTGCCCCCTGCTCCGGGCTGATCTTGATTCATAGCTGCAACTTGGTGCGAACCGTATCGATGATCCGGTCTATCATCTCTTCTTTTTCCTCTGTAGTCATTCCTCCGGGATGATCCGGCTCCATCCCTCGGGTAATACTCATCGTTTGACTCGTTTGACACGAGCCTAGGTTGAGTCGGATCACCCAAAGCATACGAATCTGCAATCCGGATCATCTCTGCCAACGTAGTTGGCATTTTCCTTTGCAACTTCTGCCACAGCTCGCTTGCATATCTGCACCCTTGTGCAAACCATGCTATGGCCTATGATTCTATCACGCCCTCACATGAGTTTCTCACTGCACACCACCGGGTTAGAAACTCCCGATCTGTCTCATTTGGTCTTTGCTTGCACATACCTAGGGTCCGCGGCCTATTTGGCCTCTGATACGTACTCGAGAAATTGCTGATGAACATTTCCTCGAAATTTATCTAGCAGTTGATGCTTCTGGGCGGCAAATTGTTCAGCCATACCCTTGCTGGCCCCTCCAACATCTGGGGTACATATCGTACAGCCCATCTCAAGTTGCAAGTGGCAATTTTCACAGCTGTAGCATAGTGCTCTGAGGTTCTTTGCCGGGGTACTATACCTTGGCAGCCCCACGGACAAACAGTTTCCTGATTCCTCAATTCTAGTATCACCTTCTCTGTTCATCTCGCTCTTGAGATTTCTCCCCTTTACTTTTACAGTGTCAACTTTGTTCACCTTTGCGTACTCACGCAGCGTCATATTCAACGACTGCTGAGCCGCGGCTATCTTTTTTGCCCCCTCTAGTACCTTTTGCCTAGTTTCTTCTAGCTCGGCATGCGCCCGAGCCGGATCTACTGCTGCTACCACAGGGTTTGCCAACCTATCCATTGCTTCCCTCAACACATTCTCTGGCCTCTCTAGTGGAGGACCTCTACCTTTCCTAGGTGCCTTAGGCGTTACCTCCAGATCTGGCACCGGATCCTTGCTCGCGCCCGCACCAGGTGCAGTCATCATCATCTCTGCATGGTCCGGGGAGCGAGCGATACGCACCCCGCGAACCATGGTGAGGGGTGGCTCCCCTGCCTCGACGACGTGACGTGGATGAACACACGACACGTCAACAACGACGTAGACCTTGTGCGCGCCGAGCTTGACGAAGAGGCCGTTGCGCGGAAGTGGGTGCATGCCGAAGCAGCCAACGTTGTCGTTGGCGAAGTCCAGTGCTCCAAAGCGCTGAACGAGCCCGGAGATGATGCGTTCGCCGGTGCCAATGAGGTTTCCCGTCCGGATCTTGACCCCTGCTAGCGCCGCTAGGCCCACGGTGGGCACCAACTGTCGTGGTGGTGTCACGGCAGATGCCATGGATAGGCTAAAGGTGGGGACTAATACACGCTAGGGGAATTCAGGTAGGGATAGTGAAGTGATTCTCCACACAGAAGTTTGTATTTGCTTTGTTACCAAGATTACAAGTGCTCCTAGAGCTGTATTGGCGAGAGGAGGAAGAAGGAGCCCTCTTACTATCACACACAGATTACACTTAAAACCCTCGCCAACTCAGAATAGTGGAACCCCTTCTACTGAGATCCTAGCCCTCCTTATATAGAGGGAACTAGGTCTCTACCTAGGGCATACGTGGAGGCATATTCCTAAGAATATGCCTCCTCCCAAAGTAGTAAGCCGACCGGGGTGCTTTTTCCCCCGCGTCACACATGCAGAGGCTACGTGAGCCTCTGCGGTGCCCGCGTCAGCCGACATGGGCGTCGTCACCCTTGTCGGCCATGCCCCGGTGGTCCTACCCTTGTTTGCTTCGCTCAGGTAGTGCGTACCGTGGCTTCTTTTGACCAGCGAGATTCCTTCCTTCTCCTAGAAGCTAGATGTGACCCGGATCATAGTTGATCCGGCCACACCCGTTCCTGCATACAAGTAAAACAGGCATTTCCAACTTACTCCTTGAGTCGGTTGAGACTTAGTTAGGCGAACGCCCCCTGGTCCGGGTTACCCCGTGATTCGGCCTGCCTTGAGGTGACCCGGCCAGCATCCGCTTTGGCCTTGCCAAACCTCGGCTAACTCGGCCTTTATACCCCGGCGTGACCCTACCCGGGGGTATCCCCCCAACAACCAGGCTGGTAAGGTTTTGTGGGTTTTGATTTGAGGAATTTGTCTCCTTGGCAATTTTGATCAATTAGATGGCTATGAAGAAAGTCTAAAAACTTGCATTGGATAAGATGGGGAAATGATACTGGTGGGTAGATGAGGTCAAGGCATAACTCTAGGAATTATTGGGGATTTTTTAGAGGACTTTAAGTCCACTTAAATCCCTTTATTCAAAAACTACAGAAGTAGTTTCTAGAAGATCATTTGAAAATTTACATTGGACATGTGGAGTTTTTGATGTGAGATGGTCCCAAATAGGAATACACACTTAGGGGAATTTTCCCAAGATTTATTGGAAGATAAAAGTGTTTAAAACAATTATTATTCCAATTCAGCCATTTAAGAAAATGGGCAAAAAGAAATAATAAAGCTCTTCAAAAATATTTATTTTTGAAGTGGGAAGATGGGGTATGATATATGGGAATCAAAAGAGTCAAAAGTTGGAGAGGTGTTTTGGCGAAAACCAAACTTTCCTTTATGGGAGAAGTTTTGGAGATTTTGACTATTAAAGAGATTAATTAGATTTGGGGCCATAATAATTATGGAAAATATTTGATAAATCTTGATGATCGAGGTATATGATGTATACAAGGTGTAGCAAGCATTTTCAACCTTGGGATTGGAGAGTCTAAGTTGATTTTGGTGAAAACTAGAGATTTAAGAATCTTGGGTAAGATTGTTTTCATGCCACCAAAACCTTGCTAGATCTTGGAGCTCAGGGATCCCCTTGGGTCATGGGGTATATGGATGGATATACCAAGTTATTTATATTGCAAAGGTATAGGGGTTTGAGCTTGATCCTGCTTGAGCTCACCAAGACATGCTTACAAACTTTGAATAAAATAAGCCTGCCAAAGCAGATTATCAACAAGCCTTCAAAACCTCGTGGGTTTAAGAAGAACAAGGATCCACTTGGAACAAGTGAAGTAGATATTGATAGAACCATATGAGTAGAACCCAACCATGCAAAGAGTTGGTCCATAGAAGGTTGGATGGTGGTGTGAGCGTTTATCAAGGTAGGCATGTTGACTAGATTTGCAGGAAAAGTTATTTTCTTGCCTGCAAAACCATCAAGAAAAAGTGGGTTGGGGGATGATATAACCAAGTGCAAGAGTGGGACTTGGTAGTCCTTAGTATGGTTAACAAGGTGGTTCAGGTGCATTACCAAAAGTGCACAAGGGTTGAGAAAGGGAGACATCCAAAAACGTGATGTTGGAAATAGTTTTCCAGACTTACCAAATTTGACTAGAGTATGAGAGGGGATGTTTTTGATGGGTTGCAAGGTATCAAAGCACCATCAAGTGGATGATGTTGAAGTTTAGATTGAGTAGAAAGTATCCTTGCTTGATATTGGTCCTCATTGACTTGGAAACTTCTAGAAGGGATTTCTTTAGAATTGATCTGGTTAAGGGTTTTAGATGATCACTTAGTAGTTAGGGATCAGATCTAGATGGTATTCCTGCTTAGGGTGGGATGATTTGGAGTCATCTTGATCCTAGTGATGAGCTCCTAGAGTAGCTCATACTATATCCTAAGCAGACAAATCAAACAGCAGATCAATGCAATTCATCAGACAGCAGAGCAAGGCAACTCATTTTATAAACTAAGCAAACCTACTACTAGGGTTACCATCAAGTCTGACTTGAGGTAAGGTTGGGCAATTTGAAAAGGGTTGGAGTTTGAATAATATGAGAGTCTTTGGTATCTCTATCAAGAGTAGAATTCAAATGCTTCATAAAAAGGTTTTATTAAATCTAGAGATAAAAATAGTAGAAGGTTCTGTCTTGGAAACATAGGGAGATTATGTTATATAGCTCTCCATAGTTTGATCAATAGAAGCTACTAAAATTGTTGGTTTGCAAGGGCTTCTTGGCTCAGGTTTTGAAACGCCAGAACATTTGAGAATATGGAAATTATGCCACGACTGTTTTGGGAAGTAGCTTTTGTAAACTATGTTAAGGTAATGAGTATATCATCTAATACACATTCATATGCATAAGCATATCCAACAACAAGCAAACACTTCAGATTTAACCAGAAAAAGTTTTTGTTCCCCCTGATTTTTGCATTCTGGACATATAATCAGGGTTGCTGAAATTGGGATGTTACAGCATCCATATATGAGATTCGGGGATTTCACTTAGCCCTCACTCAAAATATGTCTACTATATATTAAGATTTAGCCAAGCTACTTAGCTCCCACTCAAAATATGTCTCTTACATATTAAGATTTGGCCAAGCTAATTAGCTCCCACTCAAATGCAGGTCCTCTCGATAATCTTGGAAATTCCAAAATCCTTTGATCGTCATCAAATTGAGAATTCCAGCTACAAGATTCCAATATCCATGTATTGCTGGTATAAATCCAATAGACTCAAGTATCACTACCGTTGTAGTCAACTCCTTGAATTTGTCCATACTTTGTGACAAATCGAGCTTTACGTCTCCATTAAGTTTCATTTCCATCTTATGACTTTTGAAGTCATTCAGAAATATCAAGTAAACTTCTTTACTTAATAAGATCAAGTAACATATTACTTTGCAATCTTTAAATGTAACTTAATATAGGATTTTATGACTCCTAGTCTTTTCTCGCACTTAGGTCCATCACGCTTCTTTATAATTCGTAGGAATGTCTTGTTCATAAACATGGAAAGTGAATCAATAATATAATTCCGCAAACTTGCAAAATATATATATCGTTGAATCCTACTTTCTTCAGTAAAAACATTCACTGAAACTTAATGATCACTATCATTAGTTTCTCCTCTATTTGTAGAGTTCGGTTTCACGAAACAAATTTCGCTGCGCCACTCAACAATCATGAGGTAAGGTCAAATACCTTGTTTTGATCTTTTACTTTCTTCCACCTGTATCTTCATCAAGACACATCAACTTTGGACAACAGCAGGTTTTCCCCTTGTGGAATATGTATTCATAGTTGCCTAATAATACGCTACAAAGACTTGTTTATTCGACACGATTTCGAATTATCAAAATCTCCAGAAACTCAAACGTGCCATAACTCTTATGGTGTTGTTTCCATGAATCTTTAGATGTTCCTTTGTATTTCAAATGAGTGTTTGATTATTTTGATCTCTAATTCTAACGATAACTTTAACCCCAATAAGAGATAATATTACATCATATGTATCTAATACGAAATGATTATCATGTTCTGACATTTCAACACAGTTTGAAATTGTTCAATTATCATAATTTGTGAAACATCTTTCACAAGTCCTTTTATGCTAAAATTAACTTAAATACTTTAGTCATGTCGATCAAATCAAACAGACTTTATATTTCTGTTCAATATCCCTCTTTGTTGTGAACTCATTTGAACAATTCAAATTGTTTCAAACTTATGTTTCATTAAGTAAATACGCTTATTAACTTAAGTCCACAATTAACTAATGATTTCCACTACTTTGTTGAAAATATGATACATCACTATGTATAATATTCAACATTTCTTCGCATATCACCGTTTTACCAGAATGCAGAGTTTTAGTCATTATGCCCAAGAGGCATGGTTTTGCAAAGTCTCTAGATTAAGCATCTAGGACCCCGATCTTCATTTAGAATGAAGAACATGTAGTAACCAAAATGACTTAAACTATAGCGTCATGTCATTACTAAACCTTGGATATCTTTTAGCATTCCAATCCTTTATAAATGTTTCAACTATTATCATTAACATAGTGATGAGAATAACTCATTTATAATCGTAATGTGACCATAACGGTATTGTTCATAAGAATAGTACAACGGTCTTGTAACTCGTTCATATGAATAATTGTCTCGCCAAAAGCAAGACACACAAACAAGGATTACAAAATTATATTCAAGTACACTAATCCAAATGATAAAGCTTGATGAAAGGGGTGATGTTAGCCATCAACTATTTTGCTTGCCGTCATCAAGTCACATTGTCTCAAATCTAGCAATTCTCAAGCAGATCATCCTGTTTTCACAAACCAGGATAAGTATCAAATACTTTGCAAACTGCAACAGGTTTTGCAAGAACCACATTTATAATTTTTATATCTTACATATACCCTTTTATCTATGATCTCCATTGCAATCAAGTCCTTCTAAGAGTTCTCAACTCTAATGCAAGATTGCTTCGTGATTCTCCAAATATTACCTTTTCATCCATCATGGAGAAAATTCATCCAACGGCTCATACGCTATGTGCCTTATTCTGCAGAATACAAATTGTAGCCCAACTCTCCATCGAATGGAGAATGGCTTATTGGATGATTATGGAGAAAACACAAACTTTGCGAAGTCAGATTATATCCTAATGGTTATTGTATCAAGAAGAGAAGATCACCTTTTACGAGGATATCCCTCGGGCGTGGGTATTAATCTTTGAAGTTGGACCCTTTTGCTAAGTTCCATGTCAAGCAATATATTTCCCATGGTCGCAAAGGACCTTAATGGGATAGGCCAAGATCTACTAATATATTTGCAAATAGACATCTAGACTAAGTTCATAATATGAGTTGAATTTATAATTGATCTCCCACTAAAATTGTCATCCCCTGGACGATTTTAGTGATCACATGATCCCAATCCTCTACACCTCCCCCGATCATCACGGCCATCAGTGCAGCATCAAAGGTAGACATTCCCTAATGCCAATCACATCACGCATGTGACTCATGCTTGATATTTCGATATCTTGTGTTTCGAGGCCATGTCTGCACATGCTAGGCTCGCCAAATCTAACTTGTGTGTATTTGCTGTGCAACATGGCTTACACCCACTGTATGCGAACATAGATATGTCTAGCCCATGATCATCATAGCCAGCTTCATAACGAAGAACTTTCTTGGTGGTGCACACACAAGGGGAACACGGTCATTGGAATTAAATAGGGATTGTCTTATTTGCTACCGTTGAGTATCTAATACTAGCACACAATAAGATGTAAAATAGGTATCAACATCATATGTATATTGTGATATGATATGGTCCTTCTTCTTGCGCCTTGATCTCCATTGAGCACTCCGGCATGATCTCCATCTTGCCCTTGGTTTGACGCCAAGTCCACGATGCCTCCACCCGGTCGTCCATTGATATGTTGCTAACGTATCTATAATTTTTGATGTTTCATGCTTGTTTTATATCTACTTTCTTATGTTTTGTCCACACTTTAGAGTATTTTTATAACTTTCTTGGACTAACATATTAACAAGTTGCCACAGTGCCAGCTGCCTGTTTTCTGCTGTTTTTGGTTCCAGGAAAGTCAGAAAATAAATATTCTCGGAATTGGACCGGACAAAAGCCAAAGTCAATATTTCACCGAGGGGGACATGGAGCCAGAAGACGAGACGGAGAGGGGCCAGGGGCCGGCCACACCACCTGGCCGCGCGGCCAGGCCTGTCCCACGCTAGGGGGTGGTGTGGCCACCTAGGGCACCCCCTCGGCCTCTCCTTTCGCCTATAAGATGCCTCTGATACATAAACCCTAAGTACCCGATCAAAATTACATGAAAGAGTCTGTAGCTGCCGTCATCTCCATCCCTAGATCGAGAGGGATCTGAAGCTTTTTCGGCACCCTGCCAGAGGGGAGAATTCACCCTGGAGGCCTTCTTCATCACCATGCAAGCCTTCGGTGTGATGCGTGAGTAGTTCATCCCTGGACTACGGGTCCATGTAGTAGCTAGATGGTTGGTTCTTATCCTTTATGCTACCATGTTTAGATCTTGTGAGCTCCGTTCATGATCAAGATCATATATTTGTAATCATACATGTTGTGTTTGCGAGGATCCGATGGATATTGAGATGCTATTTCAGATTTATTATTGATTCTATCATATCTTTGTTATTTGTGATCTTGCATGCTCTCCGTTGTTAGTAGATATCTTGGCTGAGTAGATGTTAGCAACTCCAAGAGGGAGTATTTATGCTCGATAGTGGGTTCATGCCTCTAGTAATCTGGGGAAGTGATAGAAATCTCTAAGGTACTAGATGTGCTATTGCTACTAGGGACAAAAACCGCAATCCTTTGTTCATAGAAAAATTGTATTGTTTACTTTACACGCAACGCTTAATGCAATTATCTGTTGCTTCTAACTTAATACTAGAGGGGGTTCGGATGATAACCTAAAGGTGGATTATTAGTCATAGATGTAGTTGGATTACAGTCTATGTATAATGTTGTAATGCCCAATCAAATCTCATAGGAGTCAAGATGATTAGTATATGCATGTATGCTTTCTTGGTGTCTATCAACTGCCCCGCTATAATTTGTTCACCCAACATGTTATTTATCTTAAGGAGAATCACCACTAGTGAACTATGGACCCCGGTGCTTTCTTTTACTATCAATCTACAATCTATATTTACTGTTTTTGTTTACTTTCTGCAAGCTATTACTATCTTCCACACAATACGTTTAATCCTTTGTTTTCAGCAAAACCGGTGAGATTGACAACCTCACTATAAGTTGGGACAAAGTTCTGTGATTATGTTGTGCAGGATTCCAAGTTGGAAACAACACCTTGGAGGTGTTTCCTTGCTCCTACTAGTTCGATAACCTTGGTTTCATAACTGAGGGAAAACTTGCTCCTGTGCTCATCATACCTTCCTCTTGGGATTCCCCAACAAGCTCGATATATTTTGGGCCATCAAGCTATTTTTTTGGCGCCATTGCCAGGGAGTCAAGGACATCTTCACAAGGGAAGTCCCTCATAACCAATCCTTTACTTTGTTATTTTTGTTTTTCTTAGTTTATTTCTGCTTTGTTTGCTTGTTTCTTTATCAAAAACACACAAAAATTAGTTGTACTAGTTTGCGTCTTTATATTAAAAACACAAAAGATTGACTACTCTTGAAAACACTAAGTTGTGTGACTTCACTAGCACCAACAACAATGATTTCATGTGCACACCTATTGCTCCACCTGTTCCTGAAGCTACTTTCTTTGAAATTAAACCTGCTTTGCTTAATCTTGTTATGAGAGAACAATTTTTTGGAATTGGTACAGAAGATGCTGCCGCTCATCTTAATAACTTTGTTGAACTTTGTGAGATGCAAAAGCATAGGGATATAGATGGAGATATTATTAAGCTTAAATTGTTTCCTTTCTCTTTGAGAGGAAAAGCTAAAGAATGGTTGCAATCCCTAACTAGAAATAGTATTGATTCTTGGACTAAATGCAAAGATGCTTTCATTGGAAAATACTATCCTCTTGCTAAGATTATATCTATGAGAAGTGAAATAATGAAATTTAAACAATCTGATAATGAACATGTTGCTCAAGCTTGGGAAAGAATGAAATCTTTGGTAAAGAATTGTCCCACTCATGGACTGACTACTTGGATGATTATCCAAACCTTTTATGCAGGACTGAATTATTCTTCAAGAAATCTACTAGATTCTGCTACTGGAGATACCTTTATGACCATTACTTTGGGTCCTACAACAAAGCTTCTTGATAATATGATGGTGAACTATTCTGAATGGCATATCGAGAGAGCTCCACAAGGTAAGAAGGTAAATTCGGTTGAAGAGACTGATACGTCCAGAATGTATCTACTTCCCGAAATTTTTTGCTATTGTTTTTCCTCTAAACTTGTGTGATTTGGATTCAACTAACACTAACTAACGCTGTTTTCAGTAGAATTACCTTGGTGTCTAGTTTTTGTGCAGAAAATCAACTATCAGGAAAAATCCTGGAAAATATGCCAAAAATCCTATTTCACCAGAAGACGAGACGGAGGAGGGCCACGAGGGCCCCACACCACCTGGCCGCACGGGCCAGGCTAGGCCGCGCCTAGGGGTGGTGTGGCCGCCTCGGTCACCCCCTCGGCCTCCCTCTTTGCCTATAAGTTGCCTCTTGTCCTAAAAACCAAGTGGGGTTCGACGTTTTTTCCAGAAAGAGTTCAGCTACGCTGCCACCACCAGATTCTGTGAATCAGAACCAGAAACTCCGTTCTGGCACCCTGCTGGGATGGTGAATTGGAGGAGATCATCGCCATCATCTTCACCATCGCTTCTCCATCAACCATCCATGATGCCCGATCTATGAGTGAGTAATCCCCCAATGTAGGCTATGGGGATGGTAGGGATTGGATGAGATCATTCATGTAATGGCATCAGATTGTTAGGGCATTGTGCCTAGTATCTATTATTAGTGCTTTTTGACTTTGTTGCAACTTGTTATGCTTAATGCTTGTCACTAGGGCCCAAGTGCCATGATTTCAGATCTGAACATGTTATTGATTCATTATGATAGTATTGTTTATGATCTTACCTGCAAGTTGTATACACATATTGTTGTCCGGAACCAAAGGCCCCGAAGTGACAATAATCGGGATAACCGGAGGGAATGGCTTTGATGTGAGGATCACATGTGTTCACGGAGTGTTAATGCTTTGCTCCGGTGCTCTATTAAAAGGAGCACCTTAATTGCCAGTAGTTCCCTTGAGGCCCTGCTACAAACAGGCTGGTAGGACAAAAGATGTTGTGCAAGTTCTCATTGCGAGCACGTATGACTATATATGGAACACATGCCTATGATTATTTAGTACTTGGATGCTTTACCTTATTTATCTGCAAATGCGCTATGTCTTGATTGCTATATGAATTGTCTTGTCCATGCAACGCCCGTCCATCCAACCCTACTATTTACTGCAATTGTTACTGTTGTTTTTACTTTTACTACTGCTATTACTTTGCTATTGTTATTACAAAACTGGTGCTACTAATAAACTATTGTGAGCAAGATTGTTTCCAGGTGCAGCTGAATTGACAACTCAGTTGTTAAGAATTATAAATATTCTTTGGCTCCCCTTGTGTTGAATCAATAAATTGGGTTTCACTTCCCTTGAAAATACTGCGATACACCCCCTATACTTGTGGGTCATCAGAGACCTCTTCCTTGAGTGATAAAATTGATGTTATTATGTCTATGCTTGTTAATGGGAAAGCTCATATTGATCCAAATCATGTTCCCTTAGCCTCTTTTGTTTCTCAAGAAGAGCAAGTTGATGTGAACTTTATAAGAAATAATAATTTTAGCAATAATGCCTACATGAATAATTTTGGTAATAATAACTATAGGCCATATCCTCCCAATAATGGTAATGCTTATGGAAATTCCTACAACAATAATAGGAGTGCACCCTCTGAACTTGAAGTTATGCTTAAAGATTTTATTAGTAAACAAACTGATTTCAATAAAACTATTGAGCAGAAACTCTCTAATGCTGAAAGAAACATAGCATCGTTGGCTGAAGCACAATCTTCTTTGAATAAAATGGCTGCTAAAACTGAAACTATTGAAAATCCCTTTGCTGCTACTAATGCCATACAAGTTAGAATTGACAAAAATGGTAGACTATTAGCTGAATTGAATGCTAAGTGGGAAGGAGAAGATGAAATTGCTAGAAACATTAGTGTTTCTACTATCACTACCACTAATATTGAAGCTAGTAAACCCAATGGAACCTTTTCTAATAAAAATGTTGAAATTCTTTGAAATATGGGAAGCAATAGCTCTACTACTTTAGATAATAATTATGATTTTGATCTTGATGGTTGCAATATCTCTGAAGTTATTATGTGCCTACAAAAGCTTGCTAAATATCCTAATGCTAGTGCTATGAATATGGCCTTTACAAAACACATTACCGATGCTCTCATAAAAATGAAAGAAGAAAAGATGAAACATAAAGCTTCTATTCCTATGAAACTAGAAGATGGTTGGGAACCCATCATTAATATGAAAGTGAATGATTTTGATCTTAAAGATTTATGTGATCTTGATAGTAGTCTATCTCTTATGCCTAGAAAGATTTATGAAATTCTTGATTTGCGACCATTGGAAGATTGTTATTTAAATGTTCAACTTGACGATAATGCTAAAAAGAAACTCATGGGGAGTATTAATGATGTTCTTATTATGGTTAACAATGCCTATGTCCCCGTTGATTTCTATGTTTTGGATGTTGAATGCAATGCTTCTTGTCCTATTACTTTGGGAAGACCTTTTCTTAGAACTGTTGGTGCCATTATTGATATGAAAGAAGGCACCATTAAATATCAATTTCCACTCAAGAAAGGTATAGAACACTTCCCTAATAGGAGAGAGAAGATTCATTTTGCCTCTCCTATTAAAAAAAATTGGTCTTAATGCTTCTTCATTTGAGAATACTTGATTCTTTTCTTGCTTCCTATGCCTAACTTAAAGGCATTAAAAAGTACTTATTGGGAGATAACCCAAAAGTTTTAGATGAGTCTTGGAAGTTATTGCTTCAGTAATAACCTCTCCTTATCCTTTTTATTTGCTTTTTGAGCCAAGAGGAACCTCTAATGAGAGAGAAGTAATGCTTGGGAAAGTTGCTGTCCCGAAACAGATTTTTGTGCTTCACTGTAAAACTTCGTGTAAAATCTATGTATGTCGGTTTGAGCTGTAATTTTTTGTGCTTCTGACCCAGGTTGTTATCCAACTTTCGTTAGCTCGACACTTTTCTATTTGAGCAAGAGAAGGTATTCTAAAAAAATCAGTTTCTATCTGCTGGTCTGTTTGACAGATTTCTGCCATTATTTGCATTTGCTTCTTGTTGATTCCTTTTTGGGTTCTCTTTTGGGGAATTGAGCTTTTTGAGGGAAGTGCTACAGTAGCTTGTGTTTTAATGGAAGTTTTACTTGTGTTGGAACTAAAACCAAATACTTATTATCTTGAGTGCACTAATGTTGCTAATGAAGATTGTGTGAAGTTTTTTATGAAGGAAAAAAATTCAGATGTTAAGGAAAGAATGATGTAATGATATGAAGAATGGACTAAAGCTAAAGCTTGGGGATGCCACCCGTGTCACCCCAAGAAATATCCAAGAAGTACAAGCGTCAAAGCTTGGGGATGCCCAAGGCATCCCCTTCTTCATCAATAAAAAGCTCAGGTTCTTCCAAACACTTCATTTTATTGTTTCATGCACAGTTGTGTTGTTCTTGGAGCGTCTTTGTTTTTTGTTTTTCGTTTTCGTTTGCTTGGTTTTCTTAGTTTGCTTGAAAAAATTGGTTGGAGCCCCTCATTCATACATTAGTTTTCAAATAAGATTGGTTTGGATTGGAAAAGAGTAGGAAAAGTTCATGCTTAAGTGGTAAAAGGAGCTTGTTTTTTACTGTGGCCTATGCTTTGTCATGTCATTCTTGGTATTGTTTTGTCTTTCTGCTTAGTGATTTTTGCTGTAGCATGACATGTTACAAACAATTGAGATTGCTTAATGTGCCTTGAAAGAATCATGCGCTGTTTTAGCATATTAAAGCATAGTATTGTGGTATTCTCCTTCGATGCTTTATTTGGGTTAACTTGGCGCATGCTCATACCATGTTATGACCATCAAAAGTCACCATAGCCTCTATGATCCTTTAGTTTTCGACTTGTAATATCACTTTATGCTTTAATTAATGATGTTTTGTTGCTTTGCATGATTATGGACATTATTGCTCTCTTAGTTGGTCGCTCCCAGTCTTTTGCTAGCCTCCATAACCAAGTATGAGTTCCACTCATGCATCCAACTCCAAATAAAACAAAGTTATTCCAAAGAGTCCACCATACCTACCTATTAGCATTTGCTATTCCAAGTATATTCATGTTTTTATCTACCTTCCGAATTAAACTTGTTATGGGAAAACTAGTGATTAAAGCTCTCACGAACTTGATGGCACACTTTACTTTCTTGCCCCTAATAAACTTGAACCATTGTGTCGTCTATGTTGTATATGCTTGCACTTATATGTTGGGGATTAGTAGAACCATGCTATCATGGGGAACGCTTTCAACATTGCACTTGTACATTGTACCCAGTTAATATCATGCTCTTTTGCTTATGGATGTCGTCGGTGTGAAATGAAAGGGGAGCTTGTAAGTCCATGGAGTTATGTATGTGTGTTAGAGAAACGCCTGGGCCGCCGGTCTAATCCATGATGTCATGGTGGAAACCTGTAGCGTAACCATAATGAGCTGTCTATGAAGCATTCTTCTTATAAAAAAAGAGTCAGATATTGAGAAAAAGAGAAAAAGAGAAAAGAAAAAAAGAGATATGAGAAAAGAGGAAAGAGAGAAAAAAGCACCATTTTCCCATGGTAAATAAGAAGATTGCTGAGATGCTCGTTGTCTGCTTGCCTTGTCATTTTGATATGGGGATTCTTCCGTATCATCGGGCAAGGGGTACCCCCATTGGCGGTTCTCTATGATACACATGTACTTACTATGACAAGAACTTACCGGTAACTAAACTTGAGTAACATGAGGAATGGCCCTCGTATTCAAGGACATGAGATTTCCAACTTATACTTTGTCAAGCATATACTCCGAAGTTTGTTCACTTTAACCTTAATCACTTCAAGATGCTTATGATAGGGGCAATGAGAGCTGAAATCTAATAAGTACCATAATTTTTGGAAGCTCTTTATGAAACTTGAATCTCTGCTTCCTTCTATGAAGGCCTTTCTTTTTACTTTTATGTTGAGTCTCCACCTTGTATCTTTATGCACCTATTTTGAGAGCATAGTGGCCATTCTTAGTTCTATGTGCATTGTCCCAAGACTTGTTGATTGATGCATAACTTATTGCTTGTTCTTACACTATTTGTATCTTGTCACTCTTATGAACTTTGAAGGTGTCCTATGCATTTATATTTGCTACTCTATGAGGGACAGGTTGAATGCCACTATGCTATGTTTTCTTTATGTGAAACAAACAAACGTCTTGCAAAGCATTGTTATTCATGAATCTTTTGTTTGTGCCTTTTCATGTTGCAACATAGTTGCTATGTCTTATTGTTAGAACTTTATCTTTCATGATTTGTTGAAGTACTATGATCCCAGCTATGAATGTTTCACAAATACTTTGATCAAGTTTATGATGGTGCATGTCACCTCAAAAATTATTCTTTCTTTTTATCACTTACCTACTCGAGGACGAGGAGGAGTTAAGCTTGGGGATGTTGATACGTTGCAAAAATATCCATAATTTTTGATGTTCCATGCTTGGTTTTATCTACTTTCTTATGTTTTGTCCACACTTTGGAGTACTTTCTATACACTTTCTTGGACTAACCTATTAACAAGATGCCACTATGCCAGCTGCCTATTTTCTGCTATTTTTGGTTCCAGGAAACTCAGAAAATGAATATTCTCGGAATTCGACGGGACAAAAGCCAAAGTCAGTTTTTCACCGAGGGGGACACGGAGCCAGAATACGAGACGGAGAGGGGCCAGAGGGCCGCCACACCACCTGGCCGCGCGGCCAGGCCTGGCACGCGCCAGGGGTGGTGTGGCCACCCAAGGCACCCCCTCGGCCTCCCCTTTCGCCTATAAGATGCCTCCAATACAGAAACCCTAAGTAACGGATCAAAATCCCACAAAAGAGTTTGTAGCCACTGTCATCTCCATCCCTAGAACAGGAGGGATCTGAAGCTCTTCCTGGCATCCTACCGGAGGGGAGAATTCACCCTGGAGGCCTTCTTCATCACCAGGCAAGCCTCCGGTGTGATGCGTGAGTAGTTCATCCCTAGACTATGGGTCCATGTAGTAGCTAGATGGTTGGTTCTTCTCCTTTGTGCTACCATGTTTAGATCTTGTGAGCTCCGTTCATGATCAAGATCATCTATTTGTACTCATACATGTCGTGTTTGCGGGGATCCGATGGATATTGAGATGCTATGTCAGATTGATTATTGATTATATCATGTCTTTGTTATTTGTGATCTTGCATGCTTTCCGTTGTTAGTAGCTATCTTGGCCAAGTAGATGTTAGAAACTCCAAGAGTTAGTATTTATGCTCGATAGTGGGTTCATGCCTCTAGTAATCTGGGGAAGTGACATAAATCTCTAAGGTACTAGATGTGCTGTTGCTACTAGGGAGAAAACAGTAATCCTTTGTTCATAGAACAATCGTATTGTTTACTTTACACGCAATGCATAATGCAATTATCTATTGCTTGCAACTTAATACTGGAGGGGGGTCGGATGATAACCTAAAGGTGGATTATTAGTCATAGATGCAGTTGGATTACGGTCTATGCATAATGTTGTAATGCCCAATCAAATCTCAAAGGAGTCAAGATGATTAGTATATGCATGTATGCTTTCTCGATGTTTTTCAATTGCCCCGTTGTAATTTGTTCACCCAACTTGTCATTTATCTTAAGGAGAACCACCACTAGTGAACTATGGACCCCGGTCCTTTCTTTTACCATCAATCTACAATTGTTTACTACTTTCTATTTACTTTCTGCAAGCTTTTACTTTCTTCCACACAATACGTTTAATCCTTTGTTTTCAGCAAAACCGAGGAGATTGACAACCTCACTAGAAGTTGGGGGCAAAGTTCTGTGGTTGTGTTGTGCAGGATTCCAAGTTGGCAACAACACCTTGGAGGTGTTTCCTTGCTCCTACTAGTTCGATAACCTTGGTTTCATAACTGAGGGAAACTTACTGTTGTGCTCATCATACCTTCCTCTTGGGGTTCCCCAACGAGCTCGACATCAACCACGAGCCAGCAAGGGACAAGCAGAATACCATTCTCATTATGCTTTATTTATGTGAAACAAACAAACGTCTTACAAAGCATTATTATTCATGAATCTTTTGTTTGTACCTTTTCATGTTACAACATAGTTGCTATGTCTTACTGTTAGAACTATATCTTTCATGCTATGTTAAAGTACTATGATCCCAGCTATCAATGTTTTACAAATACCTTGATCAAGTTTATGATGGTGCATGTCACCTCAAAAAATTATTCTTTCTTTTTATCACTTACCTACTCGAGGATGAGCAGGAGTTAAGCTTGGGGATGTTGATACGTTGCTAACGTATCTATAATTTTTGATGTTCCATGGTTGTTTTATATCTACTTTCTTATGTTTTGTCCACACTTTGGAGTATTTTTATACACTTTCTTGGACTAACCTATTAACAAGATGCCATAGTGCGAGCTGCCTGTTTTTTGCTGTTTTTGGTTCCAGGAAAGTCAGAAAATGAATATTCTGGGAATTGGACCGGACAAAAGCCAAAGTCATTAAACCGAGGGGGACACGGAGCCAGAAGATGAGAAGGAGATGGGCTAGGGGCCAGCCACAACACCTGGACGCGTGGCCAGGCCTGGCCCGCGCCAGGGGTGGTGTGGCCACCTAGGGCACCCCCTTGGCCTCCCCTTTCACCTATAAGATGCCTCCGATATAGAAACCCTAAGTACCAGATCAAAATTCCACGAAAGAGTATATAGCCGCCGTCATCTCCATCCCTAGATCGGGAGGGATCTGAAGCTCTTCCCAGCACCCTGCCGGAGGGGAGAATTCACCCTGGAGGCCTTCTTCACCACCATGCAAGCCTCCGGTGTGATGCGTGAGTAGTTCATCCCTAGACTACGGGTCCATGTAGTAGCTAGATGGTTGGTTATTCTCCTTTGTGCTACCATGTTTAGATCTTGTGGGCTCCGTTCATGATCAAGATCATCTATTTGTAATCATGCATGTTGTGTTTCCGGGGATCTGATGGATATTGAGATGCTATTTCAGATTGATTATAGATTCTATCATGTCTTTGTTATTTGTGATCTTGCATGCTCTCCGTTGTTAGTAGATATCTTGGCCGAGTAGATGCTAGCAACTCCAAGAGGGAGTATTTATTCTCGATAGTGGGTTCATGCCTCTAGTAATCTGGGGAAGTGACAGAAATCTCTAAGGTACTAGATGTGCCGTTGCTACTAGGGAGAAAATAGTAATCCTTTGTTCATAGAACAATCGTATTGTTTACTTTACAGGCAATGTCTAATGCAATTATCTGTTGCTTGCAACTTAATACTGGAGGGGGTTCGGATCATAACCTGAAGGTGGATTATTAGTCATAGATGCAGTTGTATTACAGTCTATGTATAATGTTGTAATGCCCAATCAAATTTCATAGGAGTCGAGATGATTAGTTTATGCATGTATGCTTTCTCGGTGTCTGTCAATTGCCCTGCTGTAATTTGTTCACCCAACATGTTATCTATCTTAAGGAGAATCACCACTAGTGAACTATGGACCCCGGTCCTTTCTTTTACTATCAATCTACAATCTACTATTTAATGTTTTCTGTTTACTTTCTGCAAGCTATTACTATCTTCCACACAATACGTTTAATCCTTTGTTTTCAGTAAAACCAGTGAGATTGACAACCTCACTGTAAGTTGGGGGAAAGTTATGTGATTGTGTTGTGCAGGATTCCAAGTTGGAAACAACACCTTGGAGGTGTTTGCTTGCTCCTACTGGTTCGATAACCTTGGTTTCATAACTGAGGGAAAACTTGCTGCTGTGCTCATCATACCTTCCTCTTGGGGTTCCCCAACGAGCTCGATATATTTTGGGCCATCATCCGTCAGAACGATGACTATTACTACTTAACTTAGTAATAGAAAATTAAACTACTTTACCTTCAGAACGACCATGACCATATCAAATCACATGCCCTCCTACAAAATAAAGTTAGATGCCTCTACTTTATATATTGCAAGTTTTACGTGGTTGTTAGGGCTTTTGTAATAGAATCGTTTCTAATCTATAAACTTTCCAACCACAACATGGATCCAAAAGTTGTCTCTACTACACTCCTTTTGGGGCCCTCCGTTGTAAATGCTATATCAACTATTGAATGAGAGAGAGACATCCGCTAGCCACTTATACGGAGCAAACCGTATGTCGAGCGTGGAACTAGTCTTGCATACAAAAATGCATAAGGTCGGTCTGGGCCGCTTCATCAAACAATACCGCGATATAAACAAGTACACGTTAGAGGGTAACAACTAAGGGATCAACGCCCGCACAGAACTTGTGCGTACTGGCCGTACAACACTCCTATGCATAGATCGTCTCTGATACCACTGAAAGGGTTCTGTAGCAGAAAACTAAAAATTTCCTACGTTGGAACCTCCTAATGCCCAAGATCTATCTATGTAGTAATGCGCTAACGATCGGAGCGTATAGAATACATACCCTTGTAGCCATACGTGGTTAATGTTCCGAGGGGAACGTGGTTGAAGTAGTCGAACTCGTAGCCAACCTCAAGGTCGCGAAGCTCCTCGCAAGTCACCCCTTGCTCCTTGTTCATCGTGCAGTAGCTCTAGCTCACGACATCCAAGGTGCCTCAAGTGAGGCCCCTCGTGGTTTCGTACACATACAGCATACGATGATGACCTCCGACTCCTTGATCCCTGCCGGGAGTGCGGAAGTAGATCTCCGGCTTGGAATCCCTGCAGTGCAACGGCGTGTTGTAGGTGTGTCGTCTATTGCATGAATAGTCCTTTATTAGGACCATACCAGCACGTGGAGACAACTATGTAGAGAGAGAGAGGGAGGAATTCTCTAAGGAAAATGCCTTAGTGAACATCTCAAATTGTGTGTCTAATCCCACCCATGGACACCCCTTCATATAGGGGGAGGGAGGTGTGCCCTCCCCTTTGGGTTTCCCATGTGGGACTAATCAAGGGAGAAGGGGGAGGCACCATGGGCCTCATGGGCCGGCTGGCAGGGGTGGGACCCACCCCATGCACAGCCCTAGGCTGCCCAGGTGGGCCCCCTCGAGGCAGCTAGGCCTTGGCCCTTTGGCCCTTGGCCCTTCCCTCTTGCGATTTCCCCTCATGGGCCCTTTTTCCCTATAAAATTTAGCCCATTAGTGGAATACCCTTTCAAATTAGATTTTAATATTATATTTAATATTAATTACATTAATTAATATGCAAATACATATTACAAAATCCGATTTGACCCGAAACACCTTTCGGTTTCCTTTCGATTTCCTCCGAATGACTTCGGAACTTTCCTAGAACGATTCTGGTTCTCTCACGGAACTTTTCCGGTTTCCTTTTCTATTTCATATGGTGATTCCAACTTACAGAGGATCTCTAGCTCATCGTACCATTAAGTGTATTTCCCTACCTCTCGGGAATGGCATAGACATGATCTCTATCAATGATCAATAGCGGGATCAAGATGCCCATAATGATCCCTGTGCATTCCATGATGATAATGTCATTTGAACCATAAACAGTCGTTACCCATTCCCTTTGCTACTTGATACCTAGTTCACCCGAGATTTGGTCTGCGGGTTCTCCATACCTTCACTCGATCTCGTTACCGATGAACTTGTTTTCTCGTTTCCGTGTCATCGCATTCCGTGACCCAGTCACTCGCTTGCAATCTTCGTTAATGCAACATCACCGAGATGGCCACTAATGTATATGTACGTTACATGGATGGGAAAATCTTGGTCTTGATTTGTACTCCTCTACACGCCCCTTTGGGAACCCTAAGTGGCACCTTTTCAATTATCCAGTCATGGAATGATACTTGATAACCATCTAAGCTCCCTCTAGAATGGCGATTTGCATTATCTCACAGTCTAAGGATAGGTTGCGAGGTTTCCTTAGTTTTATCATTAATGGTGAACTTTGTAACTAGATCTCATTAAGATACAACTAGTTGGGTTGTTCGTCTATGACATCATTCAACTAATGAGGTGGCCTCATTGTCAATTGGTATAAATTCCCATGATCTCGAAACCCTAGATCATCCTCATGACCAATGAACTAGTTCGCTAGAGGTAACTAGATACTTGGTTTCTTTGCATACCACATGTGTATTAACGTTTTGTTTTAATACACTTATAGCACAGTATGAAACTATTATGAACTAACTGAGATATGACAATAAAAACCTATTTATTATTTGCCTCTAGGGCAAATCTCCTTCACTTCTATCATGATCACTGTGTCGTCCGCATATTAGAGATGAGTAACCCCTCCTCCTGGAATAAGATGCCCTACCACATGAGAAATATGGCTGATGGTCTTAGACTTTTCTAAGATCTTCACAAGGGCATCCATTTTCGAGTTAAATAGTAGGGGTGATGACCCACAAGTATAGGGGGTGTATCGCAGTATTTTCGAGGGAAGTGAAACCCAATTTATTGATTCGACACAAGGGGAGCCAAAGAATATTTATAAGCCTTAACAACTGAGTTGTCAATTCAGAAGAACCTGGAAACAATCTTGCTCACAGCAGTTTATCAGTAGCAACAGTTTTGTAGTAGCAATAACAAAGTAATAGGAGTAGTAAAAGTAAAGACAGTAGTAAAAATTGCAGTAAATAGTAGGATTAAAGCGCGGTAGGCATAGGGATGGATGGACGGGCGTTGCATGGACAAGACAATTCATATAGCAATCAAGATATAGGGCATTTGTAGATAAATAAGATAAATCATCCAAGTACTGAATAATCATAGGCATGTGTTCCATATATAGTCATACATGCTCGCAATGAGAACTTGCACAACATCTTTTTTCCTGCCAGCCCGTTTGCAGCTGGGCCTCGAGGGAATTACTGGCAATTAAGGTGCTCCTTTTAATAGAGCACCGGAGCAAAGCATTAACACTCCGTGAACACATGTGATCCTCACATCAAAGCCATTCCCTCCGGTTATCCCAATTTCTGTCACTTCGGGGCCTTTGGTTCCGGACAATAATATGTGTATACAACCTGCAGGTAAGACCATAAACAATACTATGATAATGAATCAATAACATGTTCAGATCTGAAATCATGGCACTCATGACCTAGTGACAAGCATTAAGCATAACAAGTTGCAACAAAGTCAAAAAGCACTACTAATAGATCCTAGGCACCATGTCCTAACAATCTGATGCCATTACATGAATGATCTCATACAATCCCTACCATCCCCATAACCTACAATGGGGGATTACTCATTCATGGATGGGGGAAACATGGATGGTCGATGGAGAAGCGATAGTGATGATGATGGCGATGATCTCCTCCAATTCCCCGTCTTGGCAGGGTGCCAGAACGGAGTTTCTGGTTCTGATTCGCGGAATCTGGTGGTGGCGGCGTAGCGGAATCTTTCTGGAAAAACATCGAACCCCCCTTGGTTTTTAGGTCAAGAGGCAACTTATAGGCGAAGAGGGAGGCTGAGGGGGTGACCGAGGCGGCCACACCACCCCTAGGCGCGGCCTGGCCTGGCCTGCGCGGCTAGGTGGTTTGGGCCCTTCATGGCCCTCCTCCGTCTCGTCTTCTGGCTCCGTGAGTCCTCTGGTGAAATAGGATTTTTGGCATATTTTCCAGGATTTTTCCTGATAGTTGATTTTCTACACAAAAACTAGACACCAAGGTAATTCTGCTGAAAACAGCTTCAGTCTGTGTTAGTTCTATCCAAATCACACAAGTTTAGAAGAGAAACAATAGCAAAAGTGTTCGGGAAAGTAGATACGTTTTGGACGTATCAACTCCCCCCAAGCTTAGCTTATTGCTTGTCCTCAAGGAATTCAGATGAAAACTGAATGCGATAAAAGAAACTTTCACGAACACATTTGCTTCATATGATGTATATATTCTCAGCATATGATCGACGGCTTAGGCAATTCATAATAAAGAATATGCAACTAAGTTTACTTAATAGTCATTGCAAGCTATGAACAGATTCCAACTTAAAAATAATAAATAGCATGAAACATAAACATAAGCAACATTGCAATGCTCATAAAAAGGTATGATAGAGTGGTATCTCACTTGCCTTTGATTGTAGAGCAAACATAGATGCCAAGGCACCTCTGAAGTTCAAGTGAAGACTAGAAGTAAAGATATCAAAGATACAAGCATCAAAGTCATGACACAATTAATCCAAATTTTGATACAAGCATATTACACTAAGAATGACAACTATGCTCTCAAGAAAGTGCTCATAGAATAGGTGGTGACTCAACAAGGGAATGAAAAGGTTTTTAAAAAAGTTTGAAAGGCTTCCAAATCCTGAAAGTATGGTACTCATTAGCTTTGAGCTCTCATTGCCCCTATCATAAGCATCTTTAAATGGTTAAGGTGAAAGTGAGGTCCAATACAAGTTATATGCTTGATAGACCATAGACTGAAAATCTCATGTCCCTTGAGTACGAGGTCCGCTCCTCATGCTACTCAACTTTAGTTACCGGTAAGTTCTTGTCATAGTAAATACATGTGTATCATAGAGAACCGCCAACGGGGTACCCCTTGCCCGATGATACGGAAGAATCCCCATATCAAAATGACATGGCAAGCAGACAACGAGGATCTCAGCAATCTTCTTATTTACCAAGGGAAAATGGTGCTTTTCTCTCTTTCCTCTTTTCTCATCATTTTTTCTTTTTCTCAATAGCTATCTCTCTTTTTTATAAGAAGAATACTTCATAGACAGCTCATTATGGTTATGCTACAGGTTCCCACCATAATTAGGCATGGATTAGACCGGTGGCCCAAGCATTTCTCTAACACACATACATAACTCCATGGACTTACAAGATCCCCTTTTATTTCACACCGATGACATCCGTAAACAAAAGAGCATGATATCAATGGGGTATATATTTACAGGTGTTGAAAGCGTTCCCCGTGACAGCACGGTTCTGCTAATCCCCAGCCTATAATTTGTAAGCATATAACTTTCATGGACAATCACAATGGTTCAGGTTTATTAAGTGCAAGAAATGAAGTGTGCCATCAAGTTCATGAGAGATTTACTAACTAACTTTCTCATAACAAGCAAACATTTAATTCAGAAGAAAACAAGGCATGCTGAATATGCGCGGAATAGCAAACGATGGTAATAGGTAGGTATGGTGGACACTTTTGGCAATATTGGTTTTGGGGAGTTGGAAACACGAGTAGAGCTCATACTCAGTGCAAGTGAAGGCTAGCAATAGTAAGGGAGCGACAAATGAGAGAGCAATAACTGTCATAATCATGCTTGCAACAAAACATGACTAATCATGGCATGAAAGTGATTTAAGACCCCTGAGGCAAAATAATTCATCGAGGCTTAACTGATTACTGTTTCAGTCATATGCATGCGTGAGCATGTGCCAAGACAATTCAAGTGAAACATTCAGAGGAGGATACCACAATGTCATACCAAGTTATGAATAGAACAATGCAAGCAAACATTCATATGACATGCTACAAACTATTAGCAAGCTGGAGCTAATCATAAGAAAGAAAGAACTACTAAGCATCCATAAATAACATACACCTTACATGAATAGACTAAGCATGCCCACAATGATGAGTATATGTACAAAAATGAAAACAAATAGAGTTCGTTACTAGCCTCTTACCACACCTCAAGTTGTCATTAATCCTCATTATTGCCCTTCACTTGTGTGGCTTGAATAATAACATGAAACTAAATTCCAGTGATGACCGCTGAACCCTGCAACGAACTTCACAAAACCAAAGAAGAACAACAAATATTTTTGGTGTTTTTGATTTTTTAAAGGCAAGAACAAAAAGGAGGAACAAGCAAAGAAAAATCTTTTTGGGTTTTTTGAATAGTCTAAACAAAGCAAAAAGGGAAAAGGAAACCAAGGCAAAAAGAAGCAAATAAAGAGAAACAACGAAAATATTTTTGGTCTTTTTGTGTTTTAGAAAGCAAAAGTAAAGAAAGAACGAAAACTAAAAAGAGAACGAAACATGGATATACAAAGTACCGACAAAACATGATATGTAGATGAGTGTGGTGTCGGTGTACCTCCCCCCAAGCTTAGGATTTTGGCCTAAGTGGGTATCAATCCCAAGCTGGCCAAGATGGAGCGCCCCCGTAGTACAGCGAAGAGGTGTCGTCGTCCTGGTACGAGCTCGAGGACGCCCCAGCGTAGTGCGCAGAGTAGTCCATGGAAACCAAGCAAGCAAAGCTGCTCGTCCACCTCCTTCTTGGAACGCGACCGTGGCCTCCTGTAAATACTGAACAAAGTGGATTGTGGCAAAGGAATTTCCCTCTCGTCCCCGTTAGTAAACAACATCCTATATACTAAACCCTCCATACTAGAGTCAGCAGTGACAAAGTGATGTGTTTTCATAGCAGCAGGTTAAGCCTTTGGGGTGTCAACACAATGTCATTAGGATCCACATAAAGTTCTAAAGCAGCAACCATGCGTGAGGTAATAATGCCCCCATAAATAGGTCCTCTAGCGGCTAAGCGGTGAGCGATGAGAGAACCCAGATTATACTTGGTATCGTTATTAAGTGCAGCAGCGAGGAAGGCCAAATGATAGTTAGAAATATTACTAGTGTTCTCCCTACCAAGAATGCTAGTGGCAAGATAATAAGAAAAATATCTAATAGCTGGGAGTTGAATGTTCCTTATCTTTCCACGCTGAGCTGTGCGGTCATCGTCATTTGTCACACTTCGGTAGAGCTCCAGCAAATCAGCGGGTCGACTTTGGA
This sequence comes from Avena eriantha, assembly GCA_910589775.1. Taxonomy (NCBI): domain Eukaryota; kingdom Viridiplantae; phylum Streptophyta; class Magnoliopsida; order Poales; family Poaceae; genus Avena; species Avena eriantha. The sequence continues at coordinate 385,025,724 of OU342746.1, forward strand.
TCTTCTTCACTGTCACAGTCATGCCTATGCCTATAATGCTGCAAAATCTTTCCAATGACATGGTAATAGGTTGATTATAAATTCTGAAAGAAACTGTTGACTGATAAGGGGTGTTAGTGAAAACGAAACTCTCAATGAAAGTTTTGGTGAGCACGGCATATTGCTCACTCTCATCTTCCATATACGTGGTCAGACCAACCCTCTGAACAAGTAGTAGGAAATCATCAAGGATCCCTGTAGCTTGCAAAAAGGCAAAACAAGGGACAGTAGAAGGGTGAGCATCTCCTTCATTGCCAAAGCGTGGTGCAATAAGGTCTTCATTGTATGATGGCCTAAACTGAGAGGCAGATCTTGAAGGCCTTACCCTCCTGGGTGTGTCCCTCTCAAATATTTCTCCAAAAGTGTGGTTGTTCATCTTTGATATTCTGAAATTTAAACATCCATTATACAAGTGATTGAAAAGTGAATACATAATGAAGGGAACTACTCATAGGGACTTGTAAGAGGCTTAAACATGCATCAAAACAATTTCTCTAAGCATTAACAAGCTTACAAGCTCTCATAACTTGTCACCTGCAGCAGCAAAATACTCAAGATATAAACCACTAAACACAAATCTACTTGGACAAGCGGAGGAGTCACATACCGGAGAACAAATGCTCCAAATTTTAGCAGCAAAGATGGGCTGAGCAAGGAGATCAAAAATCATGGACAAGAACAGTAAGAACATGATTTCGAGCAAAGAATTGGTGTTTTCTCAGGAGAGAGAAGGCAGTGGCAAGTGAGAGAGTAAGTGGAGGGTGGCCCACACCATGGCCAGGCGCGCCCGTGGGCTGGCCGCGCCACCAGGTGGTGTGCCTGCCTGGTGAGCCCCCCTTGGGTTACTTGAGGCACTCCTCTGCCCCTTTTTTCACGTAAAAATTTAATATGAATTTTCTGGAATTTTTTGAGACACTTTATTTTTGAGCAATTTTCAGGTATTGATGAATGATTTTCTAACAGAAAGATGTTTTTGGAATGACGCAATGACAAAACAAAGCTAAAACTTCAGGAGTTCTAAGACACTCTAACATGCAAGCAACTAACAACAGAAAAGTAAACTAAGTGAAAGCAAAAACTAAAATGGATAAAATAAAAGTAAGCAAAGATAATCATGGTGAAAACATTGTTTTGTTCATTAAAATCCCTTTGTTAACAAGGTTGATCAGGTATTTTTACCAAAACAATTTATATGAAACAAAACTCTATATTCCACTAACGATTATGTTACCTCAATCTTGATAGCAATGGTCCCAATCATAATAGTTAATATTTTTCTCTTTGTATGGGACAATATATTTCTCCAACTTGAATGCCCTCAACATGTTCAATTAAGTTTAAACCATAAGTCTTATCAATCTTCTTGGGGAAATAGACGGTATGCTCCTTGTCATTAACATTAAAAGTCGCCGTTCCTTAATTACAATTAATAATAGCTCCTACAGTATTAAGAAAAGGTCTGCCAAGAATAATAGACATATTATCATCTTCAAGCATTTCAAGCATAACAAAGTCAGTTAATATCAAGCAATTATGAGCCACTTGAACAGGTACATCCTCACATATACCAACAGGAATAGTAGTAGATTTATCAGCCATTTGCAAAGATATATCAGTTGGTATTAGTTTATCCAATTGAAGTCTCTTATAGAGAGAAAAAGGCATAACACTAACTCCTGCTCCCAAATCACACAAAGCAGTTCTAACATAACTATTTTTAATAGAGCATGGAATAGTTGGAATCCCTGGGTCTCCGAGTTCCTTTGGAACCTTACCATTAAAGGAATAATTAGCAAGCAAAGTAGAAATTTCTTCATTAGGGATCTTCCTTTTATTAGAGACAATATCCTTCATATACTTTGAATAAGGAGGCAGTTTAATAGCATTAGTCAAAGGTATTTGCAAAAATAAAGGTTTCATCCACTCATAAAACTTATTATAGTGTTCATCCTCCTTTGACTTGTGTTTCTTATCAGGGAAAGGCATAGGTTTTTGGACCCAAGGCTCTCTTTCACTACCATGTTTCTTAGCAACAAAATCTTCTTTAGTGTATTTAGTATTCTTAGTGTGCCTTTCAGGTTCTTCTTTAACTTTTTCTTTATCAGGAGCATCATATTCTTCATTACCACTTTCAGTTTCAGCATCAGAGTCAGATATACTATTAGGATCTTTAGCAGGTTCAGAAGGTTCTACAATTGTTTTATCTTTTTTTCCTTTTCTTAGGGGAAGTACCACTATTTTCAATTTGTTGAGAATCCTGCTCAATTCTTTTAGGATGCCCCTCTAGATATAGAGGATCCTGGGTAGCAGCACCACTTCTAGTTCTAATGTCATAAGCATGTTTTTTCTTTAGTAGCATTAACTAGCAAGTCTTTTTGTACTTTAATAAGCTGATCAATTTGAGTTTGAACCATTTGAAAATGTTTAAGCAGAATTTTAACATCGTTAGAAGTTCTTTCCACAATATCCTTCAACTCAACAATAGCTCTAGAGTTTTCCATTAAATGATTTTGCACCCTTTTATTAAAATTATCTTGCTTAACAATAAAAACATCAAATTCATCTAAGCATTGATCAGGAGGTTTAGAGTAAGGAATGTCACCTTCATCAAAATGTTGGAGAGAGTGTACCTCAATAGTGGATGAGTGGGAGATTGGCTTACATGGTTCTTCTATAGGAGGTAAATTCTTGACATCTGCAGCTTTAATTCCCTTTTCCTTAAGACATTTCTTAGCTTCCTTCATCACTTCATCATTTAGTTCAATAACTCCCCTCTTCTTTGATGTTGGTATAGGAGCGGGAATAGTTGGTTCAGGTATAGTTGTCTCATGTATAGCTGGTTCAGGAGGAGTCCAATCTTCATAATTCTTGCTTATTTTAGCCATTATTTCCTCGGCTTCCTTGGGAGTCCTATTCCTGAAAATACAATCAGCACAACTATCCAGGTATGTCCTAGATTCCTCAGTTAGTCCATTATAATATATATCAAGAAGCTCATTTTTAGGTAATGGACATCCAGCCTGTGCATGAATCAAAGCACATAACCTTGCCCATGATTCAGGCAATATCTCTTTCTCTCAGTGTTTAAAATCAAAAAGTTCCTGCAAAATAGCATGTCTAGCACTAGGAGGGAAATATTTCTGAAGGAAAGTACTTATCAAGCAATCAGGGCTATCAATAGATCTAGGAGGTAAATTATTAAACCAAGTTTTAGCTTCTCCTTTCAGTGAAAAAGGGAAAAATTTAGCAACAAAGTAGGTGCACATCTTAATATCATCAGAAAATAAACCACTCATGGTAGAAAGCTCGGTCATATGTGCTACCACACTTTCATTCTTAGTCCCACAAAAAGGTTCTTTCTCAACAATAGTTATGTAAGATAAATCAAGGGAGAAATCATAATCCTTATCTTTAATGTTTATGGGAAATGCACCATACTTTGGGTTTTATAGTACGCCTCTCAAGGAGACTCTTAATAGCACTCCTATCATGGGTGTTTTGACATTCTTTAATAAATTCATCGGTCATCTCTATATAATCGTCCTCAATATCATAGCTCTCTCTAGACTCAAGCGAACTGACAGGTGTAGTAGTGTCTTCATTAGGAGTTTCAGTATTTCCAGCTATAGTTCTAGCAATCGTAGCATCTAGGAAAGGACCTAATGAACCACTCTTATGAAGCACAGTAGAAGCAACATCATAAGTATCAGAAGTTTCAGATTCAGAAGTAGTGGCAGTGTGTGTAACATGTGTATGTGGTGGTGTAAGGAACTTACTCATAACGGATGGTGAATCAAGAGCAACAGAGGTGTTCAGAACCGTACCTCTCCTTGTAGTGGATGGTAAAATAGGGACCTTCCCATCACGAGACTTACCCATGATGGATAGATGGCAGCGAACAATAGTGATTCCAAGTGAACTTGATAAATATAGCTATGCTCCCCGGCAACGGTGCCAGAAAATAGTCTTGATGACCCACAAGTATAGGGGATGTATCGCAGTATTTTCGAGGGAAGTGAAATCCAATTTATTGATTCGACACAAAGGGAGCTAAAGAATATTTATAAGCCTTAACAACTGAGTTGTCAATTCAGCTGCACCTGGAAACAATCTTGCTCACAGCAGTTTATCAGTAGCAACAGTTTTGTAGTAGCAATAACAAAGTAACAGCAGTAGTAAAAGTAAAGACAATAGTAACAATTGCAGTAAACAGTAGGATTAAAGCGCGGTAGGCATAGGGATGGATGTACGGGCGTTGCATGGACAATACAATTCATATAGCAATCGAGACATAGGGCATTTGTAGATAAATAAGGTAAAGCATCCAAGTACTAAATAATCATAGGCATGTGTTCCATATATAGTCATACGTGCCCGCAATGAGAACTTGCACAACATCTTTTGTCCTGCCAGCCCGTTTGCAGCGGGGCCTCAAGGGAATTACTGGTAATTAAGGTGCTCCTTTTAATGGAGCACCGGAGCAAAGCATTAACACTCCGTGAACACATGTGATCCTCACATCAAAGCCATTCCCTCCGGTTATCTCGATTATTATCACTTCGGGACCTTTTGTTCCGGACAACAATATGTGTATACAACTTGCAGGTAAGATCATAAACAATACTATCATAATGAATCAATAACATGTTCAGATCTGAAATCATGGCACTTGGGCCCTAGTGACAAGCATTAAGCATAAAAAGTTGCAACAAAGTCAAAAAGCACTAATAATAGATACTAGGCACCATGCCCTAACAATCTGATGCTATTACATGAACGATCTCATCCAATCCCTACCATTCCCATAGCCTACAGCGGGGGATTACTCACTCATGGATGGGGAAAACATGGATGGTTGATGGAGAAGCGATGGTGATGATGATGGATATGATCTCCTCCAATTCCGCGTCCCGGCAGGGTGCCAGAACGGAGTTTCTGGTTCTGATTCGCGGAATCTGGTGGTGGCGGCGTAGCGGAACTCTTTCTGGAAAAACGTCGAACCCCCCTTGGTTTTTAGGTCAAGAGGCAACTTATAGGCGAAGAGGCAGGCCGAGGGGGTGACCGAGGTGGCCACACCACCCCTAGGCGCGGCCTGGCCTGGCCCGCGCGGCCAGGTGGTGTGGGCCCCTCATGGCCATCCTCCGTCTCGTCTTCTGGCTCCGTGAGTCCTCTGGTGAAATAGGATTTTTGGCATATTTTCCGGGATTTTTCCTGGTAGTTGATTTTCTGCACAAAAACTAGACACCAAGGTAATTCTGCTGAAAACAACATCAGTCCGTGTTAGTTCTATCCAAATCACACAAGTTTAGAAGAGAAACAATAGCAAAAGTGTTTGGGAAAGTAGATACGTTTTGGGCGTATCAAGGGGTATGGGATCCTCCTACCTCACTCCACACAACATACGGAAATAGAGCCCTACCTCCCCATTGATGTTAATAGCATTGCTACCAGTCATGAGAAATTGCATGATCGAAGTGACCAGGCGCTCATCAATCCTCTCCTCTAGAGCACCTGACGTAGAAACCGCCAATCCTGGCAGTCATGTCTAAATTTAGAAATAGCCATTTTAGCCTCCTAGACTTGACCTCATGGATGATCTCATGGAGGGCTAACATCTTGTCATGTATAAGTATATCTTGGAGGAAGGCAAACTAATACGACTGGGTGAGTCTCTCCATAATTGGAACAAATCATGATGCACAAACTTCTACAAAGATGCATTCGATGACGTTAAGGATAGTGATTAGTCTAAATTTGTGAATGTGCATGTCCCTATAATCTTAGGGATTAGGGTGATAATGCCAAAATTAAGGCAACACATTACTAGTATTCCAGTATAAAACTCCTAGAACATCGGTAATATCACAGCCCGAATCTCCTTCTAGAAGGTCTAGAAGAAGGAGACCGCAAGGCCATCTGCCCCGGGCCAAAATTGACCTTCATGGTCTTAACCGCCTTCTCTATCTCCTCTAGCAATAATGGGAGGGTGGGCTCTATATTCTCATCGGCGGTATGAGATTGGAAGGACACATGGTTTTACCTAGGTTCAGCCTCACATAGGGTAAAGAGCCTACTCCATGCTGTTTATATTGATATTGGAGAGATTATTACAATGATGGCGAGCTCGACTACTAGTCAGCGAGTCACTTCTATGAGGTGTATAAGAGCGTACCCTAGGAAGGCTTATAGTGCTGCCTCGCTAGGGTTTACATGGATAACACCGAATTGGTTAAGAATTTGGTGACTTGACCTAATCCAACTGGGCCTACCTATGCTTCTGGGTCTTCTGCTTCCAATCGACAAGCTATTTAGTCGCAGGATTTCTAGTCGTCGTACCAATGATCCCACTCATCATGGGCTTTGGCTAGTCGCATCCACCTTTTGAGTATACCCCAATTGACATATCCCTATGAGAGGGTGAGACGAGGAAGAACTCGACATGATCCAGCGTGATGGTCCACCAAGGAACATGTCAAGAAGGAAGAGATGGGCTCCAGTATGATGATAGGTGAAGATTGGGACTCCGAGACTGAGTACGAGTGGAGCACACCAAAGAGAGTGCTTTTTATGCAAGAAACGAGCAAACATTTAGAACTTTTTTATTAAATAAAAATTTAGAACTTGACTTAGCTGTTTAGGTGGTTGGGACTTGGGAGAAACGGCCAAATCCTACTGATTTGCGGGTTAAATTGATTGTGTTGATTTGAGTAGATCAACTGATTCCAGGGTAGAGTAACAAAGTGCTTAGAGACATGTACAATGGTAGGGAAGGCAAGTCTTCTCTTAGCCTTCCATATCATGTAGAGAAGGCAAAATATATAAATTATACAATGCATTATCTCTAGCAATTAATGATATTTACCTATATTTAGTAAGAAATTGACTTGCTAAGGGCTTGTTGGGTTACCTGGGGATTCAATGGGATTGAAGTGTATTAATAGGTATTAAATCCCATGTAAGCCAAAATCCCGATTCCTCCTCAATCCACTCCAATCCACTAGGGGGTGGATTAATCGAACGAGCCCTAAGGGAAGATATATGGTACAATGGAGAAAAATACTCTTCTTTTATTTTTTAAAGATCATCACTTATCTAAGGAAAAACAATCTTCTCTTTCTTATTTCTCTCTCATCTAACTAATCAAGAATTCAATGTGGCAACCATAAGGGAAGGCTGACGTCACCCTATTATACATACCCTTACGATTGGTAAGATAGGTGCTTGGATCACAGATCCGGAGATCTCGATGCATCCCCACGCAACACGCTTAAGTGATCAATTTTTTTCACAAGACTCAAAAGCTCTATACGAGTTGCTCAAGGCGGAGACCGCCCAAGTCTAGTGAGACCCGCTTCTCTGCCTAGGAGATGCTAGAGATACTATCAAGCTCAACGCCTACAACACTACCATGCAGATCAAGAGCATAGGCGCCACCTTCTACACCATCATAACAACGGTGAGATTAGATATGAAAATAATACAAACGACAATCAATATCGAGCTCGAATCGGTCAACACCATCCTGAGCTCCACGATCACCGAGTTGGTGTCCAGCATGGACCATGTGGCTCCAATCCAAGTAGTCTCGGCTCCATTAACCAAGGAACCGTGAGGAGGCACCGCCGGCCCAAACATGCATTGTTGTTACCGGCAACACCTTGTGTGCCGCACCTGTGTTTTCCGGTCGGATCAAGAGTATGTTCTATGAAAGACATCCAAACTCCACGAGTGATCAAATCTATGTAAAGGTAACTCGACAACATTGAAGTCCGGTTGCCATTACAATTGTTCGTTTCATATTATTATATTAGATTTACAAACACGTAATTCAAAACAAGGTTATTGTAAAAGAATAGCAAAAACTTGACCAGTTGTTAATCCAAAATGTTTTGTGGCATAACATTGTTTATCATGTTACCAAAAGGTCCGGTCATCCTACCTAAATTTCCAATATTGTTTACTAAAAATATAATGTCAGATATTGCACATGTTCCTTAAGTATTTTATAGTATTTTTTACTACGCATCCAAACAGATAAACTAATTTGATTTTTTCTTTAAACCTGGACTCATTCAAATGAAATAAAGTCGAAGATCCTAGAAAAGACGTGTATTGTAGAGGCTATTAGTTTCCCTCAAGGACCTTTTTAATCTAAATACATCATTTCTTTTCCTCGAAGAAGGCAAGAACACGGGACCCCTCTCAAGCCAGCTTTATCTACTCTCACGGTAAGCAAATGAGTTGTATGTTCATATGTAACATAAAAGTTTTTAAAATAAAACATCAAATTATTATTTTGTGTGCGATATTCTCTAATATGCTTCTTTCAAAACAAAATACAAAAACAAATTGGTACCCATGATAGTACATTTTGATTTTTGTGAAACAACATGTCTGTTTGCATAATATATTATTCATGTGCCGTCACTAAAATTATTATTGTGATATAGGATAAAATATATGTATATTATGTTAATATGATTTCTCAAACATCCACTAAAATCTTATTCTTCTTCTGCAAATGTGGAATTTATACATTCTAACTAAATGAATAATTGTTATGAATTATACGACTTCACTTATTCAAAAATGAACTCCTAATACATCTGCAAGTTAAATTGACTAATATACATATTTTTATGTCTTATCTGCGGAGGTATCTTCTTTTTACCATGAAGTGAGACTATCTAGAAACACAATATGACAGAAACACCAACTCAAATGACAATTTAGTCATTCATTCACAATTAAGTAATCATAATGTGTATGCACACTGCACACTAGATAAATAATTTCACAAAACACATAGTTTTACAGAACACAAAGCTATGTAGCTAATAACTAGGATACATGATAATAAAATCAAAAGGCCATGATCACTTCGACGAAAGCATAACAATCAACTCCTTCATAAGTAGAGGGGAAGATTCTAATCAGATCATCGAAAGCCATCAGTAGCCACTTACAGCCTTCGCATTTCTCGGAGTGGCCAGCAAATTGTAGCACACCTTCTTCAGCTCGTCACAAGTGTGGCACTCGGCTATCGCCAGGCTAGTCGTTGTGGTGTTCACGTCGATCAACCCACACAACTTGTCCTCGCACATGAGCTTCAGCCGTTGGAGATCATACCTATCCGCTGCAACAAGCAGGTCCTGCCACACAGCATCTTGATGATCATCATCCTTCTCCAGCTCTGGCTCCGAGTTATTGAAAATGAATGCGAGCATTGCCCGAAACTTGAGCATCTATGTTCTCAACATGTATGATGCCTGCAGTGCCCTCCTTCATCGGGCCAAAAAGCTCGGCCTTGAAGACCCTTGACCGGGCCACAAGGACATAGCGGTGTTCAACAAACGTCTCGCCGCCAACCATGAACGCGACGTTGGTGCCTTCCTTGGACATCAGGAGATCGATGAAGTGTCGATGCAAGTCGAGCGGTGGAACATTAACAAACGGCAAAGCAGCATTGGTGCCCTTAGTATCAGTCCCCTCCACGACGATGATATCACACCGGAGTGTGAAACTGTCATCCTTGAGATGTGATACCTTCGATCCGGATTCACAGGTAGTATAATAGTATTTTTCCCTAGTAGGCCTAGGTTTAATTGAACCTTGGTAAACAACGCTAAAAGGAAATAAAAAGGACACGTCTATAAGACTTTGTTTCTTTGTTTTACCTTCGTTTACCGCACCAATCTAGTTTACTTTTATCGTGGATTGATTCAATGGATGGAGATGGGCTAGGGTTGAAGATCTACATGTGGCTGCACATCATATGGGATAAAAGATAATAATAAGCATAATCATGTGTAATGCTTTAATAGAGATAATCTCTTGTGGGCAACACATCCTAATATACTAGAGACCCTGGAGACAACATGCATAGCAATAGTCTTTTGACCCAACCGAGTGCACCATGAAGCACCGGGCTACAAACGATTATTAAGTGTAAAACACAGATCAAAGCCTTAAGCGGTAATGTTGTTGTGATTCCGAATGGGTCACTAAGCGAAGACCGTACATCCCTTTCTTTCACTGGGTTTGCTATGAGATCGCCGCTAGCCAAGTATCTCACCTAAAGCCTTTATCAATCTCGGAGGACTTGAGTACCTACCAGTCCAAAGATCAAGACAAGAGAAAAATAAACAAAAGATACAAATCTCTATTTCAAACAATACACAATGCTCCCTGATGTCTACGCACTTCTATTCTTGTAAACAGTTGTTGGGCCTCCAAGTGCAGAGGTTTGTAGAACAGCAGCAAGTTTTCCCTTAAGTGGATCACCCAAGGTTTATCGAACTTAGGGAGGAAGTGGTCAAACGTATCCCCTCCCAAGCAACCCTGCAATCAAGATACAAGAAGTCTCTTGTGTCCCCAACACACCCAATACACTTGTCAGGTGTATAGGTGCACTAGTTCGGCGAAGAGATAGTGAAATACAAGTGGTATGGATAATTATAAGTGGTAACGGTGATAGAAAATAGCTTGATGGCATGGAAAAGACTAAAGTAAAACTGAAATAAAGATGGAAAGCAAGCAAACATGTAACAGATCTAATAGAAAACGGTGTTTCAGTTCTTAGAAACAAGGCCTAGGGATCATACTTTCACTAGTGAACACTCTCATATAAATATATTCTCTTCATGATACTACTCTTAACTACTCTCCGGTTGGACACTCTAATCAACGGTAGGGCTATAACAGCACTCCTCAAAGTAAGCCTTTCCCATCTAGAAAACCCCACACTGTCACCTTGAGTACTAGATGAGTCCAACAAACACCACAATTTCATAAAGACATCCAACTCCAAATATAACTCATAACAAGTATTTGTAATCTCTAGCCTAAGTTCCACCATGGTGTGCACGCTGTCACTTCCACACACACGGGGAGAGCAGAGATCTATTAAGCACTTGAGTAGCAAGGTAGATCTATAGATTACAAGATCATGACCACAACAAGATCATACATAGATAGAGAGATGAACACATAGCTACCAGTAGAACCCTTAGCCTCGAGAGAGAACTACTCCCTCCTCATCATGGGAATCAGCAATGGTGATGGAGATGGTGGTGGAGATCGATGGAGATGGCTCCGGGGGCACTTCCCCGTCCCGGCAGGGTGCCGGAATAGAGACTTTCTGTTCTCCGAATCTCTCCTTCGGTGGCGGCGGTGCTGCGGAACTTTTCATGGATTTATGATTGACGATTTAGGGTTTTGGTATTGGGAGGCTCTTATAGGCGAAGGAGGCAAGGTCGGTGGAGTGCTAGGGGGCCCACACCACCTAGTGGCGCAGCTAGGGCTAGCCCGCGCCACCATATGGTGTGGCCAGGCCCTGGCCCTCCTCCGTCTCTGCTTCTGGCTCCGTGAGTCTTCCGGTAAAATAGGAACTTTGGCTTTTGTCCCGTCCAATTTCGAGAATATTGATTTTCTGACTTTCCTGGAACCAAAAACAGCATAAAACAGGCAACTGGCACTGTGGCTCTTGTTAATAGGTTAGTCCAAGAAATCATATGAAAAGTACTCCAAAGTGTGGACAAAACATAAGAAAGTAGATAAAACCAAGCATGGAACATCAAAAATTATAGATACATTTGCAATGTATCACTCCCATAGATTATATGCACATAATTGCTGCGAGGTTTCTCCCAACTCGCAGCCTATGAGGACTACTCACTCATAACAATAATATCAAGGATAGAAAATATTGTGCAAAATAATTAGATTGAAATCAAATATTCTAACAATGGTCGCTGAATCACAAGGAGATCTCAAGTACAAAGTAATGGCTATGGCTAATGGAGGGGATGGAAGATGGAAGGGATGAACTATGGTGTGGATCTCCTTTGGTGGTGTTGTGATGCAATCTGAGAATGGCGGCCTTCTACGTGGCGACTGAGGCCTCAAAATATATAGGCATCTTCACGAAATTTGTAGGGTTTGACAAGACGGATCCACTGCCACATGGTACGGGTGGACGGTAAAGGCGGGCCCTACCTATACCAGTGGTCGTTACGGCTGCAGATACCTGGCAATGGCTCCAGAATTACTTGGTCATGTGGACTTCCTCAAAACCTTCATTGTGACTCAGATTTCGCATTAAAAAGTGTGATTTTCTACACAACACAAATCAAAGAAATGGTTTGCATATCTTTGCAAGTTTTTTTGTCAATTACTTGATTAAAAACAATGTATAAACATGGTGGAAGATGTCTATTTTTGGCGCCATCAACCTCCCCAAAGCTCAAACCTTGATCGCCCTTGAGCAACAAGAAACAGAAGAACTATAAGGAATTTAGTGTTTAAACTTGAAACAATGAGAATAAGAATTCAGTTACGGTTGGCAGTCATATGCATCCAGCACTTCATCCATTTTAAAGGCTTATCAAAGTTAGAGAGATGACAAGAATACTATACAAGCTTCGGTAAATCAAGACAATCAAAGTAGAGTTTAATATAAGTATAAATAACTATAAGTGTAAAAATCAATCCAATTGTTCTAGTTTACTCTCAGCTTGCCAAGGAACACTAGGATGTTTTAATAGCATAATTGAGTAAGAGAGTTCATGTCCTAAGTAGCATAACAGTGAAGTGTTTTATTGACGCCCACAGCAGTAAATCAAGTCAATCAAAACACTTCTAATCCAATCATTGTCTTTCAGGAAAATTCATAAAGTAGTAATGAGACCATGCCAAGGACTTGTTGTGTGGATCTTCATATATATTTTTTTCTTCCTTCTGCAAGGATCATTGAGTGTTTCTTTTACAAGTGCTTGCACAACCTTTGAGAGTATCAATACTTTCACTACTGCAGAATAGGCTACCGGTGACAGGCTCAAAAGGCCCATTAGTGACAGGCAAAGCGCCTGTCACTAATAACTAGTCACTGGTATGAGGTTACCAGTGACAGGCAAGTGCATGTCACTCGTATGTGTACCAGTGGCAGGCATTTGCGCGTGTCTGTCACTAGTATGTATATACTAGTGACAGGCAAAAGAAATGCATGTCACTGGATGCGATCAAATGCCGCAACCCCATAGGGTTTAGTAGTGACATCCCATTATCTTGCCCGTCACTAGTTTGAATTTAAGTAATAAAAAAAATTCCCACGAATATTACAGATATAGCACAATAAGATGTTACAAAAATTAAATGCAGTTTCCAATGATACGCTTCCATAACCGAATATGGCTTAATATTTGCACAGATGAGAACCCAACAAGACATAAGAGACCACCTCTAATTTATCACAACAACACATAAGAGATCACCTCTGATTTATCACAGATCACCCTTTTATACTGTCTAAATTACCGGTTACTTTTATGACTATATTTGGCAAAAAGGCTGATGGACTTATCACATGATGTCACAACTTCTCAATCCATACAACATATTAGACAACCATATGGCCAACACTACTGTATCATGAAACCAATAATATTAGTTCATAAAAAACAGCAGTGAAAGTACAACAGGGATGTCACACGGTAGTGCCCCTTCCCACTGTCGCAGAGAACTCTTAAATGCCAACCAACCATTGAAATAATCCACCATTGCCTGAAAGAAGCAACATGAATCAAAGTATGAGACTAACCAGATCAATGAACTGAAACTTAACGTTAAATTTATATGCATGGAATCTTAGATCTATGCAAGGGTAAGCATAAACCGAAATGAGTTTTACAGTGGGAAGGAAATTTCACTGAGGCTACATTACCAATGCAAACAGTGGAAAATTTTATTTTTTAGCATACACTAACCCAACATGTATTATATTCAAATATCAACAAATAGCTAAAAGAAAAGACACATCAACTCCACAAGAGCAACTAAACAAAGGCCAAAGAAAAGAAGTTAGTCCTGATAGAATGGCGTTGCTAAGTAGTGTAGTCAGCTAAGAGAAGCACCATAATCTGAAAATTCTAAGAAACCACCAAGGGATCTGCTCAGAAATTCTCCCAGTACGTACAACGTTACACACTATGGTATGCCCTGACCATGGTAAGTCACTGGAAATTTTTTAATTAGGGTTCATAATTTGGGCTAGAGAATAGAGGCAGAGTAATATATTAATCAGAACCATAAGCATGACAAATAAAGAAATGAAATATATTGTCCGTAATATGGAGGCACAAGCCATTGTGAAATTAGACTGCTTCCCAACCGCACACTTCAGAATGCGTAGGCATGATATACCTTCCAATGAAAAATACATAACCATGACATATACCATTCAACTAACATGAGATTTGGCGTTTATAAAGAAGAAGAACATACAACACCTGAATCCACTACATTGTAAACATCAATTATCCTTTGGCTAACATGGGTCAGCATGGAAAATCATCTGCAGTGCTTCGGTAGGCGATCCAGACCATCCAGGTTGGTCTTCTCCACTGCCTACATGGAAAGAATATAGTAAAGAGCGGTGCTCGGGGAAATAGATGCACAAAACTAATTTTTTTAACAATCCACATACGACCAATTTATTGTTTTTTTTGCTGAATATTTAACAATCTCGAGAAAATCTCGAGAATTTAGCAAATTTGGTAATAATTGATTACTTACCGGAGTTTTAGCAGGAGTAACAGCCAACAATCGCAACAATTGTTAGGTCCGTAAACCGCTGCTACACCAATGCTCTCTATTGTTCCTCTACTTAAGGCTTCATTGCCCGATTTATTAGAAACTGTTGTTGATAGACCTCATACTCCGCTGTAATAAACTCATGAGATCAACTGGATCATGGAAAGTGACGGGAATCAAATCAAAGGTTGCAGTATTGGAGAGGGAGAGGATCAGGGAGAGGCTAGATTGTATCGTGACATTTTTTACCTTAATTTCAGAGGATACTATGATAGGACACAAAACAGAGGACGGGACGATGCGCCATCGGCCAGACAACGCTGAAAGAAAAAGTGAAGAAACTTGTGTGTTGGGATGATGCTGTCTGAGTCTACAAGGAGGTGACAGCATTGGCGTCCTTAGCTCCGGCACGAGTGTTGGAGGTGAAAATTAATAACGAATCAAAAGGCTGCAATTAAGCGTGTATTTCTACAGTTAATACCTGCACTCATGAAGATGGTATTTCTACAGGCAAAATCTGCAGACAAATGATACTCACCGCCCAAATAGCTAAGCAGTCCTTGGAGAGCAGCGGGAGGGCAAGCTCCGGCTCCTCGTGGTGGAGCTCATGGTCCAGCTGCTGCAGCCGGTCGTCACGCTCGATCTCCTGCCTCCTCTTGCTAGAGCTCCTTCGACGGCTGATCGTCCGCCTCAAGCTGCTGTGGACAGGGGCAGGGGTGGCCGACGGGAATGGGTTGGGCTGGGCGCGGCCAGAAGGAATGAACGGGAGCGGCCGGTAGTAATGGGGAGGGGACAGGGGAGGCCGACGCGGGCTGTCCGTCGGGGAGCTCGCCCCTGACCAGTGAGGTGGTCAGGGACAAGCTCCGGCGACGTGGCTCGATCTGCCTGTGGGGGTTAGAGGAAGGCGGCGGAGGAGAGGGGTGGGGGTAGATAGGTATGGTGGAGGAGATGGTCGAAGGACGAGCTCCGGCAGCGGAATGAGTGGTGCCGGCCGAGATGGGTGGGCCGGAAACCCTAACGCGGGAGGACCTCGTCCTCTGTCTCTGCGTGTTCGTGCGGGGAAGAAAAGGATGCAATCCTTTTGTGTTTTTATATTGTAAAGCTTTCCGAGTGTCCGTCACATGATACTCAGAAATAATTTTTATTTATTTTTCTTTTTTTCTTATTTCTACTAAATAGAAAAAATGTCCTAAAAATAGTAACGGCGGGCACATTTTAAGTCTGTCACTAGTCATAGCGTTACCAGCGACAGATATTTATAGATGCCTGTCACTAAGTAATTTTTTCATTCACTCAGTCTCAAAAAAAACTAGTGACAGTCACTTTTATATGCATGTCACTAGTGTTTTATACTAGTGACAGGCTTATCCTTGCCCGTCACTGGTAATACATACTAGTGACAGGCACAGTTTTGCCTATCACTAACTAACTGGCAGCTATAAGCCTTTCTGCCGTAGTGAATTTTGCCCATTACATTGACATGTATGCCACTCTTGTCATCAACTCATAGCCAAAATCCAGGATTATACCATAGATCGTTCATAGGCTAGCGGAGTTGTTGGCATCCAAAGGTGTGCATGAGAAACATTAAAAAAATTAACTACTACCAGGGTTTGATCCACAAGGTTAGCATTGGCATGCATCACAATTACCGCTAGACTTAATTTCAATCAACAACTCCTTTAAAATGTGTCATCAAGTCTATCAAAATATCTATGGGGTTAAGTATTGAAGGGTTACGGGTAGGCTACACTAGCGTAAAATCAAAAATTTCTACCGCGTCAACCAGGAATACTATTGTCATAGATCACGGGATTACCGCTAGACACGCAGGTGCGGAACTCGATGAAGCATGTTGCGGCAGTGTAGATGTTCTACGTCTCCTCCTCGTCCTCGTCCCACGAGCAGCTCCCCTTTGCGCGGCTCGTCCAAGTGCTACAGATGCAGCACCTCCGAGGTATCCACACGTCCGGAGTGGAAGCCGTCACACGCCAGACTGCTAGGTCTGCGCGTGCAACACAGGCGGAAGAGGAGTGGCGGCTGGGTGGAATGCTCTCACCTTTTCAGCTCGCCTCACTCCCTCTTATATAGGCATCCCTGGTGGGCTTCTACATTAGCAGCCCATTAGCAGCCTAAGCCTGGTCTAATTCGGATCCAATCCTCATTAGGCTTCCAGCCCCTAAAGTGTGTGACCCTATAGGTTCATACACATATAGACATGACGCGAGTACACTTACTCCGTCAATAGTTGGTAGCGGCCTCTAGCAAGACGTGCCAACTTCTAAACGCATATAAAGATCATTCGGACGAACCATCACAAGGTTGAGTACATGTCTTTCCCTTTGCCTCACGATATTTGGTCTAGCTCTAAGCTGACCTCTCTTTCTCGATATTGTGATTCAGAATCCCTTTACTAGGTTAACTCTTAACCATATGTAGCACGGCCATGCATTTCTGGATCCGATCACTCGAGGGGCCCAGAGATATCTCTCTCAAGTAGAGAGGGGCAAATCCCATCTTGATTGACCGATGCCTTGCAGCATGTATCAGGACAAACCCGAAAGCTACCTTTATAACTACCCAGTTACGGAGTAGTGTTTGATAGCCCCAAAGTAGGTCGATCCACATATCAAGTACATGCGACAATCTCAGGTCTAAGGACAAAACGTACACGATGTGTAGAGAGAGCTGCAAGTATTATTGCTAGTCTCATGTTGGGTCAGTCCAACCCCATGTTCATAACATGTGTCCACATCATTGGTTTGACATCTCTATGTCAATGACTTGCGAAACATAGTCATTAACCAATCGATGTGCTAGTCTAATATTCACGTGTGTCCTCGCATGAACTCCGACTAGGGACAATTATTAGATAACCATACAAGTAAAGAGTTTCACAAACAATTCACATAATTGCCAATCAATACAAGTTGCCTGGTATATGGATATTCAAGGAACATTATAATAACTCATGGATACACATGAAATACAATCATCTCTATGATTGCCTCTAGAGCATATTTCCTTCAGTCTCCCACTTGCACTAGAGTCAATCTAGACAGTATCTAATACCTATTGCTCTTGTGTGCGCTTCATGCGCAGGCTGCGGGAGTGGCTTAGTCAAGGGATCAGCAACATTTGAGTCCGTATGTATTTTGCATAACATGACACTACCTTCATCAATGAACTCACGAATCAGATGGTAGCGCATGCGAATATGTTTGTTCTTCTGGTGCTGTCTAGGTTCTTTGGCTTGTGCAATAGCACCATTGTTGTCACAATAAACGTCCAAGGGATTGGACGAGCCCTGAACCACACCAAGAGCGATCAGGAAATTCCTAATCCAAACAGCTTCCTTTGCAGCCTCCGAGGCAGCAATATATTCAGCTTCTGTTGAAGAGGAGGCCACTGTATCTTGCTTGGAACTTTTCCAGCTCACAGCACCACCATTCATGACAAACACATAACCTGATTGCGATTTCGAGTCGTCTGAGTCATTAAGGTAACTCGCATCTGTGTAACCCTTTACACTGAGTTCGACCTCACCTCCATAAACTAGGAACATATCCTTAGTCCTTCTCAAGTACTTAAGGATATTATTTACCGCTGTCCAGTGAATCTCACCTGGATCAGCCTGGTATCTGCTCGTAACACTTAGAGCATAGGAAACATCTGGGCGAGTACATGTCATTGCATACATGATGGATCCAATAGCCGAAGCATATGGAACCCTACTCATGCGTTCTCGCTCATCAGTGGTCGAAGGACACTGAGTCTTGCTGAATTTAATGCCGTGAGACATGGGCAAGAACCCCTTCTTAGCCTCTTCCATGCTGAACCGTTTCAACACTTTGTCAATGTACGTACTCTGGCTTAATCCAATTAGCCTCCTTGATCTATCTCTATAGATCTTGATACCCAGAATATATGCCGCTTCTCCCAAGTCCTTCATAGAAAAACTATTTTTCAATGAGGTCTTAACAGACTCGAGCATAGGAATGTCATTTCCAATCAATAATATGTCATCCACATATAATATTAGAAACACAAGTGATTTCCCATTTTCTTTCTTATACACACAAGGTTCTTGTTCGTTTTTGGTGAAGCCAAACTCCTTTACAACTTCATCAAATCGAATGTTCCAACTCCGAGATGCTTGCTTCAGCCCATAAATAGACTTTTGAAGTTTGCATACCTTTCCAGCATTGTTTGGATCGACAAAACCTTCGGGCTGCATCATATACACGTCCTCAGAAAGGATTCCATTTAAGAAAGCCGTCTTGACATCCATCTGCCATATCTCATAATCGAAATGTGCAGCAATGGCTAGAATGATCCGTATAGATTTAAGCATCGCTACGGGCGAGAAAGTCTCGTCGTAGTCAACTCCTTGAACTTGTCGAAAACCTTTTGCAACAAGTCGAGCTTTATGGATGTGAACATTTCCATCCATATCAATCTTCTTATTATAGATCCACTTGCACTCGATGGCTTTAAAACCATCAGGCAGGTCAACCAAGTTCCAAACTTGATTGTCTCCCATGGACTCTATCTCGGATCTCATGGCAATCAGCCATTTCTCAGAGTCTGGGTCCACCATCGCTTCTGCCTAGGTCGCAGGCTCATCATTGTCTAACAATAATAACTCTCGCGCTTCGCGGAGCCTCGCCGACCTTCGTGGTTGTGGTGCTTCTATTGCCACGGGTTCCTCAACTTGTTCTGCTACAATAGCATCACTCGTAGAAGCATCCCCGACTGGCTCATCTTGAACTTCTTCAAGTCGCACCGACCTTCCACTCGTTCCCTTTGTGAGAAACTCTTTCTCTAGGACAACACCGCTACGAGCGACAAACACTTTGCCCTCTTCTCGGTTGTAGAAGTAATACCCTAAGGTTTCCCTTGGGTATCCCACAAAAATGCACTTATCCGATTTGGGTGTTAGCTTGTCCGACTGAAGTCGCTTGACAAATGCATCACAACCCCAAATCTTTAGAAAAGACAAACTGGGATTCTTTCCAGTCCACATCTCATATGGTGTCTTAACTACGGATTTAGATGGTACCCTATTTAGTGTGAAAGCTGCTGTTTCTAGCGCGTAACCCCAAAATGATAATGGTAAATCCGACTGGCTCATCATCGATCGAACCATGTCCAACAAAGTTCGATTACGCCGTTCAGAGACCCCGTTTCTTTGAGGCGTTCCGGGCGGCGTGAGCTGTGGAACAATTCCGCAACTCTTAAGATGATTGCTAAACTCGTGACTCAAATATTCACCTCCGCGATCAGATCGCAAGGCCTTTATTTTCTTGCCACGTTGATTCTCTACCTCATTTTGAAACTCTTTGAACTTTTCAAAAGTTTCAGACTTATGCTTCATCAAGTAGACATAGCCATATCTACTGAAATCATCAGTGAAAGTAATGAAGTAGTGATATCCTCCTCTGGCTGTCGTGCTCATTGGTCCACATACATCAGTATGTATGAGTTCCAACAAGTCTGTCGCTCTCTCGGGAAACCCCTTGAAAGGCGTCCTGGTCATCTTTCCAAGTAAACAAGCTTGACATGTCTCGTATGATTCAAAATCAAACGAAGTTAGAAGACCATCACCATGGAGCTTCTTCATGCGCTTTTCACTTATATGCCCCAAACGACAATGCCATAGATAGGTAGGACTCAAATCATTCGGCCGAAGCCTTTTAGCACTAACATTGTAAACACATGCATTATCAAGATTTAAAATAAATAACCCATTCATAATGGGAGCATCAGCCACAAACATAGCATTCTTAGAGATTACACAACCATTGTTTGTACTCGCGAATGAATAACCATCCCTCATCAAACATGAAGGTGATAAAATGTTTCGACCCATACTAGGAATGTAATAACAATTATTCAACTCCATGATAAATCCTGACGGAAGGTGAAGTTGCATGACGCCGACGAACAATGCAGCAACCCTTGCTTTATTTCCGATGCGAAAATCCACTTCACCTTTCTGCACTTCTCTAGTCCTTATTAGCCCCTGCATCGAATTGCAAATATGAGCAACCGATCCGGTATCAAATACCCAAGAGTTAACATAAGAATTTGCGAGAAAAATGTCCACAACATTTACAACAAGTGTACCTGAGTGGGAAGTACTCTTACTTCCACTTTTCTTCAAAGAAGCCTGGTACTTGCTGCAGTTTCTCTTCCAGTGGCCATATTCGTGACAAAAGAAACACTCAGTGTCTCCTGCAGGACCAGCATTTTGCTTGGGTGCAGGGTTTGGCTTAGGGATCGTATCCTTAGCCTTGCCCTTCTTCTTCTGCCAAGAAATGCCCTTTTTCTTGAAGCTAGGCTTGTCCTGCACAGCCATCACATGGCTATGCCCTGCACACTTCTTAATGTCACATTCTGCTGTTTTCAGCATCCCACATAATTCATTAAGGCCCCTCTCCACCCCATGCATATGGTAGTTCGAAATGAAATTCCCATAGCTAGATGGAAGAGATGCCAAAATGAAGTCAGTGGCCAACTCTTGGCCTAATGGAAAACCAAGCTTTTCCAAAGTCTGACTGTAACCAACCATTTTGATCACATGGGGGCCTACAGCTGCTCCCTCTGCCAGCTTGAATTCCACAAAGGACTTAGCGACATTGTACCTCTCAGTCCTAGCCTGAGTCTAGAACATGTCCTTAAGCGCAACGATCATATCGTACGCTTCCTGATCCTCAAACTGTTTTTGAAGATCAGGTTCCATGCATGCAAGCATAAGACAACTGACCTCAAGAGATTCATCACATGCTTTCTTGTAGGCATTCTTAAGGGTAGCAGTTGCATTATCAGCAGGTTCATCCGGGATTGGGGTATCCAGAACAGTTTCCTTTTTCTCAGCCCTGAGAACAATTCTCAGGTTACGGACCCAGTCCGAATAGTTTGTTCCATTTAGTTTATCCTTTTCAAGAATCGAACGCAAAGCAAAAGGTGATGAATTGTTCGGTGCCATTGATCTACAACAAAAAATATGCAAAATACTAAGCCATGTAACCATGAAAGAGTAAAACATATTAAACAATTTAATAGCATATACTCCCACTTAAATCAACATTCCTCTATTGATACTAAGTGATTCAAGATCCCCAATTAACAAGTCGACTAGTGAGCTTTAGCATCACTGCTAGAAGACAAGGTAAATCGGTAAGCAACCTTTGCTAATCATATCACATATGACTCTTGTTGTTGGGTGACATCTCTATGTCAAAACTAGGCGCCCAACCTTTATGCCCCAAGGTCCTTAACTGTTAAGATGACCTTGTTAAGCTCACCAACCCTTATGCGTGTAGGTATCCGATACAAACCCATCCAGCCAAGGAAAACCGTGGCACCCTAATTTCATAGACCCACCAACGATTGTACAGGGCATAGGATGGTGCAAGGTTTGGTGGGAGGGCATGGTTTAACTTAAACTTTGTGAGGGATCGTTCTACTTCTATCATCTAAGCATGCATAGTAGTAAAACGTATAAGAATAGCATTCACATAGATGTGATACAGTATGGCCCATTTTCTCATGGTGATCTCCATCGCCATAGAACCTGTCCACCATGATGATCTCCATCTTCATGCTCTATGCGAGCCATCCTCCAAGTGATGAGTTCTCCAAGAACTAATACAAGCTATTACTCCTAACATCTAGTAATCAAAATTACATGGTATTGGGATCATCACAAGTTGGCACGCAGGCCAATACAATAATTGACAACACATATGGCTCCAGCCGTGTTGCCCAACTCACGACACGCAGGTCATGAAAAAATACATACATGCATCACATACATTTTTGGGCCATACTGATCACATAAATCCTGCAAAAACAAGTTGTGCATAGAATCGCATTCTACCGGATCATGTGAAATCGTACCACCTATGAACCTTAACGAGATACAAAAAGGGGGCTACGACTAAGGGGGGTCTAGGGGGTCTCCCCCTGCGGGGTTCGAAGGGGCAGCGCCCCTCGCGGTACCTTTTGATCGGCAAATCTATACATTTTTCTTTAAGGATTTTGATCGGCAAATCAAATTTACCATAAACCGACCATAGTTCCGATTCGACCAAACTCCTTTGATCACGGTACGTCGATTCAGATCTAATTCCCGATTCGATCAATCATATTGATCTTCACGTGATTCAGAAGGATTTATGTGTCACTGTCTACCCCGATGGCGGAAACCGACCGGTAGGGGTAAGTCGTTCGACGACCTTAGAATCACGATCACGGAAAGTAAGATCATAGATCAATCAAGAAACACCGCCATACAAACGATCATATCATTCATATCAATCTACATATCACCATATGCAAACTTCCCGAACATATGACTGAATAGCATCGGCTCTGATACCACTGAAGGGTTACGGGTAGGCTACACTAGCGTAAAATCAAAATTTTCTACCGCGTCAACCAGGAATACTATTGTCATAGATCACGGGATTACCGCTAGACGTGCAGGTGCGGAACTCGATGAAGCACGTTGCGGCAGTGTAGATGTTCTACGTCTCCTCCTCGTCCTCGTCCCACGAGCAGCTCCCCTTTGCACGGCTCGTCCAAGTGCTACAGATGCAGCACCTCCGAGGTATCCACACGTCCAGAGTGGAAGCCGTCACACGCCAGACTGCTAGGTCTGCGCGTGCAACACAGGCGGAAGAGGAGTGGCGGCTGGGTGGAATGCTCTCACCTTTTCAGCTCGCCTCACTCCCTCTTATATAGGCATCCCTGGTGGGCTTCTACATTAGCAGCCCATTAGCAGCCTAAGCCTGGTCTAATTCGGATCCAATCCTCATTAGGCTTCCAGCCCCTAAAGTGTGTGACCCTATAGGTTCATACACGTATAGACATGACGCGAGTACACTTACTCCGTCAATAGTTGGTAGCGGCCTCTAGCAAGACGTGCCAACTCCTAAACGCATATAAAGATCATTCGGACGAACCATCACAAGGTTGAGTACATGTCTTTCCCTTTGCCTCACGATATTTGGTCTAGCTCTAAGCTGACCTATCTTTCTCGATACTGTGATTCAGAATCCCTTTACTAGGTTAACTCTTAACCATATGTAGCACGGCCATGCATTTCTAGATCCGATCACTCGAGGGGCCCAGAGATATCTCTCTCAAGTAGAGAGGGGCAAATCCCATCTTGATTGACCGATGCCTTGCAGCATGTATCAGGACAAAACCGAAAGCTACCTTTATAACTACCCAGTTACGGAGTAGTGTTTGATAGCCCCAAAGTAGGTCGATCCACATATCAAGTACATGCGACAATCTCAGGTCTAAGGACAAAACGTACACGATGTGTAGAGAGAGCTGCAAGTATTATTGCTAGTCTCATGTTGGGTCAGTCCAACCCCATGTTCATAACATGTGTCCACATCATTGGTTTGACATCTCTATGTCAATGACTTGCGAAACATAGTCATTAACCAATCGATGTGCTAGTCTAATATTCACGTGTGTCCTCGCATGAACTCCGACTAGGGACAATTATTAGATAACCATACAAGTAAAGAGTTTCACAAACAATTCACATAATTGCCAATCAATACAAGTTGCCTGGTATATGGATATTCAAGGAACATTATAATAACTCATGGATACACATGAAATACAATCATCTCTATGATTGCCTCTAGGGCATATTTCCTTCAAGTATCTTCAAGGGTAAACTCTCAAGATAATCATTCATCAAACAAGTCAGAAATGTTAGACTTTTTCTTTTTGTACTTGTTTGGCAATATTATTTCCAAGGCAAGACTCGATTACCTAAAAGGACTAGAGAAAAATCTTTCACAACTTATGATCCATATCAATAAAAACTTTACTCTAACTATTTTGAATTACTCCCACTACCATGGCATCTTAGAAAATCAACCAACTACAATAACAATTTAAACTTCAAAAGTGGGAGACATAGGATAGAACTCTCATAAGTGAGTTCATAATCCTCTTCCTTATAGGGATGTTGTAACATCCCAATTACAGCAATCCTGATTAGTTGTCTAGACTGCAAAAATCAGGGGGAACAAAAACTTTTTCTTGTTTAATGCTGAAGTGTTTGCTTGTTGTTTGGATATGCTTATGCATATGAATGTGTATTAGATGATATACTCCTTACCTTAACACCAGTTGACAAAAGCTACTTCCCAAAACAGTCTTGGCTTAACTTCCATATTCTCAAATATTCTGGCATTTAAAAACATGAGCCAAGATTCTTATGTCACCAAAACTATTTTCGTAACTTCTATTGACAAAACTATGGAGAGTTATATAATAAAATCTCCTTATGTTTGCAAGTCAGAACCTTCAACCACTCTTACCTCTAGGATCTCCAAAACCTTTTTGTAAGCTTTTGAACTCTACTCTTGGTAGAGATACCAAGGACCTTACCTTGTTCAAACTCCAAACTATTCAAAATACCCATCCTTACCTCAAGCTAAGCTTGGTGCTAACCCCAGTAGTAGTTGATTTGTTTGTAAGATGAGTTGCCTTGATCTGTTGTTTGAATTGTCTGCTTAGGAGATAGTATGAGCTACTCTAGGAGCTCATCACTAGGATCAAGATGTTTCCAAATCATCCCACCCTAAGCAAGAATACTATCTGGATCTGATCCCTAGCTACTAAATAATCATCTACAACTCTTAACCAGATCAATTCTAAAGATATCCCTTCTAGAAGTTTCCAAGTCAATGAGGACCAATATCAAGCATAGATCCCTTATACTCAATATACTCTTCAACCACATCCACTTGATGATGCTTTGGTACCCTGCAACCAATCAAAATCATCACAACCCACATTCTAGTCAAAAACCCTAAATCTGCCAGATTTGGCTAAGTCTGGAAATCTATTTCCAACATCACCTTTTTGAATGTCTCCCTTTCTCAACCCTTGTGCATTTTTGATAATACACTTGAACCATATTGTTAACCATCCTAAGGAATACCAAGGACCACTCTTGCCCTTGGTTAGATCATCTTTCAACCCATTTGTTCTTGATGGTTTTGCAGGTAAGAAATTAACTACTCCTGCAAATCTAGTCAACATGCCTACTTTGACAGAAGCTCACACCATCATCCAACCTTATCTGGACCAACTATTTGCATGGTTGTGTTCTACTCATATAGGTATATCAATATCTACTTCACTTGTTCCAAGTGGATCTTTGTGCTGCTTAAACCCACAAGGTTTTGAAGGCTAGTTGATAATCTGCTTTGACAGGCTTATTTTATTCAAAGTTTGAAAGCATGTCTTGGAGAGCTCAAGCAGGATCAAGATCAAACCTCTACACCCTGGTGATCTACATCACTTGTTCTATCCATCCATATACCCCATGCCCCAAGGGGAGATCTGAACTCCAAGATACCACCATGTTTTGATGGTATGAAATTAACATCACCCTAGATCCTTAATCTAGGGTATTTCACCAAAATCAGCTTGGATTCTCCAATCCCAAGCTTGAAAATTCTTGCTACACCTTTTCTACATCACCTAACTTGATCATCAAGATTTATCAAATATTATCCATAATTGTTATGGCTCCAAATCTAATAAATCTCTTTAATAGTCAAAATCTCCAAAACTCCTCTCCAAAAGGAAAGTTTGGTTTTTGCCAAAACACTTCCCCAGCTTTTGGCTCAATTGAGGTCCACATATCATACCCCATATTCCCACTTCAAAAATAAATAAGTATTTTTGAAGAGCTTTATTATTTCTTTTTGCCCATTTTCTTAAATGGCTGAATTGGAATAATAATTGTTTTAAATACTTTTAATCCTCAATAAATCTTTGGAAAATTCTCCTAAGTGTGTATTCATATTTGGGACCACCTCACATAAAAAACTCAACTTGTCCAATGTAAATTTATCAAATGAGCTCCAATACTTCATTTCTGCACTATTTGAATAAATGGATTTAATTGGACTTCTAATCTTCTGAAAAATCCCAATAAATTCCTACAACTATGACTTAACCTCACATACCTATCAGTATCATTTCCCCAGCATGCCCAATGCAAATTATTGAACATCCTTCACCAGCCCCATTGTGATCAAATTTACAAACTAAGTAAATCTTTTAAACACCACCCCACCAAACCTCCCCTAAAGTGGTCAACCAAGCTTGCACAGCAAATCTCACTCTCTCTGGTCAATACCACTGTAGCACCACTATAGCTACCCCCTCCTTTGTCCCCTAATGCTTGTATCATAGTAGATAGAGAGAGGAAACAATCACTTAAGGCCATGCCCCTACAAAACTTGCTGCAGCAGCCACCACCTTGTCCCTCTGCTCGAACAAGGGCTCCACACACCTCCTTCACCGGCCCTCTTAGCCAATCCCCTGCTCCCTCCCCCTCTCTTGTCCAATGGTGGACATGGTCCATACAGAACCATCCATCCTCGAAATATATAGCCAGAGGCTCCCCCTGCCTCTTCTTCGGCCCTCATTTGCTTCCTACCCACCTCCAGTCTCTCCCTGCAGAGCCCTCACCGAGCCCCTGCCTCTGCATGCCGCTGGAGAACGAGAGCTCCCCCTCTCGGCCATTTCCAAGATTTGGCCCGTGTACTCCCTCATATGCTCCTACCCCTCTGCATATCCCCTCCTGAGCTCGTCGCGGTCCATTCTCTCTAATCCTACCTTCGTTTCTCTCAGGGATGGCCGGAATCCTCGCCACCATCGACAACCGAACAGGCTCTCCCTCTGCGCTCGTGCGCGAGCCCCCTTCCTGGCGTCCAGCCAAGCTTGCTGCCCCTTGTTCGACTCGCGGCGGCGCACCGCTTCACCTCCGAACCACCCTCATCACCGGAAAATCCCCAGGTGAGCACCCCCTTCCCCGCCGGCGCGACCTAGGGTTCTGCCTCGCACGCTCGGACTCAGCGAAGAAGAAGAGCTCGCAGCCATCCATCTCGTTTTGATCCAACGGCCCAGACTCGCCCTTACCTCTTCGGCCCCGTGTGCCACGGACCGTCGGGCCCGCCCCGGCCAGTTCAAAACGCTGGGATCCCGCCCACGCGTAGCCAGATGGGCCCAGTCTTTCCTTTTTCACTTAATAAATATTCTAGATCTGGTTAAATAGCTGCAAGGTTTAATTCAATACAAAAATGGGAAACACCCTATTTTGCCCAGATCTATTTTGTACATGTTCCCTGACAAACCCTCTAACATTTAGCATGAAAATTAACCAAAAATACTGAGTAGTATTCTGATGGTAAAATAAACACCTAGGGGTATCCTTTCCACTAATAAAACATTTCTTTCAAAATTGTAACTCCAAATGAGTTGAAACCTATGGGTACTGAAAGTTTCTCTAATCTCCCTTCATTTCACCCTTGCCCCATCTTAAGTTGCTCACCTTATTATCTGTACCAAAAATAATAAAAACAACCTATTTCTGTCTTTAAGAAAATCTCCAGGTCAAACCAAAATGGGTATTGACCTTATTCCAACTCCTAGAGAAGTGGACCATCAATACCTATCCAAAACCAGGATATAAGGATTTATTGACCCTCTGTTGAATTTTAGTGAATTAAAATACTTCTGTAAGTGGTTTTACCACTAGGTAAATCATTACAGGAGTTTGACAACTCCAAAAAGAGTGATTCCAATTTCTACATAAAGGTATTCAAAGTAACTAACACGTCTCTTTGGAATCATAACAAAATCTTCTGTAGATTTAATTTGGTGAAAAAGACAAAACAACTCTAGAACTACTTTTGGGAATTTCATGAGGGCATTCTGGTAAATATTTAGGCATGATTACAACTCTCAGTGAACAAGTACATCAAGGCATACCTAAACACCCAAGGAAATAATTTTTGGAGCTCCAGATCTTTTCTAATGAATTATTTCCTAAAACTGGAGGTTTTATCACTAGAATTTTCATAAGAAATTAAAGGAAAGTGATAAATTAGTGAAACCACTTTTGTTGGCTTCATTTTATCAACACCTATCTGTTGGTATCGGTACCCAATGGTATCATGCTGAATAGGTCTTTGGTCAAAAACCCCTCTTAGGTAGTTCCTCGACAATAAACCCTAAGGGGTGTTCACTCCCTTCTCCAAGGCCCTCTCAATCTCCTAGATCCAATCCTCTAAAAACCATCTGAATCTTAACTTGGTATTATTCAGTTGATGATTGTATTGTATTAGTGATTGTATGCCTTGTATTGATAGTGCCCTTTTGTTTGTTTGCATGTGTTCCCTATCGACGATAGTTACGATTATATCGGAGAGTAGAAGGAGATGGTTTTTATTGGTTATAATGGTTTTATAAGAAGAATTCCAGGGACATTTATGCCATATTGCTGATCACAGGCAAGCCACCTTCTTGCTCATAAGCCTTGTCCTACTGTCTTACTTATGCATGTTTTATCTACTGTTTTATTAAAACTGCATCGGTTTACTATATGTTGATGTATACATGGTAGTGGTTTGGCTCCTCCGAACTATTACACTTATGTACTATTAAGTACAAGCCCCTTTGGTGACACCTAATTGTCCCTGGTAGAATAGATGGTGTAATACACCATACCCCTCTAGAGACCCTGTTTCAGCCAAAGCAAAGCTAGAGGATGGGAAGACCCCGGGAAAAGTTTTACTAAATGTTTTATGATAATACCTTGGTGAGGTGGGACCTCCCAAGAGATGTTGAGAAAGAAAACGGTTTTGTGTTGCAAAATGTTGAAGGAAAGCTGGAGGAAAAAGGTTTACGAAAATGCACCCGATTCTTTGCAGTTTTGCTAGAACAATTAACCCGTGCAACCACATTACTCTAGAAATGGGATAGGGCTGGATTTGATGTTTGTCTATTCTCGTGTAAGATGCCTCGCAACTACTACAGGGGATGAAACTCCCTGGAGGGTGGGCCTTCTCCGGACAAACGGTCCATGTGAGACATCAACCAGGAGAAGGAACGAAGGGTCTACAAACCTCCACGCGTTACTATGATCCCCTCATTGAAAGCGCGCACGTGGGACATGCAATATGTGCTCCGGTTGGTCCTCGGTACCCGACGTCCCGGTTTTGAGGGGAATAACACTCATAGGGTAGGCACTTATATTGGAGTGGACGTCCCGGTTACTCGACCCACGATCGGTGAAGATCAGGGTAGTGTACCCGGATGGTGTGGGTAAAGTGTACAACCTCTGTAGAGTGTAAATCTATTCGAATAGCCGCGTCCGCGGTCATGGACGGTTGGGAAGGTTGTTGTAGAGCAGTGCTGGTTTTTTTTTCAAAAAGGTTTTCGAAAAAGCAAAGGCTTTGAAAATATTTTGACCATGGGATGGTTGAAAAGGAGAAAGGTTTTGACCATGGGATGGTCAGGAAGGAATGGAAGGAGTTTGGTCATGGGATGACCATAAAGGAGGAACAAATGCGTGACCCAGTCCTAGTGTTCTCTAAAACTTTTCAAAAAGGTTTCCAAAATGCTTTACAAAAGTTTTCAACAAAGATATGTAGATGTTATATCTACAACAGAAACTATTTGAGAAAAGAACCTCTCTTGGAGCCCTCCTACTACCATAGCCGTAATGCATATCCTCTTGTTATTATTGTTATCTTATGGTGGTTTGTGAGTATATTCAAAGTACTCACTAGCATTGTCCTTGGCTATTAAATTGGTCAGATATCAGGAAGAAGATGATGTTGGCGACGATGCGAGCTAGGGCGTTCTCCCAGTCAGTTGCCTGTAGGTTAAGGCATGTATCGGGCTCTACGCTTGATGAAGTTGCGCTAATGAACATCGACGTAGCCATAACGACATTTATGTAAGTCTTGTAATTCGGTATGTCTCGGATGTTGTAATGATACTTGCCGGTTATGTGCCACGACTAACTGATCATGGGATCGTGGTTGTATGCATAACAGGGATTCTCGGAGGATTAATCCAGGGGCCCCACAGATGTGTTCTTTCAAAACTCAAGTAAAATCATTCCCATAATAATATTAAAGCAAAGAGGCAAAGTGCGAATCCACATTCACAAAAAAAGGAAAAATAGAAAAATCTTTTTGTATTTTTGACGATAGAGATTAAAGAATAGAAAAGAACTTGCGACCAAGCAAGGAACTAAGAAAAGAAAAACAAACCAAAAAACAAAAGAAAATTAAAAACGAAAGCAAAGGAAACAGCAAAGTGTTGGAACACACCAACATGAGTGTTTAAAATCTCTCAAGGAGCTGGAGTACAACCTCATTATTACACAAATAAAATTGGCGGGGGAACACATCCCTAAGCTCAGACTTTTGCAAGCCCTTTTATTGCTCATTGTGGTGGTGGTGGATAATCTCACATGTTCCATTGGTTGCTCCAATCATGGAACTGGGTGGCAAGATTGGCGGTAGCATCTCGAAGGTTGATGGAGAGGTTGTTCATGTTTTAGATATTTCCTTCGAGAGCATAGATATCTACATAGGTGGAGTAGTAGTTTGGTGGTTGCACATCTTGTTTGGGTCTTAATTGTTCTACTTCTTCATCTTCTCCTTCCTCTCCCATGGGTACTTCTTTGGGGGTAGACTTGCCTCAACATGCGCGTCATAACACAAATGTCCCTCCTCGATAGAGAAGAGACCATTAGGCAAAGGAGCTAGGGTCAACTGATCCGCTCCAGGTATATCAAGGAAGTATCTACCATTAGTTTTAGAAATCATACCATAAGCTCTCAGAGTAGAAAAAACAAGACGGTGACTTCCTGTCAACGATTGGATGTTACCTAGGTTGATGTGAAGTTCACGTGCAAGAACGGTTATGACTCCTCCTCCGCATATGGGACCTCGAGACTGCAGAGCTTGATGCTTAACGTAAAACAAAAGAAGGGTACCCAAATTTGGTGTTAAGTTACAGTTAATAATAATAGCTTTAGCGAGGATCATCATGTTCTCCTTATTGACTCTAGTAAACCCATCATGTGCCTGCAAGGTGTTAGTAATAATATAAAACAAATAACGAATAGCAGGATGATCAATTTGGTCCCCTTGGCTGTGTTTCCATGAATTCTCATTCTATTAAAGTACTCCCAAGGTGCAGGATTTAAAACAAAGGTGGTGGAGCGTATGTCGGTGTTGTTGTTGCCAAACCCAAAGTAGTGAACCCATTGGTTGAGTGTAAAGTAGTACTCACAGTTCATAAGACATAAGTTGATGCGATCAACTCTAGGCATTTGCTCCTTAGAACGATAGTGAGAGCACTCCATATGTGTCAAGGTGTTGAGAAAATCAAGCGTCAAGCGGCGATACACCACGACATCTTGAAAGACAAAGTCATTCAAACCAACATTGTTGCAAAGTAAATCGAAATTACCACGAATGCCAAGTTGGTTCAGGATATAGGGACACACCCACTTGGTAAACTTGATTTCTCGAAGCTTGAGGCGGTCAAAACGGCTCAGCTGAAACTCATCGGTGAACTCGATACCAAGTGACTCGGGGGTCAACGTATCAACGGGTGGTGCAACAGGTTCCGCAGCCATCACACGTGTACGACTCCTTGTGTTCATCTAGAACAAAATAAATAAAATTGCTAATCATTTTTCTAGTCCAATAGAAACATAGCATAAATAATCCTCTACACTTGTCACAAAAAAACTCCTCTAAAAACAATACTAAGCATGCTCAATATCAAGATTAGCTCAACAACAAGACCTAAGTCTAGATTGATAATGATGAAAGATTGAGCAGAGTTTTGATACAAATAAGTTGGGGATCAGAGGAGAAACATACCTTAGATCGATTAGTTGCGAGGAATCGAAGAAAGATTGAATAACTTTGAAGATACAATGGAGGTTGTTTGGAGTTTGGAGGTAGAATAAAAAGAAAATTGTGTGTTTGGAATTTGAGGGTTACCTCCTCCTAGGTGATATGGCGGCCGCGTATGTAGTACGGGCGAGCGGTACGGCCGGAGCCCGCCCGTACCAAGTGAAAAACCTTGGGGTCGACTATTCCCTTCCGATGATGCACCTGGTACAGGCGCGCGGTACGGTCGTACGTGTCTGTACTACTGGTCGTTATGCGTGAAGTATATTTACTTTAAATATGATATTTTCTCGGGGATACAGTATGAGCGAGCAGATGGCCACGTCCGACCGTACCAGTGGTCGTTATGGCCATTGTGTCCTTTGACAAAAATCAATGTTTCTATTTTCCAATGCCTTGATGTGGTACAAGCGCATGGTACGGGGTCTTCCATCCATACCAGTGGTTGGTATGCGGCTAGTAGGCTGAAAAACTCATAGAATTTGGTCAGTAGCTTTGTCCTCCTTTACACATCTTAGCAGAGGACAAAATAACAATAAATCGACTTCATAAAAATCAGCAATACCTTAGGCCATGTGTTAGTAAAATAAAATATCGAGGATTACCTTATTTTATTATCCTCTCTCCAAAGGTCTTCTTGAACACGCATTATTAAAAAAAGAACAATCACAAGAGTAAAAACTTTTATTTCACATGGGTTGCCTTCCATGAAGCGCTTCTAGCTAAGGTCAATTAGCTTGACCCAGATGGTGATCATTTATGTTTTGTGAGTGGGACACCTACTCTAAAATAATTAGCTTTCAGTGTAATTATACCATCATCGGCATCATTGTTAGGGTTGGTCTTCTTCTTCCTAGGGAAGTGGACTATAAAAGGATCTCTACATGGTAATCCTATTCTCACATTCCCTTCATGTAAATTGCTTAAATCTTTAATAGTTCTTAGGAATAGCTTACCTATAATGATAGGTGCTATGAGATCTTGAGGCATGTCCACTATAACAAGATCAATAAGAGAGGGAATTCTTTTAATTTCAATAACTATGTTTTATTTTAGGGATTTCTATTTTCGTGCCTCGGTTCGTTAGTTGTACTCAGTTTTCCCTAGCCGCTTAACTTTTCCTCACTTTCCCCTCCCTCTATTCTGAAGCCCTCACATGTGCTCAGACGGAGGGATGTCGTTAGGTCAAAGGCTTGACTGTTACATGCTGACTAGTGGGACCGCGTTGGGGCGGGTCGTGCGTTGAGCGTTATATTACGTGCTGATGGGTGGGGCCAGGATACACGGCAGACCAGCCATCCATCTCTCACTGACTTGTGGACCCCTTTTTTCCTGATTGTGTGGTCGGTGTAGCCAATGAAAAATGGGACCGTTTTGTGGGGCCGTCGAAGCCAATGAACGATGGGGTCGCCATGTAGGGCCATTCTGTGAGGCCGTTGAAGCCAATGACCATTGGGGCCGTCATGTGGGGTTGGAGGGGGATTTGCATATTTGCCACATTTTACTTTGCAACTTGCATATTTTCCATTTTGTGTGTCACTGACGTGTGGTGGTCATGCGGCAAATATGCAAATTTTAAAGAAAAAGTTTGGCAGATATGCAAAATTGGCAAATATGCAACAATCCCGGAGCAGGTACTCCCCCAAACATTGACAGGTGGGGTCGTGTATGACACGTCCGCTCCCACCCCCTAGCCCCGAGCAGCTCCTATCCCACCGGCGGATAGAGCAGCCATCGTTAGTGTGTCGGCACGTAGCAGGGTGGCGTCGTACGGATTGCAGCGCTACACCCCAGCCACGACTCCAGCACCTGTTTCGTCCGCATGCATTATACGTCGAGGCAGTACCGACCGCAGGCAGGTATGTCGCCCACGACGATCGGGATTTTGTTCCGCCGCCATAGCTCGACGAACAGTGACAACAATTGCTAGTAGTGCTTGGTAAGACCTTGGCTTCTGCTCCGCCCACCCTAATCGATTCGGTTCCTGTAATTTCCTCGATATTGTAGGTGCAAATTAGTCCACAATGTCTGGTCGTAGTGGATACGCCGTCGAGGGTGGGGAATTGATCATGTCATGGCCACCTTCTCTTTCTCCTACCACGTCGGAAGTGCAGGTAGCTCCTTATTTTTGTACTACCAATGAATTTGAAGTGTCGCCATGGCCTGTCGGACTAATTTCAATTGGGTTTGTTTTGGGATTGTTACAGTGTGCTATGCAGGCCGATAATCCATGGTACATTGCATACCAAGATGAATCAACCTAGTTGTCTTGCTAGAGGATGGATTTGGAGGAGATAGTTGCCAATTTAGGTGATGAATTGGCCCATAAAAACCTGTTGATATTTGAACTGAAGCATACTGTCGAGGAAGAAAAGAAGAATTCAGAGCTTATTCGCCAACAGAAGTTGACGCTTGATGCTCATATTGTTGTATCTGATAGTGGTAGAAATTCTAAAACATGAACTTCAAGTGAAGGGGAGGAGAATAGTAGATTCATATGGGAAGTTTTAGTAGTTTACATCCCCGTCCTAGCAGTTACAGTATGCGGTTGTGGTGCAGGGTGGAACGTGTAATGATTAGTCGAATAGATAGCTAATAATTTAGAGAGTAGAATTGTTATTCAATGGATGGTTGTAAGTTCCAGCTAATTTAGTCACTTTGCGGTCCCAAAGTTGTCAAGAGAATGTATTGCGGGGCTCGAGTTGCTTGCCATTGGATCTAGTGGTCCCAAAGTTGTCGAGAGAATGCATTGCGGGGCCCGAGGTGCTTGCCATTGGATCTAGCGGTCCCGAAGTTGTCAAAACAATGCATTGCGGGGCCCAAGTTGCTTGACATTGATCTAGCGGTCCCAAAGTTGTCAATAGAATGCATTGTGGGGCCCGAGTTGCTTGCCATTGGATCTAGCTGCCCATAGTTGGTGTGCCAAATGCGTAGAGGGTCAAGTTTGGGCCCTATCAGTTTTGACCATTCTATCTCCGCCATGTAGACTTGCAGCGTTGGCGGCAGCATCCATTCCTCGTTCCAAATTAGTGGCTGAGATTGTCAAAGAAAGTACTACTCTCTACGATCCAAATTAGTTGACTCAAATTCGTTAGTTATGGATGAACCTAATACTAATTCATGTCTAGATACACTGGAATCTAGACAAATCCAAATCAACTAATTTGGGTCGGAGGGAGTACTACTTATGAATCAGCTTTAGAGCATATCCACCATCCTCACAGCTCAAATAATATCAATTTTGATTCAAATCATACATAGTTCGATCAAATTTATACAAGCCCACCAGAGATTGCCAAATCAAGTACTACTACTTATGAATCAGCTTTAGAGAATATCCACCGGTCTCATGGCTCAAATACATATCAAATTTATTCAAATCACACATATATTTTAAGTCACAAAATTTTGGTTCAAATTGGGCTCGAATTTGTCCCAATTTTAAGTGGATGGTGAGCTAGCCACCCTACCCGCCATATGTGTACTCCAAGAAGTACGGGAAAAGTGCTCCCATCCATCCGGACACGAGGTACATCCGGCCTTCACCGTCAAAGTGCACCTCGACATGCCAGCCGTGGTCGCGGCCTACCTCCCACAGCTTCGGTTCACGAGGGCTTGATCTGCATCGTCGCAGTGATGTTGCTGATGATGGCTTCCATTGATGACCACTGTCGGCACCACCGCCGTCTCACTGATGTTTCGGATGATGGCTTCCATCGATGTCTTTCATCAGTAACGGATCTGAGGATGTGAATGAAAGTGAGACAGATAGAGACAGAAATTTCAGACGCTTAGATCCTCATCATCACACGTCGTTCCATCGGCCACGTTTAGATCCGCGTCGTCACAAGCCATTCTGACCCCCACGCTTAGGTACATGCCACCGCTCGCCGTCTCGACCACCATGCTTAGGTATGTGTCACCGCACGCCGTTCGTACCGCCATGCTTAGATCCGCGTCACCGTGCGACAGGGAAGGGAGGGAGAGACATCCATCCCGTCGGTCTCTCCTCTCCGTACAACATAGGTGCGCCCAACCGGAGAGAGAGACCTCCAGCCCATCGAATCATGATGTATCCAATGGTGGTTGGCCAATATCCGTGTGACATACATCTCGACCAATCAGAGTACAGCCAAACTGAGCGCTAGTTGATGCAGCTGGTATACGTGCGACAAGGAAAGGGAGGGAGAGACATCGAGCCTATCGATCTCTCCTCGCCGTACAAGGTAGGTGCGCCCATCGGGAGAGAGAGACCTCCAGCCCATCGGATCATGATGTATCCAATGGTGGTTGGCCAAGATCTGTGTGACATACATCTCGACCAATCAGAGTGCATCCAAACTAAGATATGAGAGAGGGGAAAGTGAGGAAAACTTTAGAGGGAGGGGAAAAGTGAGGAAAACTTTAGCGGGAGGGGAAAACTGAGTAGATCTAAGGAAAACAAGGGCACTTAGATAAAAAAAGGAGCAAGGGAAATTCAAGATTTTGGCATAAAAATGGAAAACATGTTATTTGAACAAAATAATCCATCTTGGCCGACATTATATTGTTTGCAACTCAAAGATACACAAGTGTTCCAAATTTGGCCTCATTTAGACAAAGTATGTTTTGGGATGGGTTATTTTGGAGGTTGCTTGAGTAGAAAGCCATGCATCTTCATAGCTAGTAGCTCATTCCAAGAAGGGTTTAAGAAGTGGTTTAGGGGATAAGTTGATTTCTGTTTATTTCCTTTTCATTTATTATTCATGTTAGGTTATAGGTAACATAACAATACTCCATGTGAAGGTTGCGCTATGTTTTGACTTTTTTTTGAATTAAACTAACCCTAAAACCTTTTTTGAATTTAATCACATAGAAAAGGAAAAATGTGGTTGATTACCTTATAAAAATGTTGCTAAGAGTGTCCTACAAGAAATACTAAAGTTTATACTGCTAATCATGTTTTACCTAAACCTTATATTGAGAAAATGCCTTTCCTACTTAAGATAAAGGAACATTCTATGATAGCTAGTATGGTTGATGAAAGTATAAGCAAAGCTGTTGAACCTGATAAACAAATGGTTGATGAACCTATAATAGCAAATGTGAAAGACTTTGTTACTAAATATGAAGAAGAGGGACACACTATCCTTTGTAAGGATACCTCTAATATTGTTTCACAAAGTAGTGTTATGACAGCTACTATTCATGTGTTTCCTGTTAGAATAAGTGATCATTGTTACGATGGTCCTTGTGATAGTTATATTGTTAAGTTTATGCATGATACTGAAAGTTACTATGAGAGAGGGAAAAGTGTTCTTATGTATCTTGATAATATTAAGTTTCCCCGTTTTATGCTGAAAGTTTTTATGTTGCACTACTTTTGCCTTCCTATGCTAGTAGCCTCTGGTTTCAACAACTTGTTTGTTTACAAAATTCCCTTGCATAGTAAGTGGGTTAGACTTAAATGTGTGCATTTTTTATTCTTAATTCCTTTTTCACTTCAATTCATATTCCTATGTGAGCATCTTCAAAATTATCATGCCCATCTTAATGGCTATAAAGAAAGAGCTTTTTGGGAGACAACCCAATTTGTTTTTTCTTTCAATTTGTTTTTGTTTCTTTGAGTCTTGAAAGTTATTACTTCGGTAATAACCGCTCCTTATACTTTTTTGTTTCGTTTTTGTGTCAAGATCAACCTCTAATGAGAAAGAAGTAAGATTTGGGGAAGTTGCTGTCCCGAAACAGATTTTTGTGCTTCACCGTAACATTCGTGAGAGATATCTGTATGTCGGATTGAGCTGTAATTTTTTTTATTTTGCCCTAGGTTGTTATTTAACTTTAGTTAGTTTTGCACTTTTTGATTTGAGCAACAGAAGATTTTCGAAAAAATTGATCTTTACCTGCTGGTCTGTTTGACAGATTTTGCCACTCTTGCATTTGCTTCTTTATTCGATTTCCTTTTTGAATTCTTTTTGGGTTTTCGGAAGGAGTTGTTACAGTAGCTTATGTTTTGATGGTTTTCAGTTGAAGTTGAACTCAAAAGGTTTTATCACTTCACTTATACTAATGTTGCTAATGAGAACTGTGTGAAGTTTTGTGTGAAAGAAATTTCCAGGAAGTGGAGGTAATGGTGTAATAAAGAAGAGAAGGGTTTTATGACTCAAGTAATAAGTGTATGAAGATGAACATATTGATGTTATTCAAGAAGTGACTCTGGAAGAATCTATTAGATACCAAATTCAGAGACCTGCAGAGTCTGTTTTCAAATAAGTAACAGTTCTGGTAAGAAAAGCTCCGCGAAAATTCTATCCAACTATATTTTTGCAGTTTTTAGACAATAAGGAAAGCTACGAAGCGAAAGAGGGACGGAAACGAAGCCAGGATGGCTCACACCACCCTGTGGCGCGGGCCCTCCCCTGGCCGCGCCACCAGGTGGTGTGGCCACCCCGGACTCCGCCTCCGACTCGTTTTCTCCCACTACCTTTCTTTTGTTATGAAACTTCATAATATATAATCCCCCGGATCCCCCGAGGTTCGTATATCGTGTTCTCGTCGTGTTTTTGTACAAGGAAACGATTCAGTTCTAGAGCCAAAGATCGTAGTTCTCGAACGAGCACTCGAAAAGATTCTGGAGTTCGATCTGTTTCTGCCAGGACATACTCTTCGAAGGCTTAGGAGCACAATGGTGTCTGCCAAGGATAAAGGGAAGGAGCCTATAGAGGAAGATCTCCAAGACCCCAAGCAGGGGCTGGTACCTTTAGTCACTTGCCCTGCATCAACGGAAGCCCTACGAGTCACTAAGGAGTTATGCGATAAGTACCAAGACATCTTTATAAGCGGCATGAGATTTCAACTTATAACTTGTCAAGCATATCCTCTTAGTTGTGTCACCTTAACCTTAATCACCTAAAGATGCCTATGATAGGGCCAATGAGAGCTGAAAGCTAGTAAGTATCATAATTTTTGGGAGCTCTTTATGAAACTTTAAATCCCTACTTCCCTCTGCGAAGGACCTTTCTTTTACATTTTAGTTGAGTCAGTAAACCTATTCCCTTCTATCGCAGCAAGTATTTTGAGTTGTTGTGTTTCATTCATTCATATGATGATTTATTCAATCATGTTTCATATGTTCCTTGTTTTGCACATTGCTCTTATCTTGGTGTCTACTACTATGTAAGCTATCATGGAAAATCAGTTATTTGTGAACTCCAGCAAATTGTCAACTATTCTTCGACCAAGAGCTAAGTTTGCCATTACCAATTATGATTTACTTTATGTATCTTTATTGTGTTTCCTTTACTTATTGCAAGTTAAGTTATATAATAGTGAGTTGTCTTCTATTATGATCTATGTATTCATGAATGTGATGCTTCTTGTCTGTATTCTTTTATCGACTCTTTCCTTCATAAACCTGAGGTCATGTTTATTGAGCTCAGTTTCGCTTAGGGACAAGCGAAGTCTAAGCTTGGGGGGAGTTGATACGTCCATTTTGTATCACTATTCTATATCATAATTCACTATTATTCCTTGATATATTTCATATTAAGAGGTGATACTTATGTTATTTCATCTATTTTTGCATGGTTGATGACTTTTGGAGCATTGACCGCTGTAGTCAGGATTTTGATGGAAAAGGTGTTGTTTGGAGGCAAAATTCGCAAAGATTAGAAAATCCGGGAAAATATATAGAAAATCCTATTTTTTCATAAGACGAAGGAAGCCAGAAGGGGGAGTGGAGATGGGCCACAGGGGGCCCACACCACCCCCTGGCACGGGCCACCCTAGGTCGCGCCACCAGGTGGTGTGGCCGCCCTGGCCCACCTCCAGCTCTCCTCTCTGGCGTATATTATCCCCACGGAACCCTAATACCGGGGGAGCGACCACATAAAGATTCTGCCGCCTCTGTGGGGCGGAAAACATCGAGAGAGAAAGATCTCTCCAGCAGACAGAATTCTGCCGGGGGAATTCCTTCTTGGAGAGGGGAGATCATCGCCATCAACACCACCATCAAGCTGGACTTCATCGAGATCATCATCATCATCACCACCATCATCTCCACCAGCACCATCATCACCACCTCCATATTGCTGTAACAATTGAGTTGAATCTTGCATAGTTCTTAGGGGAAACTTTCCCGGTGTTGATTACTCTTTGTAGTTGATGCTACTGAGTGGAACCATTGAATTATTGTTTATGTTCAAATTGTTATACATCATTATTTCATCTCTGATCATGATCCATATGATGTCTTGTAAGTAGTTCGTTTTGTTCTTGAGGACATGGGAGAAGTCATGTTGTTAGTAGTGGAAATGTGTTGAGAAAGATTCAATAGTTTGATATTTAAGTTATGGTGTACTTGTTCTAGTGGTGCCATGTGAACGTCGACTACATGACACTTCACCTATATGGCCCTAGGGGAATGCATTGTCTATTTGGCTACTAATCATAGGGGTTGCCGGAGTGACAGAAACCTGAACCCCCGTTAGGAAACCATTGCACAAGGGACGCCAAGGTCTTAGAGTTTAAAGTTGTGGTTAAGTTTATAACTTAATTACTTTCTTGTACTTACGGATGTTTGCAAGGGGTTTAATCACAATTATGTATTAGTCCTAGGAAGGTCAGTACATTAACACAGGTTCACCCACACAACACTTAGCAAGCTAAAGAAGATTAATCAACTATATGAAGCGAAAGCACTTGACGATATTCATGTGTGTCCTCGAGAACGTTTGGTCATCTTAAGTAATACAACCGGCTTGTCCTTTGCTGAATAAAGGATTGGGCCACTTGCTGCATTTATTCTTATTGTCTTTTATTTACTCGTACTTTATTTACTTGCATTATCAAAAACCCCTAAAAATCCGTTTGCTAAGTATTTGCAGAGAATTCCTGATCCATACCACTAGCTAGCACCTTCTGCTCCTCGTTGGGTTCGACACTCTTACTTATCGAAAATACTGCGATACACCCCCTATACTTGTGGGTCATCAGCTGCACCCTTGAGGTGGACAAGAATGTCCGAACTGGTTAATTTTTATCTAAAACACAATGAAAATGTCAAGTGCAGTTAACAAACTCTACACAATGATCTAAAATACACAACTGGTTTAATACCTGAACCAAACTGCTCCTGAGCATAGTGGATGCATGCATCCTCCACATACAACTCTTGTATGGGCACTTCACTGTAAACCTTGCTAGCTCACTCTTAATAACATCAAAATCATTATTGGTGTAGATGCAATATGTAGTAAGGGCATTACAATAGTCCCGCATCATTTCAAATATGGTGCCTTCTAAAATCTTAGGATCGTTCCTGTCCCACTCAATTACTGGAAAGTCCTCACCATCGTACTCGGCTAAAATGAGACTTTCATTGTTCTCCCCGTTCTCTTCGTCATCAGTGTCATCAAATCTGGCACCGTGGGCCATTTCCTCCGTGTATTGATCCTCTAGTGCCTGTTTACTGAATCTATCTACCAGTTCAGGACACATCAACCCATCCTCATCATCTAGTGGAGGTGCTCCCTCGTCAGGATTTGCTTCGTCCTCCACATCAGCCGCATGAGCGATTTGGCTTACACTCATAGTGCAAATATATAGTACTGTTGTGGACCTACAAGGAGCGCGGGGGCACACACTTTAGCAGAGATAGTAGAGACACATGATGCCCGACCACCTGATGATGCCTGACCACCAGATGATGCTTTAAACCTCTTTCCCGTGTGTTCAACTTTAGGTTGCACATGGATACAAATTTGACCAAAATGTTCGGCAGCGTTCAAATAGAAAAGCATTACCAGATCAGCTTCACTAGTTAGTGGGAGCAATCTTTGCTCGCTAATGTTGAAATATTGCAAATGAACTGAATTGCCATTGCTCCAGGGGAATTTAGAATAGATTTTATCTTTCAAATCTTTGAGAGTTATGGAGGTTGCAACCACCGCTGGGAAGTAAAATCCAGAGAGATACTGTTCACAACCACAAATTATGCTAGTATCCAGTTTAACCGCCAGCCAAAATTCTAGCGGTGGATCAATCATATTCGAAAAGCAAGGCAGTTAGTAGAGCACCAGCGACTTAGGCTCAATCACTACCTATAATCAATCCACAAAGGGAAACAATGCTTACCCAGATGGAATCCATGTGTTAGATCCCTCTGATTCCACCCAATCTTCTCCACGCTCGACGGGGAGGACTGGTACCCCAACCGACATTGCACACTGTTCCGCGAAAGGGGTAGATCTAGCAGGGACGAGAGCGGAGCCGGAGGTGGAGTGGGCTCCGTGGCTAGGGGAGGGTGCGGCTTGGTGTCCAAGGACGACATAAGGTAGGAGGGAACGACGACGGGGGAGCAGAGGGGCGGTGTGGGAGCTGTTCTAGGCTCGGGGGAAGCGAATGCTTTGGGTGAGCGAGAATGGCCAGTCTAACGTATCTCCATGCGGCCCCACCCTTCACCACGTATGCAAGACCCGTCCCAACGCGGCCCCACCCTTCACCACGTATGCAAGACCGGTCCCAATGCGTCCCCACCCATCAGCATGTAAGATTCGAGGCCACGTAACATAACACTCAATGCACGACCCACCCCAACACGGTCCCATCGATCAGCATGTAAGCCTTTGACCTGACAGCATCCCTCCATCCGAGCGGCTGTGAGGGTTTTAGAATAGAGGGAGGGGAAAGTGAGGAAAAGTTAAGCGGCTGGGGAAAACTGAGTACAACTAACAAACTAGGGGCACGAAAATAGAAATCCCTTTATTTTATCCCAACAGCTTGTTTATAAGTTGAATCCGCTAGATTGAGTCTCAATTTGGTGGTTTCAAAAGGCCCCAAGTTTAACTTGTAAAATAGACTTTTGGAAATTGTTGAGACCCCACCAAGATCACAAAGTGCAGATATCTCATTAACCCTAATTTTAATTTTAATAGTGGGCTCAAATATATCATCTAGCTTAGTAGGAAGCTTATCAGCTAGTATTTTATACTCCATCTTTAAATCTCGAACTTTAGATGCTACTTGTTGAATTAATTGTTGATACATAGCATCATTGCCTTGTTACATATCGGTATTCTTTACGGTGATCATCTTTAGTAGATCTTCCACGGTGTATTCATGTGCATTGTTACTTTCTATAGTCTAGCTCTTCAGGCTTCTTTTTATTGATCTACATCCTCATCATCTTGAGGTCTTCTACCAGATTTTGCTCAGGCTTCCCAGCAAACTTTGCTAGTATGAGAGCTTGGCTCTCAGGTACCTTTCCTAATTGAGCCTTCGCGGTCTTTGTCCTTTCCTGTAGAGCCTGCACATTATTTCTAATTACAACAACTTGGTTAGATAATTTCCTATACCACTTTCATGGTTATCCGTGATTTTAATAAGCATATTATTTTGCTCGGTTTGAGCTTGCATGATTGTTCTAACAGTTTGTTCAAACGAGTTGCCATGATTTGCTCCATTATGATTATCATAATTATTATAAGAAACTCCTGCAGGAATAGAATAATATTTTTGAACATTAGAAGCAAAATTTTGGTTCTTCCAAGCAGGATTATAAGGAGTGTGAGCTATAAAATTAACATCATTAAAATCGGTAGCGATAGTATTAACTTGGGTATCTTCCTTACCTTTTACTATGTTGAGTAACTCGTCCACCTTAGATGTAAGCTCTTCATTGTTTACCTCGGTGACTGAATTCACTCTTTTGAGGTTCTTTCCACATGCCATTGGGCATGGTTTTTTGTATATCATCAAGTAATTTCTTTGCAACACTCACTTGCGTTCCCATGATTGTTCCTCCTGCTCAGTATCTAGCAAAGTTCATTATGACCATTCTTATAAGGCCATTATAAAATAAATGTAATATAACCATTCTTCCATCTTATGACTAGGAAAGTTCATTATGACTTCTTTTATCCTTTCCCATGCAAGCGCTAGTG
The DNA here is from genome assembly GCA_910589775.1 of Avena eriantha. Lineage (NCBI taxonomy): Eukaryota > Viridiplantae > Streptophyta > Magnoliopsida > Poales > Poaceae > Avena > Avena eriantha. The sequence goes on from OU342746.1 coordinate 385,070,056, forward strand.
GCTCGCGATCTTCTTCTCTAAAACTTGTAATATTGGATCTTAGTTGCATAGTTTTAGCTAGGGGAAAATTAGTCATAAAAAGATTAGTATATTCCTCCCAAGATTTAATAGTTCCCTTAGGTAGAGTTAGCAACCAATCCTTAGCCTTTCCTCTAAGAGAGAAAGGAAACAAACATAATTTAACAGCATTTGGATCTACATCCTTAATACGCATCATGTGGAAATTTCAGTAAAAGTATTTAAGTGCAAATCTAAATCCTCAGAAGATGAGCCTCTAAATTGGTTTCACTGAACCAAACTTAAAAGGTTAGGCTTAATTTCATATGCTTCCACATCAATAGCGGGCTGAGCAATAGGTGCACCAATAAAATCATCAGTGGGAGTAGCATACTCCCCAAGTCTCTTTTGAGACATGGCTCTTATATTTTTTGGTATTTTTTAAGTAAAAAAACAAATAACAAGTAACTATTTTTTTAAGGTTTTCAAATAGATAACAAGAAAGTATACTAATAACAAGAAATAAACTACAACCAAATAATAAAACTAAAAACAAGGTCTCTAGTGACCTCACCAGGATAGCGAATTGCTTCCCCAGCAATGGCGCCAGAAAAAGGGTTGGTACCTTCGATCCGGATTCATGGATGTAGTATAATAGTCTTTTTCCCTAGTAGACCTAGGTTTAATCGAACCTTGGGAAACAACGCTAAAAGGACATAAAAAGTACATGTCTACAAGACTTATTTCTTCGTTTACAGGACCAATCTAGTTTACTTTTATCGTAGGTTGATTCAATGGATGGAGATATGCCAGGGTTGAAGATCCGCATGTAGCTGCACATCATATGGGATAAAAGATAATAATAATAAGCATAGTCGTGTGTAATGTTTTTTATAATCTCTTGTTGGCAACACATCCTAATATACTAGAGCCCCTGAGAGGCAATAGGCATAGCAATAGTTTTTTATCCAACCGAGTGCACCACGAAGCACCGGGCTACAAATGATTATTAAGCATAAAACATAGATCAAAACTTTAAGTGATGATGTTGCTGTGATTCCGAATGGATCGCTAAGAAAAGACCGTACATCCATTTCTGTCACTGGGTTTTCTATGAGATCGCCGCTAGCCAAGTATCTCACCTCAATCCTTTATCAATCGCAGGGGTTTTGGTTAATACAAGTCTAAAGATCGAGACAAGAGACAAAGAAATAAAAGATACAAATCTCTCTTTCAAACAATACACAATGCACATAATCGATGCAAGGTTTCTCCCCAACCCGCAGCCTGTGAGGACTACTCACTCATAACAATAAGATCAAGGATAAAGAACATTGTGCAAAATACTTAGATTGAAATCAAATATTCTTACAATGGTCACCGAATCATAAGGATATCTCAAGTACAAAGTAATGGTATGGCTAATGGAGGGCACGGAAGATGGAAGAGATGAACTATGGTGTGGATCTCCTTCGGTGGTGTTGTGATGCAATTTGAGAATGGCGGTCTTCTATACGGCAGCTGAGGCCTCAAAATATATAGGCATCTTCACAAAATTTGTAGGGTTTGACGAGACGAAGCCGCCGCCACATGGTACAGACAGACGGTACGGGCAGGCCCTGCCCATACCAGTGTTCGTTACGGCTGCAAACGCCTGACAATGGCTTCAGAATTACTTGGTCGTGTGGACTTTCTCAAAACCTTCATTATGACTCCAGATTTCGCATTAAAAAGCATGGTTTCCTGCACAACACAAATCAAAGCAATGGTTTGCATATCTTTGCAATTATTAGTCATTAGTAGCAAGGATGGATAGTTTTTGTCAATTTCTTGACTAAAAACAATGTTTAAACGCGGTGGAAGATGAATATTTTTGGAGCCATCAAGATGTTCTGAATTCTCCAAGGCATCCCTCCTTATAAATTGTGGGTAGTACATACCATGCAATTTGACACGGAACTCAAGTGCCCTTCTTGCACATGGAGCATGTAATGGCTTCACCACATCAGTCTGGTCAATGAAACTAAACCATAATTGCACCTTTACAGGCTGTGCAACATCCAGATCAAGGACAAGACAAGCGTTGACAAAGTCGGCGTAGCCCGACGAGCCGGTGGGGTAGTACCGGAGAAACCAGAGATATCCCAGATCCGGTGATCTCAACGCATCCCCACGCAACACGGTTTGTTACTCGCCGCCAATTGTAAGTGATGAAAATTTGGCACATGACTCAAAATCTCTATACGAGTTGCTCAAGACGGAGACCGCCCAGGTCCAGTGAGACTCGCTTCTCTGCCTAGGAGATGCTAGAGATACTGTCAAGCTCAACACCTACAACACTACCACGCAGATCAAGAGCATAGGCATCACCTTCTACACCATTAGAACAACAGTGAGCTGACATATGGAAATAGTAAAAACGACAATCAATATCGAGCTCGAATCGGTCAAGATCATGCTGAGCTCCGCGATCACCGAGTCGGCAGCCACCATGGATCATGTGGCTCCAATCCAAGTACTCTCGGCTCCATTAACCAAGAAAACCGGAGGAGGCACCGCCGGCCCAAAAGGCATTGTTGTTAACAGCGACACCTTGTGTTTCACACTTGAGTTTTCCTGTCAGATCAAGAGTATATTATGTGACAGCAACCAAACTCCACCAGTGACCAAATTTATGTAAATGTAACTCGACAATGTTGAAGTTCGGTTGCCATTACAATTGTTCGTTTCATATTCTGATATTAGATTTACAAATACGTAATTCCAAAGAAGGATATTGTAAAAAAATAGCAAAAATTTGACCAGTTGTTAATCCAAAATGTTTCGTGGCATAACATTGTTTATCGTGTTACCAAAAGGGCAGATCATGCTAGCAAATTTCCAATATTGTTTACTGAAAAAATAATGTCAAATATTGCACATGTGCCTTAAGTATTTATAGTAATTTTTTACTACCCGTCGAAACAGATAAACTAATTCGATTTTTTTCTTTAAACCTAGACTCTTTCAAATGGAAAAAAGACGAAGATTCTAGAAAGGACGTGTATTGTAGAGGCTATTAGTTTCACTCAAGGAGCTTTTTAATCTAAATACATCATTTCTTTTCCTCGAAGAAGGCAAGAACCCGGGACCCCTCTCAAGCCAGCTTTATCTACTCTCACGGCAAGCAAATGAATTGTATGTTCATATGTAACATAAAAGTTTTTTAAATAAAACATCAAATTATTATTTTGTGTGCGATATTCTCTAAGACGTTTCTTTCAAAACAAAATACAAAAACAAATTGATACCCATAATAGTACTTTTAGATTTTTGTGGAACAACATGTCCGTTTGCATAATATTACTAATGTGTCGTCACTAAAATTATTATTGTGATATAGGATAAAATGTATGTATATTATGTTAATATGATTTCTCAAACATCCACTAAAATCTTTTTCTTTTACTGCAAATGTGGAATTTGTATATTGGAAGTACATGAATAATTGTTATGAATTATATGACTTCAGTTATTCAAAATTGAACTTCTAATACGTCTCCAAGTTAAATTGACAATACAATTTTTTTATGTCTTCTCTGCGGAGATATCTAGTTTTTAGCATTATGTGGAACTATCTAGAAACACTACAACGTTGATCCAGCTGCCACCAATTACAGATCTGCCACCTCCCGATAATTAAATCCAGCAACTCAAACGACAATCTAGTCATTCATTCACAATGTAGTAATTATAATTTGTATGCACACTGCACACTAGATAAATAATTTCAGAGAACACGGAGCTATATAGCTAATAACAAGGATACATGATAATAAAATCTAAAATCCATGATCACTAAGGCGAAAGCATAACAATCAACTCCTTTATAACAGAGGGGAAGCTCCTAATCAGATCATCGAAGCCATCAGTGGCCACGACAGTCTTTGCATTTCCCGGAGTGGCCAGAAAATCGTAGCACGCCTTCTTCAGCCCGTCACAAGTGTGGCGCTCGGCTATCGCCAGGATGGCCGTCGTTGTGTTCACGTCGATGAACCCGCACAACTTGTCTTCGCACATGAGCTTCAGCCGTTGGAGATCATACATATCCGCTGCAACAAGCAGGTGTTGCCACATCACAGCTTGATGATCATCATCATCCTTCTCCAGCTCTGGCTCCGAGTCGCTGTAAATGAATGCGAGCATTGCCCTGAAAACTTGAGCATCCATGTCCTCCACATGTACGATGCCTGCAGTGGCAGTGCCCTCCATCATCGGGCCAAAAAGCTCGGCCTTGAAGACCCTGGACCGGGCCGCGAGGACGCAGCGGTGTGCAGCAAAGGTCTCGCCGCCAACCTTGAACGTCACGTCGGTGCCTTCCTTGGCCATCAGGAGATCGGTGAAGTGTTGATGCATGTCGGGCGGTGGCACCTTAACAAACGGCGAAGCGGTGTTGGTGCCCTTAGCACCCGTCCCCTCCACGACGATGATATCGCACCGGAGTGTGAAACTGTCATCCTTGAGATGTTCTGAATTCTCGAAGGCATCCCTCCTTATAAATTGTGAGTAGTGCATAGCATGGGATTTGACACGGAACTCAAGTGCCCTGCTCGCACATCGAGCATGCAATGGCTTCACCACATCAGTCTGGTTAATGAAACTAAACCAGAATTGCACCTTTACAGGCTGTGCAACATCCTGAGCAAGGACGAGAGAAGCGGAGACAAAGTCGGCGTAGCCCGACGAGCCGTTGGGGTAGTACCGGAGAAACCAGAGATATCCACCGACTCTGAAAGAGCGAGACTTGATGTGGCTGCGGTTGGGGACGTCAGCCCTGCTGCGTGAGTAGCCTTCCACCACGAGCAGATGGTACCCACTGGCGGCGCCGGCATCGTTTGTGGCCGACGCGGATGGCCATAGCCTGCCGTCGCGGATCAGGGACACGCCTGCGAATGACATGGCGAGATGAACGTACGGGCTGTTTGCGAGCTACTCTCGTACTACTTTCCGGCGAGAACGTCGCGAAGACGGCGACCGGAACGATCCGTTGTCGTACGTTGCGCAAAGCTAGCGCCGCAGCTTGATCAACTCTTGTACGGCCAGATGCGAACGTACAAAAACTGCAGCTAGGGGACTCGGGGTGTGCTACTCGATCGTATGATACACGGACTGTTATTCGTATACTATTCAGACACACGTGGTGTTTATTTCTAACTGCAGCAACTTGAAGGAGGACGATTGGATGAGCTTACACTTTCTGGCACAAAAATGTGTAAAATAGACGTGATGAACTAGGCGTGTGTCCCAAAGTCAATATCTCTATGTTCGCGTCCTTTCACAATAGAAGTATCTTAGCTCTATACGCTGGAATTTGGCCTCGGGCCTTAGTCCATAGCCAATATAAATTCTGAAATTCTTTTGGCCCATATGGGTATAAGAAGGGGTATTGCTAGTCGAGAAAGAGTTGAAGTGGTTTATAAGGGGGGTTTTCTAGTCCTTATAAGAGAGTGAGAAGAGAGAGTCATCGCGCTCCTCCTCCACCGCCTGCCTCGTTTATAAGGGGGGCCTTTCTATTGTTTTAGAGAAATTGGACTAGAGTTGGGAGCAAAATCCGACCCGAAACGGGACGCAAAGATGACGGACCTTCGGTACCTAGGAAAAGTACACGATATATTTTTGTTAGGAACTGCTTCCAGGGGATGTCACTCCAGTATATGTTAATCTTATTCATCAAAATATTTGTGCAGGTAATGCTTTCTTCTTGAGATCACCAGTGGAATGTATTATTGTTGAGTAAAAGAGCAATTTTCCAAGAGATTTAACCATAGTAAAAGACAGATAAAACACAGGCAGAATAATAGAAAAAGACCAGAAGATACGACAGACAATCTGAATATGGTAAACAAGAGTGAGGAAGATGATATACATCACAGTAGAGGAACCGCCGGTGTTCGCGTTAACGTTGGCACCGTCGTCAGCCATGTTGTCGAGGAAAAGGTTGTTAATGTAGGGGAAGAAATCGTCGTTGGGAAAGACGTCGGCGCAGTCGCTATCCGTGAAGGAGTCCGTGATGAAGCCAGTAATGCGCTGGTAGCGCTCCCCCAAAACCTTATCGCCCTTCTCCCGTACAGGACTCGAAGCAATGGGGTCTCGGAGGCCTACTGTCCCAGCTCGCGGTGCACGCCACAAGACGGGATGGGGAAGATCTAAACAGCGCAATGCTCTGCAACTGGAGGCGCAAGGGTGTGCGTTTTTGTATATGAGGAGAGAAGCGACCTCTCACTCTTATAGGCACGGGTAGGCAAGCGAACAGTCGGCGTTGGGAGAGGAAACGAACAGGCATCAGCCGAAACCGAACACCCTCCACTAAGAGGCGAGGCGGGCAGCGGAGGAGGAGGAGCGCGCGTGTATATGTCTTCTCTTCTCAAGCTCGTACAAGTGGTGGAGAAACTCACCTTATAAGCTGGTCCAACTTCCACTCAACTAGCAATGTGGAACTAAACTCTTGTCCCACCTCTTGCCTCGCATGAATGGGCCAAGTGGGCCTTTAGGATTTCAGAAATTGTTGAATAGTATAAATGGGCTAGGTCTTTGTTAGGCAAAATTCCAACAGTTATAACTCCCGGTACATTTTTATACTTCTTGGCCCTAAACCCTGTCAGGTAACCTAAGTCAAGGTATGCACATCCATGGTATCAAGCATATAAAATCACAATAAGAGGGGAACATTTGACAAAACCAACCACATTTTCTTAAACACAATCTCAATATTACCCTAAAAAAACCACAAATTGTACATGATTGTCTCTCACATAGATGGTACAATACAAGTTAGATAATGTTCCCATGGGATTAAACCCCTTAGCTTTAGAGAACACAAAGCTTTGTAGTTGGTAGTACTCTTTCACCGAGGTGTTTTATGCCAATTTCACGAACAAATTCTGTGAAATATGTTCGCCCTTGATGATCCACATTGAATGTGCAAGCTGGATCCAGAGTTAAAACCTCAAGAGCAGGGGCATTTTCCACGGCGTGTAGTAGGAATTCAAGTTGACCCGTGGACCCCATAAATCCCATGATATTTATATTCTTGAGATAGTTATGTCGACATCCTGGAAGGGTTCTGATAGGCTCTTGTCCATAATGAGGAATGACAAAGCTACCAAACTGCAGGAGATAAGGGAAATAACATGAGCATTATCTTACTAATCAATTGATACATCTATCACTATGATAATGATGAATTCTAAACTAAGCATTATCTGGCAGCTATTAGCCGCTGGGTAGTTTAGTTGTGAAAATCGATGATTAAATGCGAGCAACAATATTTTGTATGATTTTTGCTTGACAGGTGAAGATGCGAGAGAGAAATGGGGACATTTTCATGAAGCGGAACAACATCATGAATTTTTTTAACCAGGAGACAAATAGATATAGCATAGTCCCCCGACACCTTTCCTAAGCACAAATACAAGAAAAATCAAGTTCTGTTGTCACCCTCACACATAGTTACATAGGTTCCCTAATCCTAAACATGGTGATATGGTTAACATGCAGAGGTACAATGATGCATACATCGTATTAGTCAAACTTCAATCCTTCATCACCTTGGGGTTGGTCCAAACTAATAAACTAATCCTATTATCTACGACATTCCAAAGCATGAGGTTTAAGTTTGAATTCAGGCCCCTCTTCAGTTTTTATGATCCATTTCCTCCCAAAGTATGTCATAAGTTCTGTAAACAGATTAAAGGGAACCTAATTACTGAAGCATGGTGTAATTTCTCCCAAACTAGTATCTTAAGCATGGTGTAATGCTCCGAGTATGATTTTACAGAAGGGCACAAAAACACAAATTAGATAGTCAACAAAATAGGAAAGCCTGATGATAGAATCTTAAAAGTATGAATGCAACACGCGTATGAAATGAATGACAACTACTAGCAGAGTAGGTAAGATGAGCATGAGGTACTTACATGCAGCTCAAGCTTTTCAATAAGAGGAGCAGCTCTCAAATAAGAGGCTAAAGAGAGAATGTTGCCATCATCTTCATCAATGATCATCAAATCCAAATGTAGGTATTTCAGCTGACGAAACTTGCGGGGGTTCTCTAGCAACCCAGGCATCTGAAAGATAGAAAGTTAAAGGTTACAACCAGAAAGATGCAAGATAAAGAACTTTTAAAATAATGGTATAAAACAGATGAGACAGCTCTAAACCTTCAATGTTGCATCAGCTTTCAGGGTCAGGTTTTGAACAGTTGGAAGTGCAGTAGGAAATGTGGTGAGAGCAAGCTCAAGAGTTATGAAGTCATCAAGATAAAGGTGCACGTCTTTCAGATCGGAAGATTGACTCAGGTCAATAGGAAGCCACTCCCCTCTGTACACGAAAGTTTTGAGGTTCACGGCATTGAATTGTATTTTGGTTACCTCGCAGTATGCAATATGCAAGTGCAGCAGGCAAGGCAATGGCTGTTCCGCCTTGAGTTCGTCGTCAAGATGACACCGAACTATACTCAACCACTCAATCTTAGAGCAACTAGACAACATATCCTGGAGATCCTTTGCTGTGACATGTACCAGGTGCAGATCAAGCTTTCTTAAATTGGGGAACCCGTTGAAACGGGGTGGCAATACGATAGACACGAAGCTAAGCTGAATACTCCGTAGACGATGGGATGTGGTTGTGCAGTCCAGAAGCAGCTCAATAGGGAGTAAATACCGATCGTTGCGACCACGGAACTCGGCTGGTACCAGATCAAAAGCTAGATTCTTCGTCTGAGAGGCCACGACGAACCTAATCCAGCTGTCGAGATGGACAGCCAGGTCCCTGCTAAACTCGTACCTGACCTCGAAATCTTCCACAAACATGCCGTTGTGTCTCTGCAGGACAGCATTGACGTTCTGAACAAACTCCTGGGTGTAGTGTTTCGGCCCGGCGCCGGCGATCGTCCTGCCGCCGCACATCGTGGCCCTGTCGAATCTCAGCTTGGGATGGACCGACCGGACGGATCCCCATTCGCTGGACAGGATACTGGTCCTGGTAGCCTCCTTGAGCGACAACTCTGACAGAACCTTGCACTGTATGTCCTGCATCGGCAGAAATACCACAGGTAAAATTTCCGGCTCTTCCACGAACCCCAAAAATCTCCGATTTCATTCACACTCAACAGCGAGGGAAAGGGTGTAAGGTCAACATACCTCCGGAAGGTTTAAAAATTGAGACTTCGGTTTTCTCATTTTGCAGATCGGTTTGCCACCGCAAACGCTTGACCTCGTCGCCGTCCTGCTTCTGCGCGGCATGTCCTCCATCAGAATAGCAAGACTTGCCTGGATGAACACCGGTACGGTTCGAGCTGCCGGCGGCTCCGCTGCTCCCGTCCTTGTTCCCCTCCGTGTTCTTCGGATTTGAAGAGTAATAGGAAGATGCCCGCGTGGGGATAGATATATGGAGAGGCCTGTTGGCTGTTTGGCTCGAGGGGCTGTCCGATTTGGAAGGGAGACGGAGGCGGAGACGGAGCCGCGAGCCTCACTGTTTTTTTTTTCTCTTTTCCGAAAGGAACCCGACAGAACGCCGGTGGATCCCGGCGGGATCATCCCCTGTGCTCTCTTCTCCGCTATGCTTAGAGCACCTCTAAGAGCATCTCCAGCTGTGCTCCTAAATAGTTAAAAATCGTAAAATAATCACTGTTTATCAGTGTTTCCGAAAAATCGTGCGCCGATCAGTGCTCTAAATATCCTCGGCCCGAAAAAAGTTTTACGGGGCGTGCCATATCGCCCGCGGAACCGAGCATTTCTAGTTTCCGCGACCGAACCGAGCGCCAACCCTCACTTGTCTTCTTTCTTGGCGAGACGGAACTTTCCTCCACCTCTCTTCCCGCTTCCGCTTCGCCGCCACCGTCGATCTACCTCCCCATCGGTCCCCTCCCTCGCCGCCACGCGAATTCGACGCCATGGAGCCCGCACAGCTCCCGCCGGTAGTTGCTGAGTTCCCGCACCAGTAGCAGCCGTCCTCCGTTACTCCGGCAGTCCACGCGGACTTGCTGGCCGCCGCCGCGTCGACCATCAAGAGGAGGAAGCGCGCGGCCGGGCAGGCCGTCCCGCCGGCCACCGCTCACGTGACCGGCGGTGCTCACGCCACTCCTTTCTCCGCCCCGGCACCTAAGCCCAAGAAGGTGCCCGCTCCGCGGAAGACGGCGGTGGCGGGCAGCCCCGTTCCTCCGCAGCATGCCCCGCCGTTGGTCGGGATTGCCTCACCGGAAGCCCCTGCGATTGGCGCCCATAACTCGTTCGGCCAATTGCCACCAATATCGTCAGATTGATGACAAGTACGCCATGGGGGGTCCTCGAGGCGTGCGGAAGAGAGGGGTGTGAGACGCACGGTGTTTCAGGACGGTGAGCACACAAGTTTACCCAGGTCCGAATTCGCCGGCTTTGGACGGACCCTACTCCTGGTAGCAATCCAGTAATACGGCAGAGCCGGAATATGGGTTACAAGGGTTTCGCCTGTGCGAGTTGAGATTGTAGACCATTGAGGTGTTTAGAGTGTTGTCCTAAAGGCTCTCCCTATGACGGCTTATATAGATATCCGGCCTAGGGTTTACAGGAGAGATCTATCCGGCTACGACTAAGAGTCGGTTACAGAGTACATCTTGAACTACAAGTAACACTATGGGCCTAAGTCGGTAAGTCTTCTGGGTCTTCCCGTAGCCGGATTGGACTCCGTCTTTCTCCCTGACTGGGTTGCCCGTGAAGCAAAGCTCTAACCCGAAGTGGGCCACCCTGATCAGTGAGAAACTATGAGGATACCCAGAAAGTATATCCCCAATAGCAGCCCCCGGAAGTCTCCAAGATCCAAAGTCGGATTTTATCATTGTCTAGCTTGATCTTCGGCTTGCAGAATCTTGAAGGGTTCCTGAAACTTCACAACAAAAAATACGATCCGGGTCTTAAAAATAAGTCAGACATATCAACAGATTACTCGGATTTTCCAGCTTGATTTCAAACTAAGCCGGAATTTGGTCTCTAACGCCACCTGACATAAGTCATTGTCAGGTCACGTCATCTGACAGACATCTTGTCAGCACGACCGTTGGTGGGTCCGCAGTTCGCGGAACCGAGGCGCCGTTTCAATGCATGCGCGGAGATCGAGGCGACGTAATCATCGTGTGGGTCCTTCCCAGTTCCTTCCACGACGCGTGGTGGTTACACTGTAGCATTTGCACGAATCTTGGCGCGGTTAGGTGGATATAAGGGGTGAGGATTCTTCTCCTCTTCCCTTCACCTATCCTTTGCCTTTTCCTCTCCTCCCAATCTCCCCGCGCGCATAGAGCTCCTCTGCTTTCCCCCAAAAAACTCCCAGCGCCGCCCATCCTAGGTCAACTTCTAGCCGGAGAAATGGCTTCTTCGTCCTCTTCCGGCTTGGCGGCAGCGACGGCGACGGCGGCGACGGAAGCGGCAGCGGAGAAGGAAAGCTTCCGCGGGGTCTGGATCCCCTGCGTACTCGATGATGAGAAGCTCCAGAGTGTGGAGACGGAAGGGCTCCTCCGCGCCGGCGACTGGCAGAGCGGCTTCGAGGAAACCGTCCCCAACCCGCGTGCCGGCGAGCGGGTCCACTTCGGCACCCACCTCGACAGAGGTTTGTCATTCCCTCCCTCAGAGTTCTTCTCCGAGGTGATTGACCATTTTGGTGTCCAACTTCACCATCTTCCTCCCAACTCTCTACTAGAGATGAGCGCTTACGCTTCTTTGTGTGAGGGCTTTCTCGGCACTAGGCCGAGTTTGACCTTATTCTGGTACTATTTTCATGTCCGGAGAAATTCTATCACTGCCGGTGTTCCTTACATCACCGGTACTATTAGTTTTTTACTTAGACGCAAGCGCGCATATCCCAAAATCCTAGCTAGTGACTCGGTCAAACAATGGCCAGCCACGTTCTTTTATCATAGGGATATTCCGGCTCCCGACAAAGCTACTGCTTTGTCGGCTTTTGTTGACGGAGCTGCCACGGCCCAACCGTCTTGGGACGAGGCTCCTCCGGCTCTCACTGACGATCTGATCCTCGCTAAGAGGCGGATCGAATACTTGATCAAACACAAGGGACTGAAGGGATCCGACGTGGTCCAATGATGGGTCTCACGCCGGATCTAGCCCCTTTAGTACCACGGAAACCGACTGATGCACTCCATCACGTCGTCCAAAAAAGACTCCCTCCGCATCAGCCCCAAAGCATACACCACACAGGGCTATATAAGCCAGATCAAGTGGCTGATCAGGGAACGGATCGAGAGGAGGATCCCGTAGGTTTCTCTGGATATGCATACGGCGGAAAACCCCGTAGTGCCGGTAAGCTTCTATCAGTACACCTTTTTATGTGTTTCAATCTTTGAGTTACATTGCAATACTGATATGTTTTCTTCTTTTCAGCTTGCTGACCTCCCCGAGTCGGAATTTGCTCCGCTTGAAGGATATCCTCTAGAGTTTTCTCAGGAGACAGAAGTGGTACCATTGCCGGATGTTGCGCTCAAGAAGCGCAAAGCTCCGACAATGGCTGTTGGCACAAAGGAGGTGCCTGTTGTGAAGAGGTAACTTTCAATCACAACTTCCGCCTTTATACTTTATTCAAATTCTCTTATGCCCGCGTGGACACTCCGCCTCCGCCTCCAGAAGAATCAGCAGAAGTTTCCGACGATGACCGCACCGTTTCGGATGTGGATATCTCGGAACGATACCAAGGCGGTGTATCCAGCGAGCCGGTAGCTCCTTCTTCTCCTCCTGCATCATAGATTGCCAAACAAATTTGTATTATTCTGAAAAACATGATGGGTCTGTAATTATGCAGTACTATAATTTTGCTAGTGCTAAGCTTTTGATCTATTCAACACTTTTTGGCTTTAAATATTCGTGTGCCTGAAATGTTTTCATAAGCACTTGTATTTTTTCGTCTATACTTATCGTTTATCTGGCTTTCTGCCTCGTCCCTTTCGTGAGCCGGCTAAACCTTATGCCGGAAACTTTGCCAAGCAACGGAGCTCAATTGCTAAACCAGTTTAAACTTGGAAACAAAGCCGGCTTCCAGTACCAACAATTCACTACTCGGAAAATGCCCGCATCCAGCAATCAGACAAATAACCAAAGTAAAGACTAGAAACTTTAGAGTTATACCCGAGGGTAGCAATTTTAGAATTGGAAATCTTAAACCAGAACAAACATGAGCTTAAAATACTTTCAAGCATTCTGGAATATACGACTATGACATGATCATTCGGAAATAAGATGGTAAAAACTTCTCAGAAAAAACTTGAGGCAACCAAAACTTTTATTTCTCACATAACATGTACATATATATAATTACAAAGAAGGATAAACTAAGAATAAAAGGGACGTAGCTGAGCAATATTCCATGGTCTGTCTAACTCATCCGGATTTGTACTGCCTCTAGCTCTCTTTCTCTTCTTAGTAGCAGGTCTTTCTTTGACTGGCCTCATGTTAGTTAAGTAATACGAACCATTGTGCAGTACTCGACTAACTAAAAAGGGCCCTTCCCATACTGGGGAAAGTTTGTGATTTCTTTGTTGCACAAGCCAGAGAACCAAATCACCTTTATTAAAAGATCTATTTCGGACTCTCTGGCTATGATACTTGCGTAACTTCTGCTGATAGGCTGTTGATCTCATTTCAGCAACGACGCGAACTTCTTCGACTAAGTCGAGATCATTTTGTCGAGAAATCTCGGCATCCTCTTCAATATACGCGGCCACTCTAGGAGAAGTGTGAATTAAGTCACTAGGAAGAACTGCTTCTGCACCATAGTCCAAGAAGAAAGGTGTGTATCTGGTTGACCTGTTCGGAGTTGTTCGTAAACTCCATATTACAGAGGGTAATTCCTCTGCCCAAGCCCCCGTAGCACGTCGTAGTGGTGCTTCGAGTCTCGGTTTTAGGCCTTTGTAACACCCTCAAATCGGTCCTATGCAAGTTTTAGCCATTTCCGCCAAACCCGCATAGAAACGATTCAAGGACGCCCACCAGGCACTTTCGTGCGGGTGGAAAACGAAGTAATAACATTACACAACAGTCCTCGATGGGACCCACAGCAACAATGTATATACAACAGCGACTCCCTGAGTCAAGAATACAGTGATACAATACAAAGATCCAAATCACCTTGAAAGCGATAGAGCGTCCGACTACGGACAAGATGCAAATGGGGCTAAGAGCCCTGAAGAATAACCAATTGCGTCCATAACCCTGCCCAGGCCAAGCCGGAAGGGTAACCCTGCTAACGACGTCGATCTCAAACCTGCTAAAACAAAAGGGGTGCCGACAAAGGGCAAGGCAAAAAGAGGAGCGTCAGTACTGAGGCCAGTACACGACGAGGCTAGAATTTGGCGGCTCTCGCCTACATAGGTATGGTGGGCTGAAGCGGTAGCGCAGCGGCACTAACAACCTATAGAGACTCGGTATCACTGGCGGCTATTAGAGAGGGGTAAGACAGATCTATTCGGATCCAATCTGAAGCTAACACCAAACGAACCCATCCTGGTATTTCCCCCTCGAGAACCAACGAGGAAGTCGGACCAAGGAACTCACACAGTTGGCAATTTTACTTATTCCGTTTTAGTTGCAGCACTTACTATTCAGATATAGATAGAGTGGGTCGTCTTGATAGCATAAGTAGTGGCAGTTTTAAGCACCATTCCGTTGTAGTTGGAACATTACTAGTCAGATATAATTGTCCTGAGGAATCCCAAAACCCAGCAATTGTTGGCACTTTTATCACATTCCATTGGAGTTGCAATACTTACTAGACAGGTATAGTATGACACAGATCACAACAGATCCACCAGGTGTTGGCATTTTTAATATCCATTCCGTTATACTTGGACTGATTACTAGTCACATATTAAGTCAAATTTATAGCACTACTTTAGTTATGCTTGTCTATGATCGAGATAATGTGCTCCAAGTCGTCCATAACCGCGGACATGGCTTTCAGAAAGTTTTACCCTGCAGGGGTGCACAAATAGCAACACACACTCGATCAACCTCGGAAAAACCAACTCAAAACCCAACGAGGCCTTCACGACAAAGCGATCACAGGATTCAGAAATATTTCAGGGGGCCACCCCACTAAGCTACCCGCAATGAAGTTGGCCGCTCCGGAACGGACCCAGGGTTTGCGACGACGGCTGTAAACGACTAGGAACCCGAAAGTGTGACTGGGCTTGTCGATACCGCGAAAACGTGGCGCGATCCAAAACAGTACAGGTGCTCCACGCACAATCTTAAATAAAGCAGTAACATGGCATAAGTACAGGATAGTAATAAAACCCCAAACTACTTGTGGCCCCAAGAAATAGAAATGAATCAAGCTCTGGCTCAGGGGGGTCCATAAGGCCTCCCGGATGTGGATAGTGCGAAAAATCAAGGAACAGGTATCAAGTACTCGGGGTCCTACGGGACACAAGTGAGCGTGGAAGAACCAAATAACATCTATTGCCCACCGATGCCTCTGCATTAGTTTTAGCTAGCATTTTAATAGTTGTATTTAAAGTCATGATCATATCCACCATAAACATCTCCACCAATAAACATTTCCACCATTCCAACAACTGTGGTACTCGACAACACGAGATCGCACCTGAGCAAGCAACTACGACTCGCAAGGCCAGCTATCGACCAAACAACAGGTATTAGGAGGTGTCCATGGCAATATAGAGGCTGCACGGGATATAACTAGTGCACGGAAACTAAAGCATCGCGACACGGATAGCAATAGATCAACAGGAGGAAATAAAGACTATAAATGCAAAATAGGTAGAAGGGGAAGAGATGCTCGCCTGGGAAACACTATCGAAGGTTCATATCCGGAGAACTTGTCGATACTCGCATCAAATCATCGGCCTAATCCGTGAAGAAGCAAAGCACTAAAAGAAACACCGGATGCAATATTTAGTACTACGGCAGAAGATCCGGCATTATTATGATATGCATGCGAGATGAACAATTATTATGCAACAGGTTTTATATATAGCATTTATAAAATAGGGGCTCGGAAATGATTCACACATCTGAGGTCGAAGGTCTTGGGTTCCGGGGTTCGGGGTTCGACAGGGTTCGACGGGGGTGGAAACGGCTCGACGGGATCGGTCTCGGACAACGGAAGTAGATCTGGTCGCATCCAGGAAGAAGGACTTGGTTTGGCGTTGGGGATGCATCGGATGCGCCCGGGTCGGTGTCGATCTTGTCGTCGCGAAGGTCTTGTCGGGCGGTGTCCGGGTAGGCGAACTTGGCGGGTTGGGGACGATCTTGTCGGGTCCGCGTATCGGGTCGGTCTTGGCGTCCCGGGGTGAAGTACTTGTCGTTCCCGTGGCGATCTTGGCGTTCTTCCGGTTCAGCGACCTTGGCGGATCTTGGGCCGGTACCGTAGTCTTCGGAAGATCTTGTCGTACACGTCGAAGAACTCAGGTTCGGGGTCGGGTGTCGGTGGAGTACTTGATGTTCCACGTAGAAGATCTTGTCCGTGGTTCGTTGAGTGCCGCCGGTTCAGTACGGTCATCGGGCTTCGAGGTTCGGTCTTTGGACTCCGGGAACGGGTCTCGGCATTCGTGAAGAAAGGCATGGCGTTCCATGTGGCGGTCATGGCGGTCATCGGGCCCATGTCGACGATATTCGGGTTTCGGTGATTCTTCGGTCCCATCTCAGTACTTCCTCCACTCGATACCCGAACACGGTGTTGGGAAGCCACAGATTAAACAAAACAAAAACAAGACATCAACAGAAACAAAGGAGAATTCAAGCGTCTAGCGAATATGACTAGATGTTGTTCATACAACATGTACTGGGTGCTATACAAGGTCATACCCGACTACACACGGGTACCCGAGGCAGAGGAAACAGAGACTCCCAAAACTGAGCAGCACCACCTGGTACTAGCGATGACGCCCTGCAGGGAAAGACGGCTTGGGGTCAGGGTCGTGGTTGCGAGCGCCGGAGGTGCGGGCGACGAGGTGCTGGGGTCGAGGCCGGCTGGAAACAGGGAGGAGGAGGCGCGGCGAGGCGCTGGCGGTCAGGGACGACGCGGACGGCGGCGAGGCCGGGCCGGAGGAGCTCCGGGGACGCAGGGTCAGGGCAGGCGCGGCCGTTGCTGGCGGCGGCTGGGCGAAGTGGAGCTGGGCGTCGCGGGAGAGAGGGGATCGGTCGACGGCGCGGTCGGGGAAGAAGGAAGGCGGGGCCCCGGCGGTGGCGGACGGGGTGGGGACAGCGAGGCCAACCACGACGGAGAGGAGATGACCGCGGCGGGGACGGCGAGGGGCGACCGGGGCATGCAGGGGCCGAGAGGTCGCGGTCGGCGGCGACGTCGGCTCCAGAGGCAAAGGGGGCCACGGCAGCGAGGAGGACGGGTGCGGCGCGGGGAAGAGGCGGACGCGACCGAGGGCGGTGGGGCGTGCGGCGGCGGCGAGATCCTGGCCGAGGAGGCGAGCCAGAGAGGGAACCAGCGGCGGTGGCCTCGACGGGGAGGAGGGGACGGCGACGAAGGCGCGGTTTGGGCCTGCCCGGTGGCCGGCGGAGCGGCGAGGGGCACTGGGTCGAGGCGGCGAGAAGGGACAGGCGGCGGCGCGGCTCCGCGTGGGGTGGACCGGGTCAGGGGAAGAGAGAGCGGGGAGACGCGAGGGGAGCGGGAGATGCGGGGCTGGTGGGGTCGGGCTGGGGAAACATGCGGCCAGGGGCGGCCGGTCGGTGGGGTGGGACAGGGAAAAAGCAGGTGGGGTTTTGTCGGCTGGCGGCGAGGTGGATAGGGTGGTGGCTGACGGGGTGGGACCCAGGTGGGACCGGGAGGCAGGTGGCTGGGCGGGAAAACAAGTTGGGAGGAGGGAGTTGCGCGCGCGGTGCGAGGTGGCTGGCGGCGGGGTGTGTTGCTGCGTGTGGGTGGGGACAGGGGCTGAGGTGGCAAGCTGTGAGTGGAGGGAGTGAGGTGGAGGGGGCTGGGTAGATTAGGTTGGAGTAGATTTAGGATTAGACTAGGTTTTAGTTTAGGGCTTGGAGGTGGCCGGTCAGGCTTTCAGGCCTGGCAGGCTGCCTCCCAAAAATAAACAAATAATTTTATTATTTAAAACGGGGCTTTTGAAATCCGCTGGTAGACAAAACAAAATATTCCGGAGACCCGGGTTTTGGTTTGAAATAAAAACGGGGCGTTTAGAAAACAAAAACAGACTTTTCGAAAATAGTTTTATGCAAACAAATACAAGATGGCATGACGATGCTCAAATGCAAGGTGGCAAGATGACATGAGCATGCGGTCATGATGATGCAATGCACAAAATCAACGTGATTTTCTAGTAGTGGTTTTGCGGGATGCCACAGCCTTGAAGGATTAACCCATTTTCTCTTTCGACTTGTCCGTTAGCCAGTGGATGTGCAACTAACGCAATGTCAAGCCAGATATTTTGCTCATTGCAGAATTCGGCCAACTCTCCCATAGAGAAGTTACTCCCGTTGTCCGTGATAATACTATGCGGATAACCATACCGGATTATAACATCCTCGACAAATCTTTTGGCTGTTTCACCATCACAACTAGTGACAGGTTTAGCCTCAATCCATTTGGTGAATTTATCCACCATCACTAGGAGATGAGTAAATCCACTTGGAGCTCGTTTAAATGGTCTTACCATATCAAGCCCCTAGACCGCAAAGGGCCATGTTATAGGTATTGTTCGCAACTGATCAGCCGGAACATGAGCTTGTTTGGCGTACTTTTGGCAGCCTTTGCACGTCTTGACTAATCGTTCGGCATTTGCCTGAGCTGTAAGCCAGAAAAATCCGTGTCTAAAAGCTTTTGCCACTAAAGATTTGGCTGCAGCGTGGTGACCACACTCGCCTTCATGGATTTCCCTTAAGATTTCCACTCCTTCTTTTGGAGATACACGGCGCTGAAAAACCCCAGAAACACTCCGCTTATAGAGCTCACCTTTAACTATAGTATAGGCTTTTGCTCGTCGGATAATCTGCCGGCTCAGAACCTCATCTTTGGGTAATTTGCCATCTACCAAATAATCGAGGTAGGGTTGAGTCCAGCTGGGAATTACAGCCAGAACTACTATCAAGGGTGAGTCGGATTTGGTCGGATATTCCTCATCTACTCCCTTTATTGAGGGAACTTTGAGGTGCTCTAAAAAAGTGCCATCCGGGACCTCTTTCCGCGCAGAACCTATCCGAGATAGTGCATCTGCTTCCTCATTTTCTGCTCGAGGGATGTGTTGAACCTCTAACCCTTTGAACGATTTAGATAGATCATACACGACAGCTTTATACGCTGCCATGTGTTTATTTGCATTACAAATATCCGACACTTGCTAAGAAACAAGATCCGAATCTTCATAACACATCAAACGTCAGATGCCAATATCCTTAGCAATCCGGATTCCATGCAGCAGTGCTTCATACTCGGCAATATTATTTGTCGCTGTGAAGTGGATCTGCAGCACGTATAGAAGTTTATCTCCTTGGGGTGATTTGAGCACCACGCCAGCCCCCGAGTCCCCTCGAGCCTTAGACCCATCAAAATAGAGGGTCCAATATTCCGACTCAGGGAGGATCATGCTCTCCTTCGTCTCTGTCCAATCAGCGACAAAGTCAGCAAGGATCTGGGATTTGATTGCTGTCCGAGGTTTATACTCAATATCAAAAGCTGAAAGCTCTATGCCCCATTTGGCGACGCGTCCTGTGGCGTCACTGTTGTTGATTATATCTCTCATGGGAGTTGTGCTCACCACGGTAATTGGATGCTCCTGAAAATAGTGTCGTAACTTACAAGATGCTAGAAAAACACCGTAAGCCAACTTTTGATAGTGCGGATACCACTGTTTTGATTCTGTCAGGACCTCACTGACAAAGTAAGTCGGACGCTGCACCAGGTGCTCCTGATTTCCTCTGGTCTCTCCACCACCATGACGATACTAATGACCTTATTTGTCACAGCAAGATAAAGCAACATCGGTTCCTGAGGTTCCGACGCTGCAAGGATAGGAGCATATGAGAGTACTTTCTTCAGGTCTTGTAGTGCAGCTTCAACTTCGTCAGTCCAAACAAAATCCTCGGTCTTTTTCAGGAATTTCTATAATGGTGCGGCTCTTTCTCCAAGCCGGCTTACAAACCGACTGACTACGGCAATGCAACAAGTTAGTCTTTGTACGTCCTTCAGGTGAGTTGGCCTAGAAATATTGAGTATAGCCTTGATTTTGTCGCGGTTCACCTCTATGCCTCTTTGAGACACGATGAAACCTAACAATTTTCCGGCTGGTATTCCAAAGAAGCATTTCTTCGGGTTAAGCATGATGTTGTATTTTCGTAGATTGGCAATTGTTTCCTCCAAGTCGGAAATCAACGTTTCCTTTTTTTTGGACACTGATGACCCACAAGTATAGGGGGTGTATCGCAGTATTTTCGATAAGTAAGAGTGTTGAACCCAACGAGGAGCAGAAGGTGATGGCTAGTGGTATGGATTAGGAATTCTCTGCAAATACTTAGCAAACGGATTTTTAGGGGTTTTCGATAAAGCAAGTAAACAAAGTACGAGTAAAGAAAAGACAGTAGGAATAAATGCAGCAGGTGGCCCAATCCTTTATGCAGCAAAGGACAAGCCGGTTGTATTTCTCTAGATGACCAAACATTCTCGAGGACACATGGGAAGACTGTCAAGTGCTTTCGCTTCATATAGTCGATTAATCTTCTCTAGCTTGCTAAGTGTTGTGTGGGTGAACCTGTGCTAATGTACCGCCCCATCCAAGACTAATACATACTTGTGATTATACCCCTTGCAAACATCCGTAAGTACAAGAAAGTAATTAAGGTAGAAACCTAACCACAGCTTTAAACTCTAAGACCCTTACGTCCCTTGTGCAATGGTTTCCTAACGGGGGTTCAGGTTTCTGTCACTCTGGCAACCCCTACGATTAGTAGCCAAATACACAATGCATTCCCCTAGGCCCATATAGGTGAAGTGTCATGTAGTCGACGTTCACATGACACCACTAGAATAAGTACACCACAACTTAATTAACAATCTATTGAATCTTTCTCAACGCAACTCCACTACTAACAATAAGACTTCTCCCATGTCCTCAAGAACAAAACGAACTACTCACAAGACATCATATGGATCATGATCAGAGATGGAATAATGATGTATAACAATCTGAACATAAACAATAATTCAATGGTTCACTCAATAGCATCAACTACAAAGACTAATCAACACCGGGAAAGTTTCCCCTATGAACTATGCAAGATTCAACGCAATTGTTATAGCAATATGGAGATGGTGATGAGGGTGCTGATGGTGATGACGGTGGTGATGATGATGATGATGATCCCGATGAAGTCTAGCTTGATGGTGGTGTTGGTCGCGACGATCTCCCCTCTCCGGGAAGGAATTCCCCCGGCAGAAATCTGTCTGCCGGAGAGATCTTTCTCTCTCGGTGTTTTCCGCCCTGCAGAGGCAGCGGAATCTTTCTGTGGTCGCTCCCCGATTCTTAGTGTTTCGTGGGGATGATATACGCCAGAGGAGAGAGGCTGGAGTGGGCCAGGGCGGCCACACCACTCCCAGGCGCGACCTAGGCCTGCCCGCGCCATGGGGTGGTGTGGGCCCCCTATGGCCCACCTCCACTCCATCTTCTGGCATCCTGAGTCTTCTGGAAAAATAGAATTTTCCGTATATTTTCCTGGATTTTCTGATCTTCGCGAATTTTGCCTCCAAACAGCACCTTTTCCATCAGAATCCTGACTGCAGCGGTCCATGCTCCAAAAGTCATCAACCATGCAAAAATAGATGAAATAGCATAAGTATCACCTCTCAATACGAAATATATCAATGAATAATAGTGAATTAAGACATAGAATAGTGATGCAAAATGGACGTATCAACTACCCCCAAGCATAGACTTCGCTTGTCCCCAAGCAAAACTGAGCTCAATAAACATGACCTCAGGTTTATGGAGTGAAGAGTCGTTAAAAGAATACGGACAAGAAGCATCACATTCATAAAATACATAGATCATAAAAGAAGACAACTCACTATTATATAACTCAACTTGCAATGAGTAAAGGAAACACAATAAAGATACATAAAGTGAATCATAATTGGTAATGGCAAACTTAGCTCTTGGTCGAAGAATAGTTGATAATTTGCTGGAGTTCACAAATAGCTGGTTTTTGATAATAGCTTTCAAAGTAGTAAACTTCAAGATAAGAGCAATGTGCAAATCAAGGAACATAAGAAACATGAAAGCATAAATCATCATATGAATGAATGAAACACATCAACTCAAAATACTTGCTGAGATAGAAGGGAATAGGTTTACTGACTCAACTACAAAGTAAAAGAAAGGCCCTTCGTAGAGGGAAGCAGGGATTGCAAGTCTCATAAAGAGCTCCCAAAAATTATGATACTTACTAGCTTTCAGCTCTCATTGCCCCTATCATAGGCATCTTTTGGTGGTTAAGGTTAAAGTGACACAACTAAGAGGATATGCTTGACAAGTTATAAATTGAAATCTCATGCCCCTTACTTATGAGTACCGATCCTCATGCTACTCAACTTCAGTCACGAGCAAGGTCTTGTCATTGTAAATACATGCGTATCATTGAGAACCGCCAACGGGGTACCCCTTGCACATGACACGGGAGCTATCAAATAATCAAAATGACAAGGCAAGCAGACAGTGAGCATCTCAGCGATCTTTGTATTTGCTATCTGCATAGGTTTTTATTGAGGATGCTTCATAGAATGCTCACTATAGTTATGCTGCAAGTTTCCACCATGATTAGGCATGGCTTAGGCTAGCGGCCCAAGCGTTTCTCTAACACACATATAAACTCCATGATCTTACAAGTTCCACTTTTATTTCACACCGCTAGGATCCATAAGCAAAAGAACATGATATCAACTTGGTACAAGTACCAATGAAGTGTTGAATGCGGTCCCCATGATACATGGTTCGGCTAACTTCAACTCATAAAGCGCAAGCATATACGCAACAAAGAAGGACCCAATGGTTCAAGTTTATTAAATGCAAGAAAGTAAAGTGTGCCATCAAGTTCGTGAGAGCTTTAATCACTAATTTTCACATAACAAGTTTAATTTGGGAGGTAGATAAAACAAGAATTTACTTGGAATAGCAATAATGCTACTAGGTAGGTATGGTGGACACAAATGGCAAAGGTTTTGGTTTAAAGGAGGTGGATGCACGAGAAGAATACCCTCTCAGTACAGGTTTTTGGCTAGCAAGGCTGGGTAGCAAGTATAAGAGTTGAAGGAAACAAACAAACATACAAGTGATAAAGACAAACATGCAATCTTCCTTAGAAGCACAAAATATCTTAACTAGAGAATACTAGACTTATGAGCAAATCAAGAAAGAAAGATGATGAAATTATTTTCCTCTAGAGTACTTCTATCTTTTTCTTTTCAACTCTCAAAAAGGTGTTGCTACTGACCGAGCCAGGTTTGCCAAAACCAACTAAATTAACTCAGTGATCCCAGAGTGCTACCAATACTAACAACAAGATCAATCATATAACCACGAATTGAAAACTAATATAAGCTATGCAAAAGAGTGAATGAAAGAACTTCTCATTAGTATTCCACAACGGAAACTCACACCAAGGGATACAAATCTAACGAGAGAGGGGACACTTCCATAATGCAAACCATACTACAAAATAACTCCTTTATTCATGATATGACTCTACTAATAAAGTAAAAAGATAGAAGATAGTGATACGATACCGTGGCACTCCCCCAAGCTTGGAACAAACCAAGGGGATGCCAAACCTGATGACGAGTTACTTCTTAGGTGGTGGTGGTATCTTCTCATCCTCATCCATCTTCCAGGGTAAAGGCTTCCCATCAATAAAGGACATCGTGGTTTCCAACATCCTGAAACTTGCAGCATCACTTATGCGTTTAAATCTAGCCTCATACTCACAGTTTTGATTTTGAACGTCATAGAACTGTGCTTGCAGTTCGTTGGTTGTCTGGCAGAGTGAGAAGACTTCATCTCTGAGTTCAGCAATCTCCTTTTGGTGCTCGGTGATGAGTTCGGAACAAATCTTATGGATGATATCCACTTCACGCTCTGCCATCTTCCTGTACCTAAAGACTTCATGCTCTAGTGCTTCCATCCTGTCCTCCAGACTTCCTTCACCTTTAGGGCCTTGAACCTCTTTAATCCGGACCTCTCCACCTTCGAGCAACAACTCCTTGGGATGAATCTTCAATTCTCTCATGTATGGGTTGATGATATATTCTAAGGAATCTCCCTTGGATGATCCATAGGAAGACATTGTGGCTCCAAATCTGGGATTCTACCTGGCAGAAACAGATTGGAACAAAAAAACACGGCGAAAACATGATATACAGACCTCGGGGGATCGGGGGGTTATATATTACGAAGTTTCACATCAAAAGGAAGGTACTGGGAGGAAACAACTCGGAGGCGGAGTCCTGGGTGGCCGCACCACATGGTGGCGTGGCCAGGGGTGGGCCCGCGCCATGGGGTGGTGTGGGCCACCTCGGCTCCGTTTCCGTCTCTTTTTTGCTTCGTAGCTTTCCCTATTGACTGAAAACTGCAAAAATATAGTGGGATTGTGTTTCCGCGGAACTTTTCTTACCAGAACTGTTACCTAGATGAAAACAGACTCTGCAGGTCTCTGAATTTGGTCCTCAATGAATTTCTTTGGAGTTATAACTTGGAAGGCATCAACATCTTCATTGTAAGAATCTCTAGCAATATAGTGTTTGAGTCGCTGTCCATTCCCTACTTGTGTAGTATTATATTTAGAGAAGAAATTTTTATTGCTCCTGAACAGTATACTTCTTCAATGATGAAAGGTCCTTCCCATTTTGATAGTAGCTTACCTGCAAAAAATCTGAGACGAGACCTATACAATAAAACTTTCTCACCAACATGAAATTCTCTCTCAAGTATTCGCTTGTCATGCCATCTTTTAACTTTTTCCTTAAAGAGCCTAGCATTCTCATAGGCTTCACTCCTCCATTCATCTAAAGAACTTAAATCAAATAATATTTTCTCACCAGTGAGCTTACAATCTGTATTTAGTTCTTTCACTGCCCAATAAGCTTTGTGTTCTAACTCTAAGGGTAAGTGGCAAGCTTTCCCATAAACCATTTTATAAGGAGACATTCCCATAGGATTTTTATAAGCAGTTCTATAAGCCCATAAAGCATCATTCAACTTCTTAGCCCAATTTTTTCTAGACCTATTAACAGTCTTTTGCAAGATAGATTTAATTTCTCTATTTGATAACTCTACTTGGCCGCTAGTTTGGGGGTGATAAGCTGAAGCAATTCTATGATTAACATCATACTTAGCGAGGGTCTTCCTAAAACCGCCATGAATGAAATGAGAACCCCCATCAGTCATGAGATACCTAGGCACTCCAAACCTAGGAAAGATAACATATTTAAGCATTTTTAGAGAGGTTTCCCCGTTAGCACTTTTTGTAGGAATGGCTTTTACCCACTTAGTAACATAATCTATGGCAATAAGAATATGAGTGTAGCCTTTCGAAGGAGGGAAAGGACCCATAAAGTCAAATCCCCAACAATCAAAAGGTTCAATAACTAGAGAGTAGTTCATAGGCATTTCATTGCGTCTAGAAATATTACCAACACGTTGACATTCATCACAAGATAAAACAAATTTTCTTGCATCTTTAAAAAGGGTAGGCCAGTAGAAACCTGATTGTAGTACCTTTTGTGCAGTTTTATCTCCTGCATGATGTCCTCCATAGGAACTACCATGGCATTTACGCAATATCTCTTTTTGTTCATATTCTGGAACACATCTTCGCATAATACCATCAACTCCTTCTTTGTATAAATGTGGGTCATCCCAAAAATAATGTCTCAGATCATAGAAGAACTTTCTTCTTTGCTGAGCTGTAAAAGTTGGAGGCAAAT
This sequence comes from Avena eriantha, assembly GCA_910589775.1. Lineage (NCBI taxonomy): Eukaryota > Viridiplantae > Streptophyta > Magnoliopsida > Poales > Poaceae > Avena > Avena eriantha. The sequence continues at coordinate 385,096,015 of OU342746.1, forward strand.
ACTTGGAGACAATAAAGTTAGCATAATCAGCATACCAAGGGCTTCCTTGCGAGGTCACTCCCACTACAGCTAATTGTTCATTCGGGAAACTATCATTAACAGGCATAGGGTCAAAAGAGATGTTTTCCAAACGAGATAAATTATCAGCTACAGGATATTCAGCACCCTTTCTATCTACTATATGTAGATCAAACTCTTGTAAAAGCAGTACCATCTAATAAGCCTAGGCTTAGCGTCCTTCTTCCTCATTAGATATTAAATAGCAGCATGATCCGTATGAATGGTTACTTTTGAGTCCACAATATAGGGCCTAAACTTATCACAAGCAAAAACAACAGCTAGAAATTCCTTTTTAGTAGTAGCATAATTCCTTTGAGCAGCGTCTAGAGTCTTACTAGCATAATGGATAACGTTTAGCTTTTTATCAATACGTTGCCCAAGGACAGCACCTACAGCAAAATCACTAGCATCACATATTATTTCAAAGGGTAAACTCCAATCAGGTGGTTGAACAATAGGGGCTGTAGTTAAAGCCTTCTTAAGAGTTTCAAAAGCTTCCTTACAATCATCATCAAAAACGAAGGGTACATCTTTTTGGAGAAGATTAGTAAGGGGTTTTGATATCCTAGAAAAGTCTTTAATAAACCTTCTATAGAAACCAGCATGACCAAGGATACTACGAATACCTTTAATGTCTCTTGGGCATGGCATCTTCTCAATTGCCTCAACGTTAGCTCTATCAACTTCTATGCCTCTTTCAGAAACTTTATGCCCCAGAACAATCCCTTCATTAACCATGAAGTGGCATTTCTCCCAATTAAGAACAAGATTAGTTTCTTCAATCTCTGCAAAACTTTATCAAGGTTGTGCAGACAATTATCAAAAGAAGTTCCATAGCCAGAAAAGTCATCCATGAACACTTCTACAATTTCCTCACAAAAACCATGAAAGATAGCAGACGTGCATTTTGGAAAGTAGCAGGAGCATTACATAAACCAAAAGGCATACGTCTATAAGCATAAGTTCCATAAGGGCAAGTAAACGTAGTTTTTTCTTGATCTTGTTGTTTTACAACAATTTGAGAGAAACAAGAATAACCATCAAGAAAACAAAAATGGGTCTTTTTAGACAACCTTTCCAACATTTGATCAATAGAGGAAGCGGGTAGTGGTCTTTCTTAGTAACTTTATTGACTTTCCTAAAATCGATGCACATCCTATAGCCTACCACTATTCTTTGAGGAATAAGCTCATCATTATCATTAGGGACAAGGGTAATACCTCCCTTTTTAGGAACACAATGAATAGGACTAACCCATTCACTATCAGCAATAGGGTAAATAATACCAGCATCAAGGAGTTTCAATACCTCATTCCTTACCACTACCTTCATCTTAGGATTTAAACGTCGTTGGTGCTCCACTACTGGCTTCGCATCTGGTTCTATGTTGATAGAATACTGACATATAGTAGGTGAAATCCCTTTCAAATCATCCAGAGTATAGCCCATAGCTCCTCGGTGTTTCCTCAAAACTTCCAATAATCTTTCTTCTTCCTCCCCTGAAAGTTTAGCGCTAATAATAACAGGATATATCTTTTTATCATCAATAAAAGCATATTTAAGATCATCAGGGAGAGGTTTTTGATCGAAAACCGGATCCTTTTTAGGTGGCATTGTGGTACCCAAGTCTTCCATAGGCAAGTCGTGCTTAAGCATCTTAGGTTGATCACGGAGGATCCTGTCAATCTCATTCCTTTCTTCCATGAAGATTTCACTTTCGTGATCTTCCATAAATTGCTGCAAAGCATTGTTAGGAGCAAGAGAAATAGAAGCAAGTTGTTCCACCCTAAAATCCTCATTATGGGTTTCCTCTTCGCAAGGTTCTTTAGCAAATTTCGAAAAATTAAACTCATAGGATTCCCCATCAAACTTAGTCAAGATTTTCTCCCTCTTGCAATCAATAATAGCTCCACAAGTACTCAAGAAAGGTCTACCAAAAATGATAGGATAGGTTTTACTAGCAGCCGAACCAAGTACTAGAAAATCAGCAGGGTACTTAATCTTACCACAAAGAACTTCCACGTCTCGTACAATACCAATTGGAGAGATGACCTCTCTATTAGCAAGGTGAATAACCACATCAATTTCTTCCAACTCGCAGGGACTAATTTCATGCATAATTTCTCTGTAAAGCTCATAAGGAATAGCACTGGAACTTGCACCAATATCACATAAACCATAATAGCAATGATCACCAATTCTAACAGAAAGCACAGGAACACTAGCCTTTTTAGTTCTATTAGGATATGAAACAATATTAGAAGCATCCTCACAAAATACCATGTGCCCATCTTCTATGCTTTTAGTGACAAGGTCTTTCACAATTGCTACTACAGGTTCAATGTTTATTTGTTCATCAGGTTTTACAGTTCTTTTTTTCACTTTTGGTGATTACATTAGTTATCATAGGATGGTCCTTTACCTTTTCGGGGAAGGGAATCTTCTCGATATAAGGTTCGGGTAAGATGGGGTCAATAATGCAATACTCAGCACTTCCAATAGGAGCATAGTCAACAATATCTTTGTAAGGTGCATGGTATTTGTTCCATCCCCTTTTTGGAATTTTGATATAGGAAGCAAAAGCTCTAAAGAAATTCGTAATAACTTGCAAATCAAGACCATAAATATTACTAATATTTGGAAAGTCATCAGTTCCCATAAAAGATTCAATGCATTCATAATCATAATTTATACCTGACTTTCTACCTTTGTCATTCTCCCAAGCTTCAGCATTATCTTGAATACGGTCTAGAAGATCCCATTTAGCTTCTTCTTCCATATGAGTGAATGATCCAGCACAAGAAGCATCCAATAAATCTTTATCATGTATAGGGAGCCTTGCATAAAAGTTGTTGATAATAATATTGTTGGGGAGCTCATGAATGGACATTTGAGCATTAGTAACTTCAATCTCCCCCAAGCTTGAGCTGTACTCTCTCCATCAAGAGGCCAAAAGTTGTATATTTGATTTCAAACTTTATGAATCTCACTAGGAGGATAAAACTTTGAATAAAAGAGAGGAACTATTTCCTCCCATTCCAGAGCTTGACCATTCTTCAGTAGCTTATGCCATTCCTCAGCTCTTCCTTTCAGTGATAATGAGAATAACTTCTTCTTAACTTGATCTGTAGTAATACCTGCACAGTTGAACAACCCGCATAATTCGTGTATAAAGAGTAAATGATCACCGGGATGGATAGTTCCATCCCCAACATAGTAGTTATACATAACACGATCAATAATTCTTGTAAGTATTTTGAAAACATCATTCTCAGCAGGTGGTGGCTTATCTACTACCTTAGCAGTGGTAGTAGCATTACCAAATAAGAAACTCAGCGAATTATCCATAACAAAAATAAAGCAACTAACAGAACTAAACAATACTCACAGTAGAAGTTTCCTTTACCAGTTCCACTCTCCAATAGCGCTTCACTCCCTGGCAACGACGCCAGAAAATAGTCTTGATGACCCACAAGTATAGAGGGTGTATCGCAGTATTTTCGATAAGTAAGAGTGTCGAACCCAACGAGGAGCAGAAGGTGCTGGCTAGTGGTATGGATCAGGAATTTTCTGCAAATACTTAGCAAATGGATTTTTAGGGGTTTTCGATAAAGCAAGTAAACAAAGTACGAGTAAACAAAAGACAGTAGGAATAAATGCAGCAAGTGGCCCAATCCTTTATGCAGCAAAGGACAAGCCGGTTGTATTTCTATAGATGACCAAACGTTCTCAAGGACACATGGGAAGACTGTCAAGTGCTTTCGCTTCATATAGTCGATTAATCTTCTCTAGCTTGCTAAGTGTTGTGTGGGTGAACCTGTGCTAATGTACCGCCCCATCCAAGACTAATACATACTTGTGATTATACCCCTTGCAAACATCCGTAAGTACAAGAAAGTAATTAAGGTAGAAACCTAACCACAGCTTTAAACTCTAAGACCCTTACGTCCCTTGTGCAATGGTTTCCTAACGGGGGTTCAGGTTTCTGTCACTCCGGCAACCCCTACGATTAGTAGCCAAATACACAATGCATTCCCCTAGGCCTATATAGGTGAAGTGTCATGTAGTCGACGTTCACATGACACCACTAGAAGAAGTACACCACAACTTAAATAACAATCTATTGAATCTTTCTCAACGCAACTCCACTACTAACAACAAGACTTCTCCCATGTCCTCTAGAACAAAACGAACTACTCACAAGACATCATATGGATCATGATCAGAGATGGAATAATGATGTATAACAATCTGAACATAAACAATAATTTAATGGTTCACTCAATAGCATCAACTACAAATAGTAATCAACACCGGGAAAGTTTCCCCTATGAACTATGCAAGATTCAACGCAATTGTTACAACAATATGGAGATGGTGATGAGGGTGCTGATGGTGATGATGGTGGTGATGATGATGATGATGATCCTGATGAAGTCCAGCTTGATGGTGGTGTTGATGGCGACGATCTCCCCTCTCCGGGAAGGAATTCCCCCGGCAGAAATCTGTCTGCCGGAGAGATCTTTCTCTCTCGGTGTTTTCCGCCCTGCAGAGGCGGCGGAATCTTTCTGTGGTCGCTCCCGAGTCTTAGGGTTTCGTGGGGATGATATACGCCGGAGGAGAGAGGCTGGAGTGGGCCAGGGCAGCCACACCACTCCCAGGCGTGGTCTAGGCCTGCCCGCGCCATGGGGTGGTGTGGGCCCCCTGTGGCCCACCTCCACTCCATCTTCTGGCATCCTGAGTCTTCTGGAAAAATAGAATTTTCCGTATATTTTCCTGGATTTTCTGATCTTCGCGAATTTTGCCTCCAAACAGCACCTTTTCCATCAGAATCCTGACTGCAGCGGTCCATGCTCCAAAAGTCATCAACCATGCAAAAACAGATGAAATAGCATAAGTATCACCTCTCAATATGAAATATATCAATGAATAATAGTGAATTAAGACATAGAATAGTGATGCAAAATGGACGTATCAGACATCACCGCGATATCATCCACGTATGCATGTACATTGCGTCTAAGTTGGTCATGGAGGCAACGCTGCATCGTGTGCTGGTACGTAGCTCCTGCGTTCTTCAGCCCAAAGGGCATCGTAACAAAACAGAAGGTTCTGAAGGAGGTTATGAATGAAGTTTTGACTTTGTTAGATTCCTTCATCCGGATTTGGTGATAACCGGAATATGCGTCGAGAAAATAGAGGAGTTCCGAGCCTGCCGTAGAATCGATAACTTGATCAATTCTAGGCAGAGCGAACGGATCTTTTGGACAAGCCTTGTTCAAGGCAGTATAATCAACACACATCCTTAAATCAGTGGTGTCCTTTTTAGGGACCATTACAGGATTGGCCGACCACTCAGTGTGGATGACCTCTTCTATGAATCCGGCTAACTCGAGCCGTGCTAGTTCCTTAGCTATTGCCTTACGCTTTTCATCGCCGAAACATCGTAAGGACTGTTTGACAGGTTTAGTGTTCGGGTTTACATTTAGAGAGTGCTCGGCAAGTTCCCTAGGTACTACGGTCATGTCAGATGGCTGCCATGCAAAGATATCTTGATTAGCTTGGAGGAACTTGACGAGCGTGCTTTCCTATGCGCTACCTAGTCCTACGCCTATCTGGGTCACCTTGGAGGGGTCATCATCCTTCAACGGTGTCTTCTTCGTCTCTTCTGATGCCTTGAACTCCGGATTTGGCTTTGTCACCTCCTTCTTCGTTGCGGGCATCTCGGACGGATCTATGCTCTTCTTGATTTCTTGGTACTCCTGGGCGTGCAGCACGGCTTCGGCAAAGGCGGCATTTCCATCCTCGCACTCTCACGCTTTCTTTGGGTCTCCCCTGATTGTGATTACGCCGTTGGGACCTGGAATTTTCATCATATTGTAAATGTAACACGGACGAGCCATAAAAGCCCAGTAAGACGGACGTCCGAATATAGCGTGGTACGCGCTCTTAAACGGTACCACTTCGAAGGAAAGTGCTTCCGTCCGATAGTTCTTTGGAGTTCCAAAGGTAACATCCAAAGTAATCTCTCCCAGGGAATTGGCTTGTCTTCCTGGGACAACTCCGTGAAAGATCACAGAGCTATGGTTCAGCTGGGTTTCCGAGATCTTCATCCAGCATAGCGTTTCGACATAGAGAATATTGATACTGCTACCACCATCCATGAGGGTCTTGGAGAAACCATAACCGTCAATAAGTGGATTGACGATTAGGGCGTATTTTCCTTGCCTGTGCAACTTAGGCGGATGATCAGCACGGTCAAATGTGATTGCCACTTCCGACTAGTCCAAGTATTGGGGGACAGCCGGAACTGTTGCGTTGAGCTCGTGTAGAACTGCTTTCTTGACCTTTGCTGGTTGAGATCTGAGGAAGGTGACATAAGTGTCCTTCTTGGTGGGAAAAGTTTTCTTCCCTTCCGGCTTGGGATTTGAAGCATCAGCTTCCTCCATGTAGGAATCTTCCTTGGTCTCTTTTTCCTTTTCGGGATTCTTCTTTCCCTTCTTCCGCTTAGCTTTGTAGCCCGCGGTGTCATCTCTTTTGATGTCGTCATTGAAACGACATTCGGCGCTGGTGTGGGACGAGCCCCCATTGGCGTCTAGGTGATGCACACATGGGTTATTGGCAATGTCGGTCCAAGAGTAGGTTTTGCCTGGTTGATGGTCTCCTCTACCTTGGAATCTTGAAGTTCCACGCCCCCGCCCGCAGCCTCCGCCGCGTCCTCCTCGTGCTCCAGACCCGAAAGTAGCAGTGACCACTACCGTTTCCGCGTTGGGTTTTTCTTCCGAGGTATTTTTGCACATTTGAGCCTATTGCTTTGGTTATTTTGCTGACTGCGGCACAACTAGGGCATTGAGTAATCCCTCTGCATCGTCGTCGGCGTCTGCATACTTGCTCGCTGTTTCTATCATCTCTCCCAAATCGGTGACCTTATCACATTTCAAGCGATGGCGCAGTAGACCAATTGGGAGTCCTGCAATGAAAGCTTCAATCGCAGTTTGATCGTTTACCCCTTCACAGGAGTTCTTGGTGTCGATCCATCGTCCGAGGTAATCTCGGCAAGTTTCTCCGGCCTTCTGGGTGCAACGTTGTAGGTCTCCGACCGTACAGGGCCTCCGATATGTGCCTTCGAAATTCCGAAAGAACGCACTTTGCATGTCATACCAGTTGTGGATGGTGTTCTCTGGAAGTTCATTAAGCCATGATCGTGCCGTCTTCCGCAACATGAGTGGGTGATATCGGGTTGCGACCAGGCTGTTTCCGCCTTTAGCGATGCAGCACGCTTGAAAGAAGTCCTGTATCCAGGTATCTGGTCGAGAAATGCCGTCGTAGGCTTGGATGTGTCTTGAGATAGCAAATCCTTCCGGGAGTTTTGTAGCTCTAATGCGTGGTCCGAAGCACTTTGGGCCCACGTAGATATCATCGTTTTCGTAGCGCCGCGCCTCTATGTTGGAATTGATCTTGTGCCTTGCGTCGTTCGGGGATAGAGATCATCTCAAATGTCGCATGTGGCTGCGGTGCCTTGGAGCCAGACTTCCGCTCCTGCCACCACCTCCTTCGCCATGTCGTCCTCCTTGTCCCCCTTGAGAGCCATTGTGATGAATGCTTGGTGGAGAGGGTGGGGTAGCTCGATTGTTTCTGGCTGATCGCCGACCTCCGTCCGGAGCGTCATTATTCCAGTTTCGGGGAGGGTCTTCACTACGACGAGCCCCCTGCCGGCTTGTACCAGCATGGTTTCTGTCGTTCCTTCGTCCATTGTTCCCACTAGGGTGAGGCTCAGCCGGACGGCTTGCATGTCTAGGAGGTGGCATTTTTTGACGATCCTCCTCTCGACGTTTCTCTTTATGTTCTCCCCTTCGATCATTTGACTCACGTCGGGGAGGATTCCTCGGATACAGTGCAGCAATGGCATCTTGCTCCGCCGCTGGAACGGCGTTGCTCCAGTCACGTGTGGTTCTGTGATGTTGTCCTGATGATCCGGTTCTAGAGTAGTTATCTTCCCGTCGGTCGGAACGGTGACGCTGTTACAGAACGCGCTGGGGCCTTAAATCATTCCAGGATGAGTCCGTGTGACATTGGTCGGATTTCGAGACCAGTTTTCCACTTCCGGATTTCGCAGCCATCTGTTGCTCCAAACCCTTGGTGAGTAGCTTGATGCCCAATCGAACCTGTTTTGGGCCTAGGTTATTTGATAGAATATCTCGAGTTGCGACAGTGTTCTGTACTGGTGTTGGGTACACCAGGTCTCCTTTGCTATCGAGCCGAGGCATCCCTGGATCTCCTTCAAGGAGTACGTTGTTTACTTCCGGAAATTTACCATCACCTGTGTAACGTTTTCGGGTCTTCTGATGCAACCGAGACATGTAATCTTTAGTTGCCATGCGTTTCTTTTCTCCATCGATGTTTTTAGCTTCATCCAAGAGTTGTTGACGACGCGCTTCTAGGGCCTGGGCCCTTTCGTCCAGCTCTTCAGCAGTGAGTTCTGCAGCTATAGGGATAGGTGTGGTTAATGCAGCATGGATGAGTTTACGCGCACCTTCAGTGATCACGTGTCCGTCCACCGATTCTTCTTTTTCGGCTCTTCTGGGATAAGTGCTCCATCCGAGTCTTCTTCGTATTCCTCGGCAATCACCTCCTCTGTCAGAGGGTCTTTTGCCAGGGTCTTATTCTTCTTGTTCTTCTTCTTTGCCCTCTTGGCAGCGCTAGTAGCAAAGACGGCGTTGGGTCCGTATCTCGGAGTCAATCTCTGGTCGGTACTTTCGGACATCTGGACCTCGGGATTATCTCCGACGTCCATGTCATCCTGCGCGTTGGGAGAGTGTTCCATGGATCCTTCACCCATGGCTTCTCCTTCTTCTGTAGCTTTGGAGTTATACTCCTCTTCGTATTCCGTGGAGAACTTTGGGAAATCTGTTGACGTCATTGATTCATCCGAGGATGCGGGTACGTCGGCGTTTGTTCCAATTGCCTCCAGCACAGAGTCGGTGTTCTCTCCAGCATCGGCAGAGCCGGATCCGGATCCTACATACCGACGAAGTGCGACGCGTGCTTCCTGAGGTACCTTAGGAAAGGCCTGTCTGACCCGGCATCATCAGAGCCAGAATCAGTGTCGTTGATGATCTCCTCCTGGACTTCGACTTCCGCGGGTGGGTCGATCTGGGATCCGGCTTCTCCAAGGAGATCCACTCTAGCTTCGACTCGAGCCGCTAGGTCTTCCTCAGGCTCAGATTTCTCCACTATCTCCGCAACTGGTGCGGGCTGGGTGGGTTTAGGGTTTTCTGAGATCCGGAACTCTGCCGCCTCCACGGACAAAGGGGACCCAGAAGATTCTTATGCCTCGATCATCACCGCTGGGGTGGGTGGGGCAGGTTCGGCAAAACATTGATCTCGCCAAAAGACATGATTGTGTAGGAAGTCACGGCCTCCCTAGTCGGAATCCAAGTCTCGTCGAGAACGATGAAAGGGACATCGCTGGCGTAGAGGATGCGACCGACGGGGATAGTTTCGCCAATTCCGATTCTTGCAGATTCCGCTCGGAACGCAGATCCGAAGCTCACTTGCCCTATGGTGGGCGCCAACTATCGTTGGATTGATGACAATTACGCCATGAGGGGGTCCTCGAGGCGTGCGGAAGAGAGGGGTGTGAGACGTACGGTGTTCCGGGACGGTGAGCACACATGTTTACCTAGGTTCGAATCCATCGGCTTTGGACGGACCCTACTCCTGCTAGCAATCCAGTAATATGGCAGAGCCGGAATATGGGTTACAAGGGTTTCGCCTGTGCGAGTTGAGATTGTAGACCATTGAGGTGTTTAGAGTGTTACCCTAAAGGCTCTCCCTAGGACGGCTTATATAGATATCCGGCCTAGGGTTTACAGGAGAGATCTATCCGGCTACGACCAAGAGTCGGTTATGGAGTACATCTTGAACTACAAGTAACACTATGGGCCTAAGTCGATAAGTCTTCTGGGCCTTCCCGTAGCCGGATTGGACTCCGTCTTTCTCCCTAACTGGGCCACCCGTGAAGCAAAGCTCTAACCCGAAGTGGGCCACCCTGGTCAGTGAGGAACTGTGAGGATACCCGGAAAGTATATCCCCAACAACCAAGGTACAAAGAGGGATCAGCCCCGTTCTCATCATTCAACCAATTACTCAAGGATAGCGAGGTGTGTATCACTGAGCCACCACTCGTTGCATATGATTTGGATGGAGATGATGAGTTGGTAGAGGATGGCGAAGAGGATGCATTGGAAGAGGATGGCGAAGAGGATGCAGAGGTTGATCAAACCGCCTATGATGAGGCGAAAGAAAAGAAGAGGAGGATAGTGAACTACACCGAGATCAAGGACACTTGCATGTGTTGGGCATGGTCGGATGTGTCACTTGATGCTGTCCATGGCAATGACCAAACCAGGAAGCGTTATTGGATTAGAATTGAAGATGGATTTTTGAGACTCATGCCTCGTGTAGCAAACCCGGTGACCCGCACCTATCGTTCACTACAAGGCCGGTAGGATGTGATCAAAGCTACTTGTAGCTGATGGAGTGGAGCGCTCGAGCAAATCTGGGCAAATCCTCCAAGTGGTGTGAGAATTGACCAATATGTGAGTGCATCTATCTTTCATTTCTAGTTGTGATCAAGGCTATATAGACATGATCTAACATACATTCTATTAACTTGTAGGAAAGTCTAACAATGGAAAAGTACAAGATGATGGCGACCTCCAAAGGAAAGCCATTCGTGCTCCAACATTGTTGGAAGTTGCTTGAACATATGGAGAAGTGGAAGTTGAGGGATCAAGAAATAAAACCAAAAAAGGGAGCCTTGCTTCGATTGGATGATAGTGATGATGAGGAAGGAAGAAATGGAGGGACGCCGGGAGGAGCCAAGTGAAGGAAATATGCCCTGAGAGGCAATAGTAAAGTTATTATTATGTATTCCTCGTATATGATAGATGTTTATTTTGCATGCTATAATTGTATTGATCGGAAACGTCAATACATGTGTGTTTAATAAACAAAAAGGGTTCCTAGTTATGCCTCTCTTATAGACTAGCTTGTTGATTAACAAGATGATCAAGGTTTCCTGATCATGGACATTGGATGTTGTTAATAACAAGGTCACAGCATTTGTGAAATCATGTGATGAACATTCATCCGAAGTATAGCATTACGATCAAGTCATTTTGTTTATATTTCTATAACATCATACGAAGTAATCTTTATCCTTAGACCATGAGATCATGTTAATTGCTAGCACCAGAAGAGTATCTTGATAACATCAAACATCACGCCGTAACAGGGTGACTATAAAGATGGGTTCAGTGCTACGAAGGTGTTATGTTGAGGCTCATGGATCAAGAGTGGAATTTTTCAATCCCGATGACGGATAGATATACTCTGGGCCCTCTCGGTGATATCACATTAAAATAGCTTGCAAGCAAGTGATGTGATCACTAGAATGTTATATCACGGGAACGAGAAAAGAGTGAATGTCGGTAACGAGATCAAACTAGGTATTTGGATACCGATGATCGAATCTCGGACATGTATTATATCATGAGACAAGGGATTAAGTTACTAGCATTAAAGGTTCTCACGATCACAGAAGTCATCGTTGAATATGCAGGAGTCAGTATGGATCTCCAGGTCCCGCTTCTAATTATTGATCTAAGAGGAGTCTCAATCATGTCTGCATTATTCGCGAATTGTGGGGTGACACACTTAAGGGTTACCGGACACCATTTTGGAGCACATATGTTTCAGACGAAAGAATTGCAAAGCGCGGGAATTGTTTCGATAGAAACCGGAATTGTTTCGGGTGAAATTGCAGAACGTGGTTATGCATGTGATATTGAAATGTTGCAAGGGGTTTTATGTGAATGTTTGTTAATTAAAATAATTAACAAAATTCTGAATAAATTTAATAAAAGATTTTTATTAAATGAGAGAGCATTAAACTTAGACAATTTTAATGCATTTAAAGTGGAGACTTTAAGAGGGAATGTGAAGAGGCATTTTAATGTGGAGGGAGTTACCACCACATGAATGGAGGAGGTGAGGGGTCACCTCCATGAGGCACCGGCCATGGAGGGGTACCCCCTCCTCCTATAAAAGGCCCCCTCTTCCTCCTTCTTCCTCACACCTCCTCGTGAAGGATCTCTCTCCCCCTCTAGAATTATTCCCCCATGGTCTCGGATTAGCGAGATACATGTTCCCGGTGGCATTTCGTCTGGAAGGAGTTGCTACTTCCGCTGCATCGTTGGAGCGAGGAGGTGGAGGTTTTCCGGTGGCTTGAACGTGTGTGCGAGGACGGATGCGCTACTGATTTGCGGCGCTCGGACTTCCACATGATCTTGAGATCGGCAAGTGTACGACTACATCAACCACGAGTTCCTACTCGTTAACAAAACTCGTTGTCTTCGAGGGTAAGTTCTCGATGGATGTATGTCCACCCGTTGCTCTGTATCTAGTAGATAGATCTTGGCGTATAGTTCTCCTCGTAGGAATTTTTTTGTTTTTTATGCTGCGGACCCAACACCAAGAAGGCAAAAGAGTGGATCAAGATTGAGAGAGAAGCTATGGACATGGCATCAAAGATTGATGAAATGGTGAAGTCCAAGGAAACAATGACGATGAAGACATTAGAAGCAAAGATGATCATGAAGGAGAAGAAGAATGAGATGAAGCAAGAGAGGTGGCAATCGGTTCGTGAGTTAGAGGAGAGAAAGATAGCACTTGAGGAGGAAAAACCAATGCCGAGATCCTAACCAAGTAGAATGGGATCATGATGATGGGTCCGAGCTTGATGGATGCTATCACAAAAGAGTGGTGGAACATTTGTAGGGCCGAGATCCTAGCAAGAAGGAAGCAAGTCATGGAAGATGTTACTGCTTCGATGCATGGTTCTTCTTTGGCTACGGCAAGGGCTGCTGCTACTGGAGATCCCATCGATGACGATGTTAGGGCATGAGCTCGACCTGCGTATGTTGTTTGTTGTGTCTTTTTAGTTTAAATTTTATGCGATGATCGTAAAACCTGATGGAATTGCTGTCTTTATGCTGTCGAAACAATGGTTACGGTTTTGTTTGCAGTTCAGCCCGCCGAGCAGTCCCCGTAAACCGGAACTGCAAAACACAATATTCTGCCTCCCATGAAGCGAGGAATCGCGGATTCAGTGCCTCGCACTCCGACGTTTATGGTTTGCTATTTGCGGGCACCGCTAGAGATGCTCTAATGAGGGCGTAAAAAATCGAACCGTAAATCACGAGCACAGGACGCAGAAAAGCGTTTACGGATCAGAAAAACAACGACGCGGAACGAAGCCCGTAAACTAAACTGTAAAACCGGATGTTCCTAAAATCATCTTCTTCTTCACGAAAACAGCCTATGCTGCTACCTGGGTCTCCCGGCGCGGCTCGCTGCCCGCTGCCCGTACCGCTGCTTGGGCCTGCCCGCGGAATCGATTAGCACCACTAGCTAGCTAGCATAATCAATTGGCCATGTTTGGAATCGATTGGGAGATGTGTAGCAGCTAGCTAGCTAGCTCCCGTGTATCCTGCTCGCGTTTGGAATCGATTGGGAGATGAGTAGCAGCTAGCTACCTCCCGTGTACCCTGCCCTCAGCCGCAGCTCGCCGGAATTGGTCTATATTAAAAAGATTCGTCCTAAATTGGTATAGACATGGTCAGAATTGAAGCAGGCCGGCGAGATTTTTGACCGGCGGCGAATAATTTTAGCCAAGCAGCCAGCAATCGGCGACTGGAGGTCTCGTCCGACCGACGGCGGCGGTGGAGAAATTGCATATTTGTGCCTGTAACCGCTTCATCGCTCGGTACTAGTAGAGGTTGAGTCCCAAAGTTATGAGGGCCCTTAAAAAATAAATACAGGGTGGGTCATTTACAGGTCGAGCCGTTTACAGGCCCCGTTATCTCGCAGACTCAACATGTAACCCTTAAACTTGCAGGAAAAAATAAGGGTTTGGCTATTTTACGGGCACCATTAGAGATGCTCTTACTGTTGATGCCGACTCAGACTATGCTAGGCTCCAATCTGTTCTAGGGTTGCTCAAAAATAAATCTTATGAGACCGGGTCTATTGATAGATCCTCCCATATGCCTGACACATGTCCATCTTTTTAGTTTTCTAGATTTACCATCTGTTAATTAGCCTTTTTTCTAGCGGTTATGCATCAAGGTGGGTCTATCCTACAGAGAATATAGACCGGGTCTTATAGGATTTATCTCCGGGTTGCTCGGGGGAGATCAGAAACCATAATTTTTGGAACCTTATTTTTGAAAATAAAAAATTCACAGAAAATTGCAAACGCGATGATCATTCAACGGGAGAGTTCACATAGCGCAATACTTACATCAAAATTACACGCGCTTTAAGCTAATAGGGGAGAGCTCGCCGGAGCAATGTCGCCACGCCCAAATCACCAAAATGGGAGCTCCATGGGCATGGAGAAGCTCCACGGGCACGGTGGAGCTCGCGGACCCTAGTCATCGATGACAACGACCTTGGGCTTTGATACATTTGATCCGGATTACAGATATAGTATAGCTCTTTTTTCCTAATAGACCTAGGTTTATCGAATCCTCGGGAAGCAGAAGCGTAGTGAAGTTACTTTAACGGATCTTCGGAAGTTTTAGAATTCCTTTTGTGTTTTTACCAGACCAAGAGTTTGCATCTTTTGTTGTTTATCGATGATGGAGAGAGGGGGCCTAGGGCGTTCGGTTTCACATGTAGCTGTGCAAAACATCTGATGGGAATAAAAGATAGAAATAAAGTATGCATGTAACTGTTAGAGCAAGATAAATTATATGTGGGCAGTGCATCCATAATTGATATTGCCTCCGCAACCACTTATAGCAATAACCTACTAGTCTCCTCCATAGAATAAAGAGAACTAATGATATGCATAGTGATGTCACTGTTAATCCCAAGTAAATCCCTCACATACATTCATACTACCCCTTTTGTCATTGGGGTTCCCAACCTGCAGATTAATCATTATTCATACTCCCTATACCTGGCTCAACTCCCGGGGTCTTGGGTACCTAACAGGTCCTTAGATTGAGGCAAGAGAGGATACAATAATCATCATGTCATACAAACTAATACATGATCCCATCTATGATAAATAATATGCACAAATACTACATGGCTAGGCCGAAGCCCTTAGCCCAAGGATAATTACTCACACATAGAGATGAGATCAAAGATCATTAACATTGTAATGGAAATCATGAGATTGGTAGAAAATAGTCTTACAATATCGCCAATCGAAGATGATATCTACTATTACATGGCTATGGCTATGGTGGTAGACAAGAGTTTGGTGATTAGATCTAAATCTATTCTTCCAACGGCTCTTCAGTGTGGTGGATGGAGATCTGGAGGCGGCTGATGATCCGGGGCAGGGACTCGAGAAGGCTTTTCTCGTCACCCAAGGCTTCTTTATATAGAGGTACCTTCGCGTAAGTTGTTATGTTTGACCTAGCGGTGTTGACGCCAACTATACGACCGGAACTATACGGCCAGAATTTTGTTCCAGTCGTATAGTTGGTTGTTAAAGCGTCTGCCTCCGCTTCACGACTCCTGGTTTCTTCTGGTTGTTGGAAATCTCGTATATTTGACTTTAATGTAGTGATTCCCTTCTTTAAATGACATTACCTGTGTAGGAAAAATATATAAGAAAAGGATTGCATACCCCTTTGAATATTAGGCGTTAGTGGCAGGATTTAGAGAGATATTTCATCAAAAATATGAATAATATCCAGTTTAAATGTGGACGTGGATGGCTATATTTCAGAGCCATCAACCTCCCCAAGCTTAAACTTGATCATCGCCGAGCAAGAAAACCAAAATCAAAAATTAACTCAACATTTAAACAATGAGATGGTGATCTTACTCATGATTAGAAGTCTCATGTTTCCTCCACTTCATAAATCTGAAAAACTTCAGCTAGAGTAATGGCAAGCATATCATACGGGTTTTATGCATCCTTATAGTGTAGCAAAATTATTGTCAACATGGATGATTCAAATGAGTAAACTTTATTCCATGTCTTGTAATCAACTCATAGGCTTTCCTTTGAATAATAAAATATAATCATGTAAATTAAGAGTGTGAGAGTTGTCATGAAAAGCATATACACTAAAGTATCTCAATTCTCCTAGATTAATCAACCAAGACTTTTTAAGCACTACTTTTCTATTCATTGTCCTTCAAGCATTTCAGTTTTTGAGTAATTGAGAGCATGCCAAAGATTTTTATTGGTTTATCGGGTTGTGATGGACACCCGTGGCATCACTAAGGTTTTTGTTCCTTTTGCATAATGATTTCTCATAACAGCCAGAGGAGTGATTCCATCATGATTATAGCTACCCGGGAGTGCCAAGAATCTTACCCATTATAGCATTGCTGCTACAAGTGTTTAATCAACTGATACGTCCATTTTGCGTCACTATTCTATGTCTTCATTCACTATTATTCATTGATATATTTCATATTGAGAGGTGATACTTATGTTATTTCATCTGTTTTTGCATGGTTGATGAATTTTGGAGCATGGACCGCTGCAGTCAGGATTCTGATGGAAAAGGTGTTGTTTGGAGGCAAAATTCGCGAAGATCAGAAAATCCGGGAAAATATACGGAAAATCCTATTTTTCCAGAAGACGAAGGAATCCAGAAGGGGGCTGGAGATGGGCCACAGGGGGCCCACACCACCCCCTGGCGCGGGCAGCCCTAGGCCGCGCCAGCAGGTGGTGTGGCCGCCCTGGCCCACTCCAAGCACTCCCCTCTGGCGTATATCATCCCCCCGAAACCCTAAGACTCGGGGAGCGACCACAAAAAGATTCCACCGCCTCTGTGGGGCGGAAAACACCGAGAGAGAAAGATCTCTCCGGCAGACAGATTTCTGCCGGGGGAATTCCTTCCTAGAGAGGGGAGATCGTCGCCATCAACACCACCATCAAGCTGGACTTCATCGGGATCATCATCATCATCACCACCATCATCACCATAAGCACCCTCATCACCATCTCCATATTGCTGTAACAATTGCGTTGAATCTTGCATAGTTCATAGGGGAAACTTTCCCGGTGTTGATTACTCTTTGTAGTTGATGCTATTGAGTGAACCATTGAATTATTGTTTATGTCCAGATTGTTATACATCATTATTCCATCTCTGATCATAATCCATATGATGTCTTGTGAGTAGTTCGTTTTGTTCTTGAGGACATGGGAGAAGTCTTGTTGTTAGTAGCGGAGTTGCGTTGAGAAAGATTCAATAGATTGCTATTTAAGTTGTGGTGTACTTCTTCTAGTGGTGTCATGTGAACGTCGACTACATGACACTTCACCTATATGGGCCTAGGGGAATGCATTGTGTATTTGGCTACTAATCGTAGGGGTTGCCGGAGTGACAGAAACCTGAACCCCCATTAGGAAACCATTGCACAAGGGACGTAAGGGTCTTAGAGTTTAAAGCTGTGGTTAGGTTTCTACCTTAATTACTTTCTTGTACTTACGGATGTTTGCAAGGGGTATAATCACAAGTATGTATTAGTCCTAGGAAGGTCGGTACATTAGCACAGGTTCGCCCACACAACACTTAGCAAGCTAGAGAAGATTAATCAACTATATGAAGCGAAAGCACTTGACCGTCTTCCCATGTGTCCTCGAGAACGTTTGGTCATCTTAAGTAATACATCTGGCTTGTCCTTTGCTGCATAAAGGATTGGGCCACTTGCTGCATGTATTCCTACTATCTTTTATTTACTCGTACTTTGTTTACTTGCTTTATCAAAAACCTCTAAAAATCCGTTTGCTAAGTATTTGCAGAGAATTCCTGATCCATACCACTAGCCAGCACCTTCTGCTCCTCGTTGGGTTCGACACTCTTACTTATCGAAAATATTGCGATACACCCCCTATACTTGTGGGTCATCATCAACTCATAGCCAAAATCTAGGAGTTTCCTCCATGAAGATCGTTCGTAGGCCAGCGGAGTTGTTGGCATCCCATCAAGTTTGACATGCATAAAGCTATATCATTCTTATGATTAACAAGTCAAATGTTGGCATGCTCACAAAAACTGCTAAACATTAATTCAATCGAACAAATTCTTTCGAAGAGAGCTATCAAGTCAATCAACATTTTCAGTGGTGTTGAGTGTCTCTAGAAATAAGCCTTCAAGACTAAGCACTACAACACCCAAGCCTTCAATTGTGAGACTTTTTCTTATTATAATTGTTTAGCAATTTTTAGGTAAGACTTGGTTAATTATGAGAGCTAGAACAAAACCTAGGCAATTAAATACCCATGCAATCGAAAAATCTTACTACAATTCAAAGACTCACTCCACCAATATAATATCTCAACATTTACTACTAACTAGCATGGGTTTCTCAAATTTCAAAAGTGGGGAGTCATAAGGCATACATCTCATGTTTGGTTCCACTTCTCTCTTCCTTTTTTATTTGTTTCTTGGAAACTCGAAGTCGATTACTCTCCTGCAAATACATGAAAACCTCGAGGCGGGTAGAAAAGAAAGAGGGAAAATAAGGAAAAATGGAGAAATATTTGTGTAGTTTTTAAGAGAGGGAGTTTAAAGAATAGAAAATTGGCGGCAAAGATCAGCTAGAAAATCTTGAAAGCAAATAGAAAGAACTAAAAATACGGTGTTGGAGAAACCAACACAAGTGCTTATAAACTCAAATAAAAACACAACCTCAAAATAAGTAAATAAATAAAAGCAAATGAACGCCAAATAAAGATACATGAGGAAACTTCCCCAAGCTTAGGCTTTTGCAAGCCCTTCAAATCATTGTGGTGGCGGGAAAAAGTCGTTACTCCAGTTCGCAAATTGAGTTGAGAGGTTACTAGTTGATTCTTGGAGGTTCAAAGAGAGGCCATGCATCCTCTCCACAGTCCCTCCAAGTCCTTGGAATTCTTGGTATGTAGTGAACCGGGTTTGTGGCTACTCCTCTTGATAAGGAACTTCTTGCTCCTCCTCTTCGTCCTCATCCTCCTCCGGAATCTCTTCCTCGGGTTAGTGTGGCTCAACCTGCAAGTCATATAGCAAACATCCTTCCTCGATAGAGAAAAGACTAGGTTGATGCCTAGGGCAGTGGCAAGCACGGTGATGACGCCTCCACCTATGATTGGTCCTTGGCTTTGGGAGGCTTGGTGCTCCAAGTAGCGCACAAGGATGGCGCCCAAGTTGAGTAACAATCCGCAGTTGATTTAAGCAGCCTTTGCGAGGACTAGGATGTCCTCCTTGTTGAGTCTCATGAACTCATTACGTGCCTGCAAGGTGTTAGCAATAACATAGAACAAATAGCTAATTGCAGGATGTTGAATATTCTTCCCCTTGTTCACTCTAGTAGTGAAACTCATTCCATAGTATTGTTCAGGGGTAGGTTCTAAGCCAGTAAAGGATGCGCGTAAGGCATTAACATCATTGTTTGGCAAATTTAAACATGCGCACCATTCATCTAATGTTAAAGTGTAGTTATTGTTCATCAGTCGGAAAGAAATAGTGTCCTCTCCTTGCCATTGTTTAATGGTGCTTTGCAACGAACTTAGAAATTCAATGGTTAAGCAGCGATAAGTAGGCACATCATTTTTACACAAAGTTTTGCAGGCCATCTCTTTTGCAAAGTAAATTAAAGTCATCAAAAAATACCGAGTTGGTTCAATATAATGGGGTAAGCCCACTTGGTGGCATTCACTTCGTGGTTCTTGATCATGTCAAAGCGATCACGTTGGAGATCATTCCTGAACCGTATTCACATGTGTTCTTGAGCGACAGCCCGAGAAGCGCTAGCGGTGGCACGAGCACGAGTTTGGCTCCTTGTGTTTATCATCTAAAACATTGAAGAAAGGCAAAAATAAAACTTTTTGATCCAACAATAGTAAGTACATCATATTCCTCATCATAGCACACTAAAGAATCTCTGCAAAATAATAATCTAGGCAAGAAAATTATGGCAATTGGTTCATAGTAGGTCTCACCCTAGATTTATAATGACAATAGATCAAAGATGAATTTGCAAAAAGTAATTGGAGGATCGGGGGAGAAACATACCATAGATCACTCGTGTGCGAGGAAATTGAACGAAATTGAGTAGAGATGAAGATCTCTTGAGGTTTTGAGAGAGTTTGGAGGTATAAGAGAGAAAAAGGATTGACGTTTTGGAGTTGGAGGTACCTTCCCGTGTGATTTTATGGTCGGACGCAACTATACGGTTGCAACTATACGGCCGGAACAATGCGTTCATGCCGTATAGTTGGCCTTCTGTCAAAATATTAGGGTTTTCTCTTGGCGGCGCAGCTATACGGGCGCAACTATATGGCTGGAACAACATGTTCCCGCCGTATAGTTGGTCGTTAAACCGTCTGTTCCTAGGAAAGAAAATATACAAAGGCATCGATATCTATACGACCGGGACTATACGGCCAGAATTTTTATTCTCGTCGTATAGTTGGTCGTTAAACTCTCAGCATATTAGAAAATAAATTGTACGGAGGCACCGATATCTATACGATCGGAGCTATACGGCCAGAATTTTTATTCCCGTCGTATAGTTGGTCATTAAACTCTCAGTACATTTTAAATAAAAAAATCGATGGCAAAGATATCTATACGGCCAGAACTATACGGTCGGAATTTTTATTCCTGCCGTATAGTTGGTCGTTAAACTCTCTATGTACATCAAAAAAATTATGTTTCTTCGAAAACTATTTATTTTCCTATAACTTAGTGATATACCATGTTTTTGGCAGAAGATTGACAGTAAATATTGTCCACCAACAACAACATGAATAAGCAGGAATTTTAGTACTACCAAACTTCTTCTCCTCAATTGGAGTTTTCTAGCACTCTTTATTAAACATAAACTTAAACTAAAACTAAAAAATTATTCAAACCATTATTTCACATGGGTTGCCTCCCATGAAGTGCTCTTTTATGGTTAATAGCTTGACCTCAATGTTGCTTACTTAGGCCAGATGAGTGGAACACCCACTCCAAAGTAATTGGCCTTCAAAGTGATGGCCTCATTCTCATCATGCTTGGCTTTCTTCTTCCTGGGGAAATGAATAACAAAAGGATCCCGTGAAGGCAATTGAAGCTTCACGTTTAATAGTTCTTAAAAAAGGACGGCCTAATATAATAGGAGGAGTAGCATCTTTAGGCATGTCAACAATAACAAAATCAATGAGAGTAGGACAGCCTTTAATGCATACTAAAGTATTCTCCTTAATTCCTACAGCTTGTTTGTAGGTAGAATCTGCTAGATGCAATTTTAACTCAGTGATTTCAAAGGAGCCAAGATTTAACTTGTTAAAAAGTCTCTTTGGAATTGTTGAGACGCTTGCACCTAGATCACAAAGTGCACCTATCTCATTGGTTCCAATTTTAATCTTAATAGTAGGTTCAAATATGTCATCTAACTTCACAGGAATTTTTCAGCAATTTTCTTATATTCTTTCTCAAGCTCACGTACCTTTATTGCTGCCTGATTAACAAAATGTTGGTATATAGCTTCCTAACTACCTTCACTTACCGGAATCTTGACGTTGATCCTTTTTACGAGATCTTCAACGGTGTAACTTGGTGAAGGAGCATTACTATAGTCAAGTTCTTTAGGTTCCTTCCTTTGGATTCTCATCATCTTGAGGTCTTCAACGGGATTTGGCTCAGCTTTACCTGCAAATTTAGCTAGAATGAGAGTTTGACTCTCGGTTATCTTACCTAGTGGTGCCTCAACGATCCTCATTCTTTCTTGGAGGGCCTGCAAATCATTTCTCAAACTAACAGCTTGGTTAGATAAAGCATAGCATCATGGTTCTCCGTTATTTTAACAAGAATATTGTTTTGTTCATTTTGCGAGTCTATAAAAGACTTTAGTGTTTCTTGGAGACTACAATTACTAGTTCCCATATTATTATTAGAAATACCTGCAGGACTAGAATAATGTTTCTGAAAGTTAGGATTGTAATTCTTCTTCCAAGCAGGGTTATAATCATTATAAGCTATGAAGTCTATTTCTTCAATATTTGTTTCAGTGGTGGCTCTTACCTGGGTTTCCTTACCCTTAATGGATAATATGAGCTCATCCAACTTGGCATTGACTTCTTCATTTTCTTGCGGTGAAATGGAGTTCGCCTTCTTCGTGTTTGATCTATCCACATGTCATTGGGCATGGTTGTCTTGCATATTGTCTAGCAGTTGCTTTGCTTCTGTAATATGTTTACCCATAAATGTTCCTCCAGCTGCAGTATCAAGCATAGACTTAGACACAGGGTTAAGAGCATTATAAAATATATGGGGAATTAACTAGTCTTCCATCCCATGACTAAGATAGTTTTGCATGCATTCTTTCATCCTCTCCCATGCAAGCGCTAGTGGATCACGCTCTTCCTGTCTAAAGCCAATAATATTAGATATGAGTTGTATAGTCTTTGCAGGTGGGAAAATTTTAGTCATAAACAAAGAAGTACATCCCACCCATGATGTAATAGTATTTCTAGGCAAAGATAGCAACCATTCTTTTGCTCTCCCTCTTAGAGAGAAAGGAAATAAACGCAATTTGATCGCATCGGGGTCAACGTCTTTAATACGCATCATATCACATATTTCAGTGAAAGTATTCAAGTGCATACCTGCGTCTTCAACAGCAGAGCCTCCAAATTGATTCTGTTGAACCAAACTTAAGTAATGGGGCTTAATTTCATAATCATCAGCAGCAATTGTTGGCTGAGTAATAGGAGTATGCAAATAACCATAGTTGGGAGTAGCAAACACCCCAAGCTTCTTTTCAGCCATATTTCCTATGTTTTGGGGTTTTCTTAAACAAATAATTATAATAGTAAAAGCAAGAATTTAAAGGCTAACTAATTTTTTTGGTTTATCAAATAAAGAACGAAAGCAAACTAACAAAATTAAAAACAAGAATTAAAACTAGCAAGGTTCCTAATAACCTCCCTAGGGTAGCTATTGCTTCCTCGGCAACGGTGCCACAAAAAGGGTTGATACCTTCGATCCGGATTACGGATGTAGTATAGCTTCTTTTTCCCTAGTAGACCTAGGTTATCGAATCCTCGGGGAGCGAATGCGTAGTGAAGTTACTTTAAAGGACCTTTGGGAGTTTTAGAATTCCTTTTGTGTTTTTACTGGACCAATAGCTTGCGTCTTTTTGTTGTTGTCGATGATGGAGTGAGAGGGCCTAGGGCGTTCGGTTTCACCTGTAGCTGTGCAAAATATCTAATGGGAATAAAAGATAGAAATAAAGTATGCATGTACTTCTTAGAGTAAGATAAATTATATGTGGGCAGTGCATCCATAATTGCTATTGCCTCCGCAGCCACTTATAGCAATAACCTACTAGTCTCATCCATAGAAGAAAGAGAACTAATGATATGCATAGTGATGTCACCGTCCCAAGTAAATCTCTCACATATAGCCGTACTACCCCTTCTGTCACTGGGGTTCCCAACCTGCAGATCAATCATTACTCATACTCCCTATACCTGGCTCAACCCTCGGGGTCTTGGCTACCTGACAAGTCCTTGGATTGAGTCAAGAGAGGATACAGTAATCATCATGTCATACAAACTAATATACGATCCCATCTATGATAAATAACATGCACAAACGCTACATGGCTAGGTCGAAGCCCTTAGCCCAAGGAGAATTACTCACACATAGAGATGAGATCAACAATCATAAACATTGTAATGAAAATCATAAGATTGATAGCAATAGTCTTACAATGTCGCAAATCAGAGAAGAGATCTACTATTACAAGTGGTGGAATATGGCTATGGAGATGGAGAAGGGTTTTGAGATTTGGAGGCGGCTGGTGATCTGTGGTAGAGACTTTTGGCGAGGTCTGGCTTGTTTTCTCGTCGCCCAAGGCTTCTTTATATAGGGGTCCCTTCACGAAAGTTGTTCTGTTTGACCTAACGGTGACGGCGCTAACTATACGATCGGAGCTATACGGCCGGAATTTTTCTCCATTCGTATAGTTGATCGTTAAAGCGTCTGCCTCCGCTTCATGGCTCCTGGTTTCTTCTGGTTGTTGGAAATCTCATATCTTTGACTTTAATGTAGTGATTCCCTTCTTTAAACGATTTTATCTACGCAGGAAAAATATAAAAGAAAGGATTGCACACCCCTTTGAATATTAGGCATTAGTGGCAGGATTTAGAGAGATATTTCATCAAAAATATGAATAAATATCCAGTTTAAATGTGGACATGGATGGCTATATTTCAGAGCCATCAATACCTTCGATCCGGATTATGGATGGTATAGCTCTTTTTCCCTAGTAGACCTAGGTTTATCGAATCCTCGGGAAGCAGAAGCGTAGTGAAGTTACTTTAACAAACCTTCGGGAGTTTTAGAATTCCTGTGTTTTTACCGGGCCAAGAGTTTGCGTCTTTTGTTGTTTGTCAATGATGGATAGAGAGGGCCTAGGGCGTTCGGTTTCACCTGTATTTGTGCAAAACATTTGATGGGAATAAAATATAGAAATAAAGTATGCATGTAATTGTTAGAGCAAGATAAATTATATGTGGGCAGTGCATCCATGATTGCTATTGCCTCCGCAACCGCTTATAGCAATAACCTACTAGTCTCATCCATATAAGAAATAGAACTAATGATATGCATAGTGACGTCACCGTTAATCCCAAGTAGATCCCTCTCATACAGTCGTACTACCCCTTCTATCACTAGGGTTCCCAACCTACAGATTAGTCATTACTCATACTCCCTATACCTGGCTCAACCCTCGGGGTCTTGGGTACCTGACAAGTCCTTAGATTGAGGCAAGATAGGATACAATAATCATCATGTCATACAAACTAATACATGATCACATCTATGATAAATAACATGCACACATGCTACATGGCTAGGCCGAAGCCCTTAGCCCAAGGATAATTACCCACACATAGAGATGAGATCAAAGATCATAAACATTGTAATGGAAATCATGAGATTGCTAGCAAATAGTCTTATAATATCACCAATCGAATATGAGATCTACTATTACAAGTGATGGAATATGGCTATGGTGGTGGAGAAGAGTTTGGAGATTAGATCTAAGTCTATTCTTCTGGCGGCTCTTCGGTGTGGTGGATGGAGATCTGGAGGCGGCTGATGATCTGGGGCAGGGACTCGAGAGGGCTTTTCTCGTCGCTTGAGGCTTCTTTATATAGGGGTCCCTTCACGAAAGTTGTTCTTTTTGACCTAGCGGTGTCGATGCCAACTATACGACCGGAATTGTACGGCCATAATTTTGTTCCGGTCATATAGTTGGTCGTTAAAGCATTTGCCTCCGCTTCACGACTCCTGGTTTCTTTTGGTTGCTGGAAATCTCGTATCTTTGACTTTAATATAGTGATTCCCATCATCAAACGTCGTTATCTGCGCAGGGAAAAATAGAAGGAAAGGATTGCATACCCCTTTGATCATTAGGCATTAGTGACAGTGTTTAGAGAGATATTTCATCAAAAATATGAATAATATCTAGTTTAAATATGGTCGTAGATGGCTATATTTCAGAGCCATCAGGCTTGCCTATCGCCACGCTGAATCCGGAGGCCTCCGCCAAAGCCACCGCCGCTATAGCGGCCTCCCGCTTTGCGCACTCTGCCGCTTCCACAACCACTACGGCCTCCTACATCTCCTCATGCTCACCATCGGGTGCTCACGGATGGGGATCTGGGCTCGTTGACGCAGGCATCGCTCGCCGGAGCTCGTCGGAGAAGAGCAGCAGCTAGGGTTGGGAGCAGTGGAGTGCGGGTTTCGACCCGCATCCACCCTCTCGACTAGTACTAGTAGGGGCTAGGGAGGCGATTTCATGGGGCCCCGTAAATTTATTATACGTGTCAGGCCATTTACAGGGTCCATGAGCTCACACTTCTGGCCCGTAAACCATAAACTCGCAAGGAAAATACTATTTTTTTTGGCATTTTACGAGGTCTATTAGTGATGCTCTAAGTAATGTTGAACTTGATCACTCATTTGTTTTCAACTATAACTCTTATTCGGAATGCATCTAGGTCGCTCGTGCGGGCGACCCCGGGTGATCCCGTCTCGCCAAAAAACTAGATCACACGGCCCTGCTGTCCGTCGCCGGTGGCGGCCCCTCGGCTCTCGAGTGGCGGCGGGGCAAGGTGGTGATACGTTGCAAACGTATCTATAATTTTTGATGTTCCATGTTTGTTTTATATCTACTTTCTTATGTTTTGTTCACACTTTGGAGTATTTTTATACACTTTCTGGAACTAACCTATTAACAAGATACCACAGTGCTAGTTGTCTGTTTTCTGCTATTTTTGGTTCCAGGAAAGTCAGAAAATCAATATTCTCGGAATTGGACCGGACAAAAGCCAAAGTCGATATTTTACCAGAAGACTCATGGAGCCAGAAGACGAGACAGAGAGGGGCCATAGGGTGGCCACACCACCCCTTGGCGCGGGCAGCCCTAGGCCACGCCATGGCATGGTGTGGGCCCCCTGGCCGCCCACCAACCTTGCCTCTTCGCCTATAAGATGCCTCCTGATGCATAAACCCTAAATTGAACAGCCTCTAGCCACGAAAAGTTCCGCAGCGCCACCGCCACTGGAGGGGAGATTCGGGGGACAGAAATTCTCTGTTCTGGCACCCTGCCGGGATGGGGAAGTGCCCCCGGAGCCATCTCCATCAATCTCCACCACCATCTCCAGCGCCATTGTTGATTCCCATGATGATGAGGGAGTAGTTCTTCCTCAAGGCTAAGGGTTCTACCGGTAGCTATGTGTTCATCTCTCTCTATGCATGATCATATTGTGATCATGAGCTTTGTAATCAAGTAGATCTACTTTGCTACTCAAGTGCTTTAATAGATCTCTGCTCTCCCCATGTGTGTGAAAGTGACAGCGTGCACACCATGGTGGCACTTAGGCTAGAGATTAAAAATACTTGTTATGAGTTATATTTGGAGTTGGATGTTTCTATGAAATTGTGGTGTTTGTTGGAACCATCTAGTGCTCAAGGTGATAGTGTGGGGTTATCTAGATGGGGAAAGCGAACTTTGAGGAGTGATGTTATAGCCCTACCATGGATTAGAGTGTCCAACCAGAGAGTAGTTCAGAGTAGTATCATAAAGAGAAGATATTTATATGAGAATGTTGACTAGCGAAAGTATGATCCCTAGGCCTTATTTCTAAGCATTGAAACACCGTTTGCTACTAGATCTGTTACATGTTTGCTTGCTTCCTTTATTTCAGTTTTCTTTTAGTCTTTTCCACCGTCATCAAGCTATTTTCTGGCACCCTTACCACTTATAATTATCTATACCACCTTTATATCACTATCTCTTCGCCGAACTAGTGCACCTATACACCTGACAAGTGTATTGGGTGTCTTGGGGACACAAGAGACTTCTTGTATCTTGATTGCAGGGTTGTTTGAGAGGGGATACCTTTGACCACTTCCTCCCCGAGTTCGATAAACCTTGGATGATCCACTTAAGGGAAAACTTGCTGCTGTTCTACAAACCTCTGCACTTGGAGGCCCAACAACTGTCTACAAGAATAGAAGTGCGTAGACATCAAGCTATTTTCTGGCGCCGTTGCCGGGGAGGTAAAGTAAAAGGTACTCACATCATCCGGTGTGAGTGCTCGAAGTTATTTCCTTTAGATTCTGCAATTTTGTCTTTTGTTTATTGTTTTCACTAGTTAGGCTTAATGGAAAACAACAAGAAAATTAGAGAGTTTTATAGTATTTATCTTGAATTAGGACATGAAGTGTTTGGAGAGAAAATTAAAAAACCTATGGAATTTTATTTGCGTGCTAATAGCAATGTTATTAGTATGAATTCTTTGAACACCATTATTGCTAATGCTATGGAAAAGTCTAAGCTTGGGGAAGCTAGTTTTTATGAAAATGCTCTTTTTAGTTCCCCAGCTTTGGAAGATAGCTATTCTATTGCTTATGATGATACCAAACCTCCAATATATGATGATTACAATAATGAATATGATATTTTCAGTCCACCTACTATTGAGGAGAAAATTAATGATTACAATATGCCTCCTATATTTGATGATTATGGTGATGAGAATAATGATGATAGCTATTTTGTTGAATTTTCTCCCACTACAATTAATAAGAATGACTATGTTTATGTGGAGAGTATTAATTCTTTTATGCATGTGCCTCATGATAAGAATGTTTTATATGATAGTTATATTGTTAATTTTATTCCTGATGCTACTGAAAGTTATTATGAGAGAGGGAAACATGGTTTTATGAATCTCAACAATATTAAGTTTCCCCTCTTTATGTTGAAATTTTTGAAGTTGCACTTGTTTTGCTTTCCTATGCTTGTTACTTTGTGCTTTCATGACTTGTTTCTTTACAAGATTCTTATGCATAGGAAGTGGGTTAAACTTAAATGTGCTTTGAATTTGCTTCTTGATGCTCTCTTTACTTCAATTTATATTTCTTATGTGAGCATCTAATCAAACTATTATGCCTAACTTAAAGGCATTAAAGAAAAGTACTTATTGGGAGATAACCCAAAAGGTTTAGATGAGTCTTGGACGTTATTAATTCTGTAATAACCGCTCCTTATCATTTTTATTTGCTTTTTGTGCCAAGAGTAACCTCTAATGAGAGAGAAGTAATGCTTGGGAAAGTTGTTGTCTCGAAATAGATTTGTGTGCTTCACTATAAAAATTCGTGTAAAATCCCTGTATGTCGTTTTGAGGCGTGAATTTTTTTTCCTTATGCCCCAGGTTGTTATCTAACTTCCGTTAGCTCAACACTTTTCTATTTGAGCAACAGAAGGTCTTTGAAAAAATTGGTTTTTACCCGCTGGCCAATTTTGTCAGATTTCTGCCATTATTTGCATTTGCTTCTTGTTGATTCCATTTTGAGTTCTCTTTGGGGAATTGAGCTTTTTGAGGGAAGTGCTACAGTAGCTTGTGTTTTGAATGGAAGTTTTATTGGTGTTGAAACTGAACCCAATTACTTATTATCTTGAGTACACTAATGTTGCTAATAAAGATTGTGTGAAGTTTTGTATGAAGGAAAATTTTCAGGTGTATGGAGAGAATGATGTAATGAGATGAAGAATGGACTAAAGCTCAAGATTGGGGATGCCACCCCGTGTCACCCCAAGAAATATCCAAGAAGTACAAGCGTCAAAGCTTGGGGATGCCCAAGGCATCCCCTTCTTCATCAATAAAAAATCTTAGGTTCTTCCAAACACTTTATTTTTATTCTTTCGTGCACAGTTGTGTTGTTCTTGGAGCGTCTTCGTTTTTTTTTTTGGTTTTTCGTTTGCTTGGTTTGCTTAGTTTTCTTGAATAAATTGGTTGGACCCCCTATTTCATGCATTAGTTTTCAAATAGTTTGGTTTGGATTGGAAAAGAGTAGGAAAGTTCATGCTTAAGTGGTAAAGAGAGCTTGTTTTTTGCTTGATATTGTTTTGGATTTATTCTTAGTGATCTTTGCTGTAGCATGACATGTTATAAACAATTGATATTGCTTAATGTGCCTTGGAAGAATTATGCGTTGTTTTAGCATATTAAAGCATAGTATTGTGGTATTCTCCTTTGATGCTTTATTTGGGTCGACTTGGCGCATGCTCACACCATGTTATGACTATACCAAGTCACCATAGCCTTTATGATCCTTTGGTTTTCGACTTGTAATATCACTTTATGCTTTAATTAATGATGTTTTGTCGCTTTGCATGATTATGGCCATTATTGCTCTCTTAGTCGGTCGCTCCCAGTCTTTTGCTAGCCTCCATAACCAAGTATGAGTTCCACTCATGAATCCAACTCCAAATAAAACCAAGTTATTCCAAAGAGTCCACCATACCTACCTATTAGCATTTGGTATTCCAAGTATATTCATGTTTTTATCTACCTTCTGAATTAAACTTGTTATGAGAAAACTAGTGATTAAAGCTCTCACAAACTTGATGGCACACTTTACTTTTCTTGCCCTTAATAAACTTGAACCATTATGTCATCTATATTGTATATGATTGCACTTATATGTTGAGGATTAGTAGAACCATGTTGTTATGAGGAACGCTTTCAACATTGCACTTGTACATTGTACCCAGTTGATATCATGCTCTTTTGTCTATGGATGTCGTCAGTGTGAAATGAAAGGGGAGCTTGTAAGTCCATGGAGTTATGTATGTGTGTTAGAGAAACGCCTGGGCGGCTGGTCAAATCCATGCCTAATCATGGTGGAAACCTGCAGCGTAACCATAATGAGCAATCTATGAAGCATTCTTCTTATAAAAAAAGAGATAGAGATTGAGAAAAAGAAAAAGGGAAAAAGATGAGAAAAGAGGAAAGAGAGGAAAGAGAGAAAAAAGCACCATTTTCCCATGGTAAATAAGAAGATGCTGAGATGCTTATTGTCTTCTTGCCTTATCATTTTGATATGGGGATTCTTCATTTTCCACCTGCACGGGTTTGGCAGAAATTGCTAAAATCTGCATAGGACCAATTCGAGGATGTTACAAAGTGGTATCAGAGCCCAGCAATTGCGATACCCCACTAGTCCATCATGTAGGATAACCTGGCTAGCGGATGATGTAGAGTGTCAAAACTATTTTGAAAAATTAGTTGGATAGATCTGCTTTTACTCCTTACCCCTATGATATTCTCCTCTTACTTCTGCATGTTTTGAAGTTGTTCTCTTACCTTTCTTTGATTCCAGGATTTCATGTGGTTGGGTTTCCATCATACCTTCAGGGTTTCGATTCCCTCCTTTTTGTAATGGTGTTCTGCATTCGATCTTCATGCTATCTGAGGAATCTTTCATTTGTTGTACCTTTCTTTGTTCCAAAATCCACTAAAAAATTTCTTTATACCTTCCAGTGTTTTCCAATACAACGACATCATCTATGCCAGATCCGATGAAGATCATGGATCAATCCTTTGTTTCTGAACATCGATTATCAAGATCTTTAGTCTGAATTCCGAGAGTTGGTTGCATAATTGTACTATTCATGTACAGAGTAATGCTTTGAGTGCGGGATGGAGTCGCGACCATACCACTACTATTATCATTAGCTTTTGTACATTGAATAGGTGGACCAATGCAAGTTTACTCCTTCCCCAAAATTTTGAGGTGGCCTTACCTTTTGAGACCTCTACCTTCGTCTTTTGTTTCTCCGGAGCGTTCTCTCAGTGAACGTGAACAACGATCCCTTGTTGGTGGTGTCGCTGATTTCAAGACGGAGAAAGAATTTTTGTTAGTGGTGTCGCGAGGATCTACACGAAGCGAGAAGAGTATGACCATCAACCTTCTTACCCGTACCATGAGGCGGATCTCGAGGGCAAGATCCCTTGTTAGTGGTGTCGAATTGTAGCACCCCAGGAAAACCACTACTATAAAATCGCTTGTTGTTTACTACTTTGTGCATCATCATGATAGCATGCTCATGTCATCATGCCATATTACATTTGAGCATCATCATTACATCATGCATGGTTTGCCTAAAACTATTTTCCTAAAGCTTATTTTGTTTTCTACATTAATCCCTCCCTTTTATTTCAAAGTACAAAACCCGGTTGTCCGGATATTTTGTTCTGTCTAAAAATTATTTACAAAGTATTCTAAAAATAAAATAAATAAATATAAATATTTGTACCGGGGAGGAAGTCTAGCCAGTTCGACCAGAGGCCCAACCGCCAGACCGCCTACTACCCGGTTTAACCTAAACTAAACCTAACCCTAGGCAAACCCTAACCCTAGACCACACACCTACCTATACGCGCACGCGCAACCACCTAACCACCTCGGTGCACCGCAACATGCGACACACGCTCGCTCGCCTGCTACCGTATCCCGCCTCTGCCCCGCACCAACGCGCCACATGCGCAACACATACATGTAGGCCACCTATTGCTAACGCATACTGATACGTTCATAACGTATCTATAATTTTTGATGGTTTTATGCTAATAATATGTTTTTGACACTCCTTTTTGTATGAAGTTTATGATTTATTTGGACTAACCTACTAATAGTTGCAAAAGTGCACAATATTCTTGTTTTACACTTTGATGTGTAGGAATTACCAAAAATACAAGTGGAAACCTTGTTGGAGTTAAATTGGGATTTTTCCAAAAATCTGTCTCAGAACTCTTTTTGAAGATGGTCATATTTCGGGTGGAAGACAGCGTCAAACGGAAAAAACTTCAACTACAAAGTTGTTGGAAACTTCATGACAAACGTTTTGGACATAAAATTTAGCTGATTCCGAGTCCGGACGGGCCCGCTAGACCCGATTTACTGCAGCCCAAGATGGGGTGACGGGAATCCGAGAAGCTATATAATGGGAGGAAACCTAATTCGCCCAGGGTACCGCCACCCACGAATTTGCGGTCACCAAAGCCACGTTTTTGCCTCCCCCATGGATCCCATCTCCATGGGGGAGGGCTCCTAAGAAACCATGAAGGAAGGGTCTAAGGGGCGGTGCTCCCCCATGATACCGGCGGCGGGGAAGGAGTCCCCTGTGCCGCCGCTGGTGTCGCCGCCGCCCTCTTCACCATCTTCATCGCCATCTCCATCACCTAATCCTCCTAGTATGCAGTGGCTCATCCTCCCACACACCTCTATATTGTCCTATGTTAACATGGTGCTTGATACTATAAGTTATAATCCTATGATCTATGTCATGTTTGCGTAATTTCTTTGTTATTAGATTGAATGGTTGAACGTCTTTGGTTCATTAGAGTTGTATGTTGATATGGTATAGTCCTTTGGTGTCCATTATATTTGTGTGCGCATGGATTAAATATCATAGGGTTTGTAGTATGTATAAAAGGAAGGGGGAGTTCTACCGGAGTGACAGAAACCTGAGGACGCGAACCGGAACGTTGCACGTATGGGAGTAAGAGGATCATTAAACTTAAGGCTATGGTTGGGGAAACCTTAATGCATTGATTAGTACTTACGGATGTTTGCTAACAATCCAATTATATAGTACATGTAATTTCAAGTAGTGA
Organism: Avena eriantha; assembly: GCA_910589775.1. Classification (NCBI taxonomy): domain Eukaryota; kingdom Viridiplantae; phylum Streptophyta; class Magnoliopsida; order Poales; family Poaceae; genus Avena; species Avena eriantha. Next base: position 385,129,130 of record OU342746.1, read on the forward strand.
AGCGCATGTATATTTAGCCTCTCCCACATAGAAAACTGCATCGAAGACAATGAACCTGATCTATGCACTATTTAAACTTAGACAAAGCCACCACAATTACCACCACTATTCCATACTCATGGTTCTGTTAGTTTAGTGTATTTTATTGATGCGGCAACTAGCTTTACTTTCTTGTTATTTATTATCATGCAAAGCTATCTCTATTTCTCGTATTGTTGCTCTAGTTTTATTTCCTAGATAATGCAAACGTTTAGTGTGCGTAGAGTTGTATCAGTGGTTGATAGAACTTGAGAGAATATTTATCCTACCTTTATCTCCTCGTTGGGTTCGACACTCTTACTTATCAAAAAGCTATACACGATCCCCTATACTTGTGGGTTATCAAGACCTTTTCTGGCGCCGTTGCTGGGGAGCAATAGCATGTGGGTGAATATTCTTGTGTGCACTTGTTTGCTTTATCTCTAAGTAGTTTTTACTTTCAGTTTTAAATTGTTCTCTATCTTATTATGGATAGGGAATGCGAATTACAAAAAAATTAGGTGTACTTGTTACCTAAAAATGTTTTCAAAAAGGAAAGTGATTGGAAAGATGAGTAATGGTTAAGTAGGGTTCGACCTTGAACACTTGTGTTCATGCCTATGAAACCAAAACAAATCTTCTCATGGAAGCTTTTCAGTTAAAAACCGCAGAAAAGAAATGGGAAAGTTTTTGTGTTGAAGTTTTTTCACAGAGAATAAGGAACACCAAACAGAGAAATTGAAGAATGGCCAAAAGTTTCTTCAACAACCCTTGGTTTGCAAACCTTTAAACTTTGTTTTTTGAGCAGCATAGAAACTTGAATAAATTTGGACCATTTGTATCTTTTTATTTATTTGTCTTAGCATCAAACATCAGTTACATTTATTTTCTTTGAGTCTTGGAAGTTGTTGCCTCTGTAGCAACCTCTCCTTATCCTTTTATATTCGTTTTTGTGCCAATATAACCTTTAATGAGAGAGAAGTAATGCTTGGGAAAGTTGTTGTCCCGAAATAGATTTTTGTGCTTCGCTGTAAAATTCGTGTAAAATCTCTGTGCGTCGGTTTGAGCTGTAATTTTTTGTGCTTCTGCCCCAGGTTGTTATCCAACTTTCGTTAGTTCAAAACTTTTTGATTTGAGCAACAGAAGGTCTTCGAAAAAATCGGTTTCTACCTGCTGATCTGTTTTGACAAATTTCTGCCATTATTTGCATTTGCTTCTTGTTGATTCCTTTTTGAGTTCTCTTTGGGGAATTGAGCTTTTTGAGGGAAGTGCTATAGTAGCTTGTGTTTTAGTGGAAGTTTTACTTGTGTTGAAACTGAACCGAAAGACTTATTATCTTGAGTACATTAATGTTGCTAATGAAGATTGTGTGAAGTTTTGTATGAAGAAAAAAATTCAGGTGTACGGAAAGAATAATATAATGAGATGAAAAATGGATTAAAGCTCAAGCTTGGGGATGCCACCTGTGTCACCCCAAGAAATATCCAAGAAGTACAAGCTTCAAAGCTTGGGGATGCCCAAGGCATCCCCTTCTTCATTAATAAAAATCTCAGGTTCTTCCAAACACTTCATTTTTATTGTTTCATGCACAGTTGTGTTGTTCTTGGAGCGTCTTCGTTTTTAGTTTTTGTTTTCTTGTTTTGCTTAGTTTTCTTGAATAAATTGGTTGGACCCCCTCATTCATACATTAGTTTTCAAATAAGATTGGTTTGGATTGGAAAAGAGTAGGAAAAGTTCATGCTTAAGTGGTAAAAAGGAGCTTGTTTTTGACTTGCCCTATGCTTTGTCATGTCATGCTTGATATTGTTTTGGCTTTATGCTTAGTGATTTTTGTTGTAGCATGACATGTTATAAATAATTGAGATTGCTTAATGCGCCTTGAAAGAATCATGCGTTGTTTTAGCATACTAAAGCATAGTATTATGGTATTCTCCTTTGATGCTTTATTTGGGTTAACTTGGCGCATGCTCACACCATGTTAAGACTATCCCAAGTCACCATAGCCTCTATGATCCTTTAGTTTTCGACTTGAAATATCACTTTGTGCTTTAATTAATGATGTTTTATCGCTTTGCGCCATTATTGCTCTCTTAGTTAGTCGCTCCCAGTCTTTTGCTAGCCTCCATAAACAAGTATGAGTTCCACTCATGCATCCAACTCCAAATAAAACCAAGTTATTCAAAAGAGTCCACCATACCTACCTATTATCATTTGCTATTCCAAGTATATTCATGTTTTATCTACCTTCCAAATTAAACTTGTTATGAGAAAACTAGTGATTAAAGCTCTCACGAACTTGATGGCACACTTTACTTTTCTGGCCCCTAATAAACTTGAACCATTGTGTCATATATGTTGTATATGCTTGAACTTATATGTTGGATATTAGTAGAACCATGTTGTCATGGGGAACAGTTTCAACATTGCACTTGTACATTGTACCCAGTTGATATCATGCTCTTTGTCTATGGATGTCGTCGGTGTGAAATGAAAGGGGAGCTTGTAAGTCCATGGAGTTATGTATGTGTGTTAGAGAAACGCCTGGGCGGCTGGTCTAATCCATGCCTAATCATGGTGGAAACCTACAGCGTAACCATAATGAGAAATCTATGAACCATTCTTCTTATAAAAAAGAGACAGAGATTGAGAAAAATAAAAAGGAAAAAAGATGAGAAACGAGGAAAGAGAGAAAAAAGCACCATTTTCCCATGGTAAATAAGAAGATGTTGAGATGCTTATTGTCTGCTTGCCTTGTCATTTTGATATGGGGATTCTTCCGTATCATCAGGAAAGGGGTACCCCGTTGGCGGTTCTCTATGATACACATGTACTTACTATGATAAGAACTTACCGGTAACTAAACTTGAGTAGCATGAGGAGCGGCCCTCGTATTCAAGGGACATGAGATTGCCAACTTATACTTTGTCAAGCATATACTCCATAGTTTGTTCACTTTAACCTTAATCACTTCAAGATGCTTATGATAGGGGCAATGAGAGCTGAAAGCTAATAAGTACCATAATTTTTGGAAGCTCTTTATGAGACTTGAATCCCTGCTTCCTTCTATGAAGGCCTTTCTTTTACTTTTATGTTGAGTCTCCATCTTCTATCTTTATGCACCAATTAAGAGAGCATTGTTGTCATTCTTAGTTCTATGTGCATTGTCCCAAAACTTATTGATTGATTCATAACTTTTATATTGCATGTTCTTAAATTATTTGTATCTAGTCACCCTTATGAACTTTGAAGGTGTCCTATGCATTTATGTTTTGCTACTCCATGAGGGACAAGCTGAATGCCACTATGCTATGTTTTCTATATGTGAAACAAACAAACGTCTTTCAATGCATTGTTATTCATGATCTTTGTTTGTATCCTTTCATGTTGCATGTATAGTTACTATGTCTTATTGTTAGAACTTCATCTTTCATGCTCATGTTTAGAGTACTTTGATCCCAGCTTTCAATGCTTGCAAATGGTTTGATCTTGATTGTGATGGTGCATGTCACCTCAAAAATTATTCTTTCTTTTTATCACTTACCTACTCGAGGACCAGCAGGAGTTAAGCTTAGGGATGTTGATACGTTGCAAACGTATCTATAATTTTTGGTGTTCCATGCTTGTTTTATATCTACTTTCTTATGTTTTGTCCACACTTTGGAGTATTTTTATACACTTTCTGAAACTAACCTATTGACAAGATGCCACAGTGGTAGTTTCCGGTTTTCTATTGTTTTTGGTTCCAGGAAAGTCAGAAAATCAATATTCTCGGAATTGGACCGGACAAAAGCCAAAGTCGATATTTTACCGGAAGACTCATTGAGCCAGAAAGACGAGACAGAGAGGGCCCACAGGGTGGCCACACCACCCCTTGGCGTGGGCAGCCCTAGGCCATGCCAGGGCATGGTGTGGGCCCCCTGGCCACCCACCGACCTTGCCTCTTCGCCTATAAGATGCCTCCTGATGCATAAACCCTAAATCGAACAGCCTCCAGCCACGAAAAGTTCCGTAGCGCCGCCGCCACTGAAGGGGAGATTCGGGGGATAGAAAGTCTCTGTTCCGGCACCCTGTCGGGATGGGGAAGTGCCCTCGGAGCCATCTCCATCGATCTCCACCACCATCTCCATCGCCATTGCTGATTCCCATGATGATGAGGGAGTAGTTCTTCCTCGAGGCTAAGGGTTCTACCGGTAGATATGTGTTCATCTCTCTATCTATGCATGATCATATTGTGATCATGAGCTTTCTAATCAAGTAGACCTACTTTGCTACTCAAGTGCTTTAATAGATCTCTGCTCTCCCCATGTGTGTGAAAGTGACAGCGTGCACACCATGGTGGCACTTAGGCTAGAGATTACAAATACTTGTTATGAGTTATATTTGGAGTTGGATGTTTCTATGAAATTGTGGTGTTTGTTGGAACAATCTAGTGCTCAAGGTGATAGTGTGGGGTTATCTAGATGGGGAAAGCGAATGTCGAGGAGTGCTATTATAGCCCTACCATGGATTAGAGTGTCCAACCAGAGAGTAGTTCAGAGTAGTATCATAAAGAGAAGATATTTATACGACAGTGTTCACTAGCGAAAGTATGATCCCTATGCCTTGTTTCTAAGCATTGAAGCACTGTTTGCTACTAGATCGGTTACATGTTTGCTTGCTTCCATCTTTATTTCAGTTTTCTTTTAGTCTTTTCCATGCGTCATCAAGCTATTTTCTGGCACCGTTACCACTTATAATTATCTCTACCACTTGTATTTCACTATATCTTCGCCGAACTAGTGCACCTATACACATGACAAGTGTATTGGGTGTGTTGGGGATATAAGAGACTTCTTGTATCTTGATTGCAGGGTTGTTTGAGAGGGGATACCTTTGACCACTTCCTCCCCGAGTTCGATAAACCTTGGGTGATCCACTTAAGGGAAAACTTGTTGTTGTTCTACAAACCTCTGCACTTGGAGGCCCAACAACTGTCTACAAGAATATAAGTGCATAGACATCAGGTGGGCACGCCCCTACTCCTTTTCCTCGTGCGGGGAGATGGTCTTGTGGGCTGCGTGTGGGTGTGATGGTGTGACGGCGCGGCAGCGGAGGTTTCGCCCTTGCATCATGGTTGTTGCTCGGTTCTCCATCACAGCGCTGACCCTCGTGGTGCTCAGGGGCATCACGGACGGGATCGCCCTCGATCTGTCGGCCTAGTTCTAGCGGGTTTGGTGGCCGGCAAAGACCGGTAGTGTGGGGCGGCCGATCTGGCTTCGAATAAAGGGGTTCATCCTAGGATCCCACTCTAGCCAAGATGATGATCTACCTGTCGTATGTCTTCATAGATCTGGTCGGAGTGTTTTGTTTCGGAAGACACCGTTGGAGAATCCCAATGGTCATCATGCCTGGATTTTGCAAGATCAGATGGGATTCGGTGACGCATAACTATGTTTTTATGACTGTTTGGTTTCATAGGGAGCGATGTGAAGCTCTGTAATCTGGTGCCATCATGGGACCTATATTTTAGTCCCATGGTGAAGTTTGTCATGGAGAATGGCATGAAAGCCAAGATCTGGAGACTAGCAAATGGTGGTTCAATTCCTGGTGGCGTTGAGGTTTTGGCTTGGTGATATGTAACTTGGAGTAGTGGCATAGGAAAGTAGGGGCGACAGCACAGGGGAAGTTCAGCGTTCAATCTTGCAGGGTGAAAATCCAAGGTTTGTCCTTAATTGGTTGTGCCTGGAAATGGCTTGTTGAAGGCATTGTTGAGAGCGGACTTGCTTCGGGGTGAAAACCCATGATCTATGATCAGGGAAACGATGGCGCGTGTGCACAGTTTTCTTCTTGAAGGCGTCGCTTTTGGAGAAGCTGGACTTTTGGTGTTGTCTTGGTGGTGTTAGGTTCACTGCTACAAGGAATAGATCACTGTAGCGGGACTTCTCTTTTTTGTATTTCTTCTTTTTCTCTGGGTTGTGTGCATCCGTAAGGTTGCTAGGACTTTGCGTTGTTTCAGAGGCTATGTGTAATTGGTACCATCACGATATTAATATATACTCCTTATGAAAAAAAACTCTTATTCGGTTGTATTGCTAGGTAGTATAGTGTCGGTGACATACTGACATTGTGGTGTAACACTTCTTTTTACTAATATTCTACTTGATGTAACATATCATGTATACATAAAAAAAATTATTTAGTTGATTGTTTTCATTGCTACATGGCACTCTTTGATCCAAGAACTACCACATAGTATCCTTAGCATAGTTGAACTTAAAGTAAGTTATTTCAGTAATTAGCTCCCCTACTTATAATCGGTCTTCCTATCAGTTTGTATGGACGAAAAGGGAATTTATAAGAAACTCCCTCCGTCAAGAAATAAGTGACTTGAATTCTAGATTCGATGTATCTAGGGAGTACAATGTTTCTTTATGCATTGCAATCCTTTCTAAACTGCAGTTGTACTTGTTTGTAGTGCTGTAAGGTGGTAGTACTTGGGATTGCGAACATTTTGTCGTTTCCTGTAGACAGGGTGCTATCGAAAGTAACAATTTGATTCATAATCATTCTAAAATGGTATTCATGTCCCTGCTGAGGAGAGGTCGGGGAAGTGAAAATCCTCCCTCCATTTTAGAGCTATATTAATATAGCAACCACGATTGAGAAAAATGGGGCGGCGCCGGCGGCTCACCCTCGTGCCCGGAGATCTCTTCCGCTCTGCCATCTCCCCGGCTAGTCTTGGATCTGGCTCGAGGTTTCGTTGCCTCGGGTCGGAGATGGGATCGGATGGGGAGGAGTCGTTGGCGGAGCGGGAGGCGTTGGAGGCGTTGGTGGACACCGGCGGCGGGCTCGACTGGACCACTGTTCCGCGGCGGAGGTGGCAAACGGATGAGGAGCTGCGCCAGAGCTTTTGGGAGGAGATAGGTTTTTTGACAAAGGCGTCTCGGTTCTGGGAGAAGGTCGGCTCTCCGCTGGGAGATTCATCGCCTCGGCCTTCGTCGGGTCTTTCTTCTCCGGGACCGGCTAGAGCCGTGGCTAAGGGGGCTAGCGGACAGTGGTCTCTCCGTTGCCCGGTGTCGGTCTCGCCGGGATCTACAAGGCCATGGCGCGGGCCTTTACCTTGTCGACGTACGTATGCTCCGCCGCTGTTGGGGCGGCTGGTCGAGGCGGCACTCGATCAATCCAGGGCTGAGGTGGCGTGATGGCTAGTGGGCCCTACCGTGCCTGTCTGCGATGGGCCGGATGCTGCTGTGTTGGGCTCAGTTAGTTCAACCGAAGCCGCCTCTGCCTCGGATCGGTACTCCTAGTATGCGATCGCTAGGAGGTTTAAGGCGGCCTGGAATCGGAATCTCCGCCCGACCTCGCCTGCCCTCTCTCGATCATCGTCACCACCTCTCGTCATCAACCCTTCACCCTTGCATCGCGTGGGCGACTTATGTGGGGCGATCGTACACGGCGGCACTCCTGACTCCCCCTGTGGCTATGGCGGGACTCAATCCTCGTGGTTCCCAGGCGACGGTGTCGCAGCCCTGGGCTGCACCTGTGGGGGGCGCCTCCACCTCGGGGCCCCTCTGTCGTGGCTCCTGTGGCACAAGGCGCAACTCAGCCCGCCACTCCTCCGCCCGGTGGGGCACCAGCGGGAACTCTGGTGTTCACGGGGCAGCCTATGGCGGCGGCAGGTACCTTCGTCGGGCCTCATGTCCTTCTGCCCAGGGTGCAGTCCGCCCTCCATATGCCTACTTCGCTGCGGCTCGGCTGATGCCGATGCAGCCGCTTCAAGCTCCTTACCGTGGGCCGAATCCGGCGGCATATGCTGGAGGGTCGACCCATGGTTTCATTGGTGCTACGCCAGGGATGGCACCGACCTCTGGTAATTTTGGTGCACCCCACATGTCGGCCTCGGGTGGGGGACGGCAGTTTGTTGCGGGTGGGAGTGCACCAGTGACTGTTGCGCCAAAGAGGAAGAAAAAGAAGAAGCCTACTAGGGCTGCACAGCCAGCGTTGCAGCCTGGTTTTGGTAATATGCCTCTTGCGGCTCCTCAACCTCAGTTCTTGGGTCATCAGCAGGTTGGTTTCACACAGACTTCTAGACAACCCCAGCACTTGCAGTATGCTCCACCGGCTGGGGGTATGGAGGCTCAGGCTGTTTCGATACCTGTGATGGTCCCTAAGAAGCCTAAGAAGGCGGTCAGATGTTGGAAGTGCGCTACTGATTCCCATGCCACTAAGGATTGCAAGGCCGCTCATTACTTCTATATTTGCGATGTCTCTTCTCATCCAACTTTGAGATGCCCTGTGCTGAAGCAACCTTGCCCTACGGCCTACATGGTTGGATGTGGTCATGATAAGACGTTGTTTGCGCAGATCCCTGACAGTGTGGTTCGTGATGATATGGGTCCTAGCAAGATTCCCATTGCTTTGGTCCAGATTCCCATTCCAGGTGCAGATTGCGCATAGGTGCCAGGTTGGGCCAAACTGGAAGTGGGAAGCGGTGCCGCACAAGGAAAAGGCTTTTTTGGTTAGCTTTCCGTCTTTCGAGGACTTGGATAGGGTGGATGGGAGTCAGTTTTCCATGCCGCTGGGCAAGACCCAGTTAGCTGTTTCTGCCTACAAGACATAGGAAGTGCCACATAAATGTGAACTGCATCAAGTTTGGCTGCATGTGGAAGGGGTACCACATTCCCTTCGCACTTTTCTTGGTTTGTGGGCAGTTGGATCACTTTTGGGTACACCTCTGGATGTGGATTTATTGTGTTTGCTGAGGAGGGGTATTGTTCGCATTCTAGTGGACATGTTTGATATTACGGTTTCGGTGCCAGGATGCTTTGGGTTCTTATCTCACTTCGGATGTTGTGGTTAAGCTGAAGGGCTATGAGTTGAGGTTCAGGTTGGAGCCTGCGGGGTTTGTCCCGGAGCCTGATTTTTCACCTTTCTTGTGGAAGAGGCCGAATGATGATTCTGAGGGAGATGACACGGGTAATAATGGTGATGATGTGATGGACACCTCGGATACTATTGCTCCATGTGGATGGGATGTCTTCTGGGCAGCCGCCGAGTCAGGGGAATTATTCTTCATCCTCTGCACGACAGGTGCCATTGACGGTCTATGCGGTTACTCCTTTCAATGCTTCTCCTTCTACTCTGCGTGAAAAGGAACTCATGGATGCCTTGCCTTTGGATTCCCCTCTGTGCAGGCGTGGTTCGTCTGCTGGTTCACCGCGTGTTACGTCTGCCCAGCTGCAGGATGCTCTACGTTCGGTCAAGGGATCTCCTACTGTGTTGGCTACACCCGCTAGGTGTAGGCCGAACGTCTTGGGGTGATCTATCCTTGGACCGGAGCCGGTGCTGATGGAGGTTTCTGCGAAGGCGGTGACCGATGGGCCGGTCCTGGAGGAGCTAGCTGATCGGTCCGTGGTTTTGGTGGGATAGGCTGATGTGGAGCATGCCTTCGTCGCTCAGGAGGGGCCGACGGACGCCGCCTCCTCTGAGGAGGTCGTTGTGGCGGCGAGGCCTTCGGGACTGGTGGAGGCGACCCAGGTGGCGGCTTCGGCTGCAGTGTTGGACTCGGGGGCCTAGGCGGGGCACCCGAGGGCCGACGCCCTTGAGGCCCAGGTGGTAGCTTCGGCAGAGGTGGCGGACTCGGGGGCCCAGGTGGGGCACCCGAGGGCCGACGCCATTGAGGCCCAGGTGGGGTTGCGCGTGGAGGGGAACCTGGCCCAGGAGGGGTCGAGTTTCTGTCCTATCAGGTCTTCTTGTGGCCTAGGTAGGGCTGCTGATGGCCAGCTGAGTACGCCTGCGCGTAGAAGCTCTCGACATGGTACGGGGCGTCAGTCACGGATGAGGACTCGTTGGCCAAGGCCATGCGGAGGAAGGCTGAGAAGAATCTGGATTCTAATGGTATAAATAATGCATCTTCGTCTTTCCTTTCTTTTTAAACCCCTGTTATTGTTGATAAACTTGCCAAGGTTGGTATTAGCATGGGTAGATCTGTAAAGGAAATAAATCTTTCTAGTTCTGTTCTGAGACATATGGAGGTTGACCGTCTAACTGTTACTCCTAAGGTCCCGTTTGTTCTTGATTCTTTATCAACAGAGGAGGAGGAGTTTCATGCCACAGTAGATGGTCAACTCCTTTCACACTTAGTTGGTGAAGTGTCAGATGTGGGTTTTGATGAGACTGGGTTGGGCTCATTATATGAGCTTAAAGCTTCTGGTCGAAAATCAAAAAACCTAAAGTCTCGCAAAAGGACTCGTGTATCCAAATCTACTATTGTTTCTCAATGAATGGCATGTTCTCAAATAGCAGAGGTCTTCGCGACTTGGTTAAACATTTGTTTTTTGCCGATTGTGTGAGAGATTATAAGTTGGATTTTTTGGGTATTTCTGAGACCGGCAGACGTGATTTCTCACAAGCCTAGCTCAATCGTCTTTCTGGTGGAGTGGACTTTATGTGGGTATCACATCTGCCGCGAGGTAGATCTGGTGGAATCCTATTGGGCGTCAGAGATGAGACTATGTAAGTCCTAGCTAGTTCGAATGGAGACTTTTTTATTAAGCTCCATATTCGTAACAAGGCTGATGGTTTCATATGGTCTCTAGTCGTTGTTTGTTTTTAAAGATGAATTTTTGCGTGAGCTGGTTAATCAGGCCAAGGATAATCTGTACCCTATTCTTATAGATAGGGATTTTAACCTGCTAAGATTCCCTCATGAGAAAAGTCGGGAACGTTTTGATGAACATTGGCCTTTCATGTTTAATGTTGTCATTGACAGTTTAGACCTGAGAGAGGTTACGATGTTAGGAAGACAGTTCACCTGGGCTAATAGTCTTCTGGATCCTACATACGAAAAACTAGATAGAGTGCTTATGGATACCGACTGGGAAGTTAAATTTCCTATGGTAACTATTCGCGCTCTAGAGCGTATTGAGCCTTTGTTGGATCATGCCTCTATTTTATTATCTGTTGGAACTCCACCACGAAATGCCAAACATAGGTTCAAATTTGAACTTGGATGGATGGAACGTGATGGGTTCTATGCTTTAGTAAAGGCTATTTGGGAGAAACATGTTAGTGGTCATACGCCGATACAACGATGGAACAATAAAATGCGTGCACTACGCAAGTTCCTTCGTGGTTGGGCTAGACATACTGCTGGAATCTTAAAAAAGAGAAAATGCGCCTTTCATCTATTATTAACGATTTAGAGGCTATTGCGGAAGTTAGGCTTCTGACTGCATAGGAGATTGAGCTTAAGAATCAATCGAATGCAGACATTGCCAGACTACTCCGTGAGGAGGAACTCAAATGGTATCAACGCTCTAAAGCGAAGTTTATTCTTGAAGGAGATGCGGATATAAGATACTTTCATGTTGTTGCCAATGGCAAGCATAAAAAGAAACGTATTCACTCTTTAATTCAGGAAGATGGTACGATTGAGGGTCAGGAGCAACTAAGATCTAACATTACTGCTTATTACAAATCACTGTTTGGGGAAACGCCAGAAAATTCTTTTGAATTGGATGAGACACAAACAGCTGATATTTCACAAGTTTCTGTTGAGGAGAACAACTTTCTAACCGCTCCTTATACGGAGGAGGAGGTCAAGAAAGCGGTTTTCCAAATGGAACATAACAAGGCACCAGGGCCTAATGGCTTTCCAGCAGAATTCTACCAAAAATTCTGGGAAGTTATTAAGAAGGACCTGATGCGTCTTTTTGAGTTCTTACATGTTGGTCAGCATGACATTTTTAGTCTTAATTTTGGCAACATAATTTTATTTCCTAAGGTTAACAATGCAGAACGAATACAACAGTATCGTCCAATCTACCTTCTTAACGTGAGCTTTAAAATCTTCACAAAAGTTGCTACGATTAGATTAAACTCGGTCGCTAATCATGTTGTACGCCCATCTCAAACTGTTTTATGCAAGAAAGAAACATCCTAGATGGAGTAGTAATCCTGCATGAAACAATTCATGAACTACACTCAAAGAAATTAAATGGTGTATTGTTCAAGATTGACTTTGAGAAGGCGTATGACAAGGTTAATTGGTCTTTTCTCCCGCAGACACTCCGAATGAAAGGTTTTTCGGAGGAGTGGTGTGCTCTCATACAATCTTTTGTGTCTGGTGGTAGTGTTGCTATTAATGTCAATGAAGACACTGGCAAATACTTCCAAACAAAAAAAGGACTAAGGCAAGGGGGTCTACTATCGCCCATACTATTCAATATAGTGGCGGATATGTTGGCTATCCTTATCGAGAGAGCCAAGGCTGATGGCCAAGTTGAAGGATTAGTTCCCCGTCTTATTGATGGTTGTCTCTCTATTCTTCAATACACGGAAGATACAATTTTATTTATGGAACACGATCTAGAGAAAGCTAGGAATCTAAAGTTAATCCTTTCAGTATTTGAGCAACTCTCCGGATTAAAGATTAACTTCCATAAAAGCGATTTGTATTGTTTTGGCGAGGCTATTAACGATGCCCAACTATATGTCGATCTTTTTGGCTGTGGTCTGGGGCAATTTCCTATCAACTATCTGGGAATATCGATTCATTATTGGCGTCTCACGATTGCTGAATGGAAAATCGTTGAGGAAAGATTACAGAAACGCCTTAATAGTTGGAAAGGTAAGTTGCTATCCCTTGGCGGAAGACTTGTTCTCATAAATTCAGTACTCACCAATATGGTACTGTATATGATCTCGTTTTTCCAGTTGCCAAAAGGTGTCTTGAAGAAAGTGGATTATTTCCGTTCAAGATTCTTTTGGCAAGGGGATAGTGAAAAAAAGAAATATCGACTGGTCAGATGGAATGTGGTTTGCCGACCAAAAGAGTTTGGTGGACTGGGCATTCATGATTTGCAAGTCAAAAACACCGCACTCTTGAGTAAATGGTTGTTCAAACTAATTACGGAAGCTGGCAAACCATTCTATGGAGGAAGTATGTTGGCTCCAAAGTTGTGTCTCGGCTGGTTTGGAAATCGGGAGATTCACATTTTTGGGCGGGTCTTGTGGCATCCAAAAAACATTTCTTCCGTTTTGGTACTTTTGATATTAAGGATGGTTCACAGATTCGTTTCTGGGAAGATAAATGGCTTGGCCATTCTACTCTTCGGGAACAATGGGCTCTATATTCGATTGTTAGACACAAAGGGGATATAATTTCCACCGTATTGGGAACTAATACACCTAATGTGGCTTTCAGAAGAAGTCTCATAGGTCCTAGACTAGTGTCGTGGAACAATCTTTTATTAAAATTAGCCACGATACAACTGTCATAGGGTGTGGACAAGTTCAAATGGAATTTACTAGAGAGTGGTAAATTTTTTGTGGACTCACTGTATAGAGCCTTGATCCAACCTGATATTACAGTCGATAATAATACTAGAATTTGGAAGATGAAAGTACCCTTTAAAACGAAGATATTTGTATGGTATCTACGTAAAGGGGTAATTCTCACAAAGGACAATCTTGTTAAGAGGAATTGGCATGGAAGTACTTAAGGTGTTTTTTGTCATCAGAATGAGACAATTCAACATTTATTCTTCCAGTGCAAAGTTGCTCGTACTATATGATCAATCATTCAAATGGCCTCGGGTTTATCGCCTCCTCGGATGCCAATGTTTTTGGTAACTGGTTACATAGGATACATGATAAATATGGGACCGTGTTTAGGGTGCGGGCGCTTGCCATTATTTGGTCGCTTTGGCTGTGTAGAAATGACAAGATTTTTAATAATAATAATATTGTGTCTTCTTCTTTGCAAGTTATCTATCGGGCTACGGCTATCCTCCGATCATGGACTACCCTCCAGCGTATGGAGCTCCGCGACTTATCTGTGGAGGGATGTACGCGATTGGAGGACACGGCGATAGATATTTTTTCCCGCCATGGATGGCAGTGTGATCTCCGTATTGATCAACATTAGCTCGAGACGCTTTATTTCTAAAATTTTGTGTAATTTTCTTCCTATTATATTGAACCTCTGGTGTATGGTTGATTGGTTGTGTGCATCCTAGTTATGCAGAGGCCGGGTGTAAACATTGTTTTTAAGTAATATATGCGCCTATTTCCAAAAAAAAATGTCCCTGCTGAGCAATGCAGTGATTTCTTCCTCATTCAGGCATACACATTTACTGTACATGTACTAGCCTTTGTGGTGCTACACTGCTACTGACCTAGATACCTATGACAGTTCTTGCCAAACTGATTACTACGTACTATTCTTCTGCCTCTTTTAGTTTCATTCTTTGAATGTCTTGCGTTACCTATGACCCGTGGATACATGGAACTGAACACAACCATGGCAACATCATGTTTGTTCAGGTTTGGAGGCTACCAAACCATATTAGTGATGTTTGACACAAGCAACTACCATTTAAGCTTGTCCAGTGCCAGATTTCAGCTACTGTACTCTGTGATAAACACTTTAAAAAAAATACTGTAGTTAAAGACATCTATGTAGTAAACTAAGTACAGCTGCGGGGTTCAGACTGTTTTGTGGTGCTGAAATACAGCACACGAGCAGGGTTCAGAGGATTCCAGGATTGATGTGATCAGTAGGCGCAACAGTCTCCACACTGAACATAAAACTGACTGGTAGCGTAATGCAACTTGTAGATAGACGAAATTGTACAGGAGAATATCAACAGCCAGTTGGTTCAGGTTCAGAGGCATGCAGACAGATCAGTGATCACGAAAACTTTGTTATGATCTTTTCAAGAATCTGTGGACTATAGCATACTCGTATCGTACTGTTAGTTCAGGTTCAGAGGAAAGCCAGAGGATGGTTATCACAGAATTCGTCAGTCACAGCGCCATTTAAGCTAAGAAAGGCAGTCCACAACACGCTAGCTAAAAGTGGCAGAAAAAATCACAAGTTGGGATAATCTGATCGACGGTTTTCTGAAATAGCATACGGGCATAGGCTCACAAATACAAGAAAAATACATGTACTGCCAAGCACATGTTCTATATCAGACAATCTAACTTTTCAAGCGCAATTGTAAACTTCTCAGAATTTGTGTTTTATGTTGAGAGCGTGATGTGCTAATTCATTGGATAATAGGTGCTGACAAATTGGCACTTGTATTACCTTGGGAGCAGCTAAAGATCTCTGTATATATACTGAATGTTGTGATTCATCATCAAAAAACAAAGACTGCTGATGAAGATATACATTTAAGTTGTACTGTAACTATGTAGTTTGAAGATTATACAGCAAAGGAGCAGGGTTCAGACACTTCCAGGAATTGTGAACAGAAAGCCAAGAGAAGCTTCCAAGGATCTGCAAACTGAACATAAAACATGTGTTGATACTGGCATCCAACTAGTGCATCCACAGACTGAACACAACCATACCTTCTTAGTTTGTTCAAGTTCAGAGGCAGACAGCAAGATTGGTAATTACTAAAACTGATGCTTACAATTCAATTCATCATACTAAAGATTAAACCAGTTTAGAACACATTGGTACACTGAGGCACTTGCAGAAATTAGCAAGGATCTGCTGGCTGAGCATATAAACATACTAGTACTGCTTTCAACTAGTGGATACATTGAACTGAACACGGACATCCTAACATCATGTTCGGCCATGTTCAGAGGCAACCCACCAAATTAGTCACATCTGACACGAGCGCACCAATCAATTTAAACTGAATGGCTAGCAACGACCTAACAAATCTCTGCAGGTGCAGTCACGAACGGCGCAGCCTGGCACCTAGGCCCTCTCGCCACGGATGCGGCGCGCGAGCTGGATGTCCTTGGGCATGATGGTGACGCGCTTGGCGTGGATGGCGCAGAGGTTGGTGTCCTCGAAGAGCCCGACCAGGTACGCCTCGGCGGCCTCCTGTAGCGCGGAGACGGCGGAGGACTGGAACCTGAGGTCGGTCTTGAAGTCCTGAGCGATCTCCCGGACGAGGCGCTGGAAGGGGAGCTTGCGGATGAGCAGCTCCGTGCTCTTCTGGTACTTGCGGATCTCCCGGAGCGCGACGGTCCCGGGGCGGAAACGATGGGGCTTCTTCACGCCGCCGGTGGCCGGGGCAGACTTGCGCGCCGCCTTCGTCGCCAGCTGCTTGCGCGGGGCCTTGCCGCCGGTGGACTTCCTCGCCGTCTGCTTGGTGCGGGCCATGGCTTGGTTCGTGGAAGAGCGCGCTTGGGAATTGGGGGGATTGGGTTCGGAGTGAGGAGGATGATGCGGAGGGGGCGGTTTTAAATAGGCGGCGTGCGTGCGGGCGGGAGAATTGGCGTCGTGGGCGCGTCAGTTTTGTGTTTTCGGGAGGGGGGGCGGTGGGTGTGAAGCGTTGGATCCGGTATGGTGTGAACGGTTGGATCGGGTTTTGTGAGCGTGATCCGTGGGTAGGGGTGCCCGCGTGCTCTGATTGGTTGGAAACGAGATACGCGGATCGGGAGAGCGGCTGTGCCGCTGTGTTCCAATTTGCATTTAGCCACGCGATGAACTGAACGCGGCCATGTTCGCTCTTTGCCGCCAACAGGTTACATGTCCAACCCAAACCTTTTTCATGCATCTCAAAAATAAAAAATTGCATGATAGAAAAAAACTTTTTGCTTTTATCTAAAAGAAAAAACTTTTTGCGTTTGCCGCCAATCAGTGGAGGAGGACGGAAATATTTTTCAGATGTACATATCTTCTGGAGTACTAAATATATGCTCATAAAGTATACGACAATTCATAATCAACATGACACAGTAACTATAATATGCCTCTTCGTACATAATTAAGATAAAAAAGTACCAATTAAGATAAAAAATACCTCTGTAATTAAACGGAACTTAAGACAATATAGTACACTATGAATTTATTATGTAATAGAAAAATACCTCTGTAATGAACCATGGCGGTGCACACCGGACGTTTGCCTGCTTGCCGTCGGGGCCGGCCGTCGGCCGTGCATTACGCAGCGCGATCCTGCCTCTCTAAGCCGACACGCAATGTATCGTCGATTCGATTGATCGCTAATTCCCCTCTAAGTTGTTCCACGATCGTGCTCCATCTGTGTATGACCCACCACCACTAGATTCTAGGTATATTAAATAAATAAAGGTCTAAGGCCCAGTTCACAAAGGGAAAAACCAATTTGTTTATTTACAGGGATAAGGCTGCGACGACCGGCAAAGCAGCGCTAACGGCATATCCACAACTTTCATGACTGGGGTATAGGGTAGTCACGCTAGAATAAAGGTATGACGGACGCCATAGCTTGCCACACAAGGTCCTCCACCCCTGCCGCCAATACGAAGTGGGACACTATAGATTCATGAATAAAACTACAATTTGAGCAAACATCTCCTCGCCGTTGTACGGAAAACGACGCCTAGATGTGTGCCCTACGGGTCATTTCCGGCTGGTGTGACCAAAAATATCATGTCTAGCACGTCGAGGTCATTCCTGCTACATTGTGAGCATGTGAGACACAAGCCGCTAACGACGTGGCGTAGGGAAGAGTTAGCCGCGTACCACCTGCAAGCGGCACATCTCATTCTCCCCACATTCCTGACGCGTCTCCCTTGCTCGGCGCCTCCCACCCCTCCGAGATCGCCGTTGCCGCTCAATTCGACGTTGGTAGATCGTATGTGTGCATATGTAACATCTCCTCTCTCGCCTCCGCTAGTTTTGTTGCTGAAGGCGTTCGTCGACTCGCACCCGATCTAGTGGCCACCTCACGCGCTCGCCTTGCACGCAAGGTGCTCTGCCGTTTGCTTTTGTAGGCTGCATTTTCGTATGTCTTGCATGTCTCGATGTTGGTTGTTTGATTGAAAATTATGTTGGTAGTTTTTACTCGTAGACATGGACAATGACGACAAGATGGTGGTCCATGCATTGTTCGAGCAGGAGGTTGTCGATGATGTTGACATTCAGGAGCAACTGACGATCCTAGCTTGTCTTCTCCAACTACAAGTTGACGATCAGAAGATAGCCAATCCATGACTTGGAGGTTCAAAGGTTGGAGGAATGAAAACTAAGCCAAGACAAGGATGGAAGGGCATGTCATGATGTATAAGGCTATTTCGCCGCTGAAGCAACTTATACTCCAAAGGATTTTCAGAGATGCTATAGGATAAAAGGGAGATGTTCATGAAGATTCTCTTGGTGTGAGAGAGTACAGTGACTAATTCGTGCTCTACATAGGCACAGTTGGTTTATTCATAATTCACAAATGTCCACGAGGATGCTTGCATATAGAGTGTATGGAGATTCAAAAGATGAGTATATGGGCATGAGTGAGTCCACAACCATGTAGTGCATGTATAGAATTAGTAGAGAGTTTGTGTTAAAGTTTGGGACAAACTATTTGAGAGGACCAGATGAAACAAATACAGAGGTAGGGTCGGTGCTTCCTCCCCCCACCCCACCCCGCTGTGGAGCCGGTTCGGCGACACCGCACGACACCACTCAATCCTCGCTGGAGCGCCGCACGCACATTTCTGAGGCCGTGCGTCGGCGCGGAGTACTCTCCTAGCACCACATATCCTCTCATGTGTGGGCTAGGATGGGCCTCGCTCGGGGTCGGCAGCTCGCCCACAGATGCGCGAGCTACGCCTTCCCCACCTCCATGTGTCGCCTCATCGAAGTTGCCGCCCATGACGGAGGTGTAGCCCGTGCAGTATAGGGTCGAGATCACTGACTCGAGCTACGACAAGATCGCCCATGACGGAGGTTGTTAAGTTCGGCGACCATCCATCTATTTAACTCATGTCCAAAATTCATGTTTATTTCAAATGGTGAAGTGATGATCCGCGCTCTTCTCATAGTTAGCTTTGAGTAGGGTTAGGCAAAGTACCAAGTTAACAACCGGCCTCCCAGCAAGCCAAGGGACTTAGGGAGTGTTTGGTTGCTCATGCCCTTTAGTCGCACCTGGAGATCACGGCTCCACAGAAGTTGCGTGCGGTGATACAACCTCTCGTGCCTAAAGGGTCATTCATTTGGTTCTGTGTATTTTAATTTCCCTAGGGATTGAGAAGCCAAGCCCTAGTTGTTTGGTTCCATGCATTCTTGGTTTTCAGTAAATTGGTATTGTTGGCTAGTTGCATTGTCCTTGATAGCCTTACCTCCTAGCTGGTGAGGCAAGCTTACCCAACATCATCAAGGCAAAAAATAAAGTTTAGACAATTGCAATTCAGAGAACACCTAGATTAAGACGGAATCCACATAATCATCTAGGACGTGTGTGCTGCCCCACGAGATCATGAAAAACTGACTGTGATGCAGAACAAGATCGTCACAAACGGAGGGGGTTATAACTGAATACCACCTCCCAAAATATACAAACCATAGTTCAGGGGTCACTTCAATCAAAGTTCACGCGTCTAGATACTCCAAAATACACATCATGATCGTCATCATCACCACCGGTACCAGCACCTCCTCGAACAACTCAGTCCGTAGCTTAGAGGTAGTGCTTGTTTAGGAAGGTCGTGAACTGGCTCATCATGCGCTCAAGGGTCATGGAAAGATACATGGTCGCCTATCCACTATGCTCCATATGGTGGCTAAGAGCACGGTGTATCACGGTTGGAGAGATGGGTGCAGCAGGAATGCGATGACCGTAGATCATCTTCATCTGAGCATAGTTTTTAATGGGCTTGTTGATCAACTCGGTGTCCATTGGCTGGGCCTACACGAGAATCATAGTTAGTTCAAAATGTGTAGTTTATATGTGAGCTTTGTAAGTACTCAACGTACTGATGCAAGTGCAAATATACCAGACCTTGATATGCACATAGTAATCGTCGTCGTCCATCATGATAGCAGAGGTCTCCTCAACCCAACACACATTCTCAAGGCTCTTGATCCTCAACACCTGAATCCACATAACTCCCCAGACACCTAGTTCACAAAGATTGTCCGGCCACATAACTTGAAGACATCATCTGCAATCAAGCGCATGTCCGCCTCTCTGAATCCCCGAACAACTGAACCCCCTTTCTAGATCGACTGGCAGACCCTATTCAGGACGAAGGTGGACAGAGATGTTGGGTTCGCAACATAGAAAACAAAAAAATTCCTACGATAGGAACTATTATACGCCAAGATCTATCTACTAGATACAAGCAACGGGTGGATATACATCCATAGAGAACATACTGATGGCTTAGTGTTGATGTAGAGCTCGTTGGGAACCCCAAGAGGAAGGTATGATGAGCACAACAACAAGTTTCCTTCAGTTATGAAAGCAAGGTTTAATCGAACCAGTAGAAGCAAGGAAACACCCCAAAGGTGTTGCTAGCTGAGCCTTGGCATGGCGCACTACCGGTGTTAGTAGCAACGTGGAGACCTGCACAACACAACCACAGAACTCTGTCCCCAACTTGCGATGAGGTTGTCAATCTCACCATGTTTTGCTGAAACAAAGGATTAACGTATCGAATGGAAGGAAGTAATAGTTTACAGAAAGTAAACACAAAGCAGTAAACAGTTTATAGATTGTATATAAAAGAAAAGGACCGGAATCCATAGTTCACTAGAGGTGGCTCTCCTTAAGATAGATAACATGTTGGGTGAACAAATTACAGCGGGGCAATTGACAAACATCAAGAAAGCAATACATGCATATATTAATCATATTGACTCCTTTGAGATTCGATTGGGCATTACAACATTATACATAGACCGCCATCCAACGACATCTATGACTAATAATCCACCTTCAGGTTGTCATCCGAACCCCCTCCAGTATTAAGTTGCAAGCAACAGATTATTGCTTTACGAATTGCGTGTAATGTAAACAATACGATTGTTTTATGAACAAAGGATTGTTGTTTTCTTCCTAGTAGCAACAACACATCCAGTACCTTAGAGATTTCTGTCACTTCCCCAGATTACCAGAGGCATGAACCCACTATCGAGCATAAATACTAACTCTTGGAGTTGCTAGCATCTACTTGGCCAAGATAGCTACTAACAACGGAAATCATGCAAGATCACAAATAACAAAGACATGATAGAATCAATAATCAATCTGAAATAGCATCTCAATATCCATCCGATCCCCGCAAACACAACATGCAGAATTACAAATAGATGATCTTGATCATGAACGGATCTCACAAGATCTAGACATGAAAGCACAAAGGAGGAGAACCAGTCATCTAGCTACTACATGGATCCGTAGTCCAAAGATGAACTACTCAAGCATCACACCGGAGGCTTGTATGGTGATGAAGAAGGCCTCCAGGGTGAATTCTCCTCTCCGGCAGGGTGCCGGGAAGAGCTTCAGATCCCTCCCGATCTAGGGATGGAGATGACGGCGGCTACAGACTTTTTCGTGGATTTTTGATCGGGTACCTAGGGTTTTCGTCCCGAGGGCATCTTATAGGCGGAAGGAGAGGCCGAGGGGGTGCTGGGGTCAGCCAAACCACCCCCTGGCGCGGGCTAGGCCTGGCCGCGCGGCCAGGTGGTGTGGCCGGTCTCCAGCCCTTCTGCGTCTCGTATTCTGGCATCTGATGACTTCCGGAAAAATAGGCACTTTGGCTTTGTCCCATCCAATTCCGAGAATATTCATTTTTTGACTTTCCTGGAACCAAAAACAGCAGAAAACAGGCAGCTGGCACTGTGGCTCTTGTTAATAGGTTAGTCCAAAAATCATATGAAAAGTACTCCAAAGTATGGACAAAACACGAGAAAGTGGATAAAACCAAGTATGGAACATCAAAAATTATAGATACATTTGCAATATATCACATACCCTTGTAGACCAACAAAGTGTAACGAGGTTGAACTCGTGGATGATGTAGTCGAACGCTTGCCGATCTCTGGATCAAGAAGAAGTCTAGCACCGCAACTCAGCAGCGCATCCGTGATCGCACACACGTTCATACCACCGAACAACCTCCACCTCCTCGCTCCAGTGATGTAGCGGAAGCAGCAACTCCTTTCAGACGAAATGCCACCGGGAACATGTATCTCACTAATGCGAGACCATGGGGGAATAATTCTAGAGGGGGAGAGAGATCCTTCACAAGGATGTGTAAGTGGGAAGGAGTGAGAGGGGAGCCTTTTATAGGAGAGGGGGCAGCCCCTCTCCATGGCCGGCGCCCATGGAGGGTGTCCCCACCTCTTACTCATTTATGTGGTGGAAACTCCACTCACATAAATTTGGCCCTCCACTTTCTCCACTCAAAATCCCACTCAAAATGCATTAGATTTTTACCAAATTTAATACAACTCTCATTTAATAAAACTCTTTTATTTATTTTATTCATAATTTTTTTAATTACTTTAATTAACAAACATTCAGATAAAACCCCCTACAACATTTCAATATCACATGCAGAACCAATTTCAGCAATTTCACCCGAAACAATTTTGGTATGCATTGAACTAATTCCAACGCTTTGCAATTCTTTCGTTTGGAATACATTTGCTCCAAATGGTGTTGGTATCCCTTAAGTGTGTCACCCTATGGTTCGCGAATAATGCAGACATGATCGAGACCCCTCTCCGATCAATAATCAGCACCGGGACCTGGAGATCCATACTGACTCCCACACATTCAACGATGACTTCTTGTGATCGTGAGAACCTTTAATGCTAGTAACTAAATCCCTTTGTCTCGTGATATATTACATGTCTGAGATTCGATCATTGGTATCTCCATACCTAGTCCGATCTCGTTGCCGACATATACTCTTTTCTCGTTTCCGTGATATAACATTCTAGTGATCACATCACTTGCTTGCAAGCTATCTCAATGTGATATCACTGAGAGGGTCCAAAGTATATCTATCCGTCATTAGGATGGAAAAATCCCACTCTTGATCCATGAGCCTCTACATAACACCTTCGTAGCACTGAACCCACCTTTATAGTCACCCTGTCACGGTGTGACGTTTGATGTTATCAATATACTCTTCCAGTGTTAGTGATTGACATGATCTCATGGTCTAAGGAATAGGATTACTTCGTATGATGTTATAGCAATATAAACATAATGACTTTGATCGTAATGTTATACTTCAGATGATTGTTCATCACATCATTCCACTAATGTTGTGATCTCGTTATTAACAACATCCAATATCCATGATCAGGAAACCTTGATCATCTTGTTAATCAACGAGCTAGTTTATAAGAGAGGCATAACTAGGAATCTTCTATTTTTTATTAAACACACATGTATTAACGTTTCCAAATTAATACAATTATAGTATACAAAATAAACATCTATCATATACTTGAATACATTTAATAACAACTTTATTATTGCCTCTCTAGCGTATTCCCTTCAAGAGATGCTGCCATGACATGACCAACTTCTTCTTGCACACCGCATCAGGCATCGACACATAATGCAGAGGCCGCACAAAGGTTGTCGACAGATCAGGGGATGCAACCAACTCCTACGACACAAGAGATATGCAATGTGTTCAGTTCTAGGGGAAGACCTATACTTGTAACACTAATCCTACCTACATCACATGACAATCCTCACATTATAACATGAATAATGACTGCCAAAATGTACCACAAAAGGTCCACATCTACTAGGAGCGGGCACATGCGAACATATGAACTATGAGTGAGAACATGGTAACAGATCTAAGCTGTGGGAGCTAGGGTTAGGTGTCTCTTACCACGATCTCAATTTCGACCGACGAGGATGACATGTCGGAGATAGCTGACAACGAAGGCTTGTCGGAGATGAGCTAGATCCACCGAAGTAGGAGGCGTCGCTTACCTGCTCGTCAGTGAAGAAGAGGATTTGGAGGAAGAGATCGAAATTGAGGAAATGGTGACGGGGATTTTAGAGGCGGAGGAGGGGCGGTGTAAATAGCCGATGCGAATCGGTAGGCGGTAACCCCAATTTTCCCTGCCGGAATTTGTGAGCTCCCGCCACCCATTCACTTGCACGGGGGCGTGCAGGTTCTTCTCTCACGAACGCGAGAATAACTTGGCTCCGTGGAAACGCTCGATTTGGGCGTTCCTCAAGGGCCAGGTTGAGGACGCTTTAAAACTCGTGTGGTGCAAAGATTTATCCGCGCGTGTAGAACCAAACACCCTTATTTCTTCTCGCCCCATGAGAGAAACAGGGATACGAGCAACTAAACACGCCCTTAGAGAATCTCCATTAGATGCACTAAAATAGTGCTCCACTTTTTTTTGTTTTAGAGAGCCGTTTTATTAATTTTAGTGCGCGGCAAGCGGCAGCTGAAAAATCCAGATACACTAAAATATAGTGTGCCACCAGTAGCAGTTTACTAGAGGGACAAAATAGGGCACCACAACACATTGCTTGTACATATATGCATCAAAATAAGACCAAATACGTACAAAAGATTGGACTGAAAATAAAATGAAACACATATAAATTGGAAAAACGACATTTGATAACTGATACAGAACACACACTAACAATTGGACATAGTTCATAAAAACTGGAAGACATTTGATATCCAATAATAGTTCCACATCCAAATTAAGACATTCGATAAACTAAACTATAGATAAACTAAAATTCTCGTCATCATCGCTAGCACCCTCATTGGTAGAGAGGAAAAGATCCAACCACTTGTCATTGTTGTCGTTGATCGTCGACATACCGACAAGGTGTGCCTCTATCTCGGCCTTCTACCTCCTATTCTCCTCCCTCTCTGCATTCCTCTGCATGTAGAAGTTGAGCTCGGCATGCACATCTTCTGGAAATGCATGCCTCCACTACGCCATGGCCAACTCGTCCTCCTCGGCGATGTCGAGCTGCAGCTGCACCCGACGACGGTGATGTACGATGTGTGTCCTCGCGTGTCACAATTAGGCGGCGGATCGAGTATCTCCGCATCGGCCCGATTTTCAATCTCGGGAAGTTCATGTTGGCGCGGCGGCGGTGGAACCTCCAAGCCACGACGTCGAACGTGCGCGCCGCCTCGAGCGTTGTGTCGAGGTGCCAAGCCAAATGCGCACCTGACGGTGGTGATTTCGGCCACGTAGGTTCCTGACGACCGCAGGCGCATGGCGCGAAAACCGGTGGAGCTCAGCGGGGGTTGCGGTGCGGCAGCATCCTGACGGTGGTGGCTAGGGTTCGGTGGAGGCGGGTGAATCGGGGGAAGAGGGAGGGAACGGAATGGCGAGGCTAGCCGACGGTGGGGTTAGGCCAGATCTGTGTCTAAGGAGGCGGGAAAGGGCAGTGTCAACGGGATTCGGTGGAGGCGCGACACGATCTCAGGCGGCAGGGAGTAGGTGGGGAGGTTGGTGTTCACACACGCGACTCGGTTGTACAACACGCACCCACAAATATAACACGCACGGTAGGAGGTTTTTAGGCATGCACTAAATTTTTAGAGTGCTATTTTAATTTAGTGCATCAGCTCGATTTTTTTTCCTCCCACGCAATAAAATAGCGGTTTTTAGTGGGCCACCCTATTTTAGTGTATTTGAGATGCTCCTATTATACAGGTCTCACGCATGTGTGTACCTGGCTCAGCTCAGATCATAATTTTTTTTATGATCAATACCATATATATTTATAGTAAAAATAGTATATGGTAGACAAAAAACTGTCTCCAACGATTACAAAATAAAATCTAAAATAAAACGAGCAAATCTAGAAGGTGTTCAAAATCTTTTCCTTTTGTGACACAATCTTGCACTTGTCTGAAGACAAGCTAATAAACATGACACAGATGTCAAACCATATATAAATGTAAATACTCCCTCGTATGAGTTTTTTGCTGTATTTACACAATAGTCTGCGCGATAGGACATGTTTTCGAATATAGCCCTCCGCTACCAGTTGCATGCACCTGGTGCAGAATACATATTGCATGCAAACATTGGGGCAAAATAGTAAGAAACAAAAGAAAACGTCCATCCACTTGCTCTCCTTCGTATCTGGGCCAGCTCTTATGCGCAGAGTAAAAGAACCGGATTCTCCTATAATTTTAATTTCCTAGTCCTTCTCAAGCGGTACTTCGATATTGGTGACATACAAATCAAGGCGTTTGCGCGGAACCTTCCAGTTCTGGGGTTCTTTGGTTGCAGGCTTTAGTTCAGCCGCATAATACACAATTTTGCATTTTTTGGTACAACAAATACATAATTTTATCTTTTTATGTAGCCTAGCCAAGAGGTTAAAGTAAATCCGGTTCTAGGGCCGAGGATGAGTGTGTCCCGACGTTTGTATCTGAACTTATTGCCAGCGATTTTAGCTGTGCAATCTGGGTAATGATATGGTGCCTTTACCTTGTCAAAAAAATAAATAGGACTAGTAATCAGTAGAAACGAGTGTATATACCATACAAAAAAACACGTGCAATAAATCAAGAAGTTCGCCACATATATTGAGCTAAAGCTGAGAAATTCAGATCTGGGCATGAGCTCTTTCGTTTTAGTCTGGACAAAAGAATCAAGTCGTCTTACATGCATTTCGTTCCATAGCCGAGAAACAAGGCATATGTCGATAGAACTTTTCTAGTTACATTAGCAAAACATTAAATGCATGCTAAATAAAACGGCAGAAACTCAACTTTTGACTAGAAATGGATGAAGGACCATTCGTCCAGATCCTGCCTTGTCCGCTGCGATAAACAGAGAATTTGACACCTGGATTTTCCCAAAAGATACTAAAGATTTTTACGCAATTTCCGGAAGTTGGTGAAAACTCAGGGGTCAATACCACGGTCATGCTTTTCATCAAAGGCGCACATTTGAAGAGAAGTTTCAAGAAATCAAATTCATGATCAGTTCAACCAAAACCTTTAACTGTTACTTCTTCAAGAGCTGTCATTGGGATAATTTCATTTCTCCAGTTTTGGTGTTGATCACAAGGACAATTTGATGAGCATGGTTTTCTTCCCTGAAAGGAAAGTAGCATTTGATGAATTCTTCACCTCTAATAAACCAAAAAACTTATATAGGGCTATCTCAACTCTCAAGCATTACAAGTGAAGAATTAATTTACCATATTTGCGTTAATGTCCACCTGAAGGCTTCGTATGGTGGAACAGATTCCAAGCAGATGCGATACCAGTGCTCCAAATACATGCTTTTTTGTTGCTAAAGATAAATCCAGCACAGAAAAGGCAGGAAGCGGTGCTATCTCCTGAGAAAAGCTTCGGGAGGTAGGTGACGGGGGATTCTTCCAACCAAATGTATAAGAATGTCAAGTGAAGAGAATAGAACATATTTTTGGTAACATGACACATAGGTAATTAGATCAACAAAATGGTAACAAACTAAAGAGAGTCTGTTGTATATAAGCCTTCAATGTAGCAGAATGTCAAGTGAAGAGATAAGAATAATATTGGCAACATGTAACAGAAGTACTGTAATTCAATCAACAATATAGTAGTAGTAGTGTAACTAAATTGTAATTTGATGGCATGCATTTGGCAAACTAAAGAGAGATAATATGACAAGAAAAAGATTGTGCTATAAGTTTCACTAGGGGAAGTGGAGCAGGTGACTACTAGGAGAGAACACGCACCGGATAATCAGCAGAAATGTGCATTTGTAGGACGCAGGCGTTGTCATTCATCCGCAGGTACAGGTAGTGCATACGCCATTTGTCACCAAAACCGACGTTTTTACAGTCATAATTGCAATACCACGAGACATTCTCCACCTCCGGAGCTGAGAACGACACAGTGTGATGGTAGGTCATCATGGTTGACAACCTTAACCGCTTAAGCACGGGGGCCGAGATGTCAATGTTGCTAAACCACGCGCAGTGCACCACAAGCTCTTCAATTGTCGCTGAGTGGACTTCGACACTGTCGTTGTGCGGGCCAGAAACCTCGAACACGCGCAGGCGAGGGCACCGAAGGACCATAGCCGCTGTGTCGAAGTAGCAGCAGCTGACGGATAGCCTCTCCAACAGAGGGAACTCGACGCCCCCGGCCGGCAGCGTCAGAGACAGGTTCCACACGCGCAGCGTGACCGAGGTGGCCCGCTGGAAGCAGGGGATCTCAATAGGAATGTGCGTATCTTTACAATGGCCCCAGAGGCTGAAGACGAGG
The DNA here is from genome assembly GCA_910589775.1 of Avena eriantha. Classification (NCBI taxonomy): domain Eukaryota; kingdom Viridiplantae; phylum Streptophyta; class Magnoliopsida; order Poales; family Poaceae; genus Avena; species Avena eriantha. The sequence continues at coordinate 385,157,102 of OU342746.1, forward strand.
TCCGCCGGCGCAAGCCGCGCCGCGGCACGCAGCAGCGACGAGACGCGGGCGGGATCCATAACCCTGTGCTTCTCTGGCATGTCAACCTCGAGGAAGGACAGAGCGGGCAGGCGACCTGGCCGAGGGCGGCGTCGAGCGCGTTGGCCGATATGTCGCGGAAGGAGAGCTCGGGGAGGTGCCTCCAGAGGCCGTGCCAGCGGCGGGAGAGGCCGCTCGTGTGGGCGGCGGCGCGGGCGCAGCGGAGGCGGGCGAGGATATGGAGCAGCATCTCATCCGGAAGTGCGCTGATCCTGTCCGTGTCCGGCGAGGCCGGGGGCCGTCGTCGGCGGCGAGGTCCGGGCGTCGGTAAGGAGCCGAGGCGACGCCCTGACCGCAGCTCCATCTCGCATGGAACTCTCGCTCTCAGGCGGCAGCGAGGGTATGTACGAGTGGAGTCGTCAGCGGGTAGCGCCTCTCTCGGCCATCTCGTTGGGGAAGATGCATGGACAGCAACGGGGGCTTTGAATTTTACTACTGTAACGAACAAGCAGGAGGGGAAGCGGCACGGATGGGAGATGCCGCCAAACTAGGAAGCTCCGAAACTAACCGCAAGCTTCGGGGGCTGAGCTTTGACTATCCGCAACGACACCATGGTCACAGTTGCGTTCCTCGTGCTTGGTGGTTGGGCTCTATTCCCGGCCCATCCGGGGGCGCTCCGTTTCTTCAGCTACAGCGAATCGCTTCGGAGACGTCGTGGACTCACGGAAACAAATCGATTCGAGCACCTGACCCTGCGTTGGAGGATCGCGGCGCCCGTATTTCTTTCCAAGTACTCCATCCGTTTTAAAATAAAAGATATTTCGAAATAAGTTTATCTATCTAGATCTATTTTAGTGTATAGGTTCGTTTGAAGTGAACCTACACACTAAAATAGATCTAGATACACTCTTTTTATAAAGCTAAAACATCTTATATTTTGAAACGGAGAGAGTAATATATAAGAGCACCTCCACTCGTTAGACGTTCCAGGACCGAAATCCGGCGCTATTTAGCGTCGACGGATGTAACTTTCGCCCTGAGAATGACCGTTTTCCAACTAACGTTCCTAGGCGTGGTTTCCAGACGATGAAATCAGCGACATATGAATATTTTTTGTTCCCGCCGACGAAGTCTCGCCCAAAGGTGTTCGACAGATATCGGCCAAAAGAGTTCGACGGAAATACGCCAAAAAAAGGTTCGGCGATCAAATTATTCAAAACAGGATGAAATCTAGCAACCATTTGTCGACGGGTATGGGCTCCTCCGGTGTGTCTGGTGCAACGGGCATGGACTCTTCGGCCAGGACAGGGCCCGCCGACGGATTGGAGGAGGTGGAGGCAGAGCTCGGCGAAGGAGTGGTAGCCGAGATGGTCGGCGCCGAACTCGGCGTGTTGGCGGTGACGTACTCGTCGGGGATGACTTTGACCTTGCCCTTCGCCGCCGGCAAGGTGCCCTCTTCGGCTTGCGTCTGGTCGGCGTCCTCTTCGGCCAAGGCGTCCTCTTCAGCTTGCGTCTGGTCGGTGAAATCCTGGGACTCGAGGCCATGTTCAGCGTCAGCCCGGGACTACTCTTCAGTGAACAAGGAGCTGCTACCGGCCGCTGCAGAACCGGAGGCGGTCATGTATGACATGTAGGCGTTGCCCGACATACCGCCAAACACGCTGCGGGCGTCCGATTCGTCGAAGGAGATGGGCGAGGAGCTGCTGGCGGCGAATGGAAGAGGACCACGGCGTGTGGCCGACGAAGTACTGACGTATGCTGGAGAGCTGGTGTAGGGGACGTTGATGTCGACGTTGAAGACCGGAGGGCGAGGTGCGGGGCAGGGGAAGAGCATGTTCGGGTTGAACCCGCCGTCGAACTCGGGGGAGGGCGAGAACCTCTGGGGCGGGTTCGCCTGACTCTCCTTGAACATGGCCGGTGAGATCGGCGAGAACTCTGCCGGAGATCCAACGCTTGGCTGGCTCCCCCAGTGCGCGGCGTACCGCGCGGCGACTATCAGTGTCGGACGTGACATCGTCGTATGCCCGACACGCTTTGAAGCCTCCTGCGCTTCCCACATCGCCTGCACCTCCACGAGCGCATGCGCCTGCTCCGACCTTGTCGTGCTATCCTTGTGGCTCTCTAGTTTGATCTTCCTTCGTCGGCAATTCCTCAACCACTCGGCGTCCGTCAAGCCCTCCGGCCTTGCGTCGGCTTCCTCGGCTTCTTCACCTTTGGTACGCCGACGGTGGATCGGGGTATGACGAAACCCTCGAGCAGCATGGTGGGCGGGAGCTCGGGGGACTGGCGGGAGATGTGGCGGGGTATGGAGAAGAGAGGCGGGAGGGGGGGAGAAGAAATGCGAGAACTCGGCCTCGAGTCGCCGACAGGGTTGGTCCACCCATTTTTCCGCTACGTCTGGCGTTCCCATGCAGTTCCAGCGCCCCAGGTTTGGCCTGAGAACGCCGGATAAAAGTTGGGCCAAATCCGACGTAATTCGGCGTCCTGGGAACACGAATGGGAAAAATTTCGCCGTCTAGATGAAAAAATCGTCCTGAAAACGCGGATGGAGATGCTCTAAGTGCCCACGTGTTGCTGCGCATCCCATGTTAAATACACGTGCGTGCAACAAGAAAATACATACTACTAGTATATTATAATAAAATCAAATTTAGCTGAACTTCTGTTGTCTTGCTTTTTTTTCTGAATTTGTTCCTTTGAACTGCATGTACTCTTTTCACCTCTTAAAAAAGTGGCATATATCGATCTGTTGCGAGTCTAGTTTTAACAAATTTTGTGGATGTATTACACAAAACTCATATACAGTAAATTATAGAGCGCCATTTAGCTAGAAAGCAAGCCAGTATTTATGTGTGCGAGATCGACCTACAAAGAATATTGAATTTTTCATGGTACTTTTTTATTGTATACTTGTTGCTTATGAAAACATACCTGTCTCTCTGACACATGCAAAGTAAATGCCCGAGGGCCACCTCAAGATAGCTAGTTGCACTTTCGAAACATGCTTTCGTCTCGCTTATAAATAAATTCACATCGGGCCGAACTGATACAAAATGATGATAAGATCCTCTTACACAACAGATCTAAGATAAAAACAAAAATGTACAAGAAGAACCCTGACTTGCCACCAAGGACACCGAAACAAGATCGATGAACTGGAGCTCCACGACGCCGCCACCAAAAAGGTAACGACACAACATGCCGCCGACGGCGAGACCAAACGATCAAAGGCTTTTGCCCAGAGCTCATATGTGGAGACGGTACCCACACCTGCGCCCCCAAGAGGGTAACGACACCTGTAGGCGTTGCCACCTATGGCGCCAGAGCACTGTGCTTTCACCCGGAAAAACTGTTGCTACCACATCCAGTATACAGAATGTCCACTATCCCCAAGCCAGGCAAATCACGATCTGGGAGCCCGTTGTCGAAGCGTCGCGAACACCAGGATCTCCCACCACCAGCTCCTTGCCATACTCATGACCAAAGAGCAAGATCATCACCACTTCTATGTCGCTTGCCCAAACGCCTGCGGGGTCCACCTTCCAGGGCCGCCACCCCAGCATCCGAGATCTCACACAACCTGCGGGGAAGATACCACCACGACATCTCCCTCGGAATAGGCGAGTGAGTGTAGTCCATACAAACCGTTCCTGGACAGATCGGAATGACGAGCCCCGCGAGTCAACTCTGCAGCTCGGAGACCTGCCAGGTGGCCATCGGATCTAGGCCCGTCAGCTCGGATCCAGCTCCTCAGCCTGCTAGGAGCCCCTAAAACCATCTGGGCAGCAGGGCTCGTCTAGCCCTAATTAGGCCCGAATGGGCCCAGATCTGGGCCGATGGCATGGCGTCATCGTCCTGGCCAACTCTGCCTGGTACTGTCCGGCCACCGTTCTGGTCCATCCCTACATCACCAACTCAGAGAAGAGGTTCCACCACCGCTTCATACCGTCGCCGTTGTCACCCGAGATCTATAGGGATAGGCTTCGGGACCCTGCCATCACGACGAGCAGCAGCAGCCACCAATACCACCACCTGGCGCCGCCTCCAGATGCAGGAAGTCGCCCCAACACCACTCGTCAGCCGCCGCCACGCCGAGCCTCGCTGAAATGGATCGTATGGCCACCTAGAGGAGGGTGAATAGGTGCTACTCCAACTTTTACTTCCTTTTCAATTTAAGCTTGACACAACGGTAAATTCTCTAGATATGCAACTAAGGTGAATTTACCTATATGACAACCTAGCTAGTAGCACCACACAAGCAAAGGAGCGGTAAGAGGATAGAGGTAACCGAGAGTGAAGCACGAGGAGACACGGGATTTGATTCACCACAGTTCCTTCCTTTTTAGGGGAAGTACGTTTGTGTTGGAGGGATGGGAGGTACTAAGACCACCACGCCATAAAGGCCCTACCCTATTCTCTGGTGAACTTCTGCCACAAATGGTGCGGTGACCCAGCATACCACTGCATTTGTAGTACACTATAGTCGTTGACATGACATCCACAGAACACCGTTCTGTAAATATCACATCCCTTAGATTGGTACATTAGAAACATTGCGAGTCCAAATTACAAACATACACACTTTATTTTTATTACAATAAGTTCGAGACTTCAAGAGATTCAAACTTACAAACCAAATGACTTACTTCATAAGTTCAGCGGAAGAACAATAAACACAACGGTAATAAAGACGTGAGCTCAACAGCTTATTCTATAGAGTTCGTGTTGCTCGACTCAACCTAGGTAACTATATTATGGCCTGACAACTACTCTGACTCGTTGTCTTCACCTCTATAGTATATCCGTAGTCTACTCCTTCGATTCCACCGGACAGGTCCGGCTCTTCATAGTAGACGTTGTTCTGGACCTCTGTAGCATACACCTGGTCATTCTCCTGGCCCTCAAAGTCTAGTGATGTCTACGCACTTCTATTCTTGTAGACAGTTGTTGGGCCTCCAAGTGCAGAGGTTTGTAGAACAACAGCAAGTTTTCCCTTAAGTGGATTACCCAAGGTTTATCAAACTCAGGGAGGAAGTGGTCAAAGGTATTCCCTCTCAAGCAACCCTGCAATCAAGATACAAGAAGTCTCTTGTGTCCCCAACACACCCAATACACTTGTCAGGTGTATAGGTGCACTAGTTTGGCGAAGAGATAGTGAAATACAAGTGGTATGGAAAATTATAAGTGGTAGCGGTGCTACAAAATAGCTTGATGGCGTGTGGTTGATGTGGGAAAAGACTAAAGGAAAACTGAAATAAAGATGGCAACAAGCAAACATGTAACCGATCTAGTTGCAAACAGTGTTTCAATGCTTAGAAACAAGGCCTAAGGATCATACTTTCACTAGTGAACAGTTTCATATAAATATATTCTTCTTTATGATACTACGCTGAACTACTCTCCGGTTGGACACTCTAATCGTTGGTAGGGCTATAACAGCACATCTCAAAGTTCATCTTTCCCATCTAGATAACCCCACACTATCACCTTGAGTACTAGACGAGTCCAACAAACCACAATTTCATAAAGCCATCCAACTCCAAATATAACTCATAACAAGTATTTGTAATCTCTAGTCTAAGTGCCACCATGGTGTGCACGCTGTCACTTTCACACACATGGGGAGAGCAGAGATCTATTAAAGCACTTGAGTAGCAAGGTAGATCTACTTGATTACAAAGCTCATGATCACAATATGATCATGCATAGAGAGAGAGATGAACACATAGCTACCGGTAGAACCCTTAGCCTCGAGAGAGAACTACTCCCTCCTCATCATGGGAATCAACAATGGTGATGGAGATGGCGGTGGAGATCGATGGAGATGGCTCCGAGGGCACTTCCCTGTCCCGGCAGGGTGCCGGAACAGAGACTTTCTGTCCCCCGAATCTCCCCTTCGGTGGTGCCGGTGCTGCGGAACTTTTCGTGGCTGGAGGCTTGACTATTTAGGGTTTATGCATCGAGAGGCTTCTTATAGGCGAAGAGGCAAGGTCAGTGGGCGGACAGGGGGCCCACACCACCTGGTGGCGTGGCCAGGGCTAGCCCGTGCCACCACATGGTGTGGCCGCCCTGTGGCCCCTCTCTGTCTCGTCTTCTGGCTCCGTGAGTCTTCCGGTAAAATATCAACTTTGGCTTTTGTCCCGTCCAATTCCGAGAATATTCATTTTCTGACTTTCTGGAACCAAAAACAGCAGAAAACAGGCAACTGGCACTGTGTCTCTTATTAATAGGTTAGTTCAAGAAATCATATGAAAAGTACTCCAAAGTGTGGACAAAACATAAGAAAGTAGATAAAACCAAGCATGGAACATCAAAAATTATGGATACGTTAGCAACGTATCAACATCCCCAAGCTTAAATCCTGCTCGTCCTCGAGTAGGTAAGTGATAAAAAGAAAGAAATTTTTTTGAGGTGACATGAACCATCATAAACTTGATCAAAGTATTTGTAAAACATTGATAGCTGGGATCATAGTACTTCAATCAAAACATGAAAGACAAAGTTCTAGCAATAAGACAAACCAACTAAGTTGCAACATGAAAAGGCACAAAAAAAGATTCATGAATAACAATGCTTTGCAAGACATGTGTTTGTTTCACATAAAGAAAACATAGCATAGTGGCATTTAGCTTGTCCCTCATAGAGTAACAAATATAAATGCATAGGACACCTTCAAAGTTTCTAAGAGTGACTAGATACAAATAGTTTAAAACAAGCAATATCAAGTTATGCATCAATCAACTAGTCTTGGGACAATGCACATAGAACTAAGAATGGCCACTATGCTCTCAAAGTAGGTGCATAAAGGTAGAAGGTGGAGACTCAATATAATGGTGGAAGAAAGGCGTTCATAAAAGGAAGTAGGGATTCAAGTCTCATAAAGAGCTTCCAAAAATTATGGTACTTATAGCTTTCAGCTCTCATTGCCCCTATCATAAGCATCTTGAAGGTGATTAAGGTTAAAGTGACACAACTAAGAGGATATGCTTGACAAGTTATAAACCGAAATCTCACGCCCCTTACTTACGAAGACCGAACCTCATGCTACTCAACTTTAGTCACAAGTAAGCTCTTGTCATTGTAAGTACATGTGTATCATAAAGAACCACCAACGGGGTACCCCTTGCACATGATATAAGAGCTATCCCATAATCAAAATGACAAGGCAAGTAGACAATGAGCATCTCAGCGATCTTTTTATTTGCTATTTGCATAGGTTTTTATTGAGGATGCTTCATAGATTGCTCATTATGGTGATGCTTCAAGTTTCCACCATGATTAGGCATGCCTTAGGCTAGTGGGCTAGGCGTTTCTCTAACACACATACAAACTCCATGATCTTACAAGTTCCCGTTTTATTTCACACCGCCGGGATCCATAAGCAAAAGAACATGATATCAACGGGGTACAAAGTACAAGTGCAATGTTGAAAGCGTTCCCCATGATACATGGTTCTACTAATTTCAACTTATAAAGAGCAACCATATACGCAACAAAGAAGGAAACAATGGTTCAAGTTTATTAAGTGCAAGAAAGTAAAGTGTGCCATCAAGTTCGCGAGAGCTTTAATCACTAGTTTTCTCATAACAAGTTTAATTCGGAAGATAAACAAAAGCATGAATATACTTGGAATAGCATAAGATAATAGGTAGGTATGGTGGACTCTTTGGAATAACTTGGTTTAGGGAGTTGGATGCATGAGTGGAACTCATACTTGGTTGTGGAGGCTAGCAAAAGACTGGGAGCGACAAACTAAGAGAGCAATAATGGCCATAATCATGCAGAGCGAGAAAACATCATTGATCAAAGCATAAAATGATACTACAAGTTGAAAACTAAAGGATCATAAAGGCTTATGGTGACTTAAGATAGTCATAACATGGTGTGAGCATGCGCCAAGTCAACCCAAATAAAGCATCAAAGGAGAATACCACTATACTATGCTTTAATATGCTAAAACCACGCATGATTCATCCAAGGCGCATTAAGCAATCTCAATTGCTTATAACAAGTCATGCTACAGCAAAGAATACTAAGCATAAAGCCAAAAAAATATCAAGCATGGCATGACAAAGCATAGGCCACAGTCAAAGACAAGCTCTCTTTACCACTTTCTACTCTTTTCCAAACCAAACCAAACTATTTGAAAACCAATGTATGAAAGAGGGGGTCCAACCAATTTATTCAGAAAACTAAGAAAACCAAGCAAACGAAACACCAAAATGAAAACGAAAAAGAAGACGCTCCAAGAACAACACAACTGTGCATGAAACAATAAAAATGAAGCGTTTGGAAGAAACCTAGGATTTTTATTGATGAAGAGGGGTGCCTTGGGCATCCCCAAGCTTTGAAGCTTGTAATTCTTGGATATTTCTTGGGGTGACACGCGTGGCATCCCCAAGCTTGAGCTTTAGTCCATCCTTCATCTCATTACTCATTCCTTCCATACACCTGAAATTTTTCCTTCATACAAAACTTCACACAATCTTTATTAGCAACATTAGTGCACTCAAGATAATAGGTATTTAGGTTCACTTCTAACACCAAATAAACTTCCATTAGAACACTAGCTACTGTAGCACTTGCCTCAAAAAGCTCAATTCCCCAAAAGAACTCAAAAAGGAACCAACAAGAAGCAAATGCAAATAATGGCAGAAATCTGTCAAAACAGACCAACAGGTAAAAACGAATTTTTTCGAAGACCTTCTATTGCTAAAATCAAAAGTGTTGAACTAACGAAAGTTAGATAACAACCTAGGGCAGAAGCACAAAAATTCACGCCTCAAAAGGACGTACAAAGATTTTACATGAAGTTTTATGGTGAAGCACATAAATCTGTTTTGGGACAGCAACTTTCCCAATCATTACTTCCCTCTCATTAGAGGTTACTCTTGGCACAAAAAGCAAATAAAAAGGATAAGGAGCGGTTATTACTGAGGTAATAACTTCCAAGACTCATCTAAAACTTTTGCGTTATCTCCCAATAAGTACTTTTCTTTAACGCCTTTAAGTTAGGCATGATAGTTGAGAAGATGCTCACATAAGAAATATGAATTGAAGTAAAAGAGAGCATAAAGAAGGAAATTCAAAGCACATTTAAGTCTAACCCACTTCCTATGCATAGGAATATTGTAAATAAACAAGTCATGAAAGCACAAAGCAACAAGCATAGTAAAGCAAAACAAGTGCAACTTTAAGAGTTTCAACATAAAGAGGGGAAACTTAATATTATTGAGATGCATAAAACCATGTTTCCCTCTCTCATAATAACTTTCAGTAGCATCATGAATAAAATTAACAATATAACTATCATAAGAAACATTCTTATCATGAGCCACATGCATAAAAGAATTAATACTCCCCACATAAGCATAGTCATTCTTATTAATTGTGGTGGGAGAAAATTCAACCAAATAGCTATCATTATTATTCTCATCACCATAATCATCAAATATAGGAGGCATATTGTAATCATAATTAATTTTCTCCTCAATAGTAGGTGGACTGAAAATATCATAATCATCACTGTAATCATCATATATTGGAGACATAGTATCATCGAAGTAAAATTTCTCCTCCATGCTTAGGGGACTAAAAAGATCATTTTCATCAAAACTAGCTTCCCCAAGCTTAGACTTTTCCACAACATTATCAATAATGGTGTCTAAAAAATTCATACTAACAACATTGCTATTAGCATGCAAATAAATTTCCATTGGTTTTTTAATTTTCTCTTCAAACACTTCATGTCCTAACTCAAGATAAATACTATAAAGCTCTCTAATTTTGTTGTTGTTTTCCATTAATCCTAACTAGTGAAAACAAGAAACAAAAAGAACAAAATTGCAGAATCTAAAGGAAATAACTTCGAGCACTCACACCGGAGGATGTGAGTACCTTTTACCTTACCTCCCCGGCAATGGCGCTAGAAAATAGGCGTTTGCCGTGGGAGGTTCTTCTTCTTTAATCCTTTGGTGTGAATACCTTTTACCTCACCTCCCCGGCAACGGCGCCAGAAAATAGCTTTTGACAGGGAGGAAACTGGTTGAAGCTGTCCTGTATATCCCCGGCAATGGCGCCAGAAAATAGCTTGATGTCTACGCACTTCTATTCTTGTAGATAGTTGTTGGGCCTCCAAGTGCAGAGGTTTGTACAACAGCAACAAGTTTTCCCTTAAGTGTATTACCCAAGGTTTATCGAACTCAGGGAGGAAGTGGTCAAAGGTATTCCCTCTCAAGCAACCCTGCAATCAAGATACGAGAAGTCTCTTGTATCCCCAACACACCCAATACACTTGTCAGGTGTATAGGTGCACTAGTTCGGCGAAGAGATAGTGAAATACAAGTGGTATAGATAATTATAAGTGGTAACAGTGCTAGAAAATAGCTCGATGGCGTGTGGTTGATGTGGGAAAAGACTAAAGGAAAACTGAAATAAAGATGGCAACAAGCAAACATGTAACAGATCTAGTTGCAAACGGTGATTCAATGCTTAGAAACAAGGCATAGGGATCATACTTTCACTAGTGAACACTCTCATATAAATATATTCTTCTTTATGATACTACGTTGAACTACTCTCCGGTTGGACACTCTAATCGTTGGTAGGGCTATAACAGCACACCTCAAAGTTCATCTTTCCCATCTAGATAACCCCACACTATCACCTTGAGTACTAGATGAGTCCAACAAACACCACAATTTCATAAAGACATCCAACTCCAAATATAACTCATAACAAGTATTTGTAATCTCTAGCCTAAGTGCCACCATGGTGTGCACGCCGTCACTTTCACACACATGGGGAGAGCAGAGATCGATTAAAGCACTTGAGTAGCAAGGTAGATCTACTTGATTACAAAGCTCATGATCACAATATGATCATGCATAGATAGAGAGAGATGAATACATAGCTACCGGTAGAAGCCTTAGCCTCGAGAGAGAGCTAATCCCTCCTCTTCATGGGAATCAACAATGGTGACGGAGATGGCGGTAGAGATCGATGGAGATGGCTTTGGGGGCACTTCCCCGTCCCGGTAGGGTGCCGGAACAGAGACTTTCTGTCCCTCGAATCTCCCCTTCGGTGGTGGTGGTGCTGCAGAACTTTTCGTGGCTGGAGGCTTCACTATTTAGGGTTTATGCATCAGGAGGCTTCTTATAGGTGAAGAGGCAAGGTTGGTGGGCGGCCAGGGGGCCCACACCACCTAGTGGCACGGCCAGGGCTAGCCCGCGCCACCACATGGTGTGGCCGCCCTGTGGCCCCTCTCCGTCTCGTCTTCTGGCTCCGTGAGTCTTCCGGTAAAATATCAACTTTGGCTTTTGTCCCGTCCAATTCCGAGAATATTCATTTTCTGACTTTCTGAAACCAAAAACAGCAGAAAACAAGCAACTGGCATTGTGGCTCTTGTTAATAGGTTAGTCCAAGAAATCATATGAAAAGTACTCCAAAGTGTGGATAAAACATAAGAAAGTAGAGAAAACCAAGCATGGAACATCAAAAATTATGGATACGTTAGCAACATATCATCTAGCAAGGGGTTCAAAGGAAAGGGTGAGTAACAGCGTTACCCAGCAAGTTCACTATATGCAAGGTGGGAAGTTTGATGCTCTATCTACCACCTCAGACTATAAGTCCTTGGTACTATGCAGTTTTGGTAAACAATTCTTCAAAGATTGATTTTACTATCAAAAACTATGCCCACCAGCCTTCACAGGTTAACCAGAACTTCATGGAGTTCCGTTCCTGCCGCATTCATAGCTCCTTCCTGGAACAGAGAGTAACATGTCACAATTCTTTTACTCTGTAGAGGTGCGTTGCTTTACCCATAAGAGATCAACTCCTTGTTGCACAACCGGGCGTACTTTCCCGTCCACAATTCCTTGATGTGGTGCCCAGTAGTTGATCCAAGCCAATCACTGCCCCTCTCCGCGACCCCGCATGAAGACACGATCCTCCAGGACCTGCCCCACCTCTATTAAGCCCCATATAGGACAAGCTATAACTCTAGTAGGCACCCGAAGACTCTATGAGCTGGTTGTGCCCCTGGCAAGCCCCATAAAGGACTAGCTATACTTCCAGCAACCCCTCATAGATAATCAAGACACCAGTATCGCGGGGAACTAAGGGGTCCCACCCATGTGCTGAATTCTCCACGAGAAATTCACAGCCTCATGATAAGGTCATCTGTCCATGCGAAAGGAAGAAGATCCAGCTGACTTCTCTGTCCCACTCCAATTCTTATGGTTAACGCGTAATATACAACGCTAGAATCACTGATTTCATGGGTTATTAAGTCTTAGATGTTTTGCAAGTGGAATCTTAGATTTTCCTGCAATGCTTAGTATTTATCATCACTTAGGATGATAATAACATTTCATTCGTTTGGGAAAATACTTATTTTCTGTCTTTTTTAGAACATTCATGATAACACACAATTTTCAAATACTTTCATAAAGACTCTTCAAAGGGCATGAGCAAGTGATGAACTTGCCTTGTGACTGCAAGGTAGTAAAGTCGGATACTTCCACCTGACCTTGAGCTCTGGTTTCTACAGAAAGCCATTATTTCCCGGTAAGGATAATATTTAAGGAAGTAATATGCAATGCATAGTAATGTCATACAATGGTTTATTTTCTTTCTTCTTTGCATGTTTTACCCACCTAGTAATGATTCCAGGTTTATTTTAATTGATAAAAGAAAAGCATTACTTATGAATTATTAAATTCCTATTATTTTGATTTTTAGCATTTTTATAATAATTAGTATTATTCTAAGAGTTTAAGAATGAATTTATTTAATTTTTAACTCTTTTAAATATTTAACTAAAATCCCTTTAAGGAAATAAACTTTATTCTTGTTATACTTGATTTACTTCTCAAAAATACAAACTAGTATTTTTCTATGATAGTACTTTCCTTTAGAATTTAAAAAATGAAATTTATTCAATTTTAAGTATTTTGTATATTTTTATAAAATCCCAGAAGGAATATATACAATTTTAATAATAGATCTATATTTAATTACTAAATTTACTATCTATTATTTTTATTGGATAGAGGATTTTTTTGTGATTTTATAAATATATTATTTGTATTTTTAGGATTTATATTTATTTTTCTAGAGCCTAATTTATCTCAGGGATCTATTTGGAATTATATATTTTATATAAGTCCTTATGTTAAAGCACGGGCCTGGCCCACTGGGTTGGCCCAGTATAGCCCGACCCACTAGGGCTAGACAATTTCCTCTGGGTAGCACTGGGCTACCCACACCCGGCCCAGTACCACTACTCGCTCTCTCTTCTCTCTTCTCTCTCGCGTGACTCCCTCTCTGGCCGCTCGATGTCGCCGCTGCCGCAGTGATTCTGGCCGCCCCAGGCCACCAGGTCTATTGTCGCGGTGCAAGACGACATGTATGTTGCCGCTGCTTGACGCTGTCCCGCTCGATCTGACGCTGGCACTCTCCTCTGGCCGCGCTGACCCCTACCTCGTGGCTAGGGTTTGGGTCCATCGTGCTCTAGCGCTCCCTCGCTGATGCTGTGGTACTCCCTCGCCAATGTTGTGGTGCTCGTGGTGTCGCTCCTCCATGGCCACGACTGTTGTGTGCAGGCGCGGGTTGCAGCGCCCCCTCGGGTGCTCCCCGTACCGCCACCTCTCTGCTTCCTCTTCGCTAATATTACGAGGACCTTGAGTAAGTGCTCTAATCTCCTTTCTATGCTCTACATTGCCCCTCTCCATGACATGTGAGCACTTGCGATGGCTTTCCCCATTTAGGGTTCATCCCTAAATTCCTAGGGTTCATACCCCCTACAACGGTGATTTACCATAGCTCTAGGGTTAATCTTTCCTATGCTAATCCCTTGATGTTGATCTGTTGTTAGTGTAATGTCAGTCTCGGTTGAGCATGTTTGTTACTCTATTCTCTATCAGAGAATACCCTATTGATCATGCTTGTATTAGTCTCTTCTTGGTCCGAGGCTACTCTGTAAAAGCATGATTAGATTACTGTGGATGCTCAAATTGTTGTGGCTATGGATTTACTCCTATGGAGTTAAGTTGAGATTGCTCTCTGTACTAATGCTTGGATAATTGTTACTTGTGAAACACTGCTATGTTTAGTCTCAGGATTTAATCCTGTTACTGTGCAAATCAAGTGCTAGTGCTAGTCCCTACTCTGTGATTAATAAGAAAATGATTTATAAAGAGATGATTCCTATATGCTTATAGGAAAGTGATTAAGCTTAGTGGTTTTTGTACAATGTGGCCTAATGATTGACAATGTTAATCTTTTCTGTCTTTTCTAAAAGAAATGTCTGTTTATGATTGATACATTGCAAATGTACCTATAATTTTTGATGTTCCATGCTTTGTTTTATCTACTTTCTTATGTTTTGTCCACACTTTGGAGTACTTTTCATATGATTTCTTGGACTAACCTATTAACAAGAGCCACAGTGCCAGCTACCTGTTTTCTGCTGTTTTTGGTTTCAGGAAGTGAGAAAATGAATATCTCGGAATTGGACGGGACAAAAGCCAAAGTCACTATTTTACCGGAAGACATCTGGAGCCAGAATACGAGACGGAGAGGGGCTGGGGCCCGACCACACCACCTGGCCGCGCGGCTAGGCCTGGCCCGTGCCAGGGGTGGTCTGGCCGACCCCAGCACCCTCTCGGCCTCTCCTTCCGCCTATATATTGCCTCTGATACGGAAACCCTAAGTACCCGATCAAAATTCCACGAAAGAGTCTGTAGCCGCCGTCATCTCCATCCCTAGATCGGGAGGGATCTGAAACTCTTCCCGGTGCCCTGCCGGAGAGGGGAATTCATCCTGGAAGCCTTCTTCATCATCATGCAAGCCTCCGATGTGATGCGTGAGTAGTTCATCTCTGGACCATGGGTCCATGTAGTAGCTAGATGGCTGGTTCTCCTCCTTTGTGCTTTCATGACTAGATCTTGTAAGCTCCGTACATGATCAAGATCATCAATTTGTAATTCTGCATGTTGTGTTTGCGGGGATCCGATGGATATTGAGATGCTATTTCAGATTGATTGTTGATTCTATCATGTCTTTGTTATTTGTGATCTTGCATGCTTTCCGTTGTTAGTAGCTATCTTGGCCAAGTAGATGCTAGCAACTCCAAGAGTTAGTATTTATGCTCGATAGTGGGTTCGTGCCTCTGGTAATCTGGGGAAGTGATAGAAATCTCTAAGGTACTAGATGTGTTGTTGCTACTAGGGAGAAAACAACAATCCTTTGTTCATAGAACAATCGTATTGTTTACTTTACACGCAATTCGTAAAGCAATAATCTGTTGCTTGCAACTTAATACTGGAGGGGGTTCGGATGATAACCTAAAGGTGGATTATTAGTCATTGATGTAGTTGGATGGCGGTCTATGTATAATGTTGTAATGCCCAATCAAGTCTCAAAGGAGTCAAGATGATTAGTATATGCTTGTATGCTTTCTTGATGTTTGTCAATTACCCCGCTGTAATTTGTTCACCCAGCATGTTATCTATCTTAAGGAGAGCCACCTCTAGTGAACTATGGACCCCGGTCCTTTCTTTTACATACAATCTACAAACTATTTACTGCTTTGTGTTTACTTTCTGCAAAATATTACTTCCTTCCATTCGATATGTTTAATCCTTTGTTTTCAGCAAAACCGGTGAGATTGACAACCTCATCGCAAGTTGGGGACAAAGTTCTGTGGTTGTGTTGTGCATGTCTCCACGTTGCTGCTAGCACCGGTAGTGCGGCCTGCCAACGTTCAGCTAGCTACACCTTTGGGGTGTTTCCTTGCTCCTACTGGATTGATAACATTGGTTTCATACTGAGGGAAAACTTACTACTGTGCTCATCATACCTTCCTCTTGGGGTTCCCCAACGAGCTTGTTAATACACGAGTCAGCAATGATTCCTAAATCATTTAGGAAGATGATTATTTCTGTTGGAAAAGGATATGCTTTGAGTTTGAACTCAAGCAAACATGAACCTGCTAGGTACAGAGGTGCTACCCTTCTGGGAATGTGCCCTGTACCAGCAGCTGTGATGAGTATCTATCTAGTTAAAACTAGATTATAGGTCAATGATGCTGGTCTGAGACCTTACATGTGCAAGAACACTTGCATACTCTGGCTATTTATTATCTGTCGTCTGATATGTTCACTATCATGTGCTTGTAAGAAAATGAATGTGTAAGCTGAAAAATGATTAGATTTACATGTTGGAACATACTCTGGTTGCTTTGTCTGATTGTTGCCTTCTACTTCTAGATTGTGGTAGCCCTGGATTTGTGTTGTCTTCCTCCTGGTGTTGTTGCTCCTATTTGACCTTATTGTCCACCCAATACATCCCCCTCCTCAAGTCACCATCTTTGCTGGCGATTTCCTGGGTTTTCTATGGTCGAAAGTGGTTTGATCTAGTGATATTATTGCAAGATCTGATGATGTTCTTGTGTTGTTCTTGGTTGTGCTGGTGAGAAGCTGTGGTTGGGCTCGCTGGGAAGTGAATAACAAAGCTTGCTTTGCTCTGTACATCTGTAACTTAAGTTGCCCCTTTGCTCTCTGCTGTTGACACCTCAATGCATGCATTTAGGTGTGTAAGCTGCTTCTCTACTTGCTTTGGCTATGAATGAGATCAAGTAATTGGACTTTTACTTTCTACCCTTTTACTGGTTACTTGCCCTGGTGAAACTTACCACTATTCCATGTGACTTATGATGTGGTACTGAAGTTGTTTGCTTAATAGAGCAGATTCTATACTTTGGTGAAACTTGCCCTTCCAATTACTCTATGATGTAATATGAACAGTGCACTTCACTGTTCACCACTAAGAGTAAAACTATTCACTAACATTTTATTTCTTTGTTGAGTTGTTTACCTTATTTTGCAGGAACAAAGTCTGGATTGTCAAGATGTAGTATAGGAATATATACATAGTATAGAATCTTATTGTAATCTTATTTCTATTTGCTTTGTAAAGAATCTTGTAATAGTTTTTCTATGATTTAATAAAGATTCATTTTATTGGACTCAATCCCTTGTAATATTCTGTCTTGGTATATATATATATATGTTTGTAATCTTATTATGAGGTAAAGAAAAGAAATAAGAATTTATTTCTTGTTTGAATTTACTTGTCTTAAATTCATATTGTTGTTTAATATATCTATAATATAATCAAACAATATTAATACCTATTTTGGAAAACCACTTAATGATTCTAACTTCTAATTTTCAAATATTATTTAAATGATTTGAATTTCAAATGTGAATTCAAAATATTCCCCCCAAAACACAATAATGCCTAAAGGTCATGTCAAAATTTATAGCAATCACCTCATAGAGCTATTCCTACCTCTAGATAGTGAAAGAAACTCTGATCTCTTTAGGTTTTTGTTTGCCGAAAAATTTACCCCGATTTTATAGATGAATGCATGCATATGCACAAATTCCTATTTCTACCCTAATGGCCCAAGATATCTCAAGCTCATTGGGGAACCCCAAGAGGAAGGTATGATGAGCACAGCAGCAAGTTTCCCTCAATTATGAAACCAAGGTTATCGAACCAGTAGGAGCAAGGAAACACCTCCAAGGTGTTGTTGCCAACTTGGAATCCTGGACAACACAACCACAGAACTTTGCCCCCAACTTACAGTGAGGTTGTCAATCTCACCGGTTTTGGTGAAAACAAAGGATTAACCGTATTGCGTGGAAGAAAGTAAAAGCTTGCAGAAAGTAAACAGAAAGCAGTAAACAATTGTAGATTGATTGTAAAAGAAAGGACCGGGGTCCATAGTTCACTAGTGGTGGTTCTCCTTAAGATAGATGAAATGTTGGGTGAACAAATTACAGCGGGGCAATTGACAAACATCGAGAAAGCATACATGCATATAATAATCATCTTGACTCCTATGAGATTTGATTGGGCATTACAACATTATACATAGACTGTAATCCAACTGCATCTATGACTAATAATGTAGGGGTTCCGCGTATGAAAAAAAATAAAATTTTATCCTACGCCCCTGAACCCCTGATACTGCCAGGACCTATCTATTAGTAATACAGTAATGGGAGGGGCTTTTCACGAACTTACCCTTGAAGACCGAAAATCGTTGTCAATGCTTAGGAGAGCGTGGTTGATGTAGACGAGCCGATGCAGACCTCAAGGTCATGATGAAGTCCTTACACTCCTGTGGCTCCAATGACTTGAGTGCCTCAAGTGTGACACCTCGCGGGGAGTTACACACGTCCAGTGCCTGATGATGACTCATGCTTCCCCGATCCAGCAACAGTTGCGGAAGTAGATCTCCTGGATCCGAATCCCGTAGCGTGACAGCGCTCCGCGGTGAAGATGTCTCTCGTCGCGCAGTCCGAACTTGGGACCACGGTCACGAGAGAGAGAGAGAGAATATCAATTGGTGGTCCTCCCAAAAGTGAGAAGACCTTTATTGATATTGTGTGTATTTATCTGGCCAAATACCCCCACTATATATAGGGGAAAAGGAGGTACTACCTCCCTCAAAGTCCCGGAGTGGGACTAAAGGAGAGGAGGGGGAGGGGTAGCCGCCGGCCGGCCCTAGTGGGCCCCGCGGGTGGGGGGGGGTGGGCTAGGCCCAGCCAGCCACCCCCTTTGTCCCTTCTCCCTCTCTTCTGTCCCTAATGGGCCCTCTCTCCTCCGGGAATTGGCCCATTAAGCCATTTGACCTTTTAAATTGATTTTCTATTTATTAAATAATTATGAATAAATGATTAAATCAATATTTAACATTCATTCACATATTATTAAACCTCTATGGTTATGGAACACTTCCACCTCCACTCCGGACATCCTCCGGACTTACCAGTTTTCTCTCTAGAATTCTTCGGTGATTCTACCGATCCAATAAACACTCTCTAAGCATCATAGCGCCCTTAAGCATGACACCCCACGGTTCAGGAAACCTACAGACATGGTTGGGACACTACCGAACCAATGATCAACAGAGGGACCTGGATGGCCATGTGACCCCTATGCGTTCCACGAAAATCTTTCATCCTTTGAACCGGGACAGTCGTGTCTTATTCCCTTTGTCTCTCGATACTTGCATTGCCCGAGATCTGATCAATGACATCACCATGTCGTGTTCAATCTCGTTACCGAAAAAATCTACTTGACTCGTTCCGACAAGTGATATCCCTGTGATCAAATCACACGATGTGCAACTATTGGATATAACCTCTCCGAGTGGGCCCTTGAGTATCTTTCCGTCACATGGACGGACAAATCCCGCTCTTGACATATATTGCCTCTATGGTTTCCTCTGAGTACCTGGACACACCTTTATAACCACTATATTACCAAGTGGTGCTTGATGCTATCTAAGCACTCTCAGGAGATAGTGATTGATATAGCCTCACGGTCTAAGGAATAGTCTACGAGGATCCATTTCTAATCATCATAACTTGAACTTCGTGACATGATCGGGTCATGATGTTTAGGTTGGGTATTGGTTCATCATCTCATTTTCAGAATGAGTTGACTCCATTTCCAACTGGCATAAATGCCACATAATCAGGAAACTTGATCATCTATTGACCAATGAACGAGTGACTAGAGTTTCACTGCGAACCCCTGGTTGTTTGTATAGCACATGTGTATTGATATTTCCACTCACTATAGTTATAACATGATATAAAACTTAATCATAAACTATATGAAATATGATAATAGTCCTTATTACTATCTGTCTCTAGGGAATATTTCCAAAAGTCTCCCACTTGCACTAGAGTACAAATACACTAGCTGTATTTGTTCTTAATCATTGGCACCATATATCCGGTACCCTAAACATGCTTGCTCATGGAAGGGGTTGAGTCTTGGGTCTATACTTTACAGTCCCAAATCCTTTGCAACTTACTAATGTCACTTTGATTGACATTAATACTTTATCATCACATGATAACATCTGTGTGTATGCATCGTCGCTATGGCAGCAGAACGAGGCCTGATTCTAGGAGCCTATGATGTACTCGTTAGTCTCTTCTTCTTTTGATCCCCGATAGAGGTGCCGAATAAAGTACTTGCTGACTTGTATAATAACGAGCTCTCTGGGGAACCCCAAGAGGAACGTATGATGAGCACAACAGTAAGTTTTCCCTCAGTATGAAACCAAGGTTATCAATCCAGTAGGAGCAAGGAAACACCTCAAAGGCGTAGCTAGCTGAACGTTGGCAGGGCGCACTATTGGTGCTAGCAGCAACGTGGAGACCTGCACAACACAACCATAGAACTTTGCCCCGAACTTACGATGAGGTTGGCAATCTCACCGGTTTTGCTAAAAACAAAGGATTAAATGTATCGAATGGAAGGAAGTAATAGTTTGCAGAAAGTAAACACAAAGCGGTAAACACTTTGTAGATTGTATGTAAAAGAAAGGACTGGGGTCCATAGTTCACTAGAGGTGGCTCTCCTTAAGATAGATAACATGCTGGGTGAACAAATTAAAGTGGGGCAATTGACAAACATCGGGAAAGCATACAAGCATATACTAATCAACTTGACTCCTTTGAGACTTGATTGGGCATTACAACATTATACAGAGACCGCCATCCAAATTCATCTATGACTAATAATCCACCTTCAGGTTATCATCCGAACCCCCTCCAGTATTAAGTTGCAAGCAACAGATTATTGTTTTACGAATTGTGTGTAAAGTAAACAATACGATTGTTCTATGAACAAAGGATTGTTGTTTTCTCCCTAGTAGCAACAGGACATCTAGTACCTTAGAGATTTCTGTCACTTCCCTAGATTACCAGAGGCATGAACCCACTATCGAGCATAAATACTAACTCTTGGAGTGTCTAGCATCTACTTGGCCAAGATAGCTACTAACAACGGAAAGCATGCAAGATCACAAATAACAAAGACATGATAGAATCAATAATCAATCTGAAATAGCATCTTAATATCCATCGGATCCCCGCAAACACAACATGCAGAATTACAAATAGATGATCTTGATCATGAACGGAGCTCACAAGATCTAGACATGAAAGCACAAAGGAGGAGAACCAACCATCTAGCTACTACATGGACCCGTAGTCCAGCTATGAACTACTCACGCATCACACCGGAGGCTTGCATGATGATGAAGAAGGCCTCTAGGGTGAATTCCCCTCTCTGGTAGGGTGCCGGGAAGAGCTTCAGATCCCACCCGATCTAGGGATGGAGATGACGGCGCCTACAGACTCTTTCGTGGAATCTTGATCGGGTACTTAGGGTTTTGGTATCGGAGGCAATATATAGGCGGAAGGAGAGGCCGAGGGGGTGCTGGTGTCGGCCAGACCACCCCCTGAGGCAGGCCAGGCCAGGCCGCGCGGCCATGTGGTGTGGCCGGGCCCCATCCCTTCTCCGTCTCATATTCTGGCTCCAGATGTCTTCCGGTAAAATAGTGACTTTGGCTTTTGTCCCCTCCAATTCCGAGAATATTCATTTTCTTACTTCCTGGAACCAAAATCAGCAGAAAAAAAGCAGCTGGCACTGTGGCTCTTATTAATAGGTTAGTCCAAAAAATCATATGAAAAGTACTCCAAAGTGTGGACAAAACACAAGAAAATAGATAAAACCAAGCATGAAACATAAAAAATTATAGATACATTTGCAATGTATCAACATCCCCAAAGCTTAACTCTTGCTCGTCCTCAAGTAGGTAAGTGATAAAAATAAAGAATACTTTTTGAGGTGGCATGCACCATCATAAACTTGATCAAAGTATTTGTAAAACATTCAAAGCTGGGATCATGGTACTTCAATCATAACATGAAATACAAAGTTCTAACAATAAGGCAAGCAACTATGTTGCAATCATGAAAAGGCACAAACAAAAGATTCATGAATAACAATGCTTTGCAAGATGTTTGTTTGTTTCACATAAAGAAAACATAGCATAATGGCATTTAGCTTGTCCCTCATAGAGTAGCAAATAAAAATCATAGGACACCTTCAAAGTTCATAAGAGTGACTAGATACAAATAGTTTAAAACAAGCAATATCAAGGTATGCATCAATCAACAAGTCTTGGGACAATGCACATAGAACTAAGAATGGCCACTATGCTCTCAAAGTAGGTGCATAAAGGTAGAAGGTGGAGACTCAATATAATGGTGGAAGAAAGGCCTTCATAGAAGGAAGCAGAGATTCAAGTTTCATAAAGAGATTTCAAAAATTATGGTACTTATAGCTTTCAGCTCTCATTGCCTCTATCATAAGCATCTTGAAGGTGATTAAGGTTAAAGTGAACAAACTATGGTGTACATGCTTGACTAAGTATAAGTTAGAAATCTCATGTCCCTTGAATACGAGGGCCACTCCTCATGCTACTCAAGTTTAGTCACCGGTAAGTTCTTGTCATTGTAAGTACATGTGTATCATAGAGAACCGCCAACGGGGTACCCCTTGCCCGATGATACGGAAGAATCCCCATATCAAAATGACAAGGCAAGCAGACAACGAGCATCTCAGCAATCTTCTTATTTACCATGGGAATATGGTGCTTTTTTCTCTCTTTCCTATTTTCATAATCTCATTTTTTCCTTTTTCTTTTTTTCTCTTTTTTTCTCAATATGGGACTCTTTTTTTATAAGAAGAATGCTTCATAGACAGCTCATTATGGTTACCCTGTAGGTTTCCACCATGTCAGAATGGATTAGACCAGTGGCCCAAGCATTTCTCTAACACATATACATAACTCCATGGACTTACAAGCTCCCCTTTCATTTCACACCGACGACATCCATAGACAAAAGAGCATGATATCAACTAGGTACAAAGTACCCGTGCAATGTTGAAAGCGTTCCCCATGACAGCATGGTTCTGCGAATCCCCAACAAATAAGTGCAAGCATATACAACATAGACGACACAATGGTTCAAGTTTATTAAGGGCAAGAAAAGTAAAGTGTGCCATCAAGTTCGTGAGAGCTTTAATCACTAGTTTTCTCATAACAATTTTAATTCGGAAGGTAAACAAAAGCATGAATATACTTGGAATAGCATAAGATAGTAGGTAGGTACTGTGGACTCTTTGGAATAACTTGGTTTAGGGAGTTGGATGCATGAGTGGAACTCATACTTGGTTGTGGAGGCTAGCAAAAGACTAGGAGCGACAAACTAAGAGAGAAATAATGGCCATAATCATGCAGAGCGACAAAACATCATTGATCAATGTCGTGGTGGTGTCACGGCAGATGCCATGGATAGGCTAAAGGTGGGGACAATATGCACTAGAGGAATCCAGGGAGGGATAGTGTGGTGATTCCACACACAGATGCTTCGTATTCAATTGGTTTCCAAGGTTACAAATGCTCCTTGAGCTGTATTGGGGAGAGGAGGAAGAAGGAACTCTCTTACTCTCACCACTAGCTAGCTCTCAGGAACCAAGCACTAACCAAGTAAAACTTAACTCACTAGAGATCAACCAGAGACCCACCCTTTCTACAGAGGCCCTAGCCCACCTTATATAGGGGTGGCCAGGTCTCCAATTAGGGCATACGTGGAGGCATATTCCAAGGAATATGCCTCTTCCAAAAAGAGTAAACCGACCGGGTAACTTGTCCCCGTCGTAAGACCATGCAGAGGCTACGTGAGCCTCTGCGGCGCCAACATCATCCGACACAGGCAACGTCACCTTTGTCGGCCACACCTCGGTGGTCCTAGCCTCTGTCCGCTTCGCTCACGCTCCAGCGTACAGTGACCTCCTTTTGACCAGCGAGATACCTTCCTTCTCTTGCAAGCCTGATATAACCCAGATCATGCCTGGTTAATCCGGCCACACATTTTCCTGTATACAAGTTAGATACATCCTGTCGACATACGACATAGGTCGGCCGGGACTCAGTTAGGCGGACATCCTCCGGTCCGGGTTACTCCGTGATTCGGCCTGCCTTGAGGTGACTCGGCCAGCACTTGCTTTGACCTTGCCGTACCTCGGCTAACTCGGCCTTTATACCCCGGTGTGAACCTACCCGGGGGTATCCCCCCAACATTAGTCCCCGAAGCTGGTGCGGTCTTAGCAGCCTCAGCCGCTAAGGCCACAACAGGTTCAATTTTACCGAGCCTTTTGCTCCTTTTCCGAGTTATCTCATAGTACGGATTCCATAGGCTAACTTTCCCTTGGCATATTCCAAGTTTTCACTCGCTAGACGGGCCATCCTTTGGTTATCCGGGTTATTCTTCCTTCTCTCGTACGCTATCCCACGTGGAGGGTAATCATTATCTTGCCTCATTTTAAGGGCCTGCGCCAGTAACTGCCGCAGTTAATGTCATGTGTTACTGTTGCACACATCACATCGTGTCTGTCGCCTCATTAACTGTATCATAACGTCACGTCGTGGGATCCGCTGCGCCCTGTGGCCCTTCCTGTGGCTCGTCGCTGATTGGCTAATCCGGATTATACACGGCCACACCATGTGGCCCTTCCGCACCGCATGATCCCACTACCCCGCTGGGGCGTGGTTAAATTGGGGAGGGGCGCGCCCCTTGGGACTTTTCCCCATCCTAGCACCCCTCTGCCTCTTCTTCTTCTTCTTCTTCTTCCCAGCGACAGCGCCGCTGCCGCACCTGCTTAGCTGTGCCGCGGCTGCACCGTTCCTCGCGCACCAACGTCACCGCCACCCCCGTGCATCTCCTCCGTCACGGGTCCGCGCCAGTCCAAGGCACTGCCCCCACCGCCGATAGGGCCAGTGAGGACAGTGACCTAGAAATGACAGAGGAAGAGCTCACCGTCGCGGAACAGGAGATGGAGGAGGATGCAGAGAACGCCGAGCGCGGTGCCTGGGCTAGGTCCTGGGTATGCCAGGATGACCTGACTGGCTCTACCGTACGCGGCGTATCGCGAAGGGCATCGTTGCCCGCCTCGCCGCCAAGGAGCTCGCTCCCTCACCCAATCCGGGTGAGTACGTAGTGTTCCTCTCCCACTTCCAGCGTGGGTTCAGCCTCCCCGTCAGTGACTTCTTCCACGATTGGCTCAACACCTACGAGCTTCAACCGCATCACCTTCCGGCGAATGCCATCACTTCCCTTTCTGCCTTTGCTTCCACCATAGAGGGCTACACCGGATTGTGGCCCACTAAGGAGCTCTGGATCCGGTTTTTCGGTATGCGCCAAACGTAATTCCGAATAAGGAGCTTGACCTGGAGGACAAACAACTCACGCAGTTCGGCGCTGCCTCTATTTCTCCTCGGAAACAGTCCGTCTTTCCCCGGGTTACGGGGCTTGATTCTTGCAAGGGCTGGGCCCGAAGCTTCTTTTATGTTAGAAATAGCATGAAATAAGATCTGATCCGGCTGCGCCTCTACGCTCTGGGTCCTCCTAATCTGGATCTGTGGGACCGGATCCCTAAGAAACCCACTGTCCTGGCGAACCAAGTCAACAAACGGTTCCTGGAGCTGAAAGACGCAAGGATGCGCAACGAGGATGCGATGATCACCTTCCTCCGCAACCGGATCTCCCCTCTCTAGAAGCGCACACACAAGCTGTGCCATATGAGCTGGCGCCTTGACCCCAACTGGACTTCCTCCTTTGAGCTGAGCAACACCGAGATATATCGCCGGGTCAAGGCCCTCTTCACCACTGACAAGAACTTCTCCGCTGATTGGGAGTGGGGAGTTGAACATTTCTGCCAAGACAGACTTCCTCCTGTGGTAATTCTCGTGTTCCAATTTCTTTCCGAGTTATATTATATGTCGGAGTATGTTGTTTATCTGATATTTTTGTATTTCTCTCTCAGCTGTTTCTTCAGCAAACTCTTGAAGATGGCGCCGAGCCTTCGCTCAAATGGGCGAAGGATCGAGTTGCCCCAGACGAAGAGGAGCCGGATCAAGAAATGTTCCTGCCACTCCCCGACGCGACCAAGCGACACACCGGTAAATTCTCTTCCATTAGAGATTGGCCTGACGATGAAGATGATTCTGACATTGAGGTGATGGAAGCATTTGATGTTGTCCCCCTTTCTTACGCCTTTCTGGCATCAGCTAACCCCGGTGGGAAAATTCATGAAGATCCTCCTCTCACCACGGGCGAACCTATTCTGGTTGCGTCCAAGAAAAGGGGAGCTGCATCTGCTTCTTCTTCTGGACCTTCCAAACCAACGAAGAGACAAAAGAAGTCCGCAGACAAAGCTGCCACCAAGCCTACGACCAAGGCCATAACCCGGAGAGCTCGCAAGCCCAAGGAGCCTTTGACCTCTGATGAGTAAGTCATTTCTTCCTTATCCAATTTTCTGCTTCGTGCCTTTCTTCTATTGTAACTTATTGTTCGTCGTTTGATTTGGCAGGGCTGCGGTGGAGGTTCCTCAGAGCGGATCCAGCATCGCCTCGCCTCTCCGACATAGCCCTTCTCCCCCTTATGGCGACGATTCTCGCCCGCTGAGCCCCATTCAAGAGGGTTCAGCGACTGCTCCGGGTCCTAGCCCACCTCGTCAAGAGGAGGGCAACCTCGGAGCAGGGGGAAGTGGTTCTGCCGAGGTTGCCCCCAGCTCCTCTTCGGCTCAGCCGCAACCAGCTACCACTGAGGTTCCTTCAGCACCCCCGCTAAGATCAATATCAGCGCCAACACCATCGCCAGCAGCACCAACTCTTTCCGCCTCATCCGAGTCTTCCAAGACTTGGCGAGAGGATACAACTAGCACCAAGGTTGTGCCCAAGGGAAAATCCGCAGCCCAAACCTCAGCTTCACAACAGCAGCCCAAGGGCAAGAAAACTTCTAACGCTGCCAGGGCAGCAACTATCGAAGCTGGACAACACACGCTTGCTTCTATGCTTCCGCAGAAGACCCCTCCGAAGAAGGATACCTCTGCCGGGTCAGCTGATGCGCAACTTGTCTTGCACACCAGCCCTGCTACTGCCCAAATTGAGAGGAGTGAGGCCCATGCCAAGGGTTTAGTTGCACCCCATATGCTTAGCGGAGAGCACTATCCTCCAGCCTTGATCGAGTTTGTTAACAACTGGAACAAGGCGGAGTTCGTCCACAACGATGATCTCCCGGAGAAA
Organism: Avena eriantha; assembly: GCA_910589775.1. Lineage (NCBI taxonomy): Eukaryota > Viridiplantae > Streptophyta > Magnoliopsida > Poales > Poaceae > Avena > Avena eriantha. Next base: position 385,184,154 of record OU342746.1, read on the forward strand.
TTTGGGCCTGCCGAATTTGCCGCGCAGATGAACACAGCCGCCAAGGCTATAAACCTTGCGGGTCGGATGATGGAGGTACGCTACTTCGTCTTTTCTTTAACATGTACTAGTGCTTAGTTAAATAACCATTAGTCCCCGAGCCTCTGGGGGAGTAACTTGTTACTCGGCCGGATGCTCCTTAGAGAATTAGCGTAGCTCCTTAGTAACTTCGAATATGCACACACCTAGAGCCGGGTTAAGTTCCACTTGGCCCGGATTTTGTACACTTCGAACATGCACACACCTAGAACCGGGTTAAGTTCCACTTGGCCCGGATCTTGTATACTTCGAATATGCACACACCTAGAGCCAGGTTAAGTTCCACTTGGCCCGAATTTTGTACACTTCGAATATGCACACACCTAGAGCCGGGTTAAGTTCCACTTGGACCGGATTTTGTACACTTAGAATATGCACACACCTAGAGCCGGGTTAAGTTCCACTTGGCCCGGATTTTGTACACTTCGAATATGCACACACCTAGAGCCGGGTTAAGTTCCACTTGGCCCGGATCTTGTACACTTCGAAGATGCACAAACCTAGAGCCAGGTTAAGTTCCACTTGGACCGGATCTTGTACACTTCGAACATGCACACACCTAGAGCCAGGTTAAGTTCCACTTGGGCCGGATCTTGTACACTTCGAATATGCACATGATCAACTCAACCTTGCTTTTCACAGGTTACCACCAATCACCGGAGCGCTGAGTTTCAACGCCTCTTGGACACACATAAGGCGCTACACGCGAAACATTCTACACTTCTCGCTGAGTTTGAGAAAAGGGGTAAGTTTTCTCCATAGCTTTGTTCTCATCTTTCTTTGTTTTTCCCGCCGTACTAATTCGTCATTCGGATTGTGCAGCTGGAGTGGAAGCTGAGAACACCATCATACGGAAGAACTTGGACCAGATAAAAGGTAAGTCCATTTCGCTTAGTCTTCTTCTGCGCTCTCTCTCCTTTTCTTCTCGGCTCGGCAGATATTCATACCTCGGCTTTGCCGGGTCAACGAACTATTTCACCATCTCTTGAAGATAGTGTGCCCGTGCCCTATATGATGCTGCATTTTCTGGAACAAGCAGGGCAACATCAGGCCGAACTCAAGAAGAAAGATGATGGGTTCGCCCTCCTCCGGACCAAGGATGATGAGATTGCCAAGCTTAAGGCAGAAATGAAGAAGCTCAAGGCGCTCCACAAAGCCGAGATAGGCAAGGCTGGCCAAGACTTTACTGAAGAGCGCAAACGTCTCAACCTCCAAATAGCCAAGGACCAAGAACTGCTGAAGGAGGCCGACATTAAGCTTGAGTCGGCTAATGCTGAACTTGTGCAACTCCGGGAGAGGCGTGACAACTGCACCAAGGAGCTGACCCGGATCCACAGCCATATTTCTTGTAAGTTCTTTTCCTTTAGCCGGCATGAATCTCTCCGGATCTTCTCCCTCACCTTTTTCACTTGTCTTGTTTTCAGACAAGTTTCCGGAGGGTGATGCCATTGCAACCACTGCCGTCGCCAAGTTCTGCCAGAAGAGGGGTACCCCAGTTGGTCTTGGCGCTGAAATTATTCCCTATGACATGGAGGACCTGCTGGTCAGCTTATCTTTTCGCGTCGAGATTGTGAAGAACTATGGTAAGGATATCCTAGATGTGGCAATCCGGATCTTCAATGCATTTTGGCCTGATGAAGATACTCCGGAGGGGACCACTGCTCTTATTGCCAAGTTAATGGAGTGCGAGACCTAGCTTGATCTTTGGAGGGAATCCGTTGGACGCGCGGGAGCCGAAATCATCCTCCACTATGTGCTCACATGGTATGAGAAAATCAATCTCAATCTTCTTGAGCGGATGCGCACCGGATCAAGGTGGTCCAATGATCCGGATTGGATAGCTCGGCGCAAGGCTTGTGCCCATAGCCTCATTCAGTATGCCCCCATCCATCAATGGAACGAGGAACCAAGCTTCCTTGGCACTGCCGACGACAAAGATGGTTCGGGTAAGGAGGAAGAGGACGAAGACTCGGACGTCGAAGAAGGTGAAGATGACACTGAAGCCGAGGCTAGAGTTCCACCTGCTGGCACCGAGTTACCTCCTCCTGCTGCTCCTTGATTAAAAACACTTTGAAGTTTATCAGATCCCCGGTATGCCGGGTGCAAATGTATTAAGCACAGTGATCATATTTTGCTACTAAGTTGCTCGTGCCGGATTAACTTGGGTGTAGTCCCCGAGTTTCATTTTCTTGTTTCTCCAATTTCTTGGCTCGGCTCGTGTCTACCTTGGTTCGGTTTCATGACTTACAAGTCCGAGTTTCAAAAATTGACTTAACAATACTTAGAAACTTTAGGACTAGCTCAAAATAATTCAACATAGCAAAAAAAAGGTAAACATAAAGTCAGTCCAAATAACAAATGTCGGCTCGATTACGTTCTTTTCCTTAGTCGTTTTTCGTGTGCTACGCAATTCCAAACTTGTTCTCTTGCTTGCCATGAAGCCAAATCTTGTTGGACAGCAGCAAGTCGAAGAGTTGAGTTTTTTGGTGCTCACACACTACTAATCCGGCTTAGGCAGAAGCAACTTAAATCAGCCGACATAAAAATTATAACAAGTACAGAAGACAACAAATATTATTAAGGAAGTCCCCGAGTTACTGCTCGAGGTGCCACTATTTCATTGATAGGCTCATCGCCGTCATACATACCGACGTATGAGAGATTCGGATACACACACTTCTTTGCTAAGTGTAGAATGGACGGAGTAGAGCTACATTCCATGGACGCTTAGATTCCTCGCCGGACCTGTCCGCCTTGTTCTTCTCCTGTGGTTTTGCATCGATAAGATAATAAGAGTCATTGTGCAATGCTTTGCTCACAATGAATGGCCCTTACCATGGGGGGATAACTTGTGCATGCCAGTAGTACGTTGTACCAACCGGAGTACCAGATCACCTTCCCGGAAAATTTGGGGGTTTACTTTCCGGTGATGGTAGCGTTGGAGATTTTGCTGATATATGGCGGATCTGGACAATGCCAATTCTCTCGCTTCTTCCAGCAAATCAACATCATTTTGCTGGGCTTCTTGCACTTCGGCTTCTGTGTATTGGGTGACCCTAGGCGAATCATGCTCTATGTCGGCTGGTAATACAGCTTCTGCCCCATATACCAGAAAGATGGCATATAGCCCGTTGATCGATTCAGAGTTGTTCTTAAACTCCATGATACATTGCAAATGTATCTATAATTTTTGATGTTCCATGCTTAGTTTTATCCACTTTCTTGTGTTTTGTTCCAACTTCGGAGTACTTTTATTATGATTTCTTGGACTAACCTATTAACAAGAGCCACAGTGCCAGCTGCCTGTTTTCTGCTGTTTTTGGTTCCAGGAAAGTCAGAAAATGAATATTCTCGGAATTGGACGGGACAAAAGCCAAAGTGCCTATTTTTCCGGAAGGGATCAAGTGCCAGAATACGAGACAGAGAGGGGCCAGGGGCCGGCCACACCACTTGGCCGTGCGGCCAGGCTTGGCCCGCGCCAGGGGTGGTCTGGCCGACCCCAGCACCCCCTCGGCCTCTCCTTCCGCCTATAAGTTGCCCTCGGGACGAAAACCCTAAGTACCCGATCAAAAATCCACAAAAGAGTCTGTAGCCGCCGTCGTCTCTGTCCCTAGATTGGGAGGGATCTGAAGCTCTTCCCGGCACCTTGCCAGAGAGGGGAATTCACCCTATAGGCTTTCTTCATCACCATGCAAGCCTCCGGTGTGATGCGTGAGTAGTTCATCCTTGGACTACGGATCCATGTAGTAGCTAGATGGCTGGTTTCTCCTCCTTTGTGCTTTCATGTTTAGATCTTGTGAGCTCCGTTCATGATCAAGATCATCTATTTGTAATTCATACATGTTGTGTTTGCAGGGATCCGATGGATATTGAGATGCTATTTCAGATTGATTATTAATTCTATCATGTCTTTGTTATTTGAGATCTTGCATGCTTTCCGTTGTTAGTAGCTATCTTGGCCAAGTAGATGCTAGCAACTCCAAGAGTTAGTATTTATGCTCGATAGTGGGTTGATGCCTCTGGTAATCTGGGGAAGTGACAGAAATCTCTAAGGTACTAGATGTGTTGTTGCTACTAGGGAGAAAACAACGATCCTTTGTTCATAGAACAATTGTATTGTTTATTTTACACGCAGTTCGTAAAGCAATAATCTGTTGCTTGCAACTTAATACTGGAGGGGGTTCGGATGATAACCTGAAGGTGGATTATTAGTCATAGATGCAGTTGGGTGGCGGTGTATGTATTATGTTGTAGTGCCCAATCGAATCTCAAAGGAGTCAAGATGATTAGTATATGCATGTATTGCTTTCTCGGTGTTTGTCAATTGCCCCGCTGTAATTTGTTCACCGAGCATGTTATCTATCTAAGGAGAGCCACCTCTAGTGAACTATGGATCTCGGTCCTTTTACTTTACATACAATCTACAACTGTTTACCGCTTTGTGTTTACTTTCTGCAAACTTTTACTTCTTTCCATTCGATACGTTTAATCCTTTGTTTTCCGCAAAACACGGTGAGATTGACAACATCATCGCAAGTTGGGGACAAAGTTCTGTGGTTGTGTTGTGCAGGTCTCCACGTTGCTACTAGCATCGGTAGTGCGCCCTACCAAAGCTCAGCTAGTAACACCTTTGGGGTGTTTCCTTGCTCCTACTGGTTCGATTAAACCTTGGTTTCATAATTGAGGGAAAACTTTCTGTTGTGCTCATCATACCTTCCTCTTGGGGTTCCCAACGAGCTCTACGTCGATCATCGAGTGCATCAAGATCTTTTCTGGCGCCGTTGCCGGGGAGTCAAGGACATCTTCACAAGGGGAGTCCCTCATAACCAATCTCTTTACTTTGTTGGTTTTGCTTTGCTTAGTTTCTTTTGCTTTGTTTGCTTGTTTTGTTCTTCAAAACCCCCAAAAAATTAGTTCTACAAGTTTGCTTTCTTATTTCAAAAACACACAAAAATTTAGTTCCTTTCTTAAGTTGCCTTTATGACTAGCTCTGCTCCAATCACTATTTCATTATGGATAGCTCACTTAGTTTCCTATTTGGGAACAGTTTTATGACTGCTAAGGTAATAGATGAACCACCGCCTTCTAGAACCTCCATGGAAGAAGAAATTGCTGAACCTGAAAGCTCATTAGATGAAAAATAGGAGGAGAGTGATGGACAAAAGGAGGAAGAATGGTTCTACCCATGCGTACCTTCTAATGAGAGTAACTCTTTATCCCTTACATTATTTGATTGTCCCCCATGCTTATCAAAGGAGGGTGAATGTTATGTTCCCGAGGATTCTTTTGAAAATGTTTATAATAAAACTCTAGTGCTTGTAGATCATGAAAAGAATTCCTTATGTGATAGTTATATTGTTGAGTTTATTCATGAGGCTACTGAAAATTATTATGAGAGAGGAAAATATGGCTGTAGAAGTTTTTATGGTAATGAAACACCCCTCCATGTGCTGAAAGTTTTGAAGTTACTTTTATTTTATCTTCCTATGCCTGTCACTTTGTTATTTGTACATTTATTTTCATACAAGATTCCTATGCATAGAAAGTGGGTTAGACTTAAATGTGTTTTAAATTTGCTTCTTGATGCTCTCTTTTACTTCAACTCATATTTCCTATGAGAGCATCTTCTCAAATTTTCATGCCTAACTTAAAGGCGTTAAAGAAAAGTACTTGTTGGGAGATAACCCAAGAGTTTTAGTTGAGTCTTGAAAGTCATTACCTCTGTAATAACCGCTTCCTTATCCTTTTTATTTTCTTTTTCTGCCAAGAGTAACCTCTAATGAGAGAGAAGTAATGATTGGAAAAGTTGCTGTCCCGAAACAGATTTCTGTGCTTCACCATAAAAATTCCTGAGAGAGCTCTGTACGTCGGATTAAGCTGTAATTGTTTGTGCTTCTGCCCCAGGTTGTTATATAACTTTAGTTAGTTCAACACTTTTTGATTTGAGCAACAGAAGGTCTTCGAAAAAATTCGTATTTACCTGCTGGTCTATTTTGACAGATTTCTGCCATTTTCTGCCTTTGCTTCTTGTTAGTTCCTTCTTGAGTTCCTTTGGGGAATTGAGCTTTTTGAGGGAAGTGCTACAGTAGCTAGTGTTCTAATGGAAGTTTCTTTGGTGTTACAACTGAACCTTGAGACTTATTTATCTTAAGTGCACTAATGTTGCTAATGAGATTGTGTGAAGTTTTGTATGAAGGAAAAATTTCAGGTGTATGGAAGGAATGAGTAATGAGATGAAGGATGGACTAAAGCTCAAGCTTGGGGATGCCACGCGTGTCACCCCAAGAAATATCCAAGAAGTACAAGCGTCAGATCTTGGGGATGCCCAAGGCATCCCCCTTCTTCATCAATAAAAATCCAGGTTTCTTCCAAACGCTTTATTTTTATTATTTCATGCACAATTGTGTTTTTCTTGGAGCATCTTCTTTTTCATTTTCATTTTGCTTTTCGTTTGCTTTTGTTTGCTTAGTTTTCTGAATAAATTGGTTGGACCCCCTCTTTCATACGTTGGTTTGCAAATAGTTTGGTTTGGTTTGGAAAAGAGTAGGAAAGTTCATACTTATGTGGTAAAAAGAGCTTGTTTTTGACTGTGACCTACGCTTTGTCATGCCATGCTTGATATTGTTTTGGCTTTATGCTTAGTATTCTTTGCTATAGCATGACTTGTTATAAACAATTGAGATTTCTTAATGTGCCTTGGATGAATCATGCGTTGTTTTAGCATATTAAAGCATAGTATAGTGGTATTCTCCTTTGATGCTTTATTTGGGTTGACATGGCGTATGTTCACACCATGTTATGACTATCTCAAGTCACCATAGCCTTTATGATCCTTTAGTTTTCAACTTGTAGTATCACTTTATGCTTTGATCAATGATGTTTTGTCGCTCTGCATGATTATGGCCATTATTGCTCTCTTAGTTGGTCGCTCCCAGTCTTTTGCGAGCCTCCACAACAAAGTATGAGTTCCGCTCATGCATCCAAATCCCTAAACCAAGTTTCTGCAAAGATTCCACCATACCTACCTACTAGCTTATGCTATTCCAAGTATATTCATGTTTTTGTCTACCTTCCACTTGTTATGAGAAAACTAGTGATTAAAGCTCTCACGAACTTGATGGCACACTTTACTTTATTGCCTCTGATAAACTTAAACCACTGGGTCCTTCTTTGTTGCGTATATCCTTGCGCTTTATAAGTTGAAATTAGCAGAACCATGTTTCATGGGGAACGCTTTCAACATTGCACTTGTACTTTGTACCCCGTTGATATTATGTTCTTTTGCTTACGGATCCCGGCGGTGTGAAATAAAAGTGGAACTTGTAAGATCATGGAGTTTGTATGTGTGTTAGAGAAACGCCTGGGTCACTAGCCTAAGCCATGCCTAATCATGGTGGAAACTTGCAGCATCACCATAATGAGCACTCTATGAAGCATCCTTAATAAAAACCTATGCAAATAGCAAATAAAAAGATCGCTGAGATGCTCATTGTCTGCTTGCCTTGTCATTTTGATTATGGGAAAGCTCCCGTATCATGTGCAAGGGATACCCCGTTGGCGGTTCTTAATGATACACATATACTTACAATGACAAGAGCTTACTCGTGACTAAAGTTGAGTAGCATGAGGATCGGTCTTCGTAAGTAAGGGGCATGAGATTTCGGTTTATAACTTGTCAAGCATATCCTCTTAGTTGTGTCACTTTAACCTTAATCACCTTCAGGATGCTTATGATAGGGGCAATGAGAGCTGAAAACTACAAGTACCATAATTTTTGGAAGCTCTTTATGAGACTTGAATCCCTACTTCCTTTTACAAAAGGCCTTTCTTCCACCATTATATTGAGTCTCCACCTTCTATCTTTATGCACCTACTTTGAAGCATAGTGGACATTCTTAGTTCTATGTGTATTGTCCCAATACTAGTTGATTGCTGCATAACTTGTTATTGCTTGTTTTAAACTATTGTATCTAGTCACTCTTATGAACTTTGAAGGTGTCCTATGCATTTATATTTGCTACTCTGTTGAGGGACAAGCTGAATAGTTTTATGCTATGTTTTCTTTATGTGAAACTAACAAACGTCTTGCAAAGCATGTTATTCATGAATCTTTTGTTTGTACCTTTTCATGTTGCATCTTAGTTTCTTTGCTTATTGCTAGAACTTTGTCTTTTCATGTTATGATTGAAGTACTATGATCCCAGCTTTGAATGTTTTGCAAATACTTTGATCAAGTCTTTGATGGTGCATGTCACCTCAAAACTTATTTCTTTTTATCACTTACCTACTCGAGGACAAGCAGGAGTTAAGCTTGGGGATGTTGATACATTGCAAATGTTTCTATAATTTTTGATGTTCCATGCTTAGTTTTATCCACTTTCTTGTGTTTTCTTCCAACTTTGGAGTACTTTTATTTTGATTTCTTGGACTAACCTATTAACAAGAGCCACAGTGCCAGCTTCCTGTTTTCTGCTGTTTTTGGTTCCAGGAAAGTCAGAAAATGAATATTCTCGGAATTGGACGGGACAAAAGCCAAAGTGCCTATTTTTCCGGAAGGGATCAAGTGCCAGAATACGAGACGGAGAGGGGCCAGGGGCCGGCCACACCACCTAGTCGCACGGCCAGGCTCTGCCCGCGCCAGGGGGTGGTCTGGCCGACCCCAGCACCCCCTCGGCCTCTCCTTCCGCCTATAAGTTGCCTTCTGGATGAAAACCCTAAGTACCCGATCAAAAATCCACAAAAGAGTCTGTAGCTGCCATCGTTTGTGTCCCTAGATCGGGGGGATCTGAAGCTCTTCCCAGCACCCTGTCGGAGAGGGGAATTCACCCTGGAGGCCTTCTTCATCACCATGCAAGCCTCCGGTGTGATGCGTGAGTAGTTCATCCTTGGAATACGGATCCATGTAGTAGCTAGATGGATGGTTTCTCCTCCTTTGTGCTTTCATGTTTAGATCTTGTGAGCTCCGTTCATGATCAAGATCATCTATTTGTAATTCATACATGTTGTGTTTGCGGGGATCCGATGGATATTGAGATGCTATTTCAAATTGATTATTAATTCTATCATGTCTTTGTTATTCGAGATCTTGCATGCTTTCCGTTGTTAGTAGCTATCTTGGCCAAGTAGATGCTAGCAACTCCAAGAGTTAGTATTTATGCTCGATAGTGGGTTCATGCCTCTGGTAATCTGGGGAAGTGACAGAAATCTCTAAGGTACTAGATGTCTCTTGCTACTAGGGAGAAAACAACGATCCTTTGTTCATAGAACAATTGTATTGTTTAGTTTACACGCAGTTCGTAAAGCAATAATCTGTTGCTTGCAACTTAATACTGGAGGGGGTTCGGATGATAACCTGAAGGTGGATTATTAGTCATAGATGCAGTTGGATGGCGGTCTATGTATTATGTTGTAGTGCCCAATCGAATCTCAAAGGAGTCAAGATGATTAGTATATGCATGTATTGCTTTCTCGGTGTTTGTCAATTGCCCCGCTGTAATTTGTTCACCCAACATGTTATCTATCTAAGGAGAGCCACCTCTAGTGAACTATGGATCCCGGTCCTTTTACTTTAAATACAATCTACAACTTTTTACTGCTTTGTGTTTACTTTCTGCAAACTTTTACTTCTTTCCATTCGATACGTTTAATCCTTTGTTTTCCGCAAAACACGGTGAGATTGACAACCTCCTCGCAAGTTGGGGACAAAGATCTGTGGTTGTGTTGTGCAGGTCTCCACGTTGCTACTAGCACCGGTAATGCGCCCTACCAAAGCTCAGCTACTAACACCTTTGGGGTGTTTCCTTGCTCCTACTGGTTCGATTAAACCTTGGTTTCATAATTGAGGGAAAACTTTCTGTTGTGCTCATCATACCTTCCTCTTGGGGTTCCCAACGAGCTCTACATCGATCGTCAAGTGCATCACTCCACAGTACCGCTAGTAGTTTTTCTATCCAGCACCCCACTGATCTTTGCAGTGGATCAATGAGCCAGGGTTTTATCCCGGATAATACTAATCTGTTGGATCTCTCCACTTGTCCGTTCGATGCGAGGTGAGCTACTGAGGCTACGTCCAGCCAGATCTTCTTATCCTAGCAGAATCGTGCAAATGCTCCTTCAGCGAAATGTGTGCCATTATCTGTTATGATACTGTGAGGATAACCGTATCTCAAGATGATATCTTTGAGGAATGTCACGGCGGTAGCTCCATCACATTTTCTTATTGGCTTCACCTCAATCCATTTTGTAAACTTGTCAACCATGACCAAGATGTGGGTCATGTTCCCTCTTGCTGGTTTAAATGGGCCAACCATATCCAAACACCATACGGCAAATGGCTAGGTAATAGGAATGGTCTTGAGTTCCGACATTGGCATATGTGTCTTGGTAGCATATCTTTGACAACCATTGCACTTACTTACCATATCCTCTGCTTGTTCCAAGGCACTTGGCTAGTAAAACCCATGACGAAAAGCTTTTGCTACCAAGGCTCTGGACGAGGCGTGATGCCCACATTCCCCTTGATGTATATCCCGGAGGATGTCAAGTCCTTCTTCCGGGTCAACACACCGTTGGAGAATGTTTGTCACACTCCTCTTGTATAGATCGGAATTGATGATCGTGTATGCTTTTGCCCTCCTCTGAGTTTGCCTGGAAAGCACCTCCTCACTGGGCAAAGTTCCATCTTTTAGGGATTGAAATATGGACAGTGCCCAAGTTGGTATAGCTCGCACTAGGAACACATACTCATCAATTTCCATCTGATCCACCGGGCATAACCTCAGCCGGATCACGCTGCGCAGTCCCCGGGTCTTGCGAAGCAGTCCTCGGGTTTGCCGAGGCAGTCCCCAGGTTTCGTGAACCACTTCCCACGTCAATGTCCATGGGCACAGCTTCTGATTCTGGATTTGTGGGCATATAAATTGACTCGGATTCTAGGGATGGCCTGATATAGGGTTTTCTGAGGTGCTCTAGTGCTACACCTGGCGGGATTGCTTGTCGGGTTGATCCAAGCTTCGACAATACGTCGACAACCTCATTTTCCACCCGAGCTATATGATGAAATTCGCATCCCTCAAAGTATCCTGATATCTTCTGCACATGAAATCTGTACAATGCCATATTTGCATCCAAAGCATCCCATTGTCCGGAGACTTGCTGGACTACGAGATCCGAGTCACCGAAGCATTGGATCCGACGTATTCCAACTTGTTTTGCCACTTTGAGCCCATGCACAAGTGCTTCATATTCTGCAACATTGTTTGACGCTGTGAAGTGGATCTGCAGCACGTATTTCAGCTGGTCCTTCTTGGGCGAGGTAAGCACAACTCTGGCGCCTAACCCGGTTTTTGTTTTTGACCCGTCAAAGTGCATTCTCCAGTAGTTCGGATCTGGCAATGGTGGCTCATATTGCACCTCGGCCCAATCCACAAAAAAGTCGGCCACATCCTGAGACTTGATTACTTCTCTCCTGTCATATTGTGGCGCATAAGGGGCTAGCTCAATTACCCATTTTGCAATCCGGCCACTTGCATCCTTGTTGCTCATTATCTCGGATATGGGGGCTTCACATATTACCTTGATGGGGTGCTCTTCAAAATAGTGCTTCAGCTTCTTAGCCGCCATATACACACCATATGCCATCTTCTGATAATGGGGATAGTTTTGTTTCGAGGTTGATAATACCTCGCTCAGATAATATACTGGCCTTTGCATTGACTTACCCTCTTTGTCGCGCTCTACCACAATTACTGCACTTAGAACTCGGTTGGTTGCAGCTATATAGAGCAACATTGGCTCCTTTGATAGTGGAGAGGCTAACACTGGTGCGGTGGCTAACATTTTATTTAATTGGATAAAGGCTTCATTGGCCTGCGGCGTCCAAATGAACTTGTCCGACTTTTTCATGAGTTGATAGAGAGGCGGTGCCTTTTCTCCCAACCGACATACAAACCGACTTAAGGATGCCAAGCAACCAGTGAACTTCTGGACATCATTAAGGCACTTCGGCAGTTCCATTCGCTCTATGGCTCGGATTTTAGTTGGATTAACTTTGATACCTCGGCTGGAGACAAGAAATCTGAGTAATTTTCTAGCCGGAACACCGAAAGTACATTTCTCCGGGTTAAGCTTCATTCAGAACCTTCTCAGGTTTGCGAACGTTTGCCGGATATTGTCAAGGAGCGTTTTGCTTTCCTTGGTCTTTATAACAACATCATCCACATATACCTGCACATTTTGACCAATTTGGTCGTGTAAACATTTATGCATACATCTCTGGTACGTTGCCCCTACATTACGTAAACCAAAAGGCATGGTGCAATAGCAATAAGCCCCATACGGGGTGATAAACACAGTCTTTATTTGATCACTTGGGTTTAGAGGTATTTGGTGGAAACCAGAATATGCATCAATGAATGACAACAGTTCACATCCAGCAGTAGAATCTATGACTTGGTCTATCCTTGGCAGTGGGAATGGATCTTTTGGACACGCCTTATTCAGGTTCGTGTAATCGATACACATACGCCAAACCACTACCACATTCGGATCATCCTTCTTCTTCTCCACCAGCACCGAATTAGATAGCCAATCCGGGTAAAGCACTTCCATGATAAATCCAGCTGCTAGGAGCCGAACTATCTCATCTCCGATGACCTTTCTCCTGTCTTCGGCGAAGCGGCAGAGAGGTTGCTTCACCGGCCTTGCTCCGGGTCTCACATTCAAAGAGTGCTCGGCCAACTCCCTCGGAACACCTTGCAAGTCCTGTGTGGACCAAGGAAAGATATCCCGATTCTCATGGAGGATGACGAGCTCTCTTTCCTATTTATCATTTAACCCGACACCAATTGTTACGGTGCGCTCTGGGAATAGATCATCAACTGGCACTTTCTTGGTATCCTTTGTCGCTTGAAATGATACACTTCCATGCGGGTTACTGAGCACCGACATATACTGCTGCGCGGATTGAGCCAATGCCGCCACCTCCTGGATTTTTCTCTTTTCTTGCGCAATCACGAGTGACTCGGCCAGGTTAGACCCGGCTGACGCGCACTCAATGGAACATTGGAAATCACTAGTTATGGTAATCACACCATTTGGCCCGGCAGCTTCATCTTCAAGTAACTGATGTGAGTACTTGCCATGAATTTGTTCAGAGCTGGCCTGCCGAGTAACGCGTGATATGCGCTCTCCAAATTGACAACCTCGAATTCTAAATTCTCAGTTTGGTAGTTATCTCGCGTGTCGAACAACACGTCAACCCGGACCTTGCCAATGGGTTCACAGGAGATGCCTGGCACAATGCCATGTTAAGTTGTCCTTGTAGCTTGGAGCATGTTCTCCGAGATACCCAACTTGCACATCGTGTCCAAGTACACGATATTGATGCTGCTGCCATTGTTAATCAACACCTTTGAGAACCTCACATTGATGTTCGGCCCAATGAATGTTGGGTCCAACACTAGCGCATACGAACCAGGACTTGGCATAAGCTTGGGATGACCTTTGATGCTCGAGGTAATTTCCTAGTCCGACCAAGGCATATACCTCGTCACTACTGGCATTACTGCATTCACTTCCATGTGTCAGCGCTGCAAGCTCTTTCTGTCTGTCTCTTCTGTGGTGAACACACAGTAACTCTGGTGATGCTCTCTGTACTCATTTCTCCCCTCATTTCTAGGGTACCTCTGATCTGGCAGATGTTGGTTTTCTACCTGATGCACTGCATCTCTTATTTCATGGTTTTCATACCTCGGCGGAGGGGGAGGCAACATTAACTGTTGCATGTTTGCTCCGAAGAGCAATTGCTGCCGGGGTAACTCCTGCCGAGGTTGATCATTCCGAGGTGCCTGAGCATTCCCCGAACCACTTTGTTCTATCTTCCTCATCCATTCACACTGCCGGGTTGTGTAACCCGCTGGGTTACTCGGATTTGGCGTGTGGAATTTACACGGCTGATCCAGCATTGCCTCATAAGTATATCTCGGTCTGTCCTTCTTCTCCTACCACTGTCTTTTTTGTTCTGGTGTCCAAGTTTTCTTTCCATCACTCCTGGGGGTCCATTGCTGCCCTCCAGTTTTCTGACGTTGATTGCTTCCTGCTCTGGGTTGATCTTGATTCACAGCAGCAATTTGTTGCGAATTGTACCAGTAATCCGGTCTATCATCTCTTCTTTTACCCCGGTAATCATTTCACCGGGATGACCCGGCTCCATCTCGCTGGTAGTACTCCTCATTTGACTTGTTTGACACAAGCCTAGGCTGAGTCGGATCACCCAAGGCATACGAATCAGCAATCTGGATCGTCTCTGCCAGTGTAGTTGGCATATCCCTTTGTAACCTTTGCCATAGCATGCTTGTATATCTGCACCCTTTTGCAAACCAAGCTATGGCCTGTGACTCAATCACACCCTCACATGAGTTTCGCACAGTGCACCAGCGGGTTAAGAATTCATGGTCTGTCTCACTCGGTCTCTGCTTGCACATTGCTAGGGTCTGTGTTCTGTTGGGCCTCTGATACGTGCTTGATAAATTACTAACAAACATTTCCTCAAAATCGATCCAACAGTTAATACTTCTGGGTGGCAAATTGTTTAGCCATACCCTCGCTGGCCCCTCCAGCATCTGAGGTACATATCTCATAGCCCATCTCAAGTTGCCTGTAGCAATTTTTACAGTTGTTGCGTAGTTAATCAACCAATCCTCCGGCTTTGTGTTGCCGTCATATGTCTTAGTGCCTCTAGGTAACTAGAATTTAGGTACCGGAGGCTCCTTCATGATCCGGGGCCCAAAACATGCTGGACCCGGAGGACCTTGACACTCAATCTGCTCCGACCTATAAAGCCGATCCAGTTTTAACCTGGCGTTGTCAGGCATCAAGTTCCTGCTTCCCAATCTTGACCCTATCACGTGATAGTCTGGCCTAGGATACCCAATGTTCACCATCTCCGAATCACCATCATTATATCTATCTTGCTCCTGTGGAGCTGCTCTCTGTTGGATACCTTGGCTGGCGCTTCGCTCTTGCCGTGGTATATTCCGCTGCTGCGGTTGCCTTGCACCCGCTGAGTTGCGCTGTCCGACATTTCCGTTCACAGCGTTCCCCTGACCAGCATTGCCTTTGTCGCGGTTACCTCGGCCAGCTTCACCTTGGCTCGCACTTCGTCGATCCTCATTTCCCTGCACTGCTTTTCCTTTCCCTGCCCTTGCCGGGTAATATGGGACTATCTGTTTGTTCCTCCTGGCCGAGGTTACTACCTCTTCTCTCCTAGGACCACCATGAGGAGACAATGCAGCTCCAGCAGATTTCTCTGGGTTACCCACCGCCGAATAAACGATCTTGGAGGCCCCAGCTCTTTTCGGGTTAGCCCTGAGCAATTCCTCATTCTGTCTGTTTGCGATCTGAACTAACTCATTGACCCTTTCCTGCTATCTCTGACGTGCTTCACCCGTCAAACCCTCTAACTCGGATGCAGCTGCATCTGCTGCTCTGAGGTTCTTTGCCGGGGTACTGTACTTTGGCAGCCCCACGGACAGACAGTTCTCTGATTCCTCAATCCTAGAATCACCCTCTTTGTTCATTTCACTCATGAGGTTTCTCCCCTTCACCTTTACAGCATCTACCTTATTTGCCTTTGCATACTCACGCAGTGTCATGTTCAACGACTGCTGAGCCGCGGCTATCTTTTTCGCACCCTATAGTATTTTCTGCCTGGTCTCCTCTAACTCGGCCTGTGCCTGAGCCGGATCTACCACTGCTGCTACGGGGCTCGCCAGGCTATCTATTGCCTGCTGCAGCACATTCTCTGGCCTCTCTAGCGGAGTACCTCTACTTTTCCTTGGTGCCTTGGGTGTTACCTCCGGATCTGGTGCTGGATCCTTGCTCGCGCCAGCGCCAGGCGTGGTCATCATCACCTCGGCACGGTCAAGAGAGCGAGTGATACGCACCCCACGAGCCGCGCTAAGGGGTGGCTCGCCTCACTCGACGATGTGCCGCGGGTGAACGCACGACACATCGACAACGACATAGATCTTGTGCGCGCCAAGCTTGACGAAGAGGCCGTTGCATGGAAGAGGTCGCTTGCCGAAGCAGCTAGCATTGTCGCTGACAAAGTCCAGCTCTCCAAAGCGTTGAACAAGCCCAGAGACGATGCGTTCGCCGGTGCCGATGAAGTTTCCCGTCCGGATCTTCACTCCTGCTAGTGCCGCTTGCCCCAAGGTGGGCGCCAACTGTCGTGGTGGTGTCACGGCAGATGCCATGGATAGGCTAAAGGTGGGGACAATATGCACTAGAGGAATCCAGGGAGGGATAGTGTGGTGATTCCACACACAGATGCTTCATATTCAATTGGTTTCCAAGGTTACAAATGCTCCTTGAGCTGTATTGGGGAGAGGAGGAAGAAGGAACTCTCTTACTCTCACCACTAGCTAGCTCTCAGGAACCAAACACTAACCAAGTAAAACTTAACTCACTAGAGATCAACCAGAGACCCACCCTTTCTACAGAGGCCCTAGCCCTCCTTATATAGGGGTGGCCAGGTCTCCAATTAGGGCATACGTGGAGGCATATTCCAAGGAATATGCCTCTTCCCAAAATAGTAAACCGACCGGGTAACTTGTCCCCGTCGTAAGCCATGCAGAGGCTACGTGAGCCTCTGCGGCGCCAGCGTCATCCGACACAGGAAACGTCACCTTTGTCGGCCACGCCTCGGTGGTCCTAGCCTTTGTCCGCTTCACTCACGCTCCAGCGTACAATGACCTCCTTTTGACCAGCGAGATACCTTCCTTCTCTTGCAAGCCTGATATAACCCGGATCATGCCCGGTTAATCCGGCCACACCTGTTCCTGCATACAAGTTAGATACATCCTGCCGACATACGACATAGGTCGACCGGGACTCAGTTAGGCGGACATCCTCTGGTCCGGGTTACTCCGTGATTCGGCCTGCCTTGAGGTGACTCGTCCAGCACTTGCTTTGACCTTGTCGTACCTCGGCTAACTCGGCCTTTATACCCCGGCGTGAACCTACCCGGGGGTATCCCCCCAACAATCAAAGCATAAAGTGATACTACAAGTTGAAAACTAAAGGATCATAAAGGCTATGGTGACTTTGGATAGTCATAACATGGTGTGAGCATGCGTCAAGTCAACCCAAATAAAGCATCAAAGGAGAATACCACTATACTATGCTTTAATATGCTAAAACAACACATGATTCATCCAAGGCACATTAAGCAATCTCAATTGTTTATAACAAGTCATGCTACAGCAAAGAATACTAAGCATAAAGCCAAAACAATATCAAGCATGGCATGACAAAGCATAGGCCACAGTCAAAAACAAGCTCTCTTTACCACTTAAGCATGAGCTTTCCCTACTCTTTTCCAAACCAAACCAAACTATTTGAAAACCAATGTATGAAAGAGGGGGTCCAACCAATTTATTCAGCAAACTAAACAAACAAAGCAAACAAAAAACCAAAACGAAAACGAAAAAGGAGACGCTCCAAGAACAACACAACTGTGCATGAAACAATAAAAATGAAGCGTTTGGAAGAAACCTGGGATTTTTATTGATGAAGGAGGGATTCCTTGGGCATCCCCAATCTTTGACACTTGTAATTCTTGGATATTTTTTGGGGTGACACGCATGGCATCCCCAAGCTTGAGATTTAGTCCATCCTTCATCTCATTACTCATTCCTTCCATACACCTGAATTTTTTCCTTCATACAAAACTTCACACAATCTTTATTAGCAACATTAGTGAACTCAAGATAATAAGTCTTTAGGTTCAGTTCTAACACCAATAAACTTCCATTAAAACACCAATAAACTTCCATTAAAACACTAGCTACTGTAGCACTTCCCTCAAAAAGCTCAATTCCCCAAAAGAACTCAAAAAGGAACCAACAAGAAGCAAATGCAGAAAATGACAGAAATCTATCAAAACAGACCAGCAGGTAAAGACGAATTTTTTAGAAGACCTTGTATTGCTCAAATCAAAAAGTGTTGAACTAACGAAAGTTAGATAACAACCTGGGGCAGAATCAAAAAAATTCACGCCTAAAAAGGACGTACAGAGATTTTACATGAATTTTTATGGTGAAGCACAGAAATCTGTTTCAGGACAACAACTTTCCTAATCATTAGTTCTCTCTCATTAGAGGTTACTCTTGGCACAAAAAGCAAATAAAAAGGATAAGGAATGGTTGTTACTGAAGTAATAACTTCCAAGACTCATCTAAAACTTTTGGGTTATCTCCCAATAAGTACTTTTCTTTAACGCCTTTAAGTTAGGCATAAGAAGCAAGAAAAAGAATTAAGTGTTCTCAAATGAAGAAGCATTAAGAGAAAATTTTGTTTTTATAGGAGAGGCAAAAGAAATCTTATGTCTCTTCTTAGGGAAGTGTTCTATACCTTTCTTGAGTGGGAGTTTATATTTAATGGTGCCTTCTTTCATATCAATAATGGCACCCACAGTTCTAAGAAAAGGTCTTCCCAAAGTAATAGGACAAGAAGCATTGCATTCAACATCCAAAACATAGAAATCAACGGGGACATAGGCATTGTTAACCATGATAAGAACATCATTAATACCCCCCATGAGTTTCTTTTTAGCATTATCATCAAGTGGGACATTCAAATAACAATCTTCAAGTGGTGGCAAATCAAGCATATAATAAATCCTTCTAGGCATAACAGAAACACTACTATCAAGATCACATAAAGCTTTGAAATCAAAATCATTCACTTTCATATTAATGATGGGTTCCCAACCATCTTCTTGTTTTATAGGAATAGAAGCTTTATGTTTCACCTTTTCTTCTTTGATCTTTATGAGAGCATCAATAATGTGTTTTGTAAAGGCCATGTTCATAGAACTAGCATTAGGACTTTTAGCAGATTTTGTAGGAACTTAATAACTTCAGAGATATTGCAACCATAGAGATCAAAACCATAATTATCATCTAGGGTAGTAGAGCTATTACTAGCCTCAACACTAGTGGTGGTGATAGTAGAAACAATAATGTTTCTAGCAATTTCATCTTCTCTTTCCCACTTAGCATGTAATTCAGCTAATAGTCTAACATTTTCATCAATTCTAACTTGTATGACATTAGTAGCTGCAAAGGGATTATCAATAGCTTCAGGTTTAGCAGCCATTTTATTCAAAGAAGATTGAACTTCAGCCAGAGATGCTATATTTCTTTCAACATTAGAGAGTTTTTCCTCAATAGTTTTATTGAAAGCAGTTTGTTTAGTAATAAAGTCTTTAAGCATAACTTCAAGTTCAGAGGGAGCACTCCTATTATTGTTGTAGGAATTTCCATAAGCATTACCATTGTTGGGAGGATAAGGTTTATAATTGTTACCAAAATTATTCCTATAGGCATTGTTGCTAAAATTGTTATTTCTTATAAAGTTCACATCAACTTGCTCTTCTTGAGCAACCAAAGAGGCTAAGGGAACATTATTAGGATCAATATGGGCTTTCCCATTCACAAGCATAGACATAATAATATCAATCTTATCACTCAAGGAGGAGGTTTCCTCAACAAAATTTTCCTTCTTACCTTGTGGAGCTCTCTCAGTATGCCATTCAGAATAGTTAACCATCATATTATCCAGAAGCTTTGTTGCAGCACCCAAAGTAATGGTCATAAAGGTACCTCCAGCAGCAGAATCCAAGAGGTTCCTTGAAGAATAGTTCAATCCTGCATAAAAAATTTGGATGATCATCCAAGCAGTCAGTCCATGAGTGGGACAATTCTTTACCAAAGATTTCATTCTTTCCCAAGCTTGAACAACATGTTCATTATTAGATTGTTTAAACTTCATTATTTCACTTCTCATAGATATAATCTTAGCAGGAGGATGGTTTTTTCTAATGAAAGCATCTTTGCATTTAGTCCAAGAATCAATACTATTCCTAGTCAAGGAATTCAACCACTCTTTATCTTTTCCTCTCAAAGAGAAAGGAAACAATTTCAGCTTAATAATATCACCATCTATATCCCTATGCTTTTGCATCTCACAAAGTTCAACAAAATTATTTAGATGGGCAGCAGCATCTTCATTACCAATGCCAGAAAATTGTTCTCTCATAAAAAGATTGAGTAATGTAGGTTTTATCTCAAAGAAAGTAGCTTCAGGCATAGGTGGAGCAATAGGTGTGCTCATAAAATCATTGTTGTTGGTGCTAGTGAAGTCACACAACTTAGTGTTTTCAAGAGTAGTCAATTTTTTGTGCTTTTGATAAAGAAAGCAAACTAGTAAAACTATTTTTGTGTGTTTTTGATAAAGAAACAAGCAAGCAAAACAAAAATAACAATGTAAAGAGATTGGTTGTGAGGGACTCCCCTTGTGAAGATGTCCTTGACTCCCCAGCAACGGCGCCAGAAAAAGTCTTGATGTACTCGTTAGTCTCTTCTTCTTTTGATCCCCGGCAGAGGTGCCGAATAAAGTACTTGCTGACTTGATAATAACGAGCTCGTTGGGGAACTCCAAGAGGAAGGTATGATGAGCACATCCGTAAGTTTTCCCTCAGTACGAAACCAAGGTTATCAATCCAGTAGGAGCAAGGAAACACCCCAAAGGCGTAGCTAGATGAACGTTGGCAGGGCGCACTACCGGTCCCAGCGGCAACGTGGAGACCTGCACAACCCAACCATAGAACTTTGCCCCCAACTTACGATGAGGTTGTCAATCTCACCGGTTTTGATGAAATAAAAGGATTAAATGTATCGAATGGAAGGAAGTAATAGTTTGTAGAAAGTAAACACAAAGCAGTAAATAGTTTGTAGATTGTATGTAAAACAAAGGATCGGGGTCCATAGTTCACTAGATGTGGCTCTCCTTAAGATAGATAACATGCTGGGTGAAAAAATTACAGCGGGGCAATTGACAAACATCGAGAAAGTATACAAGCATATATGAATCATCTTGACTCCTTTGAGACTTGATTGGGCATTACAACATTATACATAGACCGCCATCCAACTGCATCTATGACTAATAATCCACCTTCAGGTTATCATCCGAACCCCATCCAGTATTAAGTTGCAAGCAACAGATTATTGCTTTACGAATTGCGTGTAAAGTAAACAATACGATTGTTCTATGAACAAAGGATTGTTGTTTTCTCCCTAGTAGCAACAACACATCTAGTACCTTAGAAATTTCTATCACTTCCCTAGATTACCAGAGGCATGAACCCACTATCGAGCATAAATACTAACTCTTGGAGTTGCTAGCATCTACTTGGCCAAGATAGCTACTAACAACGGAGCATGCAAGATCACAAATAACAAAGACATGATAGAATCAATAATCAATCTGAAATAGCATTTCAATATCCATCGGATCCCCGCAAACACAACATGCGGAATTACAAATAGATGATCTTGATCATGAACGGAGCTCACAAGATCTAGACATGAAAGCACAAAGGAGGAGAACCAACCATCTAGCTACTACATGGACCCGTAGTCCAGAGATGAACTACTCACGCATCACACCGGAGGCTTGCATGATGATGAAGAAGGCCTCCAGGGTGAATTCCCCTCTCTAGCAGGGTGCCGAGAAGAGCTTCAGATCCCTCCCGATCTAGGGATGGACATGACGGCGGCTACATACTCTTTCGTGGAATTTTGATCGGGTACTTAGGGTTTTGGTACCAGAGGCAATATATAGGCAGAAGGAGAGGCCGAGGGGGTGTTAGGGTCGGCCAAACCACCCCCTAGCGCGGGCCAGGCCTGGCCGCGCGGCCAGGTGGTGTGGCCAGGCCCCAGCCCTTCTCCGTCTCGTATTCTGGCTCCAGACGTCTTCCCGTAAAATAGTGACTTTGGCTTTTGTCCTGTCCAATTCCGATAATATTCATTTTTTGACTTCCTGGAACCAAAACAGCAGAAAACAGGCAGCTGGCACTGTGGCTTTTTATAATAGGTTAGTCCAAGAAGTTATATGAAAAGTACTCCAAAGTGTGGACAAAACACAAGAAAGTAGATAAAACCAAGCATGAAACATCAAAAATTATAGATACATTTGCAATGTATTAGCCTATAGTGACTTTAGATCAACCTCGAGGGCTTTCTCATGGGCACTGTGCCCTGGGACACATCATTCTACGTTAGAAGTGAACTAGCCCCGCCATAACATTATACAACACTTTAGATGGCACCCTTATCTATTATTATAAATGTATTCATCGAAACACTAGTGCACTCTGTGCAACTTTCGATGTTTTGTTCACCTCCTTCCTACTTGACTTTAATCGGTATTTACATGAGTTTCCAACATATTCCCTTATAACATAACCCTTTATGTTTTAAGATATGTCATCCTTTATGGATTTGACAAATGTGTCCGCAGTTCTCTATTAGACACTACGGACAAACTTAGCTCAACATTCCGTGATTCAAACTTAATCACTTTTAAACGTTCCTTCTTGGATCATATATTATGTTTAAGTTATCATCATGGTTTTCTAAGATAGAACCTATGTCTTAACATAGTGGATGATCATCCTTTTCTTTCTTTCAACCATTGACGTTAAACTTAATACTATTCCTAACTTGAGTTATTAAGGACCAGTTCCTCAATTAACTTCTATTCTGAAACCCTTTTTAGAATCCCTTAAGGAATACTACATAATATCATAATACACTTATTATTAACTTCTACACCTTATAAATCATTATTTATCGGTACTCGCGCTTTTATTCTTAACACACTTAAGAATCACTCCTATAAGCTCCCACTCAAAATATGTTCCTATCATATTTGGATATGAGTCAGTACTCTTACTCAAACTATGTTCCGACATATTTGAATTGGAGACTTATATTGCTCCCACTCAAAAATATGTCATTCACATATTGTTTTAGGAAGACTTTCATAGCTCCCACTCAATTTCATGCAAATTGCATATCTACACACAATTTCAAAATCCTTTGATTAAATATCAAACTTGGAGATTTACTATGAGACGCTAGTACTTTTACTAGTTTTAAATCCACTAGACATTAAGCACACTTAAATCAAATTCATTTGAATTCGTCTAATACTTGACAAATTGTGCTTTTGTCATTCACCCCCTTTTCCACGACTTTGCAGTCATTTGGGAAAATTCAAGTAACCCCTTTTACTTGTGAGACTCAGCAACGAATTGTTTTCTAATCTCAAGGCAATTTTGCTATGGGATTTCTCATAACTTTAGTTTACCATTATTTCCTTAGTAGTTCGTAGGTATGTCATATTCCAAGAATCATGACAAATGATTCACAAATGTCTCCATACAAGGTATGGATTACATTTTGAATCCTACTTTATGTAGTGAAAACACCAGTGGGGAAAACACAATGATCATTATCATTGATTCTTTCCTTTGTGAAGAGAATCGCTCAGGAACGTTATCCGTTGCGCTTCTTAACACTCTGATGCATGGATTTGAATCATCATCGTGTTTCACACTATCTTCCATTTTCTCCATAATCGAGAAATATCACTAAAAGTGAGCTTTCTCAAGAATGCACCAAAATTCAAGCAATACTAGTTTTGCTTTTCTTTTGGTTTCAACTATGGATTTAGTATTCGAAGTTTCCAATGAATACTCTACAAGGACTTATTCGCTATTGTTTTGGTTATATCGAATAACCACAAAACTTTCATGAATTCAAGTGGTTCACTATATATTCTAATTGAGTACTAACTATTTATAATTAATGGTCTCTACATCTACACTACAACGATTTATTTGGTGCCATCTATTTACCCATTTGATATCTAATATCATATTGTGATGCTTTGCATTTTGACGTTTCAAAACGCTTTGCATTTCACAATTACTTTTATGCCATTCTTTATAAAGTCGAATTTCATTAGTATTGATCAAATCATAGTAATTAGATTCTCTTTTATATTTATACCCTTTTATTGATGAAACACTTTGATCAAATCAAATAGTTTCATATTCATGTTTCCTTTGGTAAACTTCTTTACACAATTAAACAATCATAATGATAATTACCATTTCGTTAAAACACAATACATCGAATATGTATTTACTTTCAACAATTCATTAAACACTTTGTATTCAAGTAATACACGGTGTTCAAGTTATTTTGCCAAACTTAGGCATGATTTATATGTGATAAGAAATCAAATGTGTTTCACATATTATCAACATAACTTTGAATTTAAACAATGGTTTAATTCATTAATGAAATATCATTTAAGTTGGGTATTTTAGGGCATTTCAATATTTTACAAATGTTCATGCATTATCAATTAGTTTCAAAAAAACAAGGATAATTCACATATAATCAAACAAGATATGAACACAAATAGAAATCATTCATAAAAGTAGAACAACTGTTTGTTACAAACTCATATGAATAACCGTCTCACAAAGTGTGAGACACACTAAAGAAGTTCACAATCTTGATTACAATAACTATCCAAAACATAAACTAAGTGATAAATGTCAAGGGAGGGTGTCGTCGGCCATCATCGTCATGCTTGCCATCAACACACAACGTCACCTCCTCTCCAGCAAGCACCTCTCATGCAGAAGGACCTGTTTTCAGCAAAACAGAACAAGTATCAAATATACTTAACACTGCAAATGTGTTTGCAAGACTATAACATTTATAAAATCGTATATCAAATATATACCTTTATCATTGATGACCTCAGCGACATTTGGTTCAACCAACATATTCCTGAGATGTGTTACGAACCGGTGGAATTCCATTGATTCCGTGTCGCCTCTCATAATGCAAGTCCTGACTTATGCTTGATAGCTTGGTGGTAGCGACCGCAACACAACTCCTATTGCAAAAGAGCTTGCGAACCAGTTGTCCAGGAAGTATGCCAGACTCATGTATGCATCATATATGCTCAACAAGTGATCGTCTAGTGAGGAGCCTTCCTCCATCTTAATGGAAAGGAAGTCCCCCATCAGCTCATACTCCCATATGCGCACTTGTTCCATGAAATGCGATCTTAGATGTGCCATAACCATTCAGGGATTAAGACTTCCCACCATCGTCCATAGTCCATCTTCCATCCCGAGGTGCATCGTTACTGATATGAATGTGGCCATCACACGATGATGGCAGTGGAGATCCCGCTGCTCCTGGGTCTCATGAGAATAGGGTGGCTCCAAGTACATCTCGTAGATCATGTAGTCAGCCACTTTGTTCTCACCAAGGAGAGCAAAAAGGCGCATGACCCATGTAGAGAAGTTGGATCCATCTAACTTGAGATTTTCTCCTTTTAACCAATCATCAGTAGGGAAGGTAATCTTGGGGATAACCATTTTCTACATTTAAAATTGCAAAAGGAATTTAGACTAAGTTTATAATTAAATGAGTTAATAATAACTCCACTCAGAAACACCTATACCCATAAGGGTTCCTAGTGATAACACGACCCCTATCAGCCACATCTCCCCCAATCATCACGGCCATCAATGTGGGTTCAAGGGTGGACGCTAAACGTCGGTCACATCATTCATGCGACTCGTGCTCGATCTTTCGACCATCCGCATTCCGAGGCCATGTCTGCACATGCTAGGCTTGCCAACTCAACCTTAGTGTATTCATTGTGCAACATGGCTTACACCCACTATATGCGAACGTAGATATGTCTGACGCCCATGCCTGTACCATGGATCGCCTCATACCAAAGAACTTTCTTGGTGGTGCACACTAAGGGGGAACACAATCGTTGGTAATTTTAATAGGGATCGTCTTATTAGGCTACCGTCGAGTATCTAATACTAGCACACAATAAGATATACATACAATAACATTGAATGTAAATGCGATGTGATATGGTCCTTCAAGTTCTGATCTCCATCCGTCGTCACCGGATTCCGGTGCCAGGGTTATGGCGCCGTAGACACCAGGGTACTGGTATCATTCCGGCGTGGTAGTCCGTCACCTCCATGACTATCTACTACTACATAACATAAGGTAATCACTTTAGCTTTGCCACAACCATATCACAAAGCAACACCCCCCTGCAAAACAAAGTTAGACGCTTCTACTTTATCTTTGCATGTTTTACGTGGCTGAATGGGCTTTCGCACAAGAACCGTTCTTACCTACGAACTTTCAGCACAACGCTGATCAAGTAGTTGTCTCTACTACACCCCTTTCCGGGCCCTCCGTTGCAAATGGCATACCAACTAATGCGAGAGAGACAGACACCCCCTAAGCCACTTTATACGGTACAAGACGTATGTCAAGCGTGGACCAGTCTCGCGAATGAACGCGTAAAGTCGGCTGGGGGACGCTTCATCAAGCATTACTGCGGTATACACAAGTACACGTGGGAGGGTAACAACTAAAAGATCAACGCCCACATGCTACATCTCGTGTGTTCTACACGTACTAGCATTACTACGTATAGATCTAGCTCTGATACCACTGTAGGGGTTCCGCGTATGAAAACAATAAAATTTTAACCTACGCCCCTAAACCCCTGATGCTGCCAGGACCTATCTATTAGTAATACAGTAGCGGGGGGGGGGGGGGGGCTTTTCGTGAACTTACCCTTGAAGACCGAAAAGCGTTGTCAACGCTCAGGAGAGCGTGGTTGATGTAGACGAGCCGAAGTCGACCTCAAGGTCGTGATGAAGTCCTTGCGCTCCTGTTGCTCCAACGACTTGAGTGCCTCAAGTGTGACACCTCGCGGGGAGTTACACACGTCCGGTGCCTGACGATGACTCCCGCTTCCCCGATCTAGCAGCAGTTGCGTAAGTAGAGCTCCTGCATCTGAATCCCGTAGCACGACAGCGCTCCACGATGAAGATGTCTCTCGTTCGCGCAGTTCGAACCTGGGACCACGGTCACGAGAGAGAGAGAGAGAGAGAATATCAACTGGAGGTCCTCCCAAAAGTGAGAAGACCTTTATTGATTATTGTGTGTATTTATCTGGCCAAATACCCCCACTATATATAGGGGAAAAGGAGGTACTACCTCCCTCAAAATCCTAGGGTGGGACTAAAGGAGAGGAGGGGGAGGGGCAGCCGCCATCCGACCCTAGTGGGCCCCACGAGGGGGAAGGGGGGCTAGGCCTAGCCGGCCACCCCCTTTGTCCCTTCTCCCTCTCTCCTTTCCCTAATGGGCCCTCTCCCTTCCGTGAATTGGCCCATTAAGCCTTTTGACCTTTTAAATTGATTTTCTCTTTATTAAATAAATATGAATAAATGATTAAATCAATATTTAACATTCATTCACATATTATTAAACCTCTATGGTTATGGAACACTTCCACCTCCACTCCGGACATCCTCCGGACTTACCGAAACCCTTCTGGTTTTATCTCTACAATTCTTCGGCGATTCTACCGATCCTATAAACACTCTCTAAGCATCATCAAGCCCTTAAGCGTGATACGCACGGTTCAGGAACACTCCAGACATGGTCGGAACACTACGGCACCAATGATTGGCAGAGGGACCTAGATGGCCATGTGACCCCTGTGCGTTCCACGAAGATCTTTCGTTGTTTGAGTCAGGACAGTCGTGTCTTATTCCCTTTGTCTCTCGATACTTGCATTGCCCGAGATCTGATCAATGACATCACCATGCCGTGTTCAATCTTGTTACCTAACAATGCTACTTGACTCGTTCCGACAAGTGATATCCCTATGATCAAATCACACGTTGTGCAGCTATTGGATATAACCTCTCCGAGTGGGCCCTTGAGTATCTTTCCGTCACATGGACAGACAAATCCCGCTCTTGACATATATTGCCTCTACGGTTTCCTCCGAGTACCTGAACACACCTTTATAGCCACTGTATTACCAAGTAGCGCTTGATGCTATCTAAGCACTCTCAGGAGATAGTAATTGATATAGCCTCACGGTCTAAGGAATAGTCTACGAGGATCCATTTCTAATCATCGTAACTTGAACTTCATGACATGATTGGGTCATGATGTTTAGGTTGGGTATTGGTTCATCATCTCATTCCCAGAATGAGTTGACTCCATTTCCAACCGGTATAAATGCCACATGATCAGGAAACTTGATCATCTGTTGACCAGTGAACCAGTGACTAGAGTTTCACTGGGAACCCCTGGTTGTTTGTATATCACGCATGTATTGATGTTTCCACTCAATACAGTTATAGCATGATATAAAACTTAATCATAAACTATATGAAAGTATATCTATCCGTCATCGGGATGGACAAATCCCACTCTTGATCCATGAGCCTCAACATAACACCTTCGTAGCACTAAACACACCTTTATAGTCACCTTGTTACGGTGTGACGTTTGATGTTATCAAGATACTCTTCCGGTGTTAGCAATTAACATGATCTCATGGTCTAAGGACTAAGATTACTTCATATGATGTTATAGCAATATAACCATAACGACTCTGATCGTAATGCTATACTTCGGATGAATGTTCATCACATCATTCCACCAATGTTGTGACCTCGTTATTAACGACATCCAATGTCCATGATCAGGAAACCTTGATCATCTTGTTAATCAACGAGCTAGTTTATAAGAGAGGCATAACTAGGAACTTTCCTTTTGTTTATTCAACACACATGTATTAACGTTTCCAAATTAATACAATTATAGCATGCAAAATAAACATTTATCATAAACAAGGAATAAGATAATAACCACTTTATTATTGCCTCTCGGGCATATTCCCTTTAGTCTCCCACTTGCACTAGAGTCAATAATCTAGTTTGAAAAACTTTGTGTATTGAACACCTATGGCTTTCTGGTGTTGCATATAAGCGATTTCTAGTGGTTAACATAATCTTCGGCTCTGACAGTTTCAGGTCCGTGTGTATTTGCATGTCTTTGAGTCTCTACGCATCACTCATTCTCAAATGAGATGGCATTGTATACATTTGGTCCTTTGGTGAGACCTTTAGTTCGTTTGAGTTAAAATATGTTGATATTATTGTCATACAATATATCTTCATAGTATTAGCCCACTTTGAACCACATCTAGTTTGATAACAAACTACCTAACACAAATGCCCTCCTTTGCTGCTATTATAGTAGTCATATACTCAGCCTTTTGTTGTAGTATCCGTCACAATGTTTCAACTTTGGAACTTATCCAAATCCATCATGGAACATCCTTTCCATTACATTGTGCCACCCATAGTCTAAATTGAGATAAATTTAATTTGTATCTTGTGACAAAAGTAGTATCAATGTAACACTTTACAATGAACTACCTTTAACTATTTGTCACTTATACATGATATATTCTTAGTTATTCCAAAGCTCATAAGAATATCTTTACTATTGTCCAATGATCATCTTATGAATCATTCTGGTATGTGCTCATAACATTTAGAGCATAGGACATTCTGGATATATATACATATCATGGTATAATCGATCAAAATCTTCATGTGATTTTACTCACCAAGTGTTGAAACACTTGAATCTTGATACAATCCTTTCCATACATCAAGAACCTTTCTTGTTGTTTCCATATTGAACCCTTTCAATATCTCATATATGTATGTCTGGCACAACCGTATTAGTGCCTCAATCTATCCATATAGATATTGATGCCAAATATTCCGGGTTTGCCCAAGTATTTCATCGAAATCTTATTTTAATGAAATTCTTAACTTGTGTGAATACAAGATACATCATTTCCAATCAACAAAATGTTCTCTACATAATGTATTAGAAATATGTCTCAGCGCTCCCACTTAATTTCTTGCAAATGCAAGCATCTTCATCATCTCCGATGAAATTAAAGTTCCTTCAACATTTTCATCATGGTGAAGATTCCAACTCCGCTATGCTCACTTCAACTTTTGAAGTTTGCATGCCCTTTTAGCACCCTTTGAATTAACAAAACACTTTGGACCGTGTCATGTACACGTCCTAGGTAACCATTCTATTAGAAGAACCTTGTTTTGTTTATTCAACTACTATATACCAAATTATATGAAGTGGTTGCTACATTAATCCGTCAAGACTAAATATCGCTATGAAAGATCAAATCTTGTCATAGTCAACTCCTTGAACATTGAACTTCTTTCCGACATGTCGACTATCTCATAGATGTTAAACATCCATGTCTATTTCTTTATAGATCCAAACATGATGGATAGGCTTCACGCCTTTCATGAGGGTCTTCCAAGTTCAGAAACTTGATTTCTCGTGTATGGACACTATCACGGATTCTATGACTTCTAGTCATTTTATGGAGTCAGGGCCCATCATCGCTTCTTCGCATGTAGTCGGTTCATCATTGTCAAAACAATAATGACTTGCTTATCAAATCACACTATTTGATTCTTACCGACCCACACGGCTCCATAGGAACTCTAATCTCCGAGATCACAACCTTTGTAATCACGGGAGCCATGAGCATTGTGGCTGCCACCGGGACACTTTCTGGCGTTGCGCTACTTAGCACATATAGCTAAGGTTCAACAACCTTATCAAAGTTCTATTGTCCTCCCACTTAACTTTTCGCGAAAAATTCCTTCTCAAGAAACTTGACGTTCCAAGTAGCAATCTCTTTTGTCCTTGGTGTTATGGAGAAATTCCCAACAAATTCTTTGGGATAACCTACAAAGACGTGCTTATCCAACTTTGGTTGTAAACATTTTACTTATGCATAGCATACCAAAATTTAGGAAAAGACAATTCGGGTTTTATCCCAAACCATAACTTATATGGTGTCATTTCAACGGATCACGATGGTGCTCTTTTCAGTGTAAAAGCGGAAGTCTCTAAAGCTTCAATCCTTAAAACATAATGGCAGTTTTATAAATGACACCTTTGATCTTACCATGTCAAACATGGTTTGATTTCATCTCTCGAATATGCCATACTCCTATGGTTTACCAGAAAACACAAATCATGGAACAATTCCTCAAATCTTAAGTGTTTTGATAAACATGTAACTCAAATATCTTCCTTTATGATCAAATCATAAACTCTTTTATTTTCTTGTTACAATGATTTTTCACTTCATCTTGAAAGTCTTTGAACAATTTTCAAATGGTTCATACTTCTTCCTTATTAAGTAAATATATAGATATATTCACTCAAATTTCTGGAGAAAGTATATGAAGAAAAAAAGATCCATCGCATATGGCTACATATAATGGACTATATACATCAATATGTATAATATCCAATAAGTTAGTCATCCGTTCCTCTTTGGCCTATGGATGGAGTTTCAATTATCTCGAGGAAAGTTTCACAAGCGTCAATTGATCAAAATCAAAGACTCAAAAAATCCATCAACATGGAGTTTCTTCATGTTTTCTTTCCAATATAATTTAAACAGCGATGTCACTTCATAAGTGATCTTTCAATCATTTGTCTTGCGACATTTTAGCAATAGTGTTTATGGATGTGATTTCTCCCACCAGACTTGTAAAAGTTCATCCATCCTTTATGGAATACGGTAATTATTTGAACAAACATTGTTCTCATAATACCGGAACAAAATAACAATTATTAAAACAAATATTGAAGGCTAGGTTGGATGACAACGAAAAAGAAATAACACTTTATTTGTTTTCGATGAACATCATCACTTATTCTCTTACTAGTTACTTAGGCCATTGCAGTTCATAAATTGTGTTGTCCTGTATGACACTTCATACCAACCAATTCGGTATCCAATACCGGTATCCAATACCTAAGAACCACATTGTTTAACAAGCAATGAATACAACCATAACATGTATATCTTCTATATACCTAAGCTGGACATTTCCAACTTTTTCTTTTCTGCAAAATATCTTATAGATTCTCTTTCAGCAATTCATTTTCCTTTTAAAAGAATCTATCAACATCAATAGTGGTGTCATTCACATGACACATAGTACAAATCGTATATAGTCAAATACTAATACCTTTGGACTTGCACTTTGAAGTGGATCACCATCATCAAATGTTTGGTGTTCTTTCAAAAATCCATTCTTTAGTAATCTATTAGTGTAGTAAACATTTTACTTACATCTTCTATTCATCCTTATCATGACAACTTTCATGATCAAGCTACTATAGCCTGTAAGGAAGAATCGTGAGTATAATGTTAGTTCCCAAAACCTTTTTGGGAGATCCGGATGCTTAGCATCTCCATCCTTCACAAATTCTCATACAATATGAGAACATGTATTTTGCTAAATTATACTCTATCATAATGCAACCAAAAACATTGTTTCAGATATCACAATATCTTTCACACATGATGGTTTCTGAAACAATTTTCAGCTCCTATATAATCTTGATATTAAAACAACTTTTGAATATCAATAATCATGGAGGCAAACATGATACTTTAGATACTAACATTGTAATTCTTACTCTTGATCTAATAATACTTATTAAACTTCATGGAGTAAATAAAGTTTGCTGAAAGTTTGCAATAGGACTTATAAACTTTAAATTGATATTCAAAACAATACGATACCAGTTCGTAAAGTAAATATCCAGAATTCTATAGTTCTATTATCTCAATTAAAACTATGCATAAGGTAGTGAACAGATGCCAATGACAACAACAAATTATGCAAAATCACTTCGATTTAGTTTATGACAAATTGAGTTCAACTAATCCAAATTAGAAATAAACTCCCACTCAAAAACGACATCCCTCGTGCCTTTTTGGTGATTACATGAACCAAATTCACTACACCAAGTCCGATCATCATGTGAGTCGGTGTAGCTTCAAAGGCGAGCATCAATATGGGCATCGTATCAACCATATGACTCATGCTTAACCTTCCGGTCCGTGTTCCAAGGCCATGTCTATACATGCTAGGCTCGCCAAGTAAGAACCTTAGTACTCGCGTATGTAAAACTGTCTTACACCCGTTGTATGAAAGCGCGGAGTCAAGTACACACGATCATCACGTGATGTCTCGAAACACGATC
Source organism: Avena eriantha (assembly GCA_910589775.1). Lineage (NCBI taxonomy): Eukaryota > Viridiplantae > Streptophyta > Magnoliopsida > Poales > Poaceae > Avena > Avena eriantha. Next base: position 385,217,144 of record OU342746.1, read on the forward strand.
CATACAACAGTGCATACTTAAGGAAGAACACATTTTTATCTTGATATTTAAATGAGGGATCATCTTATAATGCTAATAAACCGCCAAACAAGCAATATAAGATGCGAACATCATATGTGTAAAGTGGAATGATATGGTCCTTGCAGTTGATCACCATCATATGCATCGTGGTATGATCTCCATTATTCGTTTGTGTGTAAGGCCAAGGTCTATGGAACTTACACGTTAGGTGTGTTGTAAGAGCATCAACTCTACATCAACTTACAAGATTACCATATCATGACACTAGCCCAGCAACGATCTAAACTAGACGCCTCTAATTTATCAATTGCAAGTTTTTACGTGGCTTAGGGCTTTCGAAGATAGAACCGGTCTTACCTACGAACATGGAACCACAACGATGATAACTAAGTTATTAGCAACTCGTTGTCAATCAGATATTGACTATAGTAGGAGAGACAGACACCCGCCAGCCACTTATGCAAAACTAGTTGCATGTCAGTTGTGGAACCGGTCTCATGTGCGATGACATGTAAAGTTGGTCCGGGCCGCTTCATCCCACTATGCCACCAATATCCAAAGTACATATAAGAAGCAATAACATGATCATCACCGCCCACATACTCTTATGTGTTCTACCCGTGCAAAGCACCTACGCATAGATCAGGCTCTGATACCACTGAAGGGTTCGCAGCATAGAAAACAAAAAAATTCCTATGATGGGAACTATACGCCAAGACCTATCTACTAGATACAAGCAACGGGTGGATATACATCCATAGAGAACTTACCCTCGAAGACAACAAAGCTTTGTTAACGAGATGGAACTCGTGGATAATGTAGTCGTACACTTGTCGATCTCAAGATCGTGATGAAGTCCAGCAGGTCCGGCTCCAGCACGTCCATTAGATCCAGCTACAGCAAGTCCAGCACCACCAAGTCCAGCACCGCAAAGCAACGGTGCATCCGTGATCGTACACACGTCCGGTATCCCGACAACCTCCGTCCGTCGCTCCAGCAAAGCAGCGGAAGCAGCAACTCCTTTCTAGATAAAGCCATCGGGAACATGTATCTCGCTAATCCGAGACCATGGGGAAAAATACTAAAGGGAGAGAGAGATCCTTCACGAGGAGGTGTCAGGAAGAAGGAGTGAGAGGGGGGCCTTTTATAGGAGGAGGGGAGGGTGTCCCTTCACCTCCCCCATTCATGTGGTGGTAACCCCCTCCACATTAAAATGCCCCTTCACATTCTCTTTTAAAGTCTCCACTTTAAATGCATTAAATTTCTCCAAATTTAATGGTCTCTCATTTAATAAAAATCTTTTATTAATTTTATTCAGAATTTTGTTAATTACTTTAATTAACAAACATTCACATAAAACCCCCTGCAACATTTCAATATTACATGCAGAACCAATTTTAGCAATTTCACCCGAAATAGTTTCGGTGTCTATTGAAATAATTCTAGCGCTTTCTAAATCTTTAGCTGAAACATATTTGCTCCTAAATGGTGTCGGTATCCCTTAAGTGTGTCACCCTACGGTTCGCGAATAATGTAGACATGATCGAGACCCCTCTCTGATCAATAATCAGCAGCGGGACCTGGAGATCCGTACTGACTCCCACATATTCAACGATGACCCTTGTGATCGTGTGAACCTTTAACGTCGTAACTAAATCCCTTTGTCTCGCGATATATTACATGTCCGAGATTCGATTATTGGCATCCAAATACCTAGTTTGATCTCGTTATCGACATGCACTCTTTTCTTGTTTCCGTGATATAACATTCTAGTGATCACATCACTTGCTTGCAAGCTATCTTAATGTGATATCACCGAGAGGGACCAAAGTATATCTATCCGTCATCAGGATGGACAAATCCCACTCTTGATCCATGAGCCTCAACATAACACCTTCGTAGCACTAAACACACCTTTATAGTCACCTTGTTACGGTGTGACGTTTGATGTTATCAAGATACTCTTCCGGTGTTAGCAATTAACATGATCTCATGGTCTAAGGACTAAGATTACTTCATATGATGTTATAGCAATATAACCATAACGACTCTGATCGTAATGCTATACTTCGGATGAATGTTCATCACATCATTCCACCAATGTTGTGACCTCGTTATTAACGACATCCAATGTCCATGATCAGGAAACCTTGATCATCTTGTTAATCAACGAGCTAGTTTATAAGAGAGGCATAACTAGGAACTTTCCTTTTGTTTATTCAACACACATGTATTAACTTTTCCAAATTAATACAATTATAGCATGCAAAATAAACATTTATCATAAACAAGGAATAAGATAATAACCACTTTATTATTGCCTCTCGGGCATATTCCCTTCAAATAGTCCTTATTACTATTTGTCTCTAGGGCATATTTCCAACAAATAATCCACCTTCCGGTTATCAATCCGACCCCCTGCAGTATTAAGTTGCAAGCAACAGATAATTGCATTACGCATTGCGTGTAAAGTAAATAATACAATTGTTCTATGAACAAAGGATCATTGTTTTCTCCCTAGTAGCAAGAGCACATCTAGTACCTTAGAGATTTATGTCACTTCCCCAGATTACCAGAGGCATGAATCCCCTATCGAGCATAAATACTCCCTCTTGGAGTTGCTAGCATCTACTTGGCCAAGATAGCTACTAACAACGGAAAGCATGCAAGATCTCAAATAACAAAGACATGATAGAATCAATAATCAATCTGAAATAGCATCTCAATATCCATCGGACCCCCGCAAACACAACATGTATGAATTACAAATAGATGATCTTGATCATGAACGGAGCTCACAAGATCTAAACATGAAAGCACAAAGGAGGAGAAACCAGCCATCTAGCTACTACATGGATCCGTAGTCCAAGGATGAACTACTCACGCATCACACCAGAGGCTTGCATGGTGATGAAGAAGGCCTCCAGGGTGAATTCCCCTCTCCGGCAGGGTGCCAAGAAGAGCTTCAGATCCCCCTGTACTAGGGACAGAGACGACGGCGGCTACAGACTCTTTCGTGGATTTTTGATCGGGTACTTAGGGTTTTCGTCCCGAAGGCAACTAATAGGCGGAAGGAGAGGCCGAGGGGGTGCTGGGGTCGGCCAGACCACCCCCTGGTGCGGGCCAAGCCTGGCCACGCAGCCAAGTGGTGTGGCCGGACCCTGGCCCCTCTCCGTCTCATATTCTAGCACTTGATCCCTTCCGGAAAAATAGGCACTTTGGCTTTTGTCCCGTCCAATTCCGAGAATATTCATTTTCTGACTTTCCTGGAACCAAAAACAACAGAAAACAGGCAGCTGGCACTGTGGCTCTTGTTAATAGGTTAGTCCAAGAAATCATAATAAAAGTACTCCAAAGTTGGAACAAAACACAAGAAAGTGGATAAAACTAAGCATGGAACATCAAAAATTATAGATACATTTGCAATGTATCAACATCCCCAAGCTTAACTCCTGCTCGTCCTCGAGTAGGTAAGTGATAAAAAGAAAGAATTTTTGAGGTGACATGCACCATCAAAGACTTGATCAAAATATTTGCAAAACATTCAAAGCTGGGATCAAAGTACTTCAATCATAACATGAAAGACAAAGTTCTAGCTATAAGCAAAGAAACTATGATGCAACATGAAAAGGTACAAATAGAAGATTCATGAATAACATGCTTTGCAAGACGTTTGTTTGTTTCACATAAAGAAAACATAGCATAAAAGTATTCAACTTGTCCCTCAATAGAGTAGCAAATATAAATGCATAGGACACCTTCAAAGTTCATAAGAGTGACTAGATACAATAGTTTAAAACAAGCAATAACAAGTTATGCATCAATCAACTAGTCTTGGGACAATGCGCATAGAACTAAGAATGGCCACTATGCTCTCAAAGTAGTGCATAAAGATAGAAGGTGGAGACTCAATATAATGGTGGAAGAAAGGCCTTTTGTAAAAAGGAAGTAGGGATTCAAGTCTCATAAAGAGCTTCCAAATATTATGGTACTTGTAGTTTTCAGCTCTCATTGCCCCTATCATAAGCATCTTGAAGGTGATTAAGGTTAAAGTGACACAACTAAGAGGATATGCTTGACAAGTTATAAACCGAATTCTCATGCCCCTTACTTACAAAGACCGATCCTCATGCTACTCAACTTTAGTCACGAGTAAGCTCTTGTCATTGTAAGTATATGTGTATCGTTAAGAACCGCCAACGGGGTACCCCTTGCATATGATAAGGGAGCTTTCCCATAATCAAAATGACAAGGCAAGCAGACAATGAGCATCTCAGCGATCTTTTTATTTGCTATTTGCATAGGTTTTTATTGAGGATGCTTCATAGAGTGCTCATTATGGTGATGCTGCAAGTTTCCACCATGATTAGGCATGGCTTAGGCTAGTGGCCCAGGCGTTTCTCTAACACACATACAAACTCCATGATCTTAGAAGTTCCACTTATATTTCACACCGCCGGGATCCGTAAGCAAAAGAACATAATATCAACGGGGTATAAAGTACAAGTGCAGTGTTGAAAGCGTTCCCCATGAAACATGGTTCTGCTAATTTCAACTTATAAAGCGCAAGCATATACGCAACAAAGAAGGACCCAATGGTTCAAGTTTATTAGAGGCAATAAAGTAAAGTGTGCCATCAAGTTCGTGAGAGCTTTAATCACTAGTTTTCTCATAACAAGTGGAAGGTAAACAAAAGCATGAATATACTTGGAATAGCATAAGCTAGTAGGTAGGTATGGTGGACTCTTTGAAAAAACTTGGTTTAGGGATTTGGATGCATGAGTGGAACTCATACTTTGTTGTGGAGGCTAGCAAAAGATTGGGAGCGTGATACATTGCAAATGTATCTATAATTTTTGATGCTCCATGCTTGGTTTTATCCACTTTCTTGTGTTTTGTCCACACTTTGGAGTACTTTTCATATGATTTGTTGGACTAACCTATTAACAAGAGCCACAGTGCCAGCTGCCTGTTTTCTGCTGTTTTTGGTTCCAGGAAAGTTAGAAAATGAATATTCTCGGAATTGGACGGGACAAAAGCCAAAGTGCCTATTTTTCCAGAAGACTCATGGAGCCACAATACGAGACGGAGGAGGGCCAGGGGCTGGCCACACCACCCCCAGGCGCGGGCTGGGCCTGGCCGCGCCAGGGCATGGTGTGGTGGCCCCAGGCACCCCCTCGACCCCTCTCTTCGCCTATAAGGAGCCTTCTGACCTAAAAACTTCGGGGGTTTCGACGTTTTTCCATGAAAAGTTCCGCTGCGCCGCCACCACCGAAGGGGAGATTCGAGGGACAGAAAGTCTCTGTTCCGGCACCCTACCAGGACGGGGAAGTGCCCCCGGAGCCATCTCCATCGATCTTCACCATCATCTTCATCGACCATCCATGTTTCCCCCATCTATGAGTGAGTAATCCCCCACTGTAGGCTATGGGGATGGTAGGGTTTGGATGAGATCGTTCATGTAATGGCATCAGATTGTTAGGGCATAATGCATAGTATCTCTTATTAGTGATTTATGACTTTGTTGCAACTTTGTTGTGCTTAATGCTTGTCACTAGGGTCCGAGTGCCATGATTTCAGATCTGAACTTATTATTGATTCATTATGATAGTATTGTTTCTGGTCTTATCTACAAGTTGTGTACACACGTTGTTGTCCGGAACCTATGGCCCCGAAGTGACCGAAATCGGGATAACCGGAAGGGAAAGGCTTTGATGTGAGGATCACATGTGTTCATGGAGTGTTAATGCTTTGCTTTGGTGCTCTATTAAAAGGAGCACCTTAATTGCTAGTAGTTCCCTAGAGGCCCCGCTGCAAACGGGCTGGCAGGACAAAAGATGTTGTGCAAGTTCTCATTGCGAGCACGTATGACTATATATGGAACACATGCCTAGGATTGTCTAGTACTTGGATGCTTTATCTTATTTATCTGCAATTGCCCTATGTTCTGATTGCTATGTGAATTGTCTTGTCCATGCAACGCCCGTCCATCCATCCCTATGCCTACCGCACTTGAATCCCATTGTTTACTGTTTTCGTTACTACTGTCTTTGCTTTGCTACTGTTGTTACTTTCCTATTCCTACTACAAAACTGTTGCTACTAATAAACTGTTGTGAGCAAGATTGTTTCCAGGTGCAGCTGAATTGACAACTCAGTTGTTAAGGCTTATAAATATTCTTTGGCTCCGCTTGTGTCGAATCAATAAATTGGGTTTCACTTCCCTCGAAAATACTGCGATACACCCCCTATACTTGTGGGTCATCAAGACTATTTTCTGGCGTCGTTGCCGGGGAGCATAGCTTTATTTATCAAGTTCACTTGGATTCACTATTTTTCAAGCTAAGTTTATCTTTCTCCTTGTTTGCTTGTTTCTTTATCAAAATACAAAAAAGTAGTTCCGACTCTAGTTGTTATTTTCGTTGGTCTGTTATTGTCTTGCTTTATCATGCTTGTTGGCAATGGTTGGTTTCTTTGAAACTGAAGCTTATTGGCAAGGTGGGTTCACGGAAGATCAAAAATATTATTATAAGGAACACCGCTTGTCACAAAAAGGGAAACACTTATGGGAACAAATTGATAGATTGTATACCATTGCTAGGAACGTGTGCTCTACTTATAATGTTACTTATTGCTGTGATGAATCTTGTTGCAGAATGAGGTATAAACACCTCCCTTTCCAATGTGAGTATAGTGATAATGATACCATATCTTCGTATGCTAAAGGAATTTATGACTTTTATGATGCAGAACAAATTGAAGAATTTATTGCTTGGAAGGGTGCTTTTGAACTTGCTAGTTTGCTTGAAAATATTGATGATTCACCTTACAAATATGAGGTGTATGGTATGCTTAAATTTTTCTTTGATAATTACAAGGATGAAAATGGCTATATTCTTGAATATTTTAATAGATGCTTTCCACAAATGGAAGAGGCTAATGCCTTGCAGGATCCTATGGAAGAAGAAATTGATGAACCTGAAATCTCATTAGATGAAAAAGAGGAGGAGAGTGATGAACAAAAGGAGGAAGAATGGATTAGATACCCATGCCTACCTTCTAATGAGAGTAACTCTTTATCCCTTACATTATTTGATTGTCCCCCTTTCTTACTAAAGGAGAATGACTGTTATGTTCCTGAGGTTTCTCTTGATAATGTTTATGATGAAGCTCTAGTGCTTGTAGATCATGAAAATCATGCTTTATGTGATAGTTATATTGTTGAGTTTATTCATGTAGCTACTGAAAATTATTATGAGAGAGGAAAATATGGTTGTAGAAGTTTTCATGGTATTGAAACACCTCTCTATGTGCTGAAAGTTTTGAAGTTCCTCTTGTTTTATCTTCCTATGCCTGTCACTTTGTTCTTTGCAAATTTATTTGCATACACGATTCCTATGCATAGGAAGTGGGTTAGACTTAAATGTGTTTTGGATTTTCTCCTTGATGCTCTCTTTTACTTCAACTCATATTTCTTATGAGAGCATCCTCTCAAACTTTTATGCCTGAAGATGATAATATGTCTATTATTCTTGGGAGACCTTTTCTTAAATACTGCAGGAGCTGTTATTAATTATAATCAAGGGAAGGTGACTTTCAATGAACACATTGTCTATTTCCTTAAGAAGATTGAAAGGACTTATGGTTTGAATTCAATTGAACATGTTGAGGGCATTCAAGTTGGAGAAATATATTGTCCCATACGAAGAGAAAAATTTGAAACTATTATGATTGGGACCATTGCTATCAAGGTTGAGGTAACATAACCATTAGTGGGATACAAAGTTTTGTCTCATATGGAATTGTTTTGGTAACGAGACCTGATCAACCTTGTTAACAAAAGGATTTCATTGAACAAAACAATGTTTTCACCATGATTATCTCCGCTTACTTCTATTCTATCCATTTTAGTTTTTGCTTCTTATGCCTAAGTTAAAGGCGTTAAAGAAAAGTACTTGTTGGGAGATAACCCAAGAGTTTTAGTTGATTCTTGGAAGTTATTACCTCTGTAATAACCTCTCCTTATCCTTTTTATTTGGTTTTTGTGCCAAGATTAACCTCTAATGAGAGAGAAGTAATGATTGGGAAAGTTGCTGTCCTGAAACAGATTTGTGTGCTTCATCGTAAACATTCCTGAGAGAGCTCTGTATGTAGGATTGAGCTGTAATATTTTGTGCTTCTGACCCAGGTTGTTATATAACTTTCGTTAGTTCAACACTTTTTGATTTGAGCAACATAAGGTCTTCGAAAAAATTCGTATTTACCTGCTGGTCTGTTTTGACAGATTTCTGCCATTTTCTGCATTTGCTTCTTGTTAGTTCCTTCTTGAGTTCCTTTGGGGAATTGAGCTTTTTGAGGGAAGTGCTACAGTATCTAGTGTTCTAATGGGAGTTTATTTGGTGTTAGAACTGAACCTTAAGACTTATTTATCTTGAGTGCACTAATGTTGCTAATAAAGATTGTGTGAAGTTTTGTATGAAGGAAATATTTCAGGTGTATGGAAGGAATGAGTAATGAGATGAAAGATGGACTAAAGCTCAAGATTGGGGATGCCACGCGTGTCACCCCAAGAAATATCCAAGAAGTACAAGCGTCAAAGCTTGGGGTTGCCCAAGGCATCCCTTTCTTCATCAATAAAAATCCCAGGTTTCTTCCAAACACTTCATTTTTATTGTTTCATGCACAGTTGTGTTGTTCTTGGAGCGTCTTCTTTTTCGTTTTCATTTTGGTTTTTAGTTTGCGTGGTTTTCTTAGTTTTCTGAATAAATTGGTTGGACCTCCCCTTTCATATATTGTTGTTCAAATGGTTGGTTTGGTTTGGAAAAGAGTAGGAAAGCTCATGCTTAAGTGGTAAATAGAGCTTGTTTTTTACCGTGGCCTATGCTCTATCATGCCATGCTTGATATTGTTTTGGCTTTATGATTAGTATTCTTTGTTGTAGCATGACTTGTTATAAACAATTGAGATTGCTTAATGTGCCTTGGATGAATCATGTGTTGTTTTAGCATATTAAAGCATAGAATTGTGGTATTCTCCTTTGATGCTTCATTTGGGTTGACTTGGCACATGCTTACACCATGTTATGACTATCTCAAGTCACCATAAGCCTTTATGATCCTTTAGTTTTCAACTTGTAGTATCACTTTATGCTTTGATCAATGATGTTTTGTCGCTCTGCATGATTATGGCCATTATTGCTCTCTCGTTTGTCGCTCCCTTACTATTGCTAGCCTTCACTTTCACTGAGTATGTTTTACTCAAGTTTCCAACTCCCTAAACCAAATATTGCCAAAGTGTCCACCATACCTACCTATTAGCATCATTTGCTACTTCCGTGCATATTCAATATGCCTTGTTTTTCTTCCGAATAAAATGTTTGCTTGTTATGAGAAAGTTAGTTAGTAAAGCTCTCACGAACTTGATGGCACACTTTATTTTCTCTCATTTAATAAACCTGAACCATTGCGTCCTTCTTTGTTGCGTTTATGCTTGCGCTTTATGAGTTGAAGTTAGGAGAGCCATGTATCATGGGGACCGCTTTCAACACTTCATAGGTACTTTGTACCTAGTTGATATCATGTTCTTTTGCTTATGGATCCCGACGGTGTGAAATAAAAGTGGAACTTGTAAGATCATGGAGTTTGTATGTATGTTAGAGAAACGCCTGGGCCGCTAGCCTAAGCCATGCCTAATCATGGTGGAAACTTGCAGCATAACCATAATGAGCATTCTATGAAGCATCCTCAATAAAAATCTATGCACATAGTAAATAAAAAGATCGCTGAGATGCTCATTGTCTGCTTTCCTTGTCATTTTGATTATGGGATAGCTCCTGTGTCATGTGCAAGGGGTACCCCGTTGGCGGTTCTCTATGATACGTATATACTTACAATGATAAGAGCTTACTCGTGACTGAAGTTGAGTAGCATGAGGATCAGTCTTCGTAAGTAAGGGGCATGAGACTTTGATTTATAACTTGTCAAGCATATCCTCTTAGTTGTGTCACTTTAACCTTAAACCATTTAAAGATGCTTATGATAGGGGCAATGAGAGCTCAAAGCTAACGAGTACCATACTTTCAGCATTTGGAAGCCTTTCAAATTATTCAAAATCTTTTTCTTTACTTGTTGAGTCTCCACATATTCTTTGAGCACTTTCTTGAGAGCATAGTGTCCATTATTAGTTCTATGTGCATTGTCCCAAGACTTGTTGATTGATGCATACCTTGATATTGCTCGTTTTAAACTATTTGTATCTAGTCACTCTTGTAAACTTTGAAGGTGTCCTATGCATTTATGTTTGCTACTCTATGAGGGACAAGCTGAATGCCACTATGCTATGTTTTCTTCATGTGAAACAAACAAACGTCTTGCAAAGCATTGTTATTCATCAATCTTTTGTTTGTGCCTTTTCATGTTGCATCATAGTTTCTTTGTCTTATTGCTAGAACTTTGTCTTTCATGTTATGATTGAAGTACTATGATCCTAGCTTTGAATGTTTTATGAATACTTTGATCAAGTCTTTGATGGTGCATGTCACCTCAAAAATTATTCTTTCTTTTTATCACTTACCTACTCGAGGACGAGCAGGAGTGAAGCTTGGGGATGTTGATACATTGCAAATGTATCTATATTTTTTGATGCTCCATGCTTGGTTTTATCCACTTTCTTGTGTTTTGTCCACACTTTGGAGTAATTTTCATATGATTTCTTGGACTAACCTATTAACAAGAGCCAGAGTGCCAGCTGCATGTTTTCTGCTGTTTTTGGTTCCAGGAAAGTCAGAAAATGAATATTCTTGGAATTGGACGGGACAAAAGCCAAAGTGCCTATTTTTCCAGAAGACTCACGGAGCCAGAATACGAGACGGAGGAGGGCCAGGGGCTGGCCACACCACCCTCAGGTGCGGGTTGGGCCTGGCCGCGCCAGGGCATGGTGTGGTGGCCCCAGGCACCCCCTCGACCCCTCTCTTCGCCTATAAGGAGCCTTCTGACCTAAAAACTTCGGGGGGTTCAACGTTTTTCCACGAAAAGTTTCGCTGCGCCGCCACCACCGAAGGGGAGATTCGGGGGACAGAAAGTCTCTGTTCCGGCACCCTACCGGGATAGGGAAGTGCCCCCGGAGCCATCTCCATCGATCTTCACCATCATCTTCATCGACCATCCATGTTTCCCCCATCTATGAGTGAGTAATCCCCCGCTGTAGGCTATGGGGATGGTAGGGTTTGGATGAGATCATTCATGTAATGGCATCAGATTGTTAGGGCATAGTGCCTAGTATCTCTTATTAGTGATTTATGACTTTGTTGCAACTTTGTTGTGCTTAATGCTTGTCACTAGGGCCCGAGTGCCATGATTTCAGATCTGAACTTATTATTGATTCATTATGATAGTATTGTTTCTGGTCTTATCTACAAGTTGTGTACACACGTTGTTATCTAGAACCTATGGCCCCGAAGTGACAGAAATAGGGATAACCGAAAGTGAAAGGCTTTAATGTGAGGATCACATGTGTTCACGGAGTGTTAATGCTTTGCTCCGATGCTCTATTAAAAGGAGCACCTTAATTGCCAATAGTTCCCTAGAGGCCCCGCTGCAAACGGGCTGGCAGGACAAAAGATGTTGTGCAAGTTCTCATTGCGAGCACGTATGACTATATATGGAACACTTGCCTAGGATTGTCTAGTACTTGGATGCTTTATCTTATTTATCTGCAATTGCCCTATGTTCTGATTGCTATGTGAATTGTCTTGTCCATGCAACGCCCGTCCATCCATCCCTATGCCTACCGCACTTGAATCCCATTGTTTACTATTTTCGTTACTACTGTCTTTGCTTTGCTACTGTTGTTACTTTGCTATTCCTACTACAAAATTGTTGCTACTGATAAACTGTTGTGAGCAAGATTGTTTCCAGGTGCAGCTGAATTGACAACTCAGTTGTTAAGGCTTATAAATATTCTTTGGCTCCCCTTGTGTCAAATCAATAAATTGGGTTTCACTTCCCTCGAAAATACTGCGATACACCCCCTATACTTGTGGGTCATCAGAGCGACAAACTAAGAGAGCAATAATGGCCATAATCATGCAGAGCGACAAAACATCATTGATCAAAGCATAAAGTGATACTACAAGTTGAAAACTAAAGGATCATAAAGGCTATGGTGACTTTGGATAGTCATAACATGGTGTGAGCATGTGCCAAGTCAACCCAAATAAAGCGTCAAAGGAGAATACCACTATACTATGCTTTAATATGCTAAAACCACATGATTCATCCAAGGCACATTAAGCAAGATCAATTGTTTATAACAAGTCATGCTACAACAAATAATACTAAGCATAAAGCCAAAACAGTATCAAGCATGGCATGACAAAGCATAGGCCACAGTCAAAAACAAGCTCTTTTTACCACATAAGCATGAACTTTCCTACTCTTTTCCAAAACCAAACCAAACTATTTGCAAACCAAAATGTGAAAGAGGGGGTCCAACCAATTTATTTAGAAAACTAAGCAAACCAAGCGAACTAAAAACCAAAACAAAAACGAAAAAGAAGACGCTCCAAGAAAAACACAACTGTGCATGAAACAATAAAAATAAAGCGTTTGGAAGAAACCTGGGATTTTTATTGATGAAGAAGGGGGATGCCTTGGGCATCCCCAAGCTTTGACGCTTGTAATTCTTGGATGTTTCTTGGGGTGACACGCGTGGCATCCCCAAGCTTGAGCTTTAGTCCATCCTTCATCTCATTACTCATTCCTTCCATACACCTGAAATTTTTCCTTCATACAAAACTTCACACAATCTCGTTAGCAACATTAGTGCACTTAAGATAAATAAGTCTCAAGGTTCAGTTCTAATACCAAATAAACTTCCATTAGAAAACTAGCTACTGTAGCACTTCCCTCAAAAAGCTCAATTCGCCAAAGGAACTCAAGAAGGAACTAACAAGAAGCAAATGCAGAAAATGGCAGAAATCTGTCAAAACAGACCAGCAGGTAAAGACGAATTTTTTCGAAGATCTTCTATTGCTCAATTCAAAAAGTGTTGAACTAACGAAACTTCGATAATAACCTGGGACAGAAGCACAAACAATTACAGCTCAATCCGCCATACAGAACTCTCTCAGGAATGTTTACGGTAAAGCACAGAAATCTGTTTCGGGACAACAACTTTCCCAATCATTACTTCACTCTCATTAGAGGTTACTCTTGGCACAAAAAGAAAATAAAAAGGATAAGGAGAGGTTATTACAGAGGTAATAACTTTAAAGACTCATCTAAAACTCTTGGGTTATCTCCCAACAAGTACTTTTCTTTAACGCCTTTAAGTTAGGCATAAGAACCAAAGAAAGAATCAAGTGTTCTCAAATGAAGAAGCATTAAGACCAAATTTTGTTTTCATAGGAGAAGCAAAAGAAATCTTTTCTCTATTTTTGGGGAAGTGTTCTATACCTTTCTTGAGTGGGATTTGATATTTAATGGTGCCTTCTTTCATATCAATGATGGCACCAACAGTTCTAAGAAAAGGTCTTCCCAAAGTAATAGGACAAGAAGCATTGTATTCAACATCCAAAACATAGAAATCAACGGGGACATAGGAATCATTAACCATAATAAGAACATCATTAAGACTCCCCATGAGTTTCTTTTTAGCATTAGCATCAAGTGGGACATTTAAATAACAATCTTCAAGAGGAGGCAAATCAAGCATATCATAAATCCTTTTAGGCATAATAGAAACACTACTATCAAAATCACACAAAGCTTTGAAATCAAAGTCATTCACTTTCATATTAATGATGGGCTCCCAACCATCTTCTTGTTTTATAGGAATAGAAGCTTTATGTTTCATCTTTTCTTCTTTAATCTTTACGAGAGCATCAGTAATGTGTTTTGTAAAAGCCATGTTCATAGCACTAGCATTAGGACTTTTAGCAAGCTTTTGTAGAAACTTAATAACTTCACAGATGTTGCAACCATCAAGATCAAAATCAAGTTTATCATCTAAAGTAGTAGAACTATTATTAGCCTCAACACTAGTGGTGGTAATAGTAGAAACACTAATGTTTCTAGCAATTTCATCTTCTCTTTCCCACTTAGCATGTAATTCAGCTAATAATCTAACATTTTCATCAATTCTTACTTGTATAGCATTAGTAGCTGCAAAGGGATTCTCATTAGTTTCAGGTTTAGCAGCCATTTTATTAATCAATGAAGATTGAGCTTTGGACAAAGATGATATATTTCTTTCAACATTAGAGAGTTTCAATTGTAAACTAGGAATTTCCCAATTTAGACTCTCAAGTTGATGGCTAATGTTCTTCAAAATGATAGATTGTTCCTCCATAGTTTTAGTAAATAGTTTATTTTGCTCATATTGCATTTGCATGAAGTTTTTAGTGGCTCTTTCAACTTCTAACATTCTTCCTTCACTAGGTAATTCAGGTTTACCATTATAGCCATAAGTATTACTATTGTTGGGAGGATATGGCTTATAATTGTTGTTACCAAAATTGTTCCTACCGCATTATTACCATAAGCATTGTTGCCAAAATTATTATTTCTTATGAAGTTCACATCAACTTGCTCTTCTTGAGCAACCAAAGATCAATAGGGGCTTTCCCATTAACAAGCATAGACATAATAATATCAATCTTATCACTCAAGGAGGAGGTTTCCTCAATAGAATTTACCTTCTTACCTTGTGGAGCTCTCTCAGTATGCCATTCAGAATAATTAACCATCATATTATCCAAAAGTTTTGTTGCAACACCCAAAGTGATGGTCATAAAGGTACCTCCAGCAGCAGAATCCAATAGGTTCCTTGAAGAATAGTTCAATCCTACATAAAAAGTTTGGATGATCATCCAAGCAGTCAGTCCATGAGTGGGACAATTCTTAACCAAAGATTTCATTCTTTCCCAAGCTTGAGCAACATGCTCATTATCAAGTTGTTTAAACTTCATTATTTCACTTCTCATGGATATAATCTTAGCATGAGGATAGTATTTTCCAATAAAAGCATCTTTCAACTTAGTCCAAGAATAAATACTATTCCTAGTTAAGGAATTCAACCATTCTTTAGCTTTTCCTCTAAAAGAGAAAGGAAGCAATTTCAGTTTAATAATATCACCATCTATATCCTTATGCTTTTGCATCTCACAAAGTTCAACAAAGTTATTTAGATGGGAAGCAGCATCTTCATTACCAATACCAGAAAATTGCTCTCTCATAACAAGATTGAGCAAAGCAGGTTTTATCTCAAAGAAAGTATTTTCAGCCACAGGTGGAGCAATAGGTGTGCTCATAAAATCATTGTTGTTGGTGCTAGTGAAGTCCACAACTTAGTGTTTTCAAGAGTAGTCATTTTTTTGGGTTTTCAAATAAGAAAGCAAACAAGTAAAACTAATTTTTTTGTGTTTTTGAAGAACAAAACAAGCAAACAAAGCAAAAAGAAAACTAAGCAAAACAAAAACAACAAAGTAAAGATATTGGTTATGAAGGACTCCCCTTGTGAAGATGTCCTTGACTCCCCGGCAACGGTGCCACAAAAGATCTTGATGCACTCGATGATCGACGTAGAGCTCGTTGGGAACCCCAAGAGGAAGGTATGATGAGCACAGCAGAAAGTTTCCCTCAATTATGAAACCAAGGTTTAATCGAACCAGTAGGAGCAAGGAAACACCCCAAAGGTGTTACTAGCTGAGCTTTGGCAGGGCGCACTACCGGTGCTAGTAGCAACGTGGAGACCTGCACAACACAACCACATAACTTTGTCCCCAACTTGCGATGAGGTTGTCAATCTCACCGTGTTTTGCAGAAAACAAAGGATTAAACGTATCGAATGGAAAGAAGTAAAAGTTTGCAGAAAGTAAACACAAAGCAGTAAACAATTGTAGATTGTATGTAAAGTAAAAGGACCGGGATCCATAGTTCACTAGAGGTGGCTCTCCTTAGATAGATAACATGCTGGGTGAACAAATTACAGCGGGGCAATTGACAAACACCGAGAAAGCAATACATGCATATACTAATCATCTTGACTCCTTTGAGATTTGATTGGGCATTACAACATAATACATAGACCGCCATCCAACTGCATCTATGACTAATAATCCACCTTCAGGTTATCATCCGAACCCCCTCCATTATTAAGTTGCAAGCAATAGATTATTGCTTTACGAACTGCGTGTAAAGTAAACAATACAATTGTTCTATGAACAAAGGATCGTTGTTTTCATTGCCTAGAACACTCTAGTTTTTACTCTTATTGTTCTGTGAGTGTTCTCCTTTGCTAGCACTGCGTTTAGCTTTAGTTTTCGATTGGTATTGGAAAAAAGAGTAGGAAAAGTTCATTCTTAAGTGGTAAAAAGGAGGTTTATTTTGACTGTGGCCTATGCTTTGTCATGTCATGCTTGATATTGTTTTGGCTTTATGCTTAGTGATTTTTGTTGTAGCATGACATGTTATAAACAATTGAGATTGCTTAATGTGCCTTGAAAGAATCATGCATTGTTTTAGCATATAAAAGCATAATATTGTGGTATTCTCCTTTGATGCTTTATTTGGGTTCACTTGGCGCAAGCTCACACCATGTTAAGACTATACCAAGTCACCATAGCCTCTATGATCATTTAGTTTTCGACTTGTAATATCACTTTATACTTTAATTAATAATGTTTTGTCGCTTTGCATGATTATGGCCATTATTGCTCTCTTAGTTGGTCGCTCCCAGTCTTTTGCTAGCCTCCATACCAAGTATGAGTTCCACTCATGCATCCAAATCCAAATAAAACCAAGTTATCCCAAAGAGTCCACCATACCTACCTATTAGCATTTGCTATTCCAAGTATATTCATGTTTTTATCTACCTTCTGAATTAAACTTGTTATGTGAAAATTAGTGATTAAAGCTCTCACGAACTTGATGGAACACTTTACTTTTCTTGCCCCTAATAAACTTGAACCATTGTGTCATCTATGTTGTATATGCTTGCACTTATAAGTTGGGAGTTAGCAGAACCATGCTGTCATGGGGAACGATTTCAACATTGCACTTGTACATTGTACCCAGTTGATATCATGCTCTTTTGTTTATGGATGTCGCCGCTGTGAAATGAAAGGGTAGCTTGTAAGTCCATGGAGTTATGTATGTGTGTTAGAGAAACACCTGGGCCGCTGGTCTAATCCATGCCTAATCATGGTGGAAACCTGCAGCGAACCATAATAAGCAATCTATGAAGCATTCTTCTTATAAAAAAGAGATAGAGATTGAGAAAAAGTGAAAAAGAGAGATGAGAAAAGAGGAAAGAGATAAAAAGGCACCATTTTCCATGGTAAATAAGAAGATTGCTGATATGCTTATTGTTTGCTTGCCTTGTCATTTTGATATGGGGATTCTTCCGTATCATCGCGCAAGGGGTACCCCGTTGGCGGTTCTCTATGATACACATGTACTTACTATGACAAGAACTTACCGGTAACTAAACTTGAGTAGCACGAGGAGCGGCCCTCGTAGGCCAATGAGAGCTGAAAGCTAATAAGTACCATAATTTTTGGAAGCTCTTTATGAGACTTGAATCCCTTCTTCCTTCTATGAAGGCCTTCCTTTTACTTTTATGTTGAGTCTCCATCTTCTATCTTTATGCACCTATTGAGAGAGCATAGTGACCATTCTTAGTTTAATGTGGATTGTCCCAAAACTTATTGATTGATTCATAATATTGATATTGCTTGTTCTTGAACTATTTGTGTCTAGTCACCCTTATAAACTTTGAAGGTGTCCTATGCATTTATGTTTTGCTACTCCATGAGGGACAAGCTGAATGCCACTGTGCTATGTTTTCTATATGTGAAACAAACAAACGTCTTTCAATGCATTGTTATTCATGACCTTTTGTTTGTACCCTTTTATGTTGTAACTTAGTTGCTTTGTCTTATTGTTAGAAATATATCTTTCATGTTTATGTTAGAGTACTATGATCCCAGATATCAATGTTTTACAATACCTTGATCAAGATTATTATGATGGTGCATGTCACCTCAAAAATTATTCTTTTTATCACTTACCTACTCGAGGACTGATGTCTCCGCACTTCTATTCTTGTAGACAGTTGTTGGGCCTCCAAGTGCAGAGGTTTGTAGAACAGCAGCAAGTTTTCCCTTAAGTGGATCACCCAAGGTTTATCGAACTCTGGGAGGAAGTGGTCAAAGGTATCCCCTCTCAACCAACCCTGCAATCAAGATACAAGAAGTCTCTTGTGTCCCCAACACACCCAATACACTTGTCAGGTGTATAGGTGCACTAGTTCGGCGAAGAGATAGTGAAATACAAGTGGTATAGATAATTGTAAGTGGTAATGGTGATAGAAAATAGCTTCATGGCGAGGAAAAGACTAAAGTAAAACTGAAATAAAGATGGAAGCAAGCAAACATGTAACAGATCTAATTGCAAACGGTGTATCAATGCCTAGAAACAAGGCCTAGGGATCATTCTTTCACTAGTGAACACTCTCATATAAATATCTTCTCTTTATGATACTACATCTTAACTACTCTCTGGTTGGACACTCTAATCCATGGTAGGGCTATAATAGCACTCCTCAAAGTTTGCTTTCCCCATCTAAGTAACCCCACACTATCACCTTGAGCACTAGATGGTTCCAACAAACACCACAATTTCATAGAGACATCCAACTCCAAATATAACTCATAACAAGTATTTGTAATCTCTAGCCTAAGTGCCACCATGGTGTGCGCGCTGTCACTTTCACACACATGGGGAGAGCAGAGATCTATTAAAGCACTTGAGTAGCAAGGTATATCTATAAATTACAAGCTCATGATCTCAATAATATCATGCATAGAGAGAGATGAACACATAGCTACCGGTAGAACCCTTAGCCTCGAGAGAGAACTAATCCCTCATCATCATGGGAATCAGCAATGGTGATGGAGATGGTGGTGGAGATCGATGAAGATGGCTCCGGGGGCACTTCCCCATCGCGTCAGGGTGCTGGAACAGAGACTTTCTGTCCCCCGAATCTCCCCTTCGGTGGCGGCGGAGCTGCGGAACTTTTCGTGGATTTCTAATTGACGATCTAGGGTTTTGGTATCGGGAGGCTCTTATAGGCGAAGGAGGCAAGGTCGATGGCCAGCCGGGGGCCCACACCATGCCCTAGCATGGCCTACGCTGGCCCGTGCATAGGGGGTGTGGCCACCCTGTGGCCCCTCTCCGACTCTCCTGGCTCCGTGAGTCTTCCAGGAAAATAGTAACTTTGGCTTTTGTCCCATCCAATTCCGAGAATATTGATTTTCTGACTTTCCTAGAACCAAAAATAGCAGAAAACAGGCAACTGGCACTGTGGCATCTTGTTAATAGGTTAGTCCAAGAAATCATATGAAAAGTACTCCAAAGTTGGAACAAAACATAAGAAAGTAGATAAAACCAAGCATGGAACATCAAAAATTATAGATACATTTGCAATGTATCAAGGACGAGCAGGAGTTAAGCTTGGGGATGTTGATACATTGTAAACGTATCTATAATTTTTCATGTTCCATGCTGGTTTTATATCTACTTTCTTCTATTTTGTCCACACTTTGGAGTATTTTTACACATTTTCTGGAACTAACCTATTAACAAGATGCCATAGTGCCAGCTCCCTGTTTTCTGCTATTTTTTATTTCAGAAAAGCTGGAAAAGAAATATTCTCGGAATTGGACCAGACAAAAGCCAAAGTCAATATTTCACCAGAAGACTCATGGAGCCAGAAGACGAGACGGAGAGGGGCCATGAGGTGGCCACACCACCTGGTGGCGCGGGCTAGCCCAGGCCGCGCCAGGGGGTGGTGTGGACCCCTCGGGCACCCGCCGACCTTGCCCTTCCGCCTATAAGAAGCCTCTGATGCAAAAACCCTAAAGAATCCAACCTCCAGCCACGAAAAGTTCTGCAGCAGCGCCGCCACCGAAGGGGAGATTTGGGGGACAGAAAGTCTCTGTTCCGGCACCCTGCCGGGACTGGGAAGTGCCCCTGGAGCTAACTTCATCGATCTCCACCACCATCTCCATCGTCATTGTTGAGTCCCATGATGAGGAGGGAGTAGTTCTCTCTCGAGGCTAAGGGTTCTACCGGTAGCTATGTGTTCATCTATCTCTTTATGCGTGATCTTATGAGATCATGAGCTTTGTAATCAAGTAGATCTACTTTCCTACTCAAGTGCTTTAATAGATCTCTGCTCTCCCCATGTGTGTGAAAGTGATAGCGTGCACACCATGGTGGCACTTAGGCTAGAGATTACAAATACTTGTTATTAGTTATATTTGGAGTTGGATGGTTCTATGAAATTGTGCTGTTTGTTGGAACCATCTAGTGCTCAAGTTGACGGTGTGGGGTTATCTGGATGGGGAAAGCGAACTTTGAGGTGTGCTGTTATTGCCCTACCATGGATTAGAGTGTCCAACCAGAGAGTAGTATCATAAAGAGATGATATTTATATGAGAGTGTTCACTAGTGAAAGTATGATCCCTAGGCCTTGTTGCTAAGCATTGAAACACCGTTTCGACCTAGATCTGTTATATGTTTGCTTGCTTCCATCTTTATTTCAGATTGGGTGTGTTGGGGACACAAGAGACTTCTTGTATCTTGATTGCAGGGTTGCTTGAGAGGGATACCTTTGACCACTTCCTCCCTGAGTTCGATAAAGCTTGGGTAATCCACTTAAGGGAAACTTGATGTTGTTCTACAAACCTCTGCACTTGGAGGCCCAACAACTGTATACAAGAATAGAAGTGCGTAGACATCATCAGTTTGTCGAGGGTTAGCCCGATGAATGTAGGGGCATTTCCCACCACCTTGGCTGCAAATGCGATCGCCAAGGAAGAAGATTTCACAGCTGCTGCCACCGAGTTGCTTGAGGTATCGCGTAGATGGGGTAGGGAGCCTACAGAGCCCTTGCCAAGGCCGTCTCGCCTCCGGTGGTGAGCTTGTCCATCTGGGTGGTCGCTCATTTCTCCTGGGCCATGATCTCACCGATTGTGAGGGAGCGGAATGAAGGGAGAGGCAGAGGGGCGCCGGCCATGGAAGGGTGAGGGGTTGCTTGGGCAGTGGGGAATGGAGTAGGGGTTAAGGGAAAGCATCCCATCTCCCGCA